>JACSVZ010000015.1:52781904-53981904 GCA_014706295.1 Lycocorax pyrrhopterus obiensis | reverse complement strand
AATACAATCCCTATAATTAACTCTCCACTCAAAGGCTTTTTTCCCCCCCTCAGCATCTGGAAGGAGCAGCAGTGATTTTTTGGCACCTCGTTGCTGGAGGGCGCAGCTGACTCTCCCGAGTGCCCCACTGCCTAGGGCCCCACACCAAAACCAGTCTCATCTCTTCTCCTGGACTCCTCCTCAACCGCCACACTGCACTGAGAGGTTTTTTGCCTTTGCATGGGTCACAACACCAGTATCCACTAGCACAATGCCTATTTCTCCTTGCCTTGGAGGGAAATGTTGGTACTTCTCCAAAGTCTTTTCTACAGACTGTGTGTACTTTCTACTGTGTGGTACCAGCAGTACACAAGGAATGTCAGCCAATCCTGTGAGAATTTTTGCCTCTGTTTCCTGAGCTTATTGTTTCCTCCAGCGCAGCTCTTAGGTGTTGCATTTTCTCTCTGCTCTATAATTAAAAGCCTTTGTCCAAATCTTCAGATCTCTGTCCTGCCTACTACCTCTTTCTCCTCTTCCATCCCACCATCCCCTACTTATCACCCTCCTTTGCACACTCCACGTCCTATGATCATCTGAGTCTTCTTACTCAGGGAGTTGTTTTCCCTCCATTAGCTGATCCACTATCCAGCACTGAATCCCATCTGCTGTTCTGCATTTCTTCTTCCGTCTCCTTGAGCCAGTGTGCCAAAGCAGGGCACAAAATGCCTTCTCCCTGTGGCAGCTGTAAAACTGTGCGTCTTGTTCTTCTCTTCCTCTTCCTGCAGCAGTGTGAGGCTCTGTGCACGGTGAAGAAAACTTCCCAAGAAGCGTAAGCTGGTGCCAGGCAAACTGAAAATTGTGTGCTCTGGCTTCAGGCTGCCCAGTATCCCGGTCTTCTGGGATACTTTGTGTGTACTGCGGGTAGTAACACAAACCAAGGCATTGGGCATGGACAGGCCCTGGTCCCTAAGGGAATAGTATTACCAGGAGCAGCTGCTGCAGAGAGCACTTGCCCACATGCCTTAGCTAAGGGTTGAATCATCATCACTGGTGTTAAATGTCCTTGGGCTCTGCCACAGGTCAACCACATGCGTGGAAGGAGTGGTGGCACCTGGCATGTGGTGGTTTTCAGCACCAGAGAAATGTATGTCTGGCCATGTACCAACTCACCTGAGGAAATGTTCCCCTTTTGGGGAGAGCCAGGGGACACCAGCTGGAGAGAGGTGACATGGTAGGAGGGTTCTAGGGGACCTGTGGGCCTGGAAGTAAAGCAAATACTTGGGGTCACTGCAGATTTCAGCCCTTCCTAATATTACTGTGGAACCTGGGGGATCTACAGCTCTCCTGAATATAGGGCAGTTTTTTAGAGCTACTTTCTGCCTGCTATGCCTAGCATGGATTCTGGTGCCTTGTCTTGGAGGAGGTGCCACAGAGATCCTTGTTCTTGGGGCTCCCAGGTGTGTCAAAGCTGTTCTCCAGGGAGCCGTGGGAGCGTGGGACCAGTTGCAAAGCTGATGTGCATGGTGGCTGCAAAGGCTTCCCCAGGAAGTTGCAGCTCCTGCACGAGAGGAGTGAGGAGTGCAGAGGGCTGCCTTCCTCCCTGCCAAAATTACCAAGATGAAGGCCTCTGCTGCAAGTTCAGAGCACATCTAGCTCACTACTGTAGCAGACAAACAATCCAAGAGAAGACATGGTCACACATGAAACTGAGGCAGGTGCTGTGAAACGACCTGGTGTCTTGCCCATGGACTTGACTAGGGAAATGTATGTCATGTAACATGGGCTCTCCAAGCCAGCCCTGACCAGGAACAGAACATTCAAAAGGGAAGAATATATATACAGAAGACGGGAAATATGAAAAAAGCCATCAGATTTCCCTTTCTGCCACTCAGTATTTATTTTACTGCAGTGTGTAAATACCCACACAGTACAAATCACTGGACACTTGTACCGAAGGCATTTCCATGTTACGCAGCACAGCACTGTTTTGCTGCTGCTCCCCGTGCAAGAAAGCCAGTCACTGAAATACTGATGGCTTAATGTTCATATGCCCTTTCTTTGGTCTGCAACATTGTTGTCAGAGTTTTCAATCTATGGCACTTGGGTTTTTTCCTGATATTTGGGCTGAATTAGTTTTAGGAACCCAAGTCTGCTTTTAATCAGTGTTTTATAAAACAGGGTTTTTTTCCTTGGAAATGAGTCAAGCATTGGTATCACTGAAGTCACTTGCTCCCTGAGATGAGCTGTCAGCTGCTGTGAAACGCTAGGGTCTGCTGACTACTCTGCAGACAGTTTCAGGCATTAAAGAATTACACATTTTGCTCTTTGTAGACAAGCTAGACATCCTTCAAACTGCAAAGGTTCACCTTCGGGGTGGGCAGCACTTTGCTGCATTGAAGCAGGATCCCTATGTTTGTGCTCACATAAGGCACTAACCTGCATCTCAGGGGCCTGTGTCCAGTTCTCTACCTATTCAAGAGCAATTCAGTTCACATAAAATTTTCAAAGATGCTGGAGTCCTCAGACTACGTCCTCAAAAATTACATAGCTACTGTAAAAGGTTTTCACTGCAAGTCAATTTTGAAAATACATGCCTGAGAAAATAAGAAAAGGTAAGCGTATTTGTGCCTTGTAAAGCCATAGGACATCATGCAGTGCTGCCATACAGGGCCTTGAGACGTCCCTTTGTCACACTCCTTGAAGATGGTGTACCACCCCTTTTGCTCTTGTGCACAGTATTTACTTTCTGCTATACTCTCATCTCCTCTGGGGTGGCTCCACCTGGTCCTTCTCTCTGAGAGCCCATAGGAAGAGCAGTCCAGTCTAAACCATTGATTCTGGATGCAGCGTTCTTAAAAAAATGGGTTCATTCACCTGGCAGAGGCATTTGTAGAAAAGTGCAGAACAGCACGTGGGGTGCAGCAGAACAGGTGTATGATTTACTAGAGACAAATCTAAGCATGTGTTTAAGGGCACTGCTGGGTTGCTGCTGTAACCCCTCAGTCACCAACACACATGCAGCTCGATAATTTAACACCAGTCTTAATTGTACATAATATAGGATAAACAAGACAAAAATCCCTTGGTTTTTGCTCACTAGCACCTAGCTGGCTGTAAGCTGAGTCCCACATTGTTTCCTGCAGTCTGCAGCAGCCCAAGGGTGCCACAGTCCTCTACCCTGCATCGAACCAGAAATGGTGTAGAGGCACAGGTTACCTGTCTCCAGAGGGCAAGCCCTGCTGTCACTCGAGGGCCTGTTCTCTGAAAGGCTTGAACTGCTCAAAGGGCAGATTTTCTTCTCACTGACCTAAGCAGTGCTTCTGCACAAGCCTAAAGTTGGGGATGTGGCATGGGAGGGCTTCTCTTCATTCACTGCTTGCAAGAAGACTGATTCGAATTTTTTAAATGCTTCTCCTTCTACCAAGTGTATTTAATCTGCAGGGATATACCCAGCAAGTGATTTTTCTTTATAGAGTTTTGCTAGCCATTTCAAGAGACTGCTTCATGAAAATTGCTATCTCAGTGAATGTAGCTTGTAAACCTTTCTGATGACCTAATTAATTTTACTAAAGTCTCTTTAGTAGAAGCATTTCCTACATAAAGGCAAGGTACCCACTGTCACCCAATGAATTTTTAAATGCCTCTAGTTATTTTTTCATTTTTCCTTAATGGTCTTTGTTGTTGAGCCATCAGATATCATGATTGGAATACAAACTTTTCTATCCACTGCATGTGTAAGAGTGCAAAACTGAAGGTATTGATTCAGTTGTACACTCGGCTTGTGAGAAGCTGTCTAGTAGCTGCTGCTCTTCTACTGCTTACTGAGTGAAAAGCAATTCTGCTTAGCTTTTCCTGCAGAAGGTATCCTGCTGGCTTTTCACACCACAGGCTTGTTCCCAAGCCTCCAGAGTCATAGGGGTTTCATCACTGATTTAATTAATTTTTTTAAACTCTTTATTTTCAAGGTAGGTTATAGGCAGTAAGGTGATATAGAGTCTGATCCTGTCTGTACTAAAGTCAGTATGAAATTCTAATGGATTTTGATGTCACTGGATTAACTCATTAATTGTAACTGTATTTGCAGGGTGGTGAGGACTGTGAAACACACCTGTCGTACCTGCCCTGTCATAGGCATAGACACAGATTCTAGTCTGAAATCCTTATCCATAATCATGTGGGAAATCACTAGATTTAATAGATTTACCAACTCCACAAAACCAAAGCACAGCCTGGCAGTTCTCCTATCAGTCATTCGAGGAGTGACCTGTGCATGCCCCGGCATCTCCACCCAGAATAATTTTTTAGGTGTAAAATGGCAGGCTGAAATCATCCAACATAAAAGAAAACATGGTGTGTCAAAATACTATAATCTTTGGACAGTTAACTTATCAGTTATTAGGATGGATACCTGTCCTTTCCACTGATCCCTCCAGCAAATGGAAACTACTGCTTTTTTTCCTCAGCCTTGTCCCATGCAATGCTATAGTCAAAGGTAAATACAAGTGAAATGTATTCACTTCTCATTTGAGCAATGTCAATTTTATCTGCTTTTCATATACCAAACTCATTTTATATATTTAAATCTGCTTTCTGTTTTGCTTTCCACCATGGATGTGTTGCAGTAGGCATGAGCCTGACAGAAATGCAAGGAAAAAGGGATGCGAAGGGGCTGGTGCTTCTGGCTTGTTTGATTTGTTGATGTCTTTCTTCATCCTGACTTGCTTTCTCTCTGACAGTATCTGATGTCGCTCATATGAGACTTCTTCCTTTTTGTAGTCCTGCCAGGGAGAATTGTGTGCAATGGCATTTTTTAAGAGGGCATTTTTATAAATGCTCATGTACGCTAAATGAGCCATTCTCAAACACAGCCATTTGGTCTGAGAGGGGAATTTAAACTTGGGAAGAAGCAATGGGACTAGAAACACTAGAGAACAACAGTACTTGCCACTAGCTAAATGTAGCTGGAAAGATAAAATAATTTTGTGGAAATAACTCCACTCTACTTAACTTTTTTCAAAACTTCTGGGGCCAAATTTGACCTATTAATATTTTTAATTTTGTGAACTTCCAGTAGAAATATTGATGCACAGGAAGGCACAGACTGACAGTCAATGACTCATCAGTCTTATTTTATAGATTGCCTCTGTCTCTCAGCTCTTCTAATCAAATATTCATTGCTTGGAAACGCCCTCCCAGTGCATCCTTCCTGGTTAATTAGAATCCCCTCACCGTGACTCTGAAACCTCTCCCACAGATCGAACGGAGCAGGCTTCTGCTTCTTACCCAGGCAAATCTTCCAGCAGCTCCCTGGGGTTGTGCAGGGTGACGTTGAGCCTGAGGTGCTGCTGAGACCCTGCTGGCTCAGCTGGCAGCCACAGGGAAGCCACGGCAGCTTCTGCTCGGAGAAACCCCTCTGTCTTCACCAGTGCTCAGAGTCCCAACCTGCAAACTCAGCGAAAGTTGTTGTTGAAAGTGGAAGAGGACTAGTCTTCTGTCGGAGTGAACTGGAGCAATGGCAATTAATTAGAAAACAAACAAGCAAACACACGTCACCAAACCACAAACAAAAAACAACCCACGTCTTCTCCAGCTCCACTGATAACTTTCCCTGTGGGTCTAAGACAAATGTAAGCAAAGTCCAAAGATTAGATCTACCACTTTTCTCTGATCAAGACAAGCACCTATCCAAACAAGTTTAGTCTAATGTGATGTGTCTTTCCTAAAATCACATTGCCTTTTGGCCTCCTTTTGTTTCTGCATCTTGATTATTATTTTCTCCAAAATCTGTTTGAAAAAGTTGTACATGATAGAGGTCAGATTAATGAACTGTACTTTTTAAACTATTTCTTTTCCCAGCTTAAGATCTGACCCCAAATCTTTAAAATTGTTTCTGTCATTTAGGTGCCTGCACAATTTCCACTACGTCTTGTATGTTAACACACATTGCAATACCTATGGAAGATATGCATAAAATTGTACTGTCAGTGTACACAGGTTTTCTGGCTGTTCAACATCAAATAAGGTTTTCAAGAAGTTGAACCAGATGCAGTTTAAAACTCTCTATCGCTGTCCTTACATTTGTACATATGACTGCCTCTGCTCAGTACTGCCATTTTATCAATAGTTAACAAACATAAGCAAAAATTTGAATCTGTTTCATTTGAGTCTTTCAGACCAATAGAAAGAGTGTCTTTGGGATTTTTTTTCTTTCCTATGCAAAAATGTCATCAATTATTTATCAAAGCATACTAGATTTCATTGAAGATCTGACTTCCTGCAGCATGATACAGTATACTTAAATGTTAAAGGTGCATTCTTTCTTAAAATGCTGCATACTAGAGTAGCTTTTAATTGCAATATGAAATGGATCCCCTGGTAAAGCCTAAATGAGTGTAAGTGTGAAATGTGGGCTGCAATGTTTTCACATGAAAAGAGCTTTAGCATAAGTACTGAAACTGTGCAGAACAAGCTACACAAATGGTTCTGTGGGACTTCAGCAGAAAGCCTGTAGGATTGTCCTGCTTCTCCGGGGGTGAGGCACGGCAGGGATGTTCACCCCTGTACAAAGGGCAAATAGGCCACAAATCCAGATTGGCTTTGGAAGAAGAAGTGGAGGCATGACAAAAGCTGAATTTCAAGGCTGGGTGTTTCTCTCCTGCAGACATTTCTGATGACCCTCACCCTGGCTAACAAAGAATCCTCAGCCTGCCAGGCCATGCTGAGACTGGGGTTACCGAGGGAAACAGGGATGTTTGCTAGATTGAGACTCAGACCTTGCATCAACGTTGAGGAAGCAGCTTCCAGTATTTATTTTAAAGCTCTGTTGGCTCAGTTGAAGCCATGCCTGTCATGATAATTATGTTCAAATGCAAGCTAAAATGACTTAAAGACATACTTTGAAGGACTGTGAACCCTGTCAGAACTGATAACCGAAGCCTCACTTTCTTTATTGTTTTCACATTCTCAGTTTATTGAATATGTACGGAAAATGAATTGAAAACCAAGTGCTGTATTTGTGAGACATTTAAATTATATATTAGTAGCTCGAGACAGTGTGGTTAGCCATTAAATAAATAATCATAAACAGACCAATTCAGAATGATCTATTTCAATACTTATGTTTGTGGCCTAAGAGAGGAAATGGATGCTTTTCATGGAGAGGAAAAAAATCCATCCATCATGGGGTCCTCCAAGTAAGGTATCCAGTGCTAGTAAAAATGGTATTTTAAAACCTAGTATCAAATGGATTTCTAGCATCTCCTAGGAGTGGAAGGCAGCCAAGTTTCTTTGTATTACCTTTTTGTTTTCTATATGATGTATATATTCATTTTGAGAGAACTGTAGGAACAGTTTGTTGTCTGGGCTTTCTTTTTTTTCTTTCTTTCTTTAAGAAAATGGTTTTCTGTTAATTAGATTGGAATTCAGCCCACTGAAACTCACCTGCCACAGAGCTCAGCAGGCAGGAAAAGGCAGTCTTGCTGGCCTTGGAAAACAGTAGCAATGCTCCAATTAATTGCAGTTGGACCAGAAAAAATAGCACTTCTCACAATGACCTCATGGTTTCAATGTGTGCAGTCAATTGTTTGTGCATTTCTTTTTACAGCTGCAGCTCCTGGAGTCATGAGAACCCTGCTGCATTTCAGTTGTCCTTGTCAGAAAGAAAAGAGGTGAGAAGTTTCTCCCTCTACCTGTGGATGAGAATGAAAAAGGGGACCCTTAGGACTTTGGCATGACAAGGTACGTAAAGGCATCTCAGGTTTTCATAGTAAACTTACTCCACAAATGCTTTTTTTGAGTCCTTGCATCATAAATTTGAGTGACCAGAGGTTGGTTATGCTGCAGCAGAATCAGGCCCTGTTGTTCAGAGCTGTAAGTTCAGTTATGCAGGTGACTTTCACAGCTGATGAGAAGTTAAATGCACACCTGGAATGTATAATCCTTAAGCACGTGACTGACATGGGACCTAACTTTCTTAAAGTATCCTACCCCAGGGTCTGTTTGGGCAAAATATCCTGTCTATCAGAACACATTAATGTAAATAAAATGTAAGTTAGCAAAGATTAGGTGATTTTTTGGATTCTGCTCTGCGTTTTGATAATGGTATTTTTTATCTAATTTACATCTCAGTTTGGTTGAGAAAAGTAAATTTCAAGCATTTTTTGGGGTTTTTTTCAGATCTGGTTAATTTAAGTTTTCCAATTTCAATCCTTAGCTGTAATTACAGTGCTGCTGCTATTACAGTGCTGTAATAGCAGCAGTAAGTGCTCTAAGGGAGTCCTTGGCTTTGGGGGTTACCTTTCTAGGGGAATATGTACATAGAAGAAGCATTTTTGTTGTTTAAAGAAAAGGATCTTAACCTGCTAACTTCCCTCCAATTTTATGTGCTGACCTCACTGGGTTACATCAGCAGGGATCTGAACCCATGTGGGAAACCTGAGAAGCTGTATCCAAGTGTCAGGAATAGGACCTCCTATATTAATACCTTGTAAATAGGGGAACAAGCTGTTCTTTGGAAGGAAGAAAAATTGCACAGCTCTGTATGTGAATGATGGATCTGTTACATTTTCACAATTTCTCTAAAAAGTCTCCTGGCAAGAAAAATGCTCTGGGAAAGCATCCCTAAAAAATGCAACACTGCCGATAGTGTCAGCCATGCAAACACCACCTCTGTGTATGTCATCATATGTAAATCCTGCATAAATGTTTAACTGAGATAAATGTTTAACTGAATATTTCTGCTATTTTCCTCTCACCCTGAGAGCTGTTTGCGTTCGTAAACAAATTCTAATGTTTATGTACGCAGACACCCACTCTGTCTCGCTCCATCATTTACCTTTTATTCTGCAGAACTATTCTCTCTGGTGATGCAAGGCTGAAAGGCTGCTGTAATAGCTCCACTGGGGGATCCTGCCTCCCAAAAGAGAGCTGTACCAGTGGGGTCAGATGATAAAAACTGGGTCAGTGCACTTTAATGGATACCTAAAGTTCTTTTAATCAAAAGCAAAAGGCACTGCCATGGTCTGTCTATGATTGGAAGAGATACAGACAAGGATAGAAAGCAGGTCCCTCACTTTCTCTGAAAGTTAATCCAGGTAGAACAAGAATTACAAAAGAGGAAAAATACTGCCATTAGGCACTTGGCATCCACGCAGTCCTGGTGAGCAGAGGAGTCCACAGTGGTTCATGCAGGTGGGTACTGTGTTTGTTCCTGGAGGCAAAGCCATGGCATGGAGATGAGAGGTTTCTTCGAAGCTAGAGAGATTCTGGATTAGAAACAAGGAGAAAAAGAATATTTTGTGATACCACACTTGCTGCTGTGGCCCCTGGAGCCCTGCACACGGAACAGAGGAAGCTGTGAGATGCTGCCTGAAGCTTCAACAATTTTCTCCCCTCTCTGGCTGGTGAGTACTGTTGTTAAAATAAACTCTTTCCAGCCATCTTCCTCATTGCTCCTACAACCACAATAGTAAAACCTGGCAGGGATTGCCTTCTTCTGCCTGTGAGTTACTAGGAAACATTATCTGTTCCCTTAATTACTGTCCAGTCTTTTGTTGCCTATAAATTATTTTCATTGACCCCAAAGGAGAACGCTGCACTGGGTCTGCAGCATACACCATGTCTAGTCTTGTGCTCAGATGTTGTAGTGATGGGCCGTATTTTAAAACTCAGTGGATAGAAGAAACAGGCTACACAAATACCTCAGAAAACCTGCAGAGTGTGTTTGTTGTTTGTAGCTGAGTTAGGGTTGTTTGCATTGTAGTGCTTCTGTGCTGTGGGATGTTGTACTTTGTGCTGAAGGACATTGAACGTGGAGGGTGGGGGCTGGTGTTCATCAGATTTTGCTAGGAAAGACTCACCTTGGTGTGGTTGTGTAGACGAACCTGCCACAGAGACCTTCATGCAGCTGTCAGCAGGCAAGTTGTGAAGAGGAAAAAGCAGTCACTGGAGGATGCTGCCTGATGTTGGTACGTGTCCACTCAGCTTCAGCCCTGCTCCCTCCAGCCTGGTTTTGGGGGCTGACACAGGTGATAGAAACCAGCCCAAAGGCAGCTCAGGCTGTGGCAAGGGCAGTCTCATCCCTAGATGAGAAAACTCACCAAGGCACAGTCCCTGTGAGCACAAGCATAACTAATTTTACATGGCAGAGGCCCTGTGGGGTGGCAGGGTGCTTGGGGGAGTCAGCAAAGTGACCGTATGTGTCTGGCAGTGGGAAGCAAACTCTCTTGGAGCAGTTTTGCCACGGATTTCAGCAGAGCTGGGATTTCGGCACTGGTGGTGCCACACAAAGGAGAATGTTCCCATCCTACACAAGCTCAGCTGCTCTGAGAGACGGGTGTCCTACCACAGTTTGGAGTAAAAACTTGGGGACTGGAGATAGCAGACAAAGCACAGAGCCATGGTAAAATAGAGCTCTGTTCTTCCATCTTTACACAAACAAAAGTCCCATTGAAAGCTGTAAGACATTGAGTCCTCTGATTGAAATATATATATATAAATACATGTAAAAATTTGATGTATTACAGTTTCAGCTCTACATTTTCCCTTGATTTTAATTTTCTCTGTGGAGTTCAAATACAGAGTGTTCCTTCACAGCTTATTTTCAAAGCCTTTTTTTGACTTTCATATTTAAACTTATTTAAGGCCCTTAGATTTTTCTCCCAGCTGTGGAAGGCAAGGACAGGAAGAGACAGAAAAGTCAAAGACTCTTTTACAGTCCTGGAACCTTTAAAGAGCATCCTTGAAATACAGAAAAAAAACCCCGCAATAAATAATGCTTCAATTTTTTTAAAGGAAGTTATCTTTTTGAATATAGCCTTTTCCCATTTTAAGGGTATTAAAGTGTGTATATGCATAATTATGCTTTGTCTCTATACCTGCAAGTATTGTGGGGGGTTTTTTCTCACTTTTGCTCCTGTTTTCTCTCTCTTATGTTACCAATCAGGCCCTGCTTCCCAAGCAGGTGCCCTTGGAAAGGAGAAATACCTGAACTTATGCCAGAATCATTGTCCTTGTTCCTTGGCAAAACCAGGTTTCTGACATGTGTCACATGCAGCACATGCCCTTCCTAGGCAGATGACTATCTCAGAGATTTTGTTCAGCAAGGATGGGTGTTGCTGCCTGAGGTTTTCTTCCCGTCCTTCCCTGTAGCTGATGTGACTGCTTCAAATTTTCTTTGCTTGTTGTGGGGAGAAAACAGCAAGGTTTGGCATTCAAGCAGATTTGTGCAGAAACAAGCGTGTGTGTCCAGGTGCCTCTCGGACATCTGAGCATCCCTGGGTGACTGAAGCTCTCATTAACGGGGCTGCAGTCTCGGTCTCGCCCCTTTGCAGGTCTTAGGAGGCCAAGGTGCCTGGACCAGCTTGTCGAGTGCAGCTGGCAGATATAGCAGCTTGTGCAGCAGTTTTTGGGCTCTAAATCTGAGACTGGGCAGGGGGAGGCTCTTGGGAGCCCTTTGCAGACTGTGAGGTGTGGGGACCAGGTCCACTAGCGAGCTCTGGTAGCCTAGAGTTCATCTGCCCTCTGCAACCTGTATTGCTGTAAGATGCCAATTCACTGAAACGCTTTGCAGACATTTGCCTGTTTTGGTAACCATTTGCTTGACTGACCAGTGGTGAGAGCACTCAGCCCTGACCTGTATTGTGCAGACTATGATTTCACCCTCCAAACCTATACCCAGGTAAGGTTTTTGCTTGCTCTGCCAAATACCTAAAGAATTTTTATGTGCCTAACCTCATCCTGGGCAGGAATTGGCAATGTCTGAAACTACATCTTTCTTTTTCCCTCTCAGACAGCAAAGTTTTATTTCTTTATCTGCCAAAAAATCTGAGAATTTTTGTATTACAAAACTCGATTTATTGTATCACATTTCTACTATACTGTTCTTTCTCCTCCAAAAGCCTCTTTCTCTATAGTTCTTCAGTCAACTCATTATATTTATCTGTCTGTATGACATTTAGAAGCTCAGTGGCTAGAGAAGAAGGCAGGGAAAGAGGCCACATTCCCCCAGGAGAGACACAAAGCATTTTGGTGCTGGAGCCACTCAGCCTTATGGGGTGGGCTCTCTCCTGAATTGCTTTTCAAATGCTGGAAGCTTTGTGCTCTAGCAGGAGCAGTTGGGTTTGCTTTTTCAAGTGTAAAGTAAACTATTAACAACCCTAAGGTTGTTAATAGTTTACTTTACTCTTGGTTTGTTAATAGTTTACTTTACTCTTGAAAACCCTAATAGTTGTCTCTTAAATACTGAGGTGTAGAGGTATCAATCAGACAACCCAGGGAGCGTGGAGGCCATCTTGGAGGGTTGCTTCCAAGGCCAGTTTCTCATAGACCCTTCTCACCCTGGATAAGAGGGAGATTTTCTTCCCATGGAGGAAGGTCCTCTAACTGAAGCTGAGCAGGACAGCTTTCCACTTAAAAAGCTTGGAGCATCACAAGGTGCTGCCTATTGCTTCCTGTCAGCAGCTGTGTAGCCTCCAGGTCATACACAGGTAACTTTATTGGGTGTCTCTCCTGAAGCTTGGGAGCATTTCCAGGGATGCTATGTTTGTAAAATACCCTGTTAATATAGCTGGGAAGGATGATGAGTTAATTCCTTCCTCCTTTATTTTCTCTGGATGAAGCATTTATTTGTGCAGTGTAATTAGTAGGGGTTTGTGCAGGTGTCTGCCACCTGGAGCACACCCAATTAAGTCAGGAGACTCAAAAATGGGCTGTGAGACTCACAGAGAACATGAGAGGGAAGGGCATACTGAGTGGGAATAGCATGTCAAGGAAGATTCCCACTGCCACCCTGCTCACAGCTTGCCCTGAGTCCTCCTTGCCTCCCAGAAACAGCTGTTGCAGTAACAGTGTAACCCACTGAGTGAGGAGGGGTGGTAGCAGGAGATGAAGGGATGTGGGCACCATGGAGGAGTGGAGGAGTTTGCCCCTCACTCATGGAATGGACACCTTTTCCAGCCCCCAGTGTCACGATAGTGACACTTAGCTGTTTGTCACTACCATTAAATTTTGATCCCACTGGCCAAATCCATCAGAGTTTGAGAGAAATTTAGGAGTCTTAAAGTTAATTTTATGTTCTCAGCAGGTCTATGAAGAGGCTCATTAAATCAAGAAGTAGGGCCCAGCCAGGGATCCACTAAGGCGGTCCATGCTCTTAGCTCAGTCTACCTGATGCTGATCCAGCAAGAATCTTGCCCATCCATATGTCAGTGGAAGCAGAGGGTGGGAGCTGATTATTGCTGGGATGGTGAGGATTGTTGCAGAACAGAAAATGTAAATCTATGGAAGCATAGGCTCTATTAATTTCACTGCTTTTTTAATGAGGGTGGAGGAGAAGGAGGAAGAGCTATCATTACTAGGATGCTTGTGATTATTAGGACGAATCCATTAGAGCCATGAAATTAATATTCTTAAATATGTTAAGTCCTCTGGATGTTCTTATTCATAAGTCACTTTTTTATTTCTCTCAGATATTTTGCTAGATTGTTAAAAAATAATTAGAGGCCCAGTTAGAGCTCAGGGTGGCCAACCACGTGAATAGGACTGTACGTGAGCAGAAGCTCATCAGATAAAAGCTGAAGAAGTAGAAGGAAAATCCCAGACAGGTCTAAAGAAAGTGTTTCCAGAGCCCAGGAAGGGGAGAGAAGCTGAATGTTCTGCCTGTATATGAAATACATCTCTCCAGTTCGATCTTTCAGAGATTACCCTGAAGGGGCTCTTGTGACTTTTTTTCTTAAATGTGTCAGAGAGACACTTCTAAGATAGTACGTGTATTTCAACTCCCTTTTGTGACAGTTGCAGATTCTCAGCAATGCTTGTTATGAAGTCTTGTTCTCAAGTGCCTTTTAAAAAAAGCTGTAGAGCCACACTTATCCTAATTTCTATGGGGACTTGATAGATTTTCTGCATGTTATACGACTCTCAGCATCTCATGAACAACTCAAGTATTTTCTATTTAAAAATGGCACAAACCCACTTCTCAAATCAGAGATTGAAACATGACATTGAAAATGTTTGTTCTTTATATTTTAATAAACAATTAAACACGTTCTGCTTCTGCAAATGCAGGTCACTCAGGTCTGCCTAGACTATTGGCTGCAGGACAGGACTCAGGTGTTAGGGTCTTTTTCTGCGTCACTTTAAGTTGGGATCATTCATAATAGGCTGTGTAACAGCACATGGGGGCTCCATTTGAAATTGGGTTTCCTTGGAAGCACTGTAAGACAGCCTCATACTAAAGGCACTGTCTGATTTGAGGATCTTCTCCCATAGATATACAAACTGAAGCGGGGGGGGGTGGGGGGGAGGGGAAGGAAGTGCCCCCAGGCTCTGGTGAGCCTGGTTCGTGGAGGCAGGGACAACAGCAGGGATTTCCTCGGTCCCAGCCCGACATCTCTGCTAGAGCTGCCCTCCCGCAGAGCCCCCTTCTCGCTGTGGCTCAGCTGGTGGTGGCAGGCACAGGAGCTCTTGATCAGCCTCTTGCTGGTACAAAGTTGCTCTTTCTGCAGACCTTTGGTGCTCAGGCAGAAGAGGCTGACTTGCTAATTGGAGAGCATTGCTTTTGCTGACTGCCATGCCTCAGGAGCTGCTCAGCTGGTGGCACTTGCTTTCCTCAGTCAATCTGAAGCAACTGAAAACACTGTGCCAATCTCTGCCAAAACTCTGCACATCTGCCAGGCATTATAATTAGAAATAATCAGGCACTGGAGGGGTTGTGCTGCAGAAGGCACTGGTATCCATCCAGGCCAGCTCCACATTTGGGGTACTGCTTTGCTGCCAGTACAGCTGAAATTAACCCCTGAACATGATGTTGTCTGGGCAGCAACACTGCTGTGTGGCTGCACAGGCTGGGTGAGCAGGCAGCGAGTCCAGTCGGTTGTGTAGGTGCTGCCCATGACGCACTAGATTTGATACCTAGCCATAATGTCCTTTTGGCACGATCTGGTTGGTGAAAGTAATGGGTGTAGGAAGCATCACAGTCAATCCCAATAGATTGAAAGCAGCAGCCCATGCAAGCCAGAGCAAACCTGTCATGTTGACCAAAGCTGTTTTGATACAAGGCTCTTTGGTGCCTCTGGTTCCATATGCAGCAAGCCTATGGCTGCTCTGGTCTCTTGTTTGCTGGATGAACATGAGCTGGCTTTGTTACGTGGCACCATTGTGACTGCTGGCAGAGCTCTCATTCACTTTGAGAAATGATGTACTGAAACATGACTGCCATTCTTCCATGTGCTTCCACAGCACAAAGGTGTTATTTTCAATTCTTGGGCGACTTTCTGTATCCATACAGGAAAAAAAATCAGGGAGCTCATTGTCCACAACTCATGACAAATCAGAAGTCTTCCTCCTGTACAAAATCCCCAAAGTAAAAGTGCTGTAAGACAGAATTCAGAATCCCTTGGTCCTTAGTTGACATATGGTATGCTAGAAAAATCCCCAAGCCTTTTACTTCTTTTTGGAATAGGAAGAGGGATTTAAACAGGACTCATGAAAATGTTTCCTTTGCACTTTCAGTTTCAAGCTGGTGCTCCTTGTCTTGTCAACTCAACCTCCTTACTGATTTGTCTCTTCTTTCCTTCATAGTCTTATCTCTGAAATTATTCAGACAATAGCTGTTTCTTGTCACCTTCGGTCCTTTTTCTTAAAATTGGGAGTGTTAGATACCTGGCAGTACTCATGCATAGCTCCTTCTCACCTGTTCCTTGCTCTGACAGCATTTCTTAGGTCTGTCTCACACTCAGACCCATTGGCTTTGTAATACTGGAATACAGCTAATAAGCAATGTGAGTTTTATCCAGATTAGTGTAAGTCATTATGATTTATTTTTACCACAAAGGTGGCATGATTTTGGGAGCAGGGATGCTGACCTTGCTGTGGCTAGGAAGGGAGAGGATCTCTGCTGTAAGCAGCACTAGAAGCACATAGCAGTGGCCTTCTCTTCCCTGCTTTGTCTTTAGTAGCTGTGTGAACTCATTCAAATTGTTTTCCCAGTTAAACTGAGCACTAAGAATTAATAATAATCTAGAAGAATTGTAATTACTTTTCCTGCTCTTCCTGGAAATTAGGAGTCCTGTTAGCCATGTTTACCTCAAAGCATTTAGATTTCTTTTTTGGTCCTCAGTAAAAGTGCACAGACAACCACGTCTCTGTTCTGGCGTGACAATGCAATTAGAAAATTGTATCTTTAAATACCAACTTAATCTAATCTGGGACAAAAACAATAAAAGGCTTTAATCATAATTGCATGGTGCCTGCAGGCTGTCACCAGAGGGCAGAGACAAGGTTGTTCTTTGCCACGTGTGGATAGTTTAGAAATTAAATCCCCTTTTCACAAAGGCAATAAATTCTGTTCTCACTTGTGTCCTTTCCAAATATTTCAGCTCTGTAACCAGATAGCTCATTTCATCAGCATCTGTCAGAGACTTTCTCTTGCTTCTGTCAAGCTATGTACAAAGGGGCAAGGAGAAATGTCTTTATAAAACTACACACACTTGACTTTGTAACATCACAGCTTACATGAAATACTAGCTCTAAATATAAACAGGGTACTAACTTTTCCTTCATGGGGATTTTTCCACTGTTTTGTATTTATAGTGCACACACTCTGAGGATTCATCCTACCCTGGATATCCACAGCAAGTATGGGAGTGGGATTTACTGGGAATGCATCTTTGATCAAGAACTGCTCTCACGCAGTACACGTAGAAAACTGGTATGGTTTCAGCTGAGAAGAATAAGGGTTTTAAGTCCCAAACCGGCAAGGTACAATTTGTACACTGCCTACCCTGCGTAGGAAAGGCAGATTCTGAGAACTGCTCCATTTTCCATTACCTAAGTTGGAAAGACAGCGAGGGTTTTGAGAGCATCAGTGGCAGCCTATGAATTAATTTCTGTTCTGGTGAATACTGTGAGGGTTTTGGCACCAGGAAAGCAGCTCAGCCTTAGACACTGAAGCAAAGCACATCAAGGCACACCCCACCCCCATCAAGGAACACCCCACCTTGGCAAAATCCCTGGCAGAAATGGGTAGTCATTGACTCGAAATAGCTCTGTCAGTGTTTCCACTTGAGGACTGGCACATGGAAAATCCTAGTACAGAAGGAATGGGCAAAAATGCCACGGGCTGACTATTTTAAAGAGAAATGCCTTCCATCAAGGAACAGGCACTCTCTGGAGTAAGAGGCAGAAGTAAGAGACTTGGAGTCCCTGGGTTTCCTGCAAATATCAGAGACCTGATGGCAGCATAGGTACCTGGTGGGAGGTAGATGTGCTCAATGTTCTGCTTTTCCATGACTACACATCTCCTTGTTGTAATTTATAAGCAACTTGGTTTTGTTTAGGAAGAGGCTTTTAAAAGTCCTTGCGATTCTCCCTGGTTGTTTCCTGGATAGCTAAACTGAAAATGAACATCTGAAGCTCCTGGATCCAATGAAGCCAGGCAGGAAACATGTGCAAGAGACCAGGATTACGTACAGGACCTGAGTGCTGCTCATAGCCTTGGAAGGAACAAGGAAGGCTGGCTCCTAAGGACAGCATGGGAGTAAAACGGAATTCGTGAATCCTAGAGCACAGATTAAGTAAATATAATCTAATGTACTTTTTGTTTTAGCATATAACAAAACATTCAGCTCTGTATGTATTCTTCTCTGAAGAGTGAAAAAAGATTGGAAGAATCCATAGCTTGGAAAGGATTTCTCCTATGTCTGAACTCTAGTGATGCAGAAAGACGCTGGGTGCTATTCACAGTATTCCCAGATCTTAAAATCCACCACTGTGCACAATGAAAACAAAGTTAAGCTGAAATAGGACAATGTCCTAAATGTGACACAGAGGTCTCATAGGAGGCTAAGTGAGTATGCAACAAGCAGATTCAGCATCACCAGTGTTGACCATATTGGTACAGATGTGATCAGCTTTTTTGCCATCGAGTTCCCTCTTGCTCCCATCTCCTGCAGGTTTGATGATGAGCGAAGGCACCAGCACATGCAGAAGCTCGGCACACATGGGAGTTTGGCAAAAAGGAAGAGCAGCAAAAAGAGAAAGGGAGCTGTGGTTCTTTCAGCATGTCTGGTTTTAAGGAGCTGCTGGTGCAGAGTGCACTTGAGAACTTGAGAGGCAACACCTGCAATTAACTTGCACTCTTGCAATTCAAGTAGTGATGTTTCCCTCTCCTTCCTCTCTCCACACTGCTGCTGGCCATGGCACTAGTGCCATCCCCAGGGGATATGTTTTTCCATGGACATCTCTTTGCTACCAGACAACTCCATAGAGGGGAGTTGCTCCTCAAGTAAGAGGCAGAGGCTCAATCCTGCTCTCTCCTTTCCACCCACCTTATTGTTTAGATAGCTAATATGATGAGGGATCAGATACTTATGTATTTCTGAACTTATATTTGAGATCAAGAATAGAATAAAATATATAGGAAAGCAGACTTGCTCTTTCACCCATCCCCTTTTCCTGATCTCCTAAGGACTTAATCAGAATCCAATTTTTCCCCACCTTACACCAGTATATTTTATTGTTTAATTAGAAAAGTATTTATACACTAGCTCAGGCAATAGAACAAGGGATGGGGGAAGAGCCTTGTCAAAGCATGCTACAAATATATTGTAGGGTAATACTGCTTTTTCCTGCCAGCTAATGTTCGGGGTCTACATTTATTTATTTATTTTTACATCTTTATACCTCGAATTTTTGTAAAATAATCAGACTTTGACCACACTTACCTGCCCACAGTTTTAGTTTAGTTTCACGGTCATGATATTGAACCACCTTAAAACAGAGGCAAGATAGTTTGACTGCAGTGACTATTTATTTCAGAGCTCAGCCAGGCTTGTGTTATTTCTCAGTGCATTTTTCATGCTGAACATCTAATACTTAGATTTTGGATCATTGCAGTGTCTGTAGCTTTTTACCCCAAAATGCTATTTTGAACTGTCTCCCTTCAGCTATACCTTAGTGCAGCTTTGGTTTGGGAGAAGTTTTGTTACACAGAGCAACGCTGCCAGGCTACATGATGAACTGCAAGAAGACTGAAGAATGCTACTTATTTTGTTTTTGCTTATTTTAGTAGAACTGAGCCCAGTTTTTCACCTCATGACTATGGAAACTGAATTTCTGACCCAGCTTGCTGCTACCACACTCTTGGGACAACCAGTGCTTCCAGAAAATTGCTATCTGTCTTCTGAGGTGGATCCAGAGAGGTAGGCAGCAGATGGCTGCTGCCGGTGAAGTTGATTTGTGCCAAGTACCACTAAACAACCAGATTTGGAATCTAGAAATGATCTCTCGAGTCTGCTGTTCATCACTTCAGTGCAAGGGCTTAACTGGAGTTAAGCCTTCACTCAGCAAGTGTGGAAACACTTTTAATCAGAAGCAGGAATCATTGGACCAGCTTGCCAAATCAGATTAGGAGCAGTTTATATGACCATTGTAAGTATCATAAAGTGCCTGGACATGGGAAACATCAATATACAAACAAGATAGCCCCTGATTTTTTTATTATTTTGGCCTGCAACAGTGAAAAGCATTTAAAAGGCCAGATCCTTTGTAGTGCTGAATATTCTCAACTCCAGCTGCACTCCTTGAAAGCCAATGTGCTCAGTGACTCCCCAGGAGGCCCATCTAGTAACAGCCCCACACTGTTCTCCCTGCCAGGGAGTAGCCACTACCACCCCAAGAATGGAAATTAAAAGAGCAACCTGACTCCATTGAGAACCGCAAGACATTCCTTGTATGTGAAATTACTTCATATTCAAGGTTTCTGCACAGTTGCGCTGCCACTTACAGAAACATGTTTTCACAGCTTAAAAGCATTCACCCCTACTGAACCTCAGATCTCTGTTTAGGATTTGACATGTCTTCAGGAGATCGTCAGGACCGACACAGGAATATGTGTGAACTAAGCAGTGACAGGAAGAAAAAAAGCCACTCCTGGAAATTAAAAAATAACTGAATTTAGATCAAACACATGGAAAGTCTGGCTTTTGCCCTAGAAGGTTAATCACTGTTTGGAATTTTTTGCTGTGGGAGATTCCTTGTGTAATTGTTGAAAGGCGAGATCAAAACCCAACATCATCTTTTGAGTGCCAGTGTCATGCCTGGATAAAAACAAGCTGGATCAGCCCTAACGATATTTGCCCCCAGACATGCTGCTGAAGCTCTGACTACATTTGGGATAGGAAGGAATTTCCTCATGTGGTGAATTGGCAAAACTTTGGGGTTTGTCTTGTTCTTGTGCATTGCTCAAGGACCATTTTTTGGAGTCTCGTTTCACATTCTTTGACTTTCTGCAGCCTTGTGATCAGAGCTGAGTATTTGGCTTTTCCCACCACTGGGCCCTGCTTTGTTTCTAAAGGTTTCTGCTGCTTTACCAAACAGGTATGGATGGATCTCATTTTTCTGCATTACAAAGATAACTCTAGCAATGGCAAAAATAATCTACATTATTGCTTACCTGGAAATAAAATACGGGGAAAGGTAAAAGGGCAACGGGAATAATAAGCTGCACAGTCAGCTACTACCTTCAACTTCGTTCTCTGGAAAATGAATGAATTGCAGGTGTATGAATGAATGAATTGCTCTAGTGTACAGAAGTATGGTCAAAGTACCCGTTGTGTTGGGACAGCACTACATGTAAGGAGCAGCCTCTCTGCTTTCATGTGTGACTAAATCATTGTCTGGCCTAGTATGAAACAAAGGAAATATTTGCAACCTCACAGTTAATGACAAAATTCCTTCATTAGTCTCTTGCTGTTACATATATGAAAATGGTCTGCAGGTCTGATAGATACTTAACAGCACACTTGATTACTCCTGTTATTTTAGGCACGTTAGTTGCAGATCTTTATGAGTAACCAGTCCTTTCTTTTGGTGTTCTTAACAACCTTTGTGTACTTGAGCTTTGTTTGAAGCCAATGTGAGGCTTTGTACTGGACTTGCTGAGAGTGACCTTTGACTTAGGTTGAGTAGGGCCAACAGCTCGATCCAGCCACAGCTACTTAAGCCCATGTTTCTCTAGCCGTTTTTTTCTGTTCTGCAAAAGTACTCTTGTTTTAAATAGAAGTCCCTGGCTTGTTATATACCTCTCTCACAAAAACCTGTGGTTTGAAACCTACCAAAACCAGACAGCTATGTAAAGCTTGTCTTGTGAGCACGTGAGCATGTGAGAAAAGTGAAAATCGGAGCACAAAGAAAAGAGTAAATGGAATAATTCCTCCCAAAGCAATATTAACTTCAGCATGTTGTAATAGTAAGCAATGTTTACATGAATTCAATACCTAATTCCATTAGCTACAGTTACACTGGTCCACTCTGAGGGGTGCTGGGGAAGTTTTCTCAGATAGAGCACTGCTGTCATCCCTTCCCCCTGTTGCCTTGGCAGTGCATGTTTGAGTTTAATATCCGCTCTGTTGTTCATGGGCTGCCCCATGGATCAGAGGCTGATGAGGATACTGGTGCAGGATAGTAGCCCCTGCAAACATCCAACAGGCATGACCACAACTACGTGACCAACAAAGTGCTCATTGCGGCTGTTGGCTCCAACATCACCCGGCATGCAAAGCTTAAAGGGCTCTTTGACAGGCCCCAGATCATACTGAAATCTTTTCACTGAGCTCTGCTTTGCCCCTGTCCTGCTGCTGCTGAAGTCCATAGCACAAGTTCTCTGCCCTCAGTTGTGCTGGAGTATGTGTCCTGCTTGGTCAAAAAAAGGAGTAAGCTGTGATGGTGTATAAAAGGCAAGTGGAAAGGAAGGAACTATGGCTCCTTTCATGGTTTTATTATTGTTCATCATTTTTCATGATTGTTGTTTCACTGTTAATTGCTGTTCATCCGAGGAATGCACATGGAGCATGTTTCCTATTTGGAACTGACAGAGAGGGAGCATCTCACAAAACCCCTGAGGATTTTTGAGATCACAAACCTTAGAAAGATAACAAAATTAGCACACATAATTCCCCTTCATTTTCTTTATGCCTGCAGACAAGGTTAGCAGCAACCCTTGTTTCTGAGTCTGTTTTGTCTCCTCAACCAAAAAATCCAGAATGGTAAGTGTTAGGTCTGATTTATTATTGTATATCTTGTTTTTCTTATGGAAAAGGTGGCAAAATTAGAAACAAATTACATGAAAACATCATAAATTACAAAAGCTGAATACTGAGAGAAATTAATAAAAACCTTTTTTTTTTTGTTTCCTTCATCATTATCTAAAAGTGAGACCTGAAGACTGTCCCTGACTCCTTTTTAATATACCTCCCCTCTAACTTGAATTGGGGGGAGGGTTTAAGCAGCTCCCTTGTGAGGTGAATGATGAAGCCCAAGCTTGGTGAAACTGCACAGTGTGGTCTCTGAGTGTGGTCTGCAATAGAGCTGTCTATTCTCAGATGAGTTCTTCTTGAGTTACAGTAACTCAAGCAATTCTGACTGTCTCCTAGATGCCAGCTCTCGTCTATTCCTGGAATTAAATTCTAGACTAGTAGCACACATTTGAATAGCAAAACATCTATTCAATCTCCAGTTTTTTCATTCTCATAAAGAAATGTTAATTTCTCTAATTTCTGTTCATTTTTCCCATGCACCCCCTGCTTCTTCCGTATTTTCCAACTTGTGACAGAGGTGCTTCTGTGATGAAAGAAAGTAGGACCTACTCATGGGAAGAGGCAGGCATGATCTGGATGCTTCAGAGGATCATCTTGTAAGTAGCTTGTCTTTATTGTCTCATGGTATGAACATGAGTCCCTGTCCTTGTTAATCTGGTTGATTCAAGAGGTAGGAATGGGGTGCACTGGTATCAGTGGGTTATCCCTAGGGCTGAAGAATGAGACTACCCATTACATGCATTTGAAAATCTCAGTTACTTATGTTCTCAGCAAAAGCTCCTAATTTTCTCAGCTCTTTCTGTATACTCAGCATAAAAGGATTGCATAATGAATACAGCGACTCCCACAACTATTGTTTACATCTGTCAGCTAATCCTTTCTGTGAGTCAGGCAGTGCCTACTGGGTTGGGCACTTGATTGGGATTAGAAACTCATTATTATGATGATGCATAATGCAGTGCTGCCTGGAGGCCTCAGCAGGATTATGGCCACACTGTGCTAGGCAGCATGCAGACCTAGAGCTTGTAGCCTATTGTTAGAGCACCCTCACTCTAATTCTGGATTAGACCCCATTTCTTCTCATGGCCCTTGGGGTAAAACATCTAATCCTATTCTGTTTCCATACCTTTTCAGGGGAGATGATAACTCATTTCCTACCATCAGTCAAGGTCTGTAACCACCTGCTTTTGGAGGAGAATGCCAGGATGATGTCACCGAAAGGCCACAGGTAAATGCTGCAGCACAAGTGGGAAACAGCACTTTCCCTGTTCAAGTGCCTCTGCTATTCAGTGGAATGGTTTTTCAATGGGAATTTGAGCCTTTTCCAGCAGTGCCACTGCACCCAGAGAATATGCAAGGAGAAAAGCACAGCAAGTCTTGAGTTGCACCAAGGCTGTTTGCAGCTGTGCGTTGCTCGCTGAGCCGAGGGCTCAGTAAGTGGCGTTAGAGGCTCCCTTCTCCCCTCTCAGGGCTGCACGTCTTTGTCCTAGTGAGTGGCCGTTGTAGGGTAGCAGGCAGACTTTCCTCCTCCCTGTCCTTTCAGGGTCTAGTTGTTTCTGCTGCTGCTGCTGTTCCAGGTGCCAGCACACCCTGTTTGTACTCCATCTGTGCACTGCCACAGCCACACACCTGTGACTGCAGCTAAGCCTGAGCCTGGTCTGTGCCTGCCCTTCACTCACTGGCACCTACTGCTCTACAGTGTTGCTTAAGTGTGAGCCTTGACAGGAATACACTGTACTTATAGTTGCTGACTGGCCTTATACTTTCAGGTCAGGGTGAACTTGACCGGATTTTATCACCCCATTGAAGCTGCTTCTTGTCTGTCCTGAGTGGTTTGCTGAGGTGGCCATACAAATAGCTTGGGAAAACAGAGATGAGCTGTGTACAGGTGAACTCTTTGAGTGTTGTCTGCTACCCCATTTCCCTTGCTGGGAATACTGCTGGTCAGTGGGGCCACTCTGCAAGATGCTCCTAAGGAAGAATAAAGTTGTCTGAGACATCTTTCAAAGACAGGAGCAAGGCTGGTGCTTGCTGAGGAATTCTTGGACAGCTTCAGCTTCATCTCCCTCCTTTTTAAGCCTAGAGTTCTTCTCTACAAGCTATTACAATGTGCTGACATTGTTATAGCCATCACAGGCTGGAGATGGCACACATGGAGTTATCCTGTTGTAAACTTTTTTGTCTTATGGGAAATTTGAGACTTAAACACTCACTTGGTCTGCACCTCTTTATTTGAGACTGACCAGTCTGAATCACTTTTGATAAACTATCAGTAGTAGTCTCAACCTTAGTTAAGTTCCTATCAGCTTAATTAAAGAAGATCACTGGAGATAGAATCCCTGTGAAGTGCTCCCATAGTGTAGAAAGCTACACTGTGAGTGCTCCCCTGAGTAATCACCAGAGGCTGCTATCAGCAATGTAATCAGAAATGACTGAAGAGCTTAAGTTGAAACTTAGACATCAACGCGTGGCAAAGAAAAGATGAGACAACAGCGACTGAGAAGTAATCACATCCATTGTATTGTGAGAATAACAGAAAAGTAAATAAAGAAGGCACTGTAAGGTGGTGTGAGACATAGGTCTGTAGGAAACTGGGCTTCAGTAGGTTTTTTTTATACCATATGGTCAAGGTTTTTACATACTACTCCTATGCTATTATAGGCACAAGGTCAGTCAGTAAAAGCCTTGTTAACCAAACCAAAGTTATATTTAAAGACTTTCTTTACCTATTGTATTCTAGCTCTTTCCTTCAGTAGCTTTTGAGGATGTGTTACCACGTGAATGAAGCTGGATTTGAGAAGCTGGAAAAAGACAGCAGGGAGAAAAAAGCATGTAGGGTCAGCATGGAGTTCACTTCTTGCTGCTTCTTCACGTGTGAGTTAATGGTACTGGCCACAGTGGTATGGACTATACCAGGCCACCTTTGGGGACCAAAATGCTTTTGATAGATACATCTTCTATAGTTTTTGTTTTGTCTTCACAAATTAGTGTTTATAGAAACTAACCAGAGATTTGATTAGTGCATTGCTCCCGTGGGATGCAGACTTTAGGGTTTAGGCAATGTTCTATGGCTAACAAGAGCCAACATGTTATACCTGAGTCATTCCCCTGGGTGAAACATGCCCTAGACTGATGATGACAGGAGCCAGCTGAGCATCCTCACAGCAGATGACAAGTGTTGACATAAGGGCAGTCATCTCCCATTGTGTCTAACCAAGCAGAACTTGCAGTGGAAGAGCCACTGAGGTGACTGATCTTAACATTTATCCTAGTGGTGGTATCAGGCTGCCAATGAGACTAGAAGGATGACACTTAATGTAGTCTTTTGGCAGTGGGGCAAGACTTACATTCTTAGCATAAGCTGCTTAGAAAAAACTTCTTTTACTTAGCATTTATCACTTGTTACTGATATTTTATTACATTGATAGCCATCCTCCAAAAATATTTTAATGGTCTTACCTGTTTCATACATAAACGTACTTCCTTCAACACCAAACATATTTTGAGAGAACAAGACTGTAGCAAACTGAGTTAGACCTGTTTCGTTATTCTGACATAAACTTACTGAAGCTTCCTTTTTGACCAACAAAACAGGGCTTAATGTGCTTTTTGAGTCACTATGTTTCTTCCTTGTGGAAACTGTATCCAGCATATGGTGACCGCAGATCTGTAGACCTTACTCAGGAGAAGCTTACATTGAGCCTAGCAGGATCTCTGGCTTGAGCAAGAAGTGCCAGATTTGATCATGTATGGTGAAACACATTCCATTTCCTCAAGTATTTCTTTGGTCCACTCCTTTCCCTTCCAGATGAGCCAAGCCAGACACATTCCTTCTAGCTGAAATAGTCCTTTTTAAAATTTTTTTTCCCCGCAAGCTTCTCAGGTATACAAAAGGATAATGCAGTGTACAGTATTGTCACCTAACGGTGACTATAATGTGCACTGTGCAGAAGAGTTTCAGGGAGTTGTACAATGAAATTCTACAATAATCTTAGTAACGAAGGGCAATTAAGAGCAGCAGTTAACCTATATTTTTCTACCCTACTTTAGGTGTCAACTTACACCCAGGATTTCAAATACTAGTTAGAAGTGCATTGCATTGACCAGAGGCATAATTACAGAGAGCTGTAGTTGTCTTTATCACAAAGTTTTAATTAGCAGGACGCATTAAATAACCAGCTGATACAGATCTTAATGAAACATTTATAGGCCTACATCTAAGGCAATTATATATGTAGCTGGTCATACATAATCATTCACGTACTTCTGGACTTATGTGAAATGGAATATGCATCGTCCTCATGTGATGTAAAGGTGAAAGGGATAGGACAAAACTGGGGCAACAGCCTACTTTAACCAAACAGCTTGTGCCTGCACCATTGTTGAAAAAACTAGGCAGGAAATATGAATAGTTGGCTTCAAAAGAAATCTGCCTTGAGGAAAAGCAGGAGCTCTGGGTTCCTGAATTGTTGACTGATTTGGGTTTTGTGTTTTTAAATCTAGGTGGTTGTCCCACGTGGACTCTTTATGGTGGTGCTGCTCAGGAATGAGGACAGATGCACACTAGGCCGAGAACAGGGTTTCTGGGGCAGGCTAGGACTCTGGCGTCTGCAAGCCATGTCATGCCACTCTTGCTGTGGCTCCTTAACAGCCTAGCCTACCCTAGATGTGTCCCTTTTTTCTCCAGCACTGTCTGCCCAGAAGCATGGAGAAGCTCCTCCAGAGCAACCACTGCAGACCCCCAGCAGCCAGATCTTTGCTCCACTGGGGATGTTCCCAGCTCTCTAGTTCTACCAGCTTTCTTGCTGCTTAGTATGTCTAGATGAAAAAGTGGGAAACACACCCGAACATCCAATTGCTCTGGGAATAATTTTTGCTCTGAGCACTGTTTCAGGGCCAGATTTTCATGGCATTTGTTTGTGACTGCTCCTTGATAATTAAAAAGAAGTATATGTCGTCTGTTTGGCCAAGTGAAGGGGGCATGGGAGCAGCTGGCTGTGAAAGCGCATTTATTGTCACTGTTGATTTCTGCAGAGCTCAGAGTATGCACACGGCATGGTGGAAGACATGGAAACAAATCAGTTGTGGTGTAAAACGTGTAACACATGCCTCTTCCTCCCCTTTGCCTAGAAGATGCAGCTGGTCACAGGCGGGCTGCTCTCCTTAATCACTGCCGGTGGCAGGACGGTCCAACTGACGTAGCATCACTTGTGAAACTTGTTTTTAGGGGAAGCCTGCCAGGCTCTGGGATGCATACACTGGGCATGGTGCCAGTCCTGGATATTTCAGAAAGTTTATCCCTCCCATCTACTGTGCTGACCTCTATCGTGTACTTGCTTCTGCCTCTCCCTGCCTCATGGGCTCTCTTGGTATCCGCCTCAGGTCCTAGTATAATTTTGAGCTGCTTGTTTCTTCTCCTGTTTTTTTAACAAGTAGTACTTAATGACAGATTGTAGGTAATACAATATGCCCAAAACCACCCCCCAAAACCCCCCCAAACTTAGTTCATCAAGTAGATGTATTTGTCCATGGTCTTGCCATACCTGACTTGGCTTACTCTGCTTATTTGGAGCTCCAGTTGGAGCAAAGCCTGTGTTTACCTGATTGCAAAGCAAAACCTAGCAATAAACAAACCATTGCAAATGTATACTTGAAAAGATTAAGAGAAAAGTATTACCAAGCCATGCAATATTGTAATCCAAAGTACTTTAAAAGTAGCATTGAATAATTTTCTCAATTATCCATAGAGTCTTCTGTTAACAGGTTTCCCTGGTTCCCTAGCATCAGAGGAACTCTGCTGATCTCTGCAAAACTTCTTTCAGTTTAAGAACAGAGTTCTCCTTAAAATTATAGGGCTTTTAAGAGTTAATATGTTAATCTCCTGATGTACCACAGCAGGCGTCTGGAATAGATCTTACTAGACTGTTTACACTGTGCTTCCTTTCAGGGTGGTTAGAAGCGAGGGAGCACTTGTGGCAAGAACTGATGTGGTGTAGGGTTTGACAGCATCTTTCCACACCTAGTTGTTGCTTTTGTGAAGGGAGGAGCAGAGGCTTCCAGTATGGCTCTCAGTATGGCTTCTCAGCTTCTTCCCATCAGGGGAGGAGACTGTCACAGAGCAGGGTGTGATCCCATGCTCAGTTTTCCCCAGCACGTCCAAGGTGGCAGAGGTTTCCTTTGATGCCTTCTCCTGGAAGAAAATAGGAAACCTGATGAAAGAGGTTTACTTTCTCTCTCTGAGGCAGAATATAGTTAGTATGAGGTTCAACCCTCTGAGCCTAGGGGCACCTATACCAGAGAAGCATGACACGTGCTCCATCCAACAGGGCAGCTGCTGGGAATGCTCTCGGCACCATGTCTGAGGGCAGCCTACGTGCTGAAGCTGACAGTCACTCTGGACAGATGGCTGTAATAACTTTGCGCTTTGTGGCTGTCACTGTTTTTATCCTCCCAATTCCCTTGGGAGGTAGGGAAGTGCTGTTAGTCATTTTATAGGGAGAAATTGAGCCATGATGTGATGAGGCCACACAGGGAGTCAGTGGCAGAGACACTCTACTATCAGACCCTCCTCTCCTTCCTTATCAGCTCTGTCTGATCCATGTGCACAAGTAAGATTTGTGGAAATGGCTCCTGAGTGACTCTGAGGAGTGGGAAGGAGCCAGGGTAATGGGAAGAGCAGTGCCTGCTCCCGACACCAAAACTAGGCTGCCTGAAAGCCCTCAGTACACTGAAAGACGACAGGTTTGCTCCAGTGCCATGTTTTCAGTAGAGCAGATTTTTTGCCAGTTCTTGTTAGACTTTCAGTATTGGTTTTCCAGCCACCGCCAACTCTATCTGGGCACAGGTCCATGTTTACTCGAGCTCCGCAGCCAGAAATATGGTGAGCTCTGGTTCATGCTAGTGTGTGGTTGTGCTGAATGCATCAAAATGCGTCATCAAGAGTCACCAGCAACATAAAGTACGAGCCGTGGCAGGGAAATCAGAGAGTATATAACACAACACTGAGGAGAGTAACAGCTCTCGAAGCCAGAAAGCCAGAAAATCATTTAAAACACTCTGAATTTTAAAAACACTTTATCAGAAGACCAGATCCTGAAGTAAAATGCTTTGCTTTCTTTTTTTCTTTTCTTTTTTTTTTTTCTAATGTCATGTTTTGATTTCTGAGCTGGATCAGAAGCACAGTTTATTTTACAAGAGCCAGTGGTACCAATTACAGCCTGAGACTTTCAAAGCAGCACATGAGACTCAACTACACATCTTCCATTAATTATCTCTTGGCCAAGTTAACTCTGCACGAGTAATATGTCACAAGCTCATTTTCTGTCATTAAATTCAGCAGATGTGACCTTGATCCTTTCTGGGAGCACACCTTCTCAGTAAGAAGATGCTGTTTTATTGCAGGCATTTTTTGAAGAATGCCATTTTAATGTCAGGTTATGCTGAAGAAGAGTCCAGCTCCTGCTTTTTCAGACCTCCTGAAGCAGGAAAGAACTAACAGCCTGCACTAGACCTCTTATCAGTGCAGAGCCTGGACTAAATGTGTCTTTGTTGACCTTCTCCTCCTCTTGGTACAGCAAAGAAATTACCTGAGTTTCAAAAAAGCTGACACGTAGGCACAGCTGGTACATATTAGCACTTCAGTTGTATATTGCTGGAACACAAATAAGTTGCCAGCTGTGATTTTACTTGCTTGACTCCTTGATGCATGTGCTTAAAAAGTTCTGGGAGCAAGTACTCTGGATTCCAAACCCAACATTTTGGCCTCCGTGGTGAGGCAGCTTTGCTCTGGGAAAGAGTGTCCTCTGTCCCTACAGCAGTGGTCTGGGATCAGACTATTGAACTAGGGCTTGCCGCTGTTTTCCACCTTCAGAAATTATTTCAGGTTTTTATGCTCCCGTTCCCTCTCCCATCCTTCCATATAAACTTCAGGGGCCAAAAGGCACCTATTTCCAGTGCCCACCTCTATGCATTAAAACCCAGCAACGCATTCACTGCCATGACAATTTATGCAGCAGCTTGCTCTGCCACAGGTTTCTTCTGAGAAGGAAAAATTAAAAATGCTCAGTTTGGAATAAACCCATAACACGTGTGGGGTTGCCATTTTAAAAAGAAAAGGTGGAAGAAACCAACCGCTGGTGTTTGCCATATCCTTGTGTTACCCTTCACCAAAAGCAGTGCTGACAGAGCACAGTGTCCAACAGGCGAGTACATCGCTCAGTCCATCTGGCTGTCCGGTGTCTCTGAAGACAACAGCTGGCCTGAAAATGGGAAGGAGGTAACGTGCTGAGTGAAGGTGTCCAGATAATAAATTAGCCCCCAAAAAACTGAGAACAATATAAGAAAGAAGTTACTGTCCAAAAATATAAGATAAAGGGCTGAGGATTATGCTGTATTAAGCAGCCTCTTCTGTGGGCAATTATCAGTAGGCAACAGCAGCAACATAGCAGGTTTTCTACCAGCTCCTGGGAAGTACTCCAGCAGGATGGACATAGAGACTGTGAGGCAATGAGAAGCACCTGAGCCGCAGCATTTTAGAGGTCATTGTACCAGTGTGGGTTTGTCCTGACAGACACTAGCTGGAGAAGGCGCCATGTGACCCAGATGGGGTCTGCAATCCTGTGGGGATGCTATGCTAATTCAGGCAGTATTAATGGAAGGCTGCAGTTAGAATTTCTTTATGTGAATACCAGTGAGTTTGTTTTTATTATTATTTATTATTATTTTATATAATAAAATACATTTTATTATTATTATTAGAATTTTCACTGCTTATGAAGAGTCTGCTTTTTTTTTTACAGCAGCTATTTTGAGACTAGGAAAAAGTTGACTTGGAAGACTTGCTCCTCTTGCTGTGCAGGCACTGAGCCAAGAAGAGCTGGATGCAGACGGAGCCCAGCTGAAGCCAGAGCAGCTGTAAGTGTGGAGTTTGCTCTTCTCCTGGAGTCACAGTAAGATCAGAGGTGGGATTGTGTGCCAGTGCCTGCAACCTAATTTCAACTGCTTGGTTATAACTACGCACTGGACTGTTGTGTGTATCTATGTGGCACAAGGGCTCTGAAGCACCCCTCTGAATTGCTGTCACAGCGTGGAGGATCTCTACCCCCACATTCATCCACAGCTACAGGCACAGAAAAACAATCAATCTGTTGGACCAACAAAGCTGCAGAGGCTAAAGGCTTCTGTTTCAAGGCTATCAAGGATGCATATTGCACTTTGCTTCCTCCACATCCTAGAGAGCCGTTCCTAGAAGGGCTCTGTGACGTGTTGCAACAGGTCTCTGGACCTGATTTCCCACAGGCATAAATGTGAGTGCAGGTGAGCAAAGGCTGATAATGTCTTAACTAAACCCACAGGTGAAGAAATAGCTACCTGACAGGAATGTCTTAAAGTGAAACACACTAAATATTCTGATGAGCTGAAACACTACAGCAATGGGAACTGTATACATTTGCAATGAACTACATCCAGTGAAAATTAAAAGAAAGTCAAGATTTTGGGAATAAGAGGAAACTGTTCTTAAGATGATTTCTAATAAAATAAGGCTTACGCAGTCATATTATCTCTCTCTCTCTGTGCCGGCTTATACCCTCCCCATTCTCCATGGTAACTTTTGCCTCTATTAGGGTCTCTGTTGACTATCAAAGACAGCAATGATCCTACGAAGTCTATAAATGCCAGCAGTGCACCTGGGGAGAGACTTGGGCAGATGCTGCCTTTGGACAGTCAGCACTCACACAGTTCCAAGTTCTCCTAGAGACAGTGGCCATGGCCAACTGCCCTTCAGCTGCCCCAGCTGCTAGCTGATGTAAACTTCCAGTGATGGTTTTCAACCTTTTCCCATGGGAATAACCTCTGGTTTTCTCTGCTTCCTTGTGAATAAGAGAATAATCTTCAAAGTTTAAGACATACATTGGCTTCCACAGATGTCTTCCAGGCTTATCTTAGTGTCTGTTTTAAGCCAGGAGAAATATTGGCAGTCTGAGGCTGGCATGGTTTTGCCTGGCTCTCATGCTCTCGGGAAACCAGTTATCAGACAGAATTTTAATGGCTCTTATGGTTCATATGAAAGACCAGGGATATCAGAGGGAATTCTTAAACAGACTTGTTTCGAGCTTTACACAATATTTTTTGCCTGCAGTAGAAATGTAAGCCCTTGCAAGCTGCAAAACAATTTGGTTGATGGATGCTCTGGGAAGATGGTGCTGGGAAAAGCTGTCTCTGTTGCTGGTTCTTTCCAAGGGTGGGTTTGCATTTTTTGCCTGTGAAGACAACTTGGCTCAAGGGTTGTGCTCCTGTCCTGTGAAAGAAAGGGCTGCACATCACACCACCCCTTGTCCTTCTGGATGGAGCCATCTCTGGATTTGTGGCTTAAAAGCTGAGTGCTGGCAAGGGGACAGAGGAAGGTCAATGATCATTGAAGGGATAAGTAAGACAGTATCTTAAGGTAAAGCTTCAGAGAGCTCACAGTTAGCATTAGGAGGGACAAGCAGTGATGTCTTATTGGCATATCTAATTAGAAATTGCTGGGAGCTACTGGACTGGACAGTCTCTTCAAATGCCAGCAACCCTGCGGGAGCTGGATGTAAACGTTGTAATTGATATAAAGATGGAAGCTGCTCCGCTACAAAGTGACATTTCAGATATTGTGGGAATGGATGATCTGAAACATCCTCAATGAGATCTGTTTCCCTCAACTCTTTTGACTCCTGTCAGAGGTGCATGTTCGAGCTTTTCTCTGGGCAGATGGCTTCTGCAAATAGAACTGGCTTTGAAATATAAAGTTTTGCTGAATTCATTATATGCCTTCTGACTTCAAAGCTTTGTACTTTCCTCTTTAGTTTTAAATAGAGTCACTTGGCTGCTTTCAGGCCTGTTACATTGGAGGTAGGTGCTGCAGTGGATGTCACTGGTGAGGCACAGCAGTGGTGCTCATTTAGGGTGCACTGAACAGTTGTATGCCTGCCTCACCTCTGCCCATATCCAGGCAGGAGGTACATTATTCCTACAGTTAGATGGGTCTTAGAGAGTTCTCCCTGTCAGGGACTTTCCTGTTATTCCCATTCCTCAAGGAGAGGGGTGGCTGCACTAGCCTGGCCCTGCACCTCCTGCTCTCCTAGGGTGCAGGGAGCTGTGCAAAGAGGAGGATGAGATGGAGTGGTGATGGTGTATGCAACAGGAATTGTTCTGCCCATCCAGGTGTAAGTTCTCTTCATTGAGGACTTCACAAGAAGCTTTATTCCGGGAAGGGAGGATTTTTGTGAATTAATCTTTCTAGAACCTTATATTGAACTGACCTGGAGCATGATGGTTTTCCACATCAGCTCAGCAAGTGGATACCAGTAGTCAGAAAATACTGTCAGTATAAAGCAATCACTGTGACTTTGCTTTCACTGTATGCACTTCAACTGAAGTGATGGGGTTTGGGTGTCACATCTCACTCACACTTTTAAGGAGTATTGGAGCAACTTAAAGGGACACAAGTGGGAGACCTTTCTCTTTGTATCTGCTTGCTACACAGAGAGAGGACATTTCAATGGCCAGAAGTTCTCTAGAGGAAAAAAAAGTTACTTTGGAGACTGAAATGTCAGCTTAGTCAAATTGTCCATATGCACAAAATGCGGGGAGAAACGAGCACCCAAACTTCAAAGCAGCTGAACCATTCCTTTCTTTTGCCACATCTTTATATCAAAATTATTCAGGTTCAGTTTGAAAGTTTTAAATGCTCAAAGCCAAAATGTTTAGACAATACAAAATGTTTGCTTCATCCACAAACTACTTTTTTCATAATTTTCTTTTTTTTTTTTTTTTTTAGAACTAGCATCAAGCTGAAAGTCTATTCTTCACCCTGCTCTGGTTGCCTATAGCATCTGGGTAAGTTGGAGACAAAACTTTCTAAACAGAATAGCGTTTAAGCGGAAACATTAGGTTCTTCACCAGAACCTCCTCTCTCAGCAGCTGGATCCTTTATGGATGATCTAAAAGAGCAGTATATTACAGCTTTCTGCATTCCTCCATATACTTTTGAACTGAGAAGCTTTTGTGGCATTTTTGCCTTATCGGCAGTACATTATAAAAGAATGTCAACTCTTTCCAAACCTTTATTGTTCCATTGGAATGATTATTCTTAATTTCAGCCCTGGAGTCAGTTATGTGTGGTTTGATCTTCTGTTCTTCCTTTCATACAGATGCTATCAGCATGGACAGCAGAGCAGCCCTGTCACACAGGATTAATGGCAGAGTGTGGTGTTGCTTCTGGAACAGTAATGTTGTACCATATGAATAAACACCGAAATTGGGATAATTTTTCTAAATGTTTCAGCATTCTAAGTACAAAGTAATAACCCTGTCAGGAACAATATTCACTGCTGTCTCATCTGGCTGTGCTGGAATTAGTGGCAATCTCTGGGGAAGAACACAGGTATGTCAGTGTTGGAAACACAGCATGTGCTTGTATTAGAGCAGAAAGCAAACAAATCCCTTGGTCACAGTACAGGGAGAGAAGCTTAATACTGCTTGGAAAATCAGCACTGCTTTGAATATAGCATTTGTCTTGGTTTCCTCATGAGAAGGATAATGCAAAAATTGGAGATAGATGTATAGATGTATATTTATTAGTATATCAGAGAAAATGCATTGTAGAATTCAGCAGAAGATGAAAACCAGAGTCTGTGAAATCAAGAATTAGGGCAGGAACAAACAGCGGACAGTGAGGAAAGTCTTACTGAGTACTCTCTGCCTTAATACAAAATCAAGGAGGAGCAAAGCCTTGATGAAGGATGAGACTTAAAAATATTCCAGTTCACCTCAAAAAAAACCCAGAAATAATTCTGAGGCATTACAGGGGTGAGGGGAGGTTGCCCAGCCATTTTTCTGATTTGTTAAACAATTTGCCTCTAGGTTTCCATGAGTGTTCATTTTTAGAGGCGCCAGCCAAAAGATGTTTGATGCTGAAAAAATTGTAAAAATCTAGCTCTTCCTAGCTGCCCCAAGGTCATTGCTTAGAGCATTTACATTTTGGAAATGTCAGGTTGAGACACTTGCATAGAAAAAATAAATGCACAATTACACTGTATATCCTATCTACTCAAGAACATGTTGAGCTCTAGTCATCTTTGAAATAAAATCTTCCTCCACAACATATTGCTGCCCACTAGCATGTATTACAGAGCATATTTAAGACTTCTTTGGATGAAGCCAAGATCAGACACTGCCAGAAATCAGATATTCAATAAAACTGTCTCATGCTTCAAGCCAGTATGACAGGGGTACCTCTTAATGAAAAAACAATTGCTGCTGTGGCAACAGCTGAGAATAAAAGATTATAGAGAGAGAATTTTTACATTAGCAATGTGGTCACTTGCATGGATGTAACGGTAGGATCTGAAAAGTACAGCCATGAATGTGGGCAATATTTTCCTTGAGCACTCTTCAGCCTCCAAACATGGTCTAGCCTGACCTGGGAAAATCAGAGGAGAGACAAAAAGTGGCTGTATTGAGATGACAGCTTTGCTAAAAGCGGTTGTGTTCCAGCTATGGCTTTCCAAGAAGTGGCTGTGCTGGGGCTTTGAGCGTTGTTTTTGTCAACAATGCAGGTTTGTGCCTTCATTCCTGCTCCCCTCTTCTCCTCATCTGGCTATATCCACCTAGAAGGCTGACCCAGCACTGAACTCTATCACAGAGTGGAGCTCATGCCCTCCTCTTCCCCTTTTGCTTTCTCCACACTACTTTTCCCACAAGTTCAGCTCTCTGCTGCCACTTGTGGTGCAACCAGTGTCCCCAGTGTGGCTGGGGATTAGTGTGCTGGGGCAGGGACATACTCCAGGGAACAGAAGATTTTCTGTGCCTGCGGGTGGATGTGTGAAGCACTGGTTATTTTATTTGCCTTTGGATCTAACTTCCTTGGTTTAGCTATTGTCAAACAACTGAAAGGACTGACATTAGCTGCCTGGTTCCCATTAGCAAAGGCACTTTTAAATCCTGTCGCAATCACTTTGTTTTCTAACATATAACTAAAGGCCTTTTTACCACTTCTTTACATGACCTTCTGCAATTGGAGCCGTGCAAACAGAAATCAGGCATATGCATCTTGCTGATACCGGTATTTTGAAACCCTTTCCAAATACTTTTGCCAGTGACTGCAGAAAAGCTTTTATACCAGTAAGAATGTGTATATTGGGCTTTCTTCCAGAAGCTGTGAAAGGGGCACAATATGTGCTGCTGGGATTATTTTACCAACTGAATAAATGTCATCTCTTTTCCAAATAAGAAACTTGGGCTAAGGCAGGAAAATTATTTCAGTGTTTAAATGCATTCTACAGATCCTGAGCAGGAACTTGGTGCCTTCATGGGGCAGGGATGCTTAGATATGTGCAGACAAAACACCATCATATTTCTTAATGTCACAGGTTTTAACTGTCCAATACTGTGCTTTTTCCTTGGATGAATTGTCTTTTTAAAACCGCAGCTAAGACCAAGGGGAATATGTGAGGCTTTTACAAAATCTCAGGCTGGACCTCTGATTTTAGGCCACATGATTGAAAATCTGAATCCTGGGCTTTTACCCCCACATCCCCTGTTGTTCTGGAGGATGATTGGGCTATATGCTGTTTTGTTTAACGTGATGGGTTATTGCAACCAAAAGCCTCACTGAGACACATGGTCCTTCTATCTGCTGGTATGTCACTGGGGCATTTTTCATTCACAAAATGAGAATGTACCAGGAGCAACAAGTCTCCTCAAGAAACACATCATGAGGCTTAAAGCATAGAGTACAAGGAAGGAAGAAATCACATTAAAATAAAGACTTCTGCTTGTAATTAGGAGATTAGTTAAATGCTGTGCTCTGTAGCTCTGGAAAAGCCGTAGGTAGCAGCTGAAATGCCCTGGGAAAGACTAATAACCACCCTGGCACTTAGGAACCAGCCTGTGTTAAGCTGTGCATGTTCCCTGAAGTGCAATGTTGCGTGGATCCTGATGAGCTTGTCCTTCAAGACAGCTACCATTCCAGCCTCGCTGTGCTTGGTGAGGGTACCACAGATGTGCTGTACAGATGGTGACCCCAGGGAGTCCAGCTCCTACATGCTGATCTGGATGCCCGAGCCAATGGGGCTGTGCAGTGTGTGCAGCATCCTGTGACTGCAGAGGCTGTGCAGCAAGCACATTTCTTTTTAGAAGAAAATATCCATATAAACCTATTCCTCTTCTTCCTCACTGTAGGACTTTGTAAAAGGCAGAGTAGTGTCTACCATCCCTGCAGTTCCATTCCTGGGCAGTGCAGGGTCATCACAGATGCTGGTACTCCCAGCAGACACTAGTACCCACCACTTGAGGCAAGCCTGTGGCACGCAACTGCTCTCTGCTCACCAGTGGGTGAAGCACATCTGTCACACACCCTTGTTAAAAATGCAAGAGTTGGGGCATTATAAGAATGAAAGCAATGCACTTCTCTTCCAGTACAGTAAGTGCCTTTTGCTTTTGGGGGTAGCTCCTCTAAAGCTTTAATAAGCATTGAGTGGTGATGACTGGGATGTGTAGAGGGAGGGTCGGAAGCAGTTCCTCAACCACAAAGTAGCAAGTGGATTTGGACTGGCTTTTAGCACAGCATAGAATTAAGCTGGTTTCTTCTGAAGCTTTCCTAGAAAAACCTTGAATTCATTCTCCAGCTTGCCTCTTTGCTTGATGGAGTACAGAAGATGTTCTTTTGAGCTTGCATGGAGTTTGGGATTTTTCTTTCCCACTGTCAGCAAATGGGACAGTGCTTTTCTTCCCAGACAATTTTTAAAGCTGATGAGTGCCTCACTTTGACAGAGTGCTAAACATTTAAATGTGTCTTCTTCATATCTAACTCAGATGGCTCATCTGCAAAAGTAATTCCCAAAACAAACTGAAAACAGCTCTCTTCATATGCAGAAAATTTGGCCAAAATAACTTCTTTCCTTTTGTGATCAAAGCAGAAACTATGTAGTTTGGTTAATGCAATGGGGTTAGATACTTTTTTCCTCCCTGTAACATAGCTTCAGTCAGTTGTCAGCCAAGAGATATGATTGGATTTTTCATCCCCATGTGGATTTGTGGGAACACACACTAGGAGACCAGATCAACACTGTAATAGTGCCTGCATTGATCTAACACAGTGTTTATGTGGACTCCAGCCATCATTCATTTCTTCTTCGGCATCCAGGGGCCATAATGGATTGTTTTGTACAACAATTATGATAGTACTTAGCTGTTGTCTAGCATTTGCAAGGCATTTTATGAAGAAGGTCAATATAATTATCTCCGTTTTACAGCTGGAAAGTACAGGCTCAGAGACATGAAGTGATTTGTCCAGGTCCATGAGCACCACGAGGTGTGAGGATTCAGGGACTTCCTAAGACTAAACTGAAATTAAGATGTGAGCCCAGATGTAGGCAATGGGCTGTCCCAATCACCACAGAGCTTCTGTGCTTGGGGGTAACAAACTTCAGGCATTTCGAGTCTATGGAGAGCTTATCTCACTGCCTTAAACTCAGCTGAAGAAAAACATAGGATTAGTCTTTAACAGGGCCTAAACCATCTGTGCTTACAAACTGGGCCCCACCTAGCTTGTGCAGCTTATGCTCAGCAGCTACTTAGGGGCACTTTCCTGCACACAAGCCCTGCCCACAAGAGACAGGAGGGAGGGCAAAGTGTGCCATTAGCCTTTCCCTTCCACAGTCCTTGTAACTACAGGATAAAACTGTGTGTGTGCTTAACCTACACCTCCTCCCAGGCCCGGGGTAAACTCCTGTCCTTTATTTATAGTCTCCTTCAAGCATCTGGCAGCTGTCAAATGCGAGCCCTTGGCAGCCCTTGTTTCAGGTACTGGAAATGTTATTTTACCTTTGCAACTGACATCAGCCTTGAGGTATTTCAAGATACACAACAGGGAACTCTGAAAGGAGAAAACGTTGCTTGTTTGGAGAGGCGTTTTGACAGGTTTCTAAATGAGATACAGGTCAGTTGAGAGCTTGTGATGTGAGGTAGAAACGGTTTCCAGCCCTTCTCACTGTTTCTGCAATGCTTGTTTCCCAGCCTTTAGGCATCTGCAAATGCAACAAATACTTAAAATTACAATAATTGGAAGAGGCAGCTTGGTAGCTCATATTTGTTAAAGTACATGAAACTCCAGTAGGTGTCTGGTTGGATAAAGTGGATAAAGCATAATCCCTGTGTGCACCATAAATAGTTTGTCTATTCCCAGTAACGAGAGAGAAAGAGGGGGAGAGGATGGAGAAAAGTGAGGATTATGGGTTGATTAGAGGGAAAGATTTCCCACAAGCATTTTATGATTTGCTTCTACCTTCACCATGTGTGAAAGCAGGAGTCTATAATAACTTTCCGATTCCTGAAAACACAGCTACTCAGAAGCTGCAGTGAATTCACAGGAGATGTTTGCTCCGCTGTGGAGGCCGCTGCCCTTGCGGGGTGAGTCCTCAGTTTTCCTAAACCAATCATAACCTTGTGCAAGTGCATTCCCCAGAACAGAGAGCTGGCCTTCCGCTCCCCATCTTGCTGTGCCCTTAATTTCTGACTCACCAGGAGACCTGTGCTGGACCTCACTGCACCATGTCAGGGCCCCATGTGATGATGAAACACACCTCATGACAGAGTCCAGAAATGTCAGTTCTCGTTGCCTAGTGCTCTCTACTGTTAATCTTTAAAAATTACTATTAATCTTATAAAACAAAAAAAACAAAAAAAGTTTTCATTATATGTTGCTACATGTACCATTTAATTTATATATATTTTTAATGTAAGCTCCTGGCAAGAATGCTCCCTTGTCTCTCCAATGTATACAAAAGTGATACAGTTTGTTGTTGAACCTGGTAGACTGCAGTGATATCTCTGCAAGGAAAAGCATTCACAACAATATGAGTTTTTCTGGAGCTAGTTCTTACTCGATTTGAGGCGAGCTGGGTTGAGTTGTTTTTTTCCAATTTATTTATGAGCATTTCAGCAATAGTTTTGGTCAGTCAAAGAATCAACAGAATGCTGTAATGTTTTAAAAAAATGGAGCTTTGATCAACTTTTGAAGGGAAAACATGCAAAAGAAGTTATAAGCACTAGGACAAAGGAAAGGTATTGACACAACATTATACTACCCAGTTCTTTAAATGTTATCTTATGCCAAAATTCCTAGGTTTTGTTTTCTTATTTTTAGAGAAAAAAATCAACCAAAAAACTTCATCTTAACATGGCTTCTTTTGTGATTTGCCTACAAATAGAAAGTTCTTACTTTATATCAGGGAATTACTAGTCTCTTATCTTAATCATGCTTTGCAATAGGGTAGGCCTGCAGCTCACTAATGTCTTCCCCAGTTATTGCAGGGAGAAGAGGAAAAAAAATCTTTGCCTGCTTATATAAGAAAAGAGTGATGTAGAGAACCTGTTTGCAAAAGCCCCTTTTCCTGGAATTGGCCTGGAGGGTGATGGTGTAAGAGCTATTCCCTGCTGAGGTAGCTGGGGCTGCTGGCTTTGCTGCTCACCTACCCGTGAGTGGATGTGGTACTGAGGCCATGGGAGACGCCGGGGGCAGGACCTCAGCCGTGGCAGTGTGCACGGGGAAGATGGGAGCTTGTGGTGCAGAGGAGAGCTGTGTGGATGACAAGGTTTTTGTCTGCCTGCAAAGGACCCCTTCAGAAAAAAAAGCATTAGATGGGAAAACTGAGAAAGTCTTTACCCGGGAGTTTCCTTCATCAAATAGTGCTGGCTGGGAATAAGACATCGTGCCTTTTTAAAAGCAGAAATGTAAGTAAGTCTGAAGTACTGGCAAGAAGCAGAGGTGCGAATGGATTTTAAGATAACCTTCTCTAGTCATTTTCCTCTGCTCTGTTTTAAAAGAAGTCCTCATGAGTGGGGCAATGGAGAGCATGGCTTATGTCTTTCCTTTCCTTTTGCACATGTGCCAGAGGGAAATGTCATATTGTAGAGCCTATTACTCCTAAAATTGCATGGACAACAGTACTGTGAAAAATAATATTTAAAACCTACAAACTACTTATTTTCTTCTAAAATCAGAATTGACTTTTAAATTTCAAACAAGAACAAATGACTACAGCCCCTTAGGGGTTGTATTCAGATGCACTGCATGACACACCACCGGCCGAGCGAGCGCCAGAGCCGCTTGTCACCTCCTCACAGCATCAGGATGCAGCAAGCATGGTTACACTGTGAGGTTGAACCCTTGCAAACAGCCAGCAAGTCTGAGCACTCTGCACCTTGAGGAGATAAACTGTCATTCCTGAACTACCAAGTAGGAAGAGGATTTCACTGGTGACAGACAGAGAGAAGCAATTACCTAAAACGATAGAGTAACTTGAAACAGTTTTATGCTGGACATTCCCCCAAGGGAAGACTAAAGGGCTGGCTTACTCGACAGCCACTGCCGATCTCAAGCACATTTGTCACTTTAGATTTCACCTCTAAATTGTTTTCTCATATACTCATACATTAATACCTTATGCAGGTTTGTTGTGTTTTGGGTGGGAATGAAAATTACCACTGGCTGAACAGTCTTTCCTTGTGTCTGTCCTCTGGGAAGCTTGCTATTCCTGTTTCTTTCAGTTCTGATCAAAACATAGTATGTATGTATAATCTTACTGCACATAAAGCATGCAAACACTGTTACGCTTTTTTGAGTGGTGTAGTGCAATGTGAGAAGAACCTATACCTGCTGGCTGGGGGCTAACTGCAATCTGTATTCTGCATGGCTCTATATGCTTTTAATACTGCCTAAGAGCAAACAAGACAGAGATGCTAGTCCGGACTACTAAAAAGTTTTGGTAGCATCTTTTTTTTCTTTCCATTTGTGGCAAAGTAAAGGTTAGGTCAGTGTTAGGAAGGCTGTTTCAAGCAGTAAGACTATTTGGACTTGGAAACAGAGCACCCAGGGAAGTTCTAGAGACTTTGCACTGGATCGTTCGAAGAAAAGTTTTAAAACCTTCCAGGATTCATGTAGAGGTTGCAGTTGATCCTGTCTTAGAACAAAGGACAAGATCCAATGTCTTGTAAAGACAGTGAATACTTCTGTGTTGGCTGTGCAGAACCACAGTGCACTTGTGAACTGGTGGTAACGCCCTTGGCTGATGTGGAAGTAAGTGTTTAAACCAAAGAACTGCCTTGGGGGCTCTGGCCCTGTCTCTGCAGTGCAGTATCTCATCTTGCATAGCCATCAACGACAGACCCATTGAGTAACTGAGCGATTACAAAGTCCTCTGTCCCCTGGCATAACCTCCCCATTTCTGGCAAACAGCTGTTGAGAAACTTTCTGAGATGAAGATTGCACATGCACCATTTGTGTTTAATAGTTACCAGTGTCTTTAGCCTCCAGAAATTTGTCAGATCTCTTTCTGAAATAATTTGTGCTCTTGGCTTCCAAACTATACCATGGCCATGGGCTCCACAGCTTTGTTATATGTGGTGAGATTTGGTTTAGGCTGGCAGTTTCTCAGAGCATCCTCAGCTTGTGTCTTTCGAGAAATTGCAAGTAATCTCTCCCTTCCATATCAGGCATAAGTCTACACTTCTCTTACAGAGCTCCACTCTTAGCACATGGGGGCACGGGGGCTGCAGGAAGAAAGTCAGGAAGGTTTTTCAGCTCAGTGGAAAGTCGGCGCTGCTGCTTTTGCACAGCAGAGGAATACAGGTGGGTGACTGCCCCCGGCAAAGCAATAGTCAGCTGAAATATAGGGGCGGCCCTATTCCTTAGTGTTTGCAAGAGGAGAAGCTGATCGGCTGAATCTTGGCTCTCTGTGGGGCAATAGTTCCTGCTGAGTCCTAGCCAGGGGTCCTAATTCAGCTTGTTGCTGAGATCAGCAGGATGGAGCTGATGGGTAAAAAACGGGTGGTGTGGCATCCGCCTGCCACGTGTTCTTCCCTCCCACTCATGCTGGAGGCATCACCAGTGCTTCCCTTCCAGCTGGCAAGCCGGTGGCCTCATTGCGTCACTCATTCCCACTGCTTTTGGAGTTGTATGTGTTTGAGGAGCAACACCAGAGTCATCTCCCTGAGCCTGCTTGTCGAAACAGTTGGCAGCAGTCTCCCAGTGGTCCTGCAGGGATAGTGATACCTGATGCCAGCGCTCGGTTCTTTCTTTGATGGGTGTGTTCTTTGCAGCACACTGTACACATGCTGCAGCCCCAAAGGCTCCTCTGCCGGGGATGTGCATTTCACACCTGCTTTACTGGTACAGGATTACAGCCTTGCTTTGTAAATGAACTCCTGTTTCTGTGATCAGAAACATTAGCACTCCGACTTCCCCAGCAATATGAGCAAGGCCCTGATAAGGTTTGCTGCTTGCTCCTAGCAGCTGGAGATAGCACTGGGAGATCCTGCGAATTCTGCTTTTGATCAGAGCTGTTACTGCAGTGCAGCACATTGAATTTTGAATACAGAAATTACATGGAGTGGCCTGATCCTAGGTACATTCCTGTTCTGTCTGGCACCCTGTTTGCTATCATGTTTTTCCCTACTGCTGTCAAAAAGATGCCTTTTGCAGGTAGCTGACTGGGTGGGGAAGGAAAGAATTGCAGCACTTGGAGCTCTCCCCATAAAAGTGCCAACTTCACATTCACTTAGATTTGCTCTAAGCACCTTTTAAAAATGTGGTTCAATTTCCCTCTTTCAGAGTCTTAGCTGGCACTTATCATCCTGGTATGGTACTTAATCAGTCCCTGTCTGAATTGTCTGTAAGGATAATTGATGTTCCTGTCTCCAACAAGCTGAAAATTGTTTCCACCCAGCCTTTGACATATAAAGGGACTTTGTTTTCTGCAGTGGGTGTTCTTGTCTCATAGGCAAATGACCCCGGCTGCAAGGCTTGCAGAATGGAGTGCAGCTGCAGACACCTGCCCTTCCTCCCAGGCCAGGAGAGGTGTGGTGCCCTTTCTGGATTAACGCTGAGCACTGTCTCCAGAGCTCATCCCATGCAGGCACCGTACATGTTGCAGGGGTGCCTTTTGCTCCAAACTGATCCTGTCTTTTCCGAGGGCGTTTTAAAGAACCCTGTCTGAGAAGCACTTTCCAAATAATGCTGAATCTCACTTCAGGATGCAGCAGCCAGCATATCCTCACCTGGGCAGGTGAAATTCTTTGGGTACCAAAAGATCATCGGAGATCCAGACTGGTCACACTGAACTGATTTGAACTTCCAGCCCTTTCAACGAGAAGGTAATTAGTATTCTGAACAAATGAGTCAGAAGTTGTTACTAACACTTTTGAAAGTTTAAACCAATGCTGCCATGCCTTTGGTGTGTCCAAGTATTGCAACATCTTCCAAGCTGGCAGTGTGACTGGGAATCAAACTGCTGTGTGCAAGGCTGCAGCTACAAAATCTCTGGTAAGATCCAATATTTTGCTTTTTGAATTAAAAAAATAAAAACCCAACCTCTTTAGAAGTACAAACTGTTTCTGAGTCAACAATATAAATGCCTGCAGGGTACCCAAGACAACTGTCCACTTCTCATTTATCCTATTCATCTCAAATGCAATGTTGTAGCTTAAAAATGATGCAGCTCCCAAGGTGGGTGTTGACCTCAGCAGCACCGTTTTTCACCAAGGCTGGTGAACAAAACACCCGCTTCACTTGTTCCATCCTCCCTGGACGCCCACCTTGTGTCTCTGTGAAACTCTACAAACCAATTACTAGAAAACCTCCCCAACTTGAACTTTCCCTGAGTTTGACCTGCTCTCGTATGCTCGGCGTGCACAGTTGTGGCATTCTGTGAGAACATAAGGACAGAGTCAGGTGAATGGAGTTAGAAAAATAACTATCCTGGGGGATTTAGTCGTGATGGTGCCTGCCTTCTTCCAAACGGAAAGGGGAATTTTGAGCAACCACTGCACTGAGGTGCTGAAGACACCAGAGGGCTCTACTGCCAGATGTACTGCTGGATCACTGCAAAGTCCACAGGATTTTACTCTCGAAGTATGCTCTCATTTTTGGTGAGCGAGCCCCAAGACTGGCTGTTGCCAGCAGCGCAGGCCTCAGCGTCTTACTTCACTTGTGACAGTGTATTAAATTCAAGTTCAGGTTGCTCCTGTTCCCAGCTCTTCCACCTTTTATCAGGATATGGTGGTGTTTGGGAAATCTGTGGAAACCTATTGTGCATACTGCATCTTGTGAAAGGACCAAGACTATGCTGAGAAAGCAGTTTTTGACAACACTTGACTTCATTTGGAGAGCAACCCCCTTTTGGTGTTTTTGGTGGCGTCACAGTGCTCCCCAACCTGACTGACAAATGAGCCTACCTGTAGTTGCGTTTGTGCTTTTCCTGTAGGAAGCTGATGCTGAAGGAGTGCCAGGCTTGCTTGGACTGGGAAATCTCTTACATGACTTGCCTTGTCTGCCCAGGAATTTTGGCTGCCTCTGTTGGCATGACAGAGAAATGTGTTTACTAGGCTTTTATCCTTAAAGGGATAGAAATTTGCTGGTATTTTACACTTTAAAGGATATAAGATTTATTCAAAAGCAGAGCACACTAACATATACATTCTCAGTCTGTTGTCTGGGATATTATTAGTCAGGCAACTCCTAATAAAGCTAAAGCCTAGCAATGTAAGGTTGAAATATATGAGTCGAGGATAAATTGTCTTGCACAAAAACCATCTTACTATGCATAGGAAATGTGCCCTAAGACCAGTACAAATCTTACTTGTCAAAGTCTTCACGATACTTAGTGGGTTAACGTCAACAATGTCAAAGGACTTTATTGTACTTGTTTTAATTATTTGGAAATTGCTCTTCCTGACTCGAGTGATGGCTGGGATTCTTACGTGGCAGTTTCTGCTTGATTTCAAAACATCTTGTCTGTCTGATGAGATGCGTGAGAGTGCCTATGCTCCCTGTCATTTGTTTATAGCAACATCGGGGAACTGCTGGTGTGAAAACCCAGTGCGGGCTGGAGCGGGACTCTTAATTCGTACGCCGGAGGAACGGCGTAGATGCACATAGAAGAGCCGGGCTGTTCCCAGCCGCGAGGACAGAGGACACGGCTGGCCGCGCTCTCCCGGCTGCCAGCGGGGCCAGGGCCGCATTAACACATCTTCGCCTTGCAGCGCAGAGAGTCCCAGCCCTCGGGGTGCTGCCTGCGCGCAGCTCTCAGCCCCGGCGGGCTCCGCGGGCGGGCCCGGGACACGGTGGGGCCGGCGGCGCCGGACGGGCCGCGCCCCCTCCCGGCCCGCGCTGCGCGGCGCGGTGCGGCCCCGCGGAGCGAAGGGAGGTGCGGCCGCCTCAGGGCGCCGTCCCATTGGCCGCCGGGCGCGCTGCTTTGCATGTCTCCGCCTCCTCACCGTCCCATTGGCTGCGAGCCGGCGGCGCTTTGCATGGCCCCGCCCCCCGCGCCCGCTGGCCGGCGCTGCGCTGCGGTGCGGTGTCGGGCCGGCGGCGCGGCGCAGTGCAGGAGCCGAAGCCGAAGCCGGAGCCGGAGCCGGAGCCGGGCCGGCAGCGGGGCTCGGCCGGCGGCAGCAGCGGCAGCAGGACGCAGGCAGCACCGCCGCTTCGCTGCTGTCTGGCGGAGCGGGGCGAAGCGAAGCGGCCGGCGGGTCACGCCGCGCCCCCTCGCTGCTCTCTACCCCCGCGTTCCCGTGAGCCGCTCCCCGCCCGGGTCCCGCGGGTGCAGCATGAAGTGCGGCGATGGCCCGGAGAGGTAAGACGGCGGTGAGGACGCTGGAAGACCTGACGCTGGACTCCGGGTATGGTGGTGCGGCGGACTCGGTGCGCTCCTCCAACTTGTCGCTGTGCTGCTCGGATTCGCACCCCGCGTACCCCTATGGAGGAAGCTGCTGGCCGCACCTAACTGACTCCATGCACAGTCGGCACAACAGCTTCGACACCGTCAACACCGTCCTAGCGGAAGACTCCGAGGTGCTGGACTGCGCGGGGCAGCAGTGCTCCCGGCTCCTGCCCGACCTTGAGGAGGTCCCCTGGAGCCTGGAGGAGGTGGAGGCACTGCTGCTGCCGCCGCCGCCGCGCCGGGAGCCGCGGGCGCCGGGCGCCGCCAGCCCCGGGAGCCGGGATGCGGCGGCGCGGCTCTCGACGCTGGTGAGCCGGGCGCTGGTGCGCATCGCCCGGGAGGCACAGCGGCTGAGCCTCCGCTTCGCCAAGTGTACCAAGCACGAGGTGCGGAGCGCCATGGAGATCGTCCTGGGTTGGACGCTGGCGGCCCGCTGCACGGCGGCCGCCCTCGGCGCCCTCTCCCTCTACAACATGAGCAGCAGCGGCGGCGACCGCTTCAGCCGCGGCAAGTCGGCCCGGTGCGGACTGGCCTTCTCCGTGGGGAAGTTCTACCGCTGGATGGTGGACAGCCGCGTGGCCCTGCGCATCCACGAGCACGCCGCCATCTACCTCACCGCGGGCACCGAGAGCCTCTTCCGCGACATCCACGCGCGGGTGCTGGCCGGCCCCGCCGCCCCGCTCCCGCCGCCCGGCCGCCCCCCGGCCGCCGCCGCCGCCGCCCCGGCCGAGAAGGAGAAGGAGGGCGGCGAGGCGCCCCGCTTCACCCTGGAGGCGCTGGAACAGACGGTCAACAACGACCCCGAGCTTTGGGGCTTGCTGCAGCCCTACCAGCACCTCATCTGCGGAAAGAACGCCAGCGGTGAGTGCGGCCGCTGGGCGGGACCGGGCGCCACCGACCACCTGTTGCGCCGGGCGGGCCCCCGTCCGCCCCCCCGGGCGCTGGGCGGGCCGCCGCCGCCGCCGCACCTGCCGCCGGGGCCGGGGGGACGGGGAGGGAGGAGCGGCGCGGCTGCCCCTCCACCGCGGTGCCCGGCCCGGGGCGCGGGGAGGGCTGGAGGGCAGCTGCCGAGCATCCCCCGCACGGCTCTGCCGGGGCTGCCCGCCCGCCTGCCGCGGCGTGATGGGCGTGAATTTAGGGGCAGCTGGCTGAGTGTCGGCGAGTTCTGGGTGAGAGACAGTGGTTCAGAGCTTCAGTTTTCCACAGGAAATGGCAGAAGCGCAGCTGAGCGCTTGAAGGCGAGATCAAACTTTTGTTACATATGCAGTGGTTTGGCCAGCGATTGCGTGGTTGGCGCTGAAATGCAGTCTTTCTGGACAGATTTCATTCATGTTGCTGCATGTTTACCCAGAGCTTGACACAGATGCAACACCGTGATGCATCAACTTCCTGGGCATTTTTTCCCTTCGTTTTTTAAACGATGAATCTAATATTTTTAATAAGTTATCCTTCGGTAGAGTGGCGTTCCAAAGTTGATGTTCCTTATTTCAGCTCCCACTGTTTTTCAGGGAGGGGAAAAGGGAACGAGCTGTGTCTCGAGGAGGCAGAGTTAAAATAGGATGCTTTTTTCTTATCTTCTCCTAAGCGTGCACAGACACATGCAAACACTTTTATTAAGCTAAAATTCAAAATACCTGTCAAGCTGAGATGCAAATATTGGGGGGGGGGGGGGGGGGGGGCTGGAAGAGGAAGGAAACTGGGAGAACAAGGATAACTGGAAGCCTAGATCACGTCTACAGATAAGCCTTGTTAAGTTGTTGTAGTCACAGAGGATACATTACAGCTAATTATCTATTGTCTTAAGGCACCTTCTATCCCATAAGGGACCCAAAGGAGGATGCCAGGTGGGAGCAAAAGAAAGGGGCAGATACTGGTCCCTGCTGTAAATAGGTGCTGCTTAGTTCTGCTCCTCTGGTGGTTTTACTCCAGCAGTGGATGTCCTCCCCAGAGGCTTCGCTGAACCTCTCCTCAAAATGAATCTGCTCTCGGGGGCTTGTGTTGCAGGACCCTGGTGCATTATTCCAGTGCTGTTGCAGGCAGGCATGGCTTCCCCAGGAGTGCCACCGTTGTTTTTTTCCTTGAGTCCTGCTACTGTGCCTGTAGGTTTCAGATGGCACTGTGTTGCGTTTCTGACATTGCAGCACTGGCTGTGCAGACTCCTACTGAGCCTTTCATTTTGTTTTGCGGCTCTCTCTAACTCGCTCTGTATCAGCTCAGTGGATTTAAATGAACTTCATTCTGACCCTCATTTATCTCCCTTCTAGGGACACAAAACAGAGTTTTCATCTCCGTTTTATTGTAGTTTTAGCTGCCACAAATCTCCTTGGTAGCTCAGTCCTGAGTTGAGCAAATAGCATTTTTCTAAGACGTTCGAATCAGACCCTAGCAAGTTGTCCATTTTGTTTTGCCTCTCTCCCTATGTCTCCCTGCTTTCTATGCAGATGTCTGTAATGCTGTTTTGCTTTTTAGCGTCTTATAATACATAGTTTGGCATCCTGTTAAATATATTTGGAGTTACAGGTGCAAGCAAGAGCCAGGCCTCCTCACAGTAAAAGCCATTTTTTACTGCTGTTAATGTTTATTTAGATTTAATCCAAGGGTGTGTTGCCTGCTCTTAAGCACTTTCAAGGCAACTAAACCAGCCTTTATAAACCATTAAACACATCAGCCTGTTTCTTCACCAGTGAGGTATGTGTTTGTATAGTCCTCACCATTTTGGTGTCTTGAGTGCTCCATGTTTGGTTGCAAACATTTCCTTCTCAGGCACTTAAAAAAAGGTGGGGAAGTCAGATGTGAGAGGTTATTTGACCAGCTTGAAACTGTTGGGGCAATCTGTGGCAGGAGACTTGGACCGCTGGACGCTGCATCTCTATTTAGTGGCCTAACCACAAGTTCATCCTTCCTCTGTCCTCAGTACTTGAAACACCATGATAGCACAGCTTAACAGGTAGCAGGCTTCTCACATCTCTTTGCACCTCTCCAGGAGAAGAGACAGGTCTTGTACTCTTGAGGTTCAGTAAGTTGGGGTGTCATTTCCCAGCTGGGTGGCACGTGAGCACACAAGCACTGAAATCTCAGTGGATTTGGTCCATCAGGTGTGGACAAGAAGTGGCGGTGGGGTCCTTTCTGGAGGTACCATGGCCAGTGTGATTTGACTGAAGGTGGGGGCTGGAAAGCAGTGGGAAAGCAGACTCTGTAGCAGTACCTTATCTGCAGGCAGGTTTTTGTGGGGAGAAGTGCCTCTCTCTGGGAGGCAAATGTCAAACCTTTAAAAAATTTCCAGGCTAAATTCAACACCTTAAGGTTCATCCAGACTGTGAAACAGGCAACCTGTGAATGTCATGGGGTGCAAGTATGTGAGGAACATGAGTTTGTGCATGATGCAGTCCAAGATTGCTCTAACAGAGTTTGTGAACACGAGTGTCGGGGAAGATGGTCTGAGGATCTGCAAGACACAAACCAGCCTTTCAGGGCTTCCCTGTAAGTTGTGCAGAGTGTTTAGTGGTTTCAGCTGAGGTTTTCTGGCTGATGTCATACTCGGTCATCTTGGAAGCTGCTGAATAAGATCAGTATTGCAAGATAACCTTCTCCTTCCTATAAATGATGGTCATGTGCCTTCAGACACAAATGTGTGAGCTGGTTCTTTCTGTGGGCTCTTGAGCCTGCTGGGCTTCTTTTGGGTATGTTTGACCTGAGCTTGGACTGCTGCCTCAACAGGAGCCCCACTCTGCAACAGGAGCCTGCTCATTCCTCTTGCAGGGTCAAAAGCCTGTGGATGAAGGTATTGGCACTTCTTCATGTGTTACAGGCAGAAGGCCATGTGTCCTTGATAAGCCTCTTGATAACCTCTTGTGTGGGACAGGGGTAGGGGTGGCAAAGGCAGAGCAGGCGATGCCGTCGGCAGCAAGCCGCTGGAGTACGGCAGCAGCTGCTGGCATATTGACTGAGCTTATCTTTCTGATTTCTATATCAGAAAGAATAGACCTTAAAAGCACTCTGAGGTAGTAATTTCCACTCCCCCCCCAAATTTTAACATCATGGCTGAATGAAAATTAAAAACTTTACGTCTGGGATTTCACTGACGCTTAAATGTTTCAATTACGAGCTCCATCTGAATAGCTCAGTGCACGTTTTACATCCTATAACAGTTGCACGGAGTGTTATTTCCCTTGGAACAGTGGGAGAAAAATACTGTGTGCTCAATGAAAGGCAGTAAAAGCTGGCACCTCTGTGGTTTAAGCAATATTATTTTAGTTTCTTTATTGCTCATCAAACCCTTACTTTTAGGCCAGATCTGAGAAATGCTTTGAGATGAATGGGAAGTTTCCCCAGGTCTTGGATCCAGTTCAAATCACTGGAGTAAATCCATGTATGTTGTTTTAATAGGGGAGGCTTGGATGGCAGGTCCAAGTAGCTCAAAGTCACCTACACTGTATTATGGAGGTCCTCTTTCACCAGGAGGAGGAATGGTATTAGACAACACTTGGATTAATACAGAGTTAAGAAAACTGTTTTTTCCTGTTTCAGTCTTGGGGGGGTCTCCTTGTCTTTGTGGCTGGACTTGTGGTGGGAAGGGCAGAGGCTGGGAGGGACACAGCCAGGGACCTGGGGATCACGGGGAGGAGTTTTCTGTGGAGCAGTCGGCATGCACAACTCTGCCTTGTCTGTTTGTGTACAGCTTCTAAAAATAGTTATTTGGAACCCAACTGCATCCCTGTGGTTTCTTCCTCTTCCTAGTATTATTTAGAGAAGAAGATCAAACTGGTTAGAAACCCAGGATCAGGTCAGGCTTGGCTGACACGTGTCAGCTAACCTCAGTTTAACCTCAGCCTCTTCTCCTAATTCAGGCTAAGTAGGGGGACTCCAAGCAAATGAGCAGCACCAATATGTCAGCACAGCTTAACCAAATCAACAAATGCTTTTAAGTTTTGATACATGTGTATACACACATGTGTGCATACAGAGACCATACCCTTCTTTTACTGGCGAGCATACTGTTACCTGTTACTTTTCTGCTTTCTGCTGTAATTGAACCATTCAGAATGCCATTATGGCCTTAGGGGCAACATAAAAATCAATCTAAAACTTATTTCAGCTAAGATGATAGGGGAATATTTGGGCACAAAATGGAATTTCATGCCATTTTCTTGGCCTTTTTTTAAACTGTGATTTCAATAATATCCTTTCCCCCCCCCCCCCCCCCTTTTGTTTCCATTGTATTTTTTGCTGGTAAAATGAAGAAAAAAAGGAATACGGTTGAAGTTTCTTATATGTGCCAGTTTGTTACACTTAGAGGTCTTTGCTGTTTTGTTTTTTGCCATCTATTCCAGGGCACTTGAATCCCATGCCAAGAGGTTGACATGAGTGGTGGTGCAACAAATGATGTGTATTTCTGCTTGACTCTCTCACCTGACAACCTCCCAAGCAAACTTTCACAACCTCTTTGAACAAGTTGTGAATTTATCCCCTCTCCATATGGGAGGGAGAGGGGCACAGATCCCCAAAGGGCAGAAGGTTTTGCCTGTTTGTGGTTTGTGGCTGCTGATGTTGGTGGGAGCTGGGATGGCAGTGGGGAAGCCATGCTCCGTTCTGTGTAGTGAGGTGGGTTGCTGTGACACCTGATGTTGGCAGGAGTGGGACAGAAGGATAATTGGCTTGTGTATGCTTGTTGAAGACCTCTGTTGCCTTGAGAGGACACCTTGAGAAGGGAGCAATGGTGGGACTGGGAAGTAGAGACCCAGCGGGAGATTGAGGTTTGACTGACTGGGTGATGAAGGTTTGTTTCCCCTCTGGATGTTTTGATTCATGTAATTTGTTTCAGTTATGAGTCTTAACATAAAAAAATAAAAAAAATCGCAGAAATGGTTATACTAGAAGCACCCAGGATAATCATAAAGCTTATGTTTGCCAATATGATTATTCCTTTTGTCATGTTGGAAAGTACCTTAATAGCATTTATAGTCTTGGCCACGCTAGGGAGTTTTCAGGCTGCATCTACATTACTTAGTTTCTGATGTAAATGAGGCTTTGGAATGATGATTGGGAGTGATTGTGTATACAAGGAGCACGTTAGGGGAATAACAGTATAGTTTTAGCAGTATATTGGGTTCCTGGCTTTTTTGCTGAATGCTGGCAGGCTTTGTGTGGTCTTTCATCCGTCCTGTGAGCTGATGACATAAGGTGCAGGCGAACATTAGGGACAGCTTTGTGCCTTTTCCTAATGCTACTGCAAATGCTCTTTCTTCCGCTGCTCAAAGTTAATAAAAATGCAAAAGACACCACTCTTAATGTGTTGGTGTTTCTGCAGTGTGTGTCATACTAAGCAGTTGGTTGTCAGTCACAAACCTTCCACATTGTCCAGAGTAAATACCCTGTAGTGCAGTGGCTGGGGACATCTACAGCCTGATCCCTTTCTCCCTTGTCCTGGTCAGGGGTTGAGTTCTCCTATCTCAGAAGTTAGAAAAAAAGCTTTATGGTCTTCCACTCACCTTTCCCCTGATGAAGGTGTGAAAGGAGAAGGCCCTGCTCATTGAGATGACACCAGAGGAGGAGAGAGCTGTTTCCTGTAGCACATGGGTGTTGGGAATTAAATCCTCTGCCTGGAGTAGTTTCCTCTGGCCAATGTGTAGTGCAAAATGAGCAGGGTCTCCCTTCAGGTGGCTTGCTGAAAGTAGCAGTTTCCATGCAAAATCTCTCTGTTGCTGGCCCAGCAGAGGATGTACAGGGAAAGCAAGGAGGGAATGGATGAGGGAGTTCATCACCAGGCTGTGTTTTCTTGCAGTGAGGGTGATGAGCAGCAGCACTGCCACCGTATGTGTCCCTGAGAGGTTGGCATTCTGTGTACTTGTGGGGGCTGAAGTGGATGCTTGGTGGCAACATCAGTGCCTGTTCACTTTCCCAGTCTTCTCTCAGTTTCAGGATTCCTGCTGCCTCAGTCTCCCAGGCTGGGCTGTCATGTCCAGCTCTGGCAGCAGTGCCATCCTGCCAGTCCCTCTGTTCTGTCTGCAGGCTGTTTTCCTTTGCCCAGGATGTAGGATGTAGCAAAGCGTAGGAAAGAAGTAGGGACTGTTTTCTTTCTTTGCTCTTGTCCTTGTTTACTTGCTGACCGAAAGGAACATAGTGCACCATCTCTGCAGAAATCTGTAATTACAATTGTTGTGTACCTGATAAGTATTTTTAAAGGTTTCAAAAGGCATAAAGTGAAAATTACCCCAGAGCTTGCATGGCCAGCTTAACCTCTGGTTACTTTGCCAGAGGTATTCAGTTGGACAGCCTGAATAAAACACAGACATTGTAAAGGACTATGCCAGCCAAAGCCTCACATGTGGTTGGTTCTTGGTCTGTCCTTGCTTTTAGGGGTTTCCTACAACAAAGAGTTTCTGTCAGTGGCCACATTCGTCTGGCGGCGCGTAAGCTTCCCATTTTCCCAGAAGGTAGTAGATCTATCCTGCTGTTAAAGGATGTGAGGAGATATAATCTGATGTCTAGTCACTCCTTTTGCTTTCCATAGGGCTACACTTCTCTCTTGTAAAAACAGAAGAGAGGAGGGCACTGATCAGGTGAAATGAGTCAGTGAGAAGCTGTTGGCTCGTTTTGACAGCAGGAGTGAGGGGCATGTTCCTGGGAGCAGCTGAAGGAGCCGCCGTTGGTGTGGATCAGTTCAGCAGCATGGATGGGGCACAGGCACGCTGACACCTTGCTGAGGCTTGTCTCAATTACTTGAATTAATTTAACCTGATGTGCTGATGCTTTTGAATCATCAAACTTCCTTACTGTGGCAGTTTGTGGGTGAGGAGAAAGTTGTACAGCATGGCTTATGGGACATGACCATTTTCTTGGGCTCCATTGAAGAGGTGCCTGCCATCTTGATGGTATTTTATCCTCTTCCTTGATTCCCTGGCTGTGTTCATAGTAAGCAGTACCCTTTTTTGGTGTAGTTGTTCCTGAAAACAACCCAAGAAGTTTTCTAATATTGTAGGAGGGCATCTGGTGGTAAATATGTGGACCAGCTTGGAGACTGAAAAGGTGCTCAAGAGACTTGAAGTTTCCCGCATTCTCTTGGCTCATCACTGATAAGGCAAAGAAGTTGTCTTTGATTTGGTTTAAACAATACTGCCTTGGTAATAAGGAATAAGAAGAACATTAGACCCCCTGTACTAACAGACCTCAGGAAAGGTGATTGTGTGAATCAGGCTCGATGAATCCAGCTGGCAGAGGTGGATAAGGGAGGAAGGACTTGCTCACCCCAGTGGGTTCCAGGCCATTTAAAAGCACAGTGGTAGACCTGGTGTAAATCCCTGTGGGGGGTGGTATGTGGCTGACTGATGTTGGTGCTTGGTGGGATGTTGACCTGCTTGATGGGAACTTGGCTGGCGGGACACTTGGGGACCGGGCTCTTCCTGCCGTGGTGCTTCAGGCGGTGATGGATGTTGATACTGGGATCTTTGAAAAGAAACATGGAAGCACGGGAGACAGGTATGAGCTCTTTCTCTGGTGTTCTGAGGCAGCTGAAAGCGAAAGTGCAGGGAGGGATCAGTGCTGCAGGATGTGTGGGAGGCGGTGGGACGCTCGCCAGGAGATAGGAGCACACGGAGGCGTTGCAGCTGAGCCGTGAGGGACTGGTAATACTTCTGGGTCAGCAAATTCACAGCCTTACTTAGCTTTTCCAGAGCTCTTACATGGATAGACCTTGCTCATGTGAACAGCACATGGACTTCAGGCAGCCATAAAGGTCTTGGGACAGGCTGGGGAGTGAGCAGGTGAACAGGAGCCCCTGAGAAGATTAGAGAAGAGGCCTCTTCAAGGACCGGATTTCTGTCCTCGAGTGCTGTGGAGTTGCACCTGGACCTGCAAGAATCTGGGGCTTTAAAATTAATAAAACCACCCTTTTTTTAAATGCATTGCTGTGAGATATTGCTCCCAGGTGGGGGAAGTGAGCAGGGCTGGGGTTGCAGCAGAGGTATGGTGAATGCATTTGCATTTTTGAGGCAGTCAAATAATTGAAGGAAACTTTGCATCCTGCAGTGTTTTGCAGTTTCTCTGGCCCTGTGGTAGTTTTGGATAAACACTGTTGGGCTGTAGTGCCTTTGCTTATGTGTTGTGTTTGGCTGTGATCGAGTTGCTACAGTCAGGGAAGGTTGGCTTTTTCTTGCAAAGAGCTGAGCAAGTCTTGCAAGCCTCTCTCTGGGATGTTATCCAGCAGGGATTTGGGAGAATAGAGGTTGTGGTGCTTGTGGGCCATATGTACTCCCCAGACTGCAAGTCTTTTGCCCCAGGTGAAGCGTCTTCACTTCTCTGTCACCTCTAAGCAGTGAATGTGGCCGGCAGCAAGGCAAGCTGCCACTGGGGAGGTGGGCCAGATGCCTGGGGATGGATGCTGGACTTCCAGCCCTTCAGTGGGTGAATTGCTGCCAGCAGAAATGAGAGAGATTTCAGAGGTCAGAGTCATTTTGGCTACCCACTGAGATGCTTTTTTTGTGGAGAATGCTAAGAAGATTTTTTTTTTCTGTAATACAGGGGCATTTCTTTGCATGCCAGCGTATCACAGAAATTAGTTTCACTGAATCATTCACTGTAAGTCTGGGTGGGTAGATTATTTTGCTCTGGGCTGCCATATAACAAAGATAACTGCTAGGGGTTAGATGCAGGTACCTCTGATGCTGTTATTTCCCTAGATGCTTATAAAATAAGGGTCACAAAACTCAGTACTTCAGAAAAAGTATCCCGGTGCTACTTGTGTTATTTAACTTCTCTAGTGCACGTCTTGTGCAGGGTGCTGTATGGTACAAGCTGTTCCAGAGGTAGTGCTAAACCCAGTCCTGTAGTCCTTGTTTGGGCAACATTCCCACTGATTTTGGTAGTAAGGACAGCCTGTCAAACACCAGGATAAGCTCTTGCATTTGGTAACAAATTTAAAGAAACTCCTGAGTCAAAGCTGTAGGCCCAGATTTAGTTTTGCTAAGATAGGCTTTTCCAAAACTGAAGATGAGTATCAGTACCTCACTGCAGATACTTACTCCTAATTTGAAAGGATTTTTTCCCCATTGTTTTACTGATTAATGGTGTTCAGCTTAAAGATTGTGCAGCGCAGCCTGTGAGGCCTTGTGCTACCTGGCTCTAGCCTATTTCCGCTGGCCCACATAAGAAAAATTCTAAAAATAGTACAGCAGTGTAGGTTTTCAAAAGTAAATTAGATTTTAAAAATAAGAGGTTCAGTTTAATTATCTGGCATGCTCTCAGTAAGGAGGAGGAAGAGTTTCAAAATGCTCAGTTCCTCTAGCATGGAAAAAACCCCAACCCTAAGCATAGCCATCCCTCAGTAGTTAGGACCTGCTGTTGCTTTGCTGTTGTGCTTTACCTGTTAACTGGTTCTTCGTTATACCAGTGTGCTCACAAAAGAATTGCCTTGTGCATCAAATGTTTTTGGAGAGTGAAAACAGTTCTGCAAGCTGGCTGAGTGCAGGGCCAGACACCAGCAACGTGCAGACTCTTTTTGATGAAAAATACCTGCCTGTGGGAATGCACATGGTGCCTTGCTTCCATCGTAAAGAGCATGTGTGGTAAATGATGGGTAAGACAAGGAGGAGTAGTCTGAAATACTGAACAGATTTAAGTGCAGGAATGACATAAACACCTATGTAATACAAAGGGTGCTGAACTTAGGCAGCAGTGTTCTTGCAGCGGAATGCTGGGAGCCAAGGTGAGTGAGTCGGTGATGCTGTCTGTCTGACACATATCAGCAGTTAAACTGTGGTGGCTGAGCGCTTCTAAGGCAAGATTAAATACAACAAGAGAAAAACACCCTAGCCAAAACTCATTTCTCCTTAAGTGTACAGATAGTCCAGCTGATCTTCAGGAAGGATATATGGGCTGTCACCTCTCTTCAGCACACAGAAACTGCCTATGCGTGGGATAATTGGCAGGTTTTATAAGGAGACCTGTGGTGATGAGAGCCCTCAAACCACCAGAGCAGATGGGGATGCTGATGTCTGCCTACTCTGCCTCCTCTGACCAGGGATGTCATAGGGAGAAAAAGGCACGAGACGGAGCTTGAGGTTGTGGAGGGACTTGAGTTATCAGATGGGTGGGAGAACACTGCCTTATCGGGGCTGGTGAGGTTCTAATTAAAGACGGTGTGAGGTGTGAGGCAGGAGCTGGTGAGTCACAAAGTGTTTTTTTTAAGGTTTGGGGCTGGCCCTGGATGCTCAGGCGTCAGCCACTATTGCAGGTGACTTCTTTCATTGGGAGTGAGGAGGCAAGGCAAGGTTTTCCTTTGGATGGGACCCTGTCACCCTTACTGCCACCTTTGTCAGCTTGAGATTAGATGGCTCTGATTTGCCCAACCTAGGGCTATGTTTTGGGACTCCTTGGAAGTTTACCTGGAACCAGGCTGCTGCCTGCTTAATAGGTGCTTCTCATGCAAACAGTGCGAACACACCCAAACTGCAAAACTGGCTACAAAGCTGGCTGCTGAGCAGATTTAGACCTGTACCATTGACTGCTTGTGCAATCCATGTTGCATACTTCTGACAGTGCTGGTAAGACATTCCTGTCTGGAGTGAGAAGGTGGAGTGCACACACTAGGGTCTTTAGGGTTGGGATTGACACATTTTCTGGTCTGGTAGGGTCTGCGTTGGATGAGTCCCTGGGAAACATCCTTTCTGGGGGCAAGGACAGTGCTTAGAGGGAAGAGGTGTTAAGAAAATGAGGACTTGTTTATTTCTCCTCTTGACTGTGACTTGAGAAGCATCATTGGGATGAGTTCTGATCTTTCTTCCTTTAGAGGTTTGCGGTGCTGTTGGCATTGCACTGATAAACAGAAAACGTTGTTGATATTTAAACACAAACGTTGGCCATGGCATAAGGAAAAATGAGAACAATTCAGCACCCCACATAAAACATCCTCTGAGCCTGGAGTAATTAGTTCAGTTTCATAGCCTGATTTCCAGAAAGAGAAAGAACAGAACAAACAGCAGAAAAGATAATGAAATTTGGGGGGGGGGGGGAGGGGCGGGGGGCCAAGGGGACTGTTTCCGTACAGTGGTCGTCAACCAGAGTGGTGTTATTTGGCCCAGAAAGAAGGCACCTGGGGAAGCTATGATTGCACCATGCAAGGGACTGAGTGGCAAAGTGGGAACTTGAGCAACTGCTGAATTTTTTGCAGAGAGCCAGGATGCAAGACTGAAAGAGTAAATTTAAAGTTACTCTAAAGAGCCCTCTCCTTTTCCCAGCACAGTGGAGGTTTGTGGAACTGTATAATTGCAAAGGAGTGGCTGGGAAACAACGTGCTGGAGTTACGCACATGGAGACTCTTTCTAAAGATTACATTAATCCTATATTAATAATTGCAGAGGAAGTACTGGTTTGTGTTTTAACCAAAGCTTTGCTTGGACAGCCTTTGCAGGCATTGCACAAGATGTGGTGGGTGTTGCTGCCCTGAGTGCTGCAGAGCCATTCGCTGCTGACGGGCACTGCAAGCTGAGGCTGCTTCCTGCAGTATCACACGAGTAACCTTCGCTGCTTTCAGGCGTCCTGTGAATGAGCAAGAGCCGCAGGACTGAACGTTCTACTGTTCTGAGCTCCTTTCGTGATAACTTCTCTAGCATTTCTTTTGCCGTTTTGACATGGGCATCTCTTCCTTCTCTGAGTTTCGTATGTGCTCTCTTCATTAGGAACGGTGACCTTCTGGATACTGCTCCTTTTCTTTCCCCTTAAGTTCAAAGAAGTTCAGTATTTACATAAGCAGCTTGCTTGCTATTTTACTGCTTTCTGGCATAATCTCTCTCGAATGCCTTTCTGAAAATAGTCTGTCCAAGTAAAAATATGAGGTAAAAATATTCACTATCAAAGCAGAGTATTTAGAAATAGCTGTAATTTTGAGTTGTATCAAATAGAAACCCAAGCCTTTGCAGTTGATTAGGGACAGGTGTTTTAACTTCTTCTGCAGCTGTTTTTTAGGTTGTTAATTGGAATTTTTGACCTACTGGAAATAAAACCCGAAAACAACCCTCACTAAATTTGGTGTCAGGGCTATAGCACTGTGAACTTGGTGTAAAGCAGAAAGAAGGATGCGAAGTACCACTTCATTACACTGGATTGTTGCATCAATAATGTAGTAATGTAATTTCTTGGAGGGAAAATAATGGGCTCTAATGATGTAACCAGTGTGTTTACTGATACTGTAGCACAATTAGTCGTGGCTTTCTTGCAATTAAGTGCTGCAAACAATTTCTGTTAAAAGTGGATGGCAGGGCATTTGAGCTCAGTTTCCTCCATCCAAGGACATTGTCCCCACTCTTTTGGGGTGATCTGCAGAAAAATTAAAAACCATGTCTCATTAATTGAAGACGATGGGAGTGGGTTTCCCTGTCCATCATGTAGTGGCGTGCCAGAGGCTGGTGCTCTGCTTTCTTCGACCCACATTTTGTGACAACCCTGGGGACTGACCTAGGGGAAAAGCGCCATGGAAGGGCTGTGGACTTCAAAGCTTTGCCCACATGTCTTTCCCCATGGGATTGTGGATAACAGGACTGAGGTCTTGATGGAGGTCTGTCATCTTTCTGACGTCACTGGATTTGTCTGAGAGGCTGGTGGTGCTTGGCTGAGTGGTGTACCCTCAGGGAAAGGTTTGATCTCACTGAGAAAAGCAGCTGGTGGCCCCTTTTGTGGTATCCAGGCATGGTCTGGGGAGGAGGCCCTGGGGGAAGGCAGAGCAAGCCGTGAGGCAGGGTGGGCTGCTCAGACAGCGAGTAGTCTCCATATTTTATTCAATTATGGCCAAAACGTGGGGGTGGAGGGTGGCTGCATGTTTGGGTTGGGTTGATGAATGCTGTTTCTATCTTTGTGTCATTCAGCGCACTCCTGTGTTGCTTCTCCAATGCCTGACAAAAGTTCAGTTTGCTGCCAGCCTTCTCTTCTGTGGAGGAAAATGATGTAGTCTCTCCTAAAGCTCTGGTTTCCGTAACACTTGGAGTTGTCAGTGGCCATCCCTCGTGCTGGAGTCCGTGTCCAGAGGGGGCAGAAATCTGCCCCTGAGCTGGAAGGTTGCTGGGGGATGGTGGAGGAACTGGCAGGCATGTGCAACCACGTAAAACTCATTTTCTTAGAGACTAAGTAAGAAATGCAACTTCCCATTTTGCAAGGATTTTGATAAATGGGTCTGCATGTGCTCATTCATTTCTTGTAAACTCCCTGAGCAGTCATGCTTGTGTCACGTACAGAGGACAGAGGCTTACAGGAACTGCAGCTCTGGCTCCTGGCATGGTGGGTTATAGGCACCACCAAGGATCCTGATGTCTTTGGCAGGCAGAGCTCTTGCTGGTTCTATGTTGCTGGATTCCAAGGTGTTTTCCTGCTTTCTTTGCTATGTACTATGGGTGGGAGGGGGGATAGAGAATAGAGGCAACAAATTTCTTAGAGTACTTTATAATGCACTTTTGTCCCCCACTTTGAAATTGAATAGGATGTTTATGAAGAGATTTTAAGTGACAGCTCTCTGTTGGAAGATTCCTTTAGTGATATGAAATGAAAGAATTCTTCAGTTCCATCTTTTAATTTGTTATAAAAGAGCCAAAATGATACATTTAATCATTTTCTAACCACACACTTTCAAAACTGTGTTTATCTGATCTTTTTACCGCAGAGGATAATTGGCTTATACAAAACTAAGTATTTTCTGGTAGCGGGTTACTTGCTTTTCAATATGTATGTAGCAGCTTTTCTTTAAAAAAGACTGTGCCAGGGAGAGGTCATACTTCGGTTCATACAAGTGACAGTGAGCGTTGAAAAAGTGGGACACTGCAAGAGAGAAACAGCCGTAGGTGTCTGTGTGATGTGAGCTTGGGGCTGGGACTTACTGGGAAGATTTCCCATTTCTTTACCTGAAAAGAGGAGCTCAGCCTTTCGCGGGGATTTGCAGGAGTTTTGCTGGTAGCACTTTCTGTTAATAAACACTTGCCTCTACCTGGAGGTGCGATGTACAGACAGATGTTTAGTGTACTGCAGACTACCTGTAGATGTAAGTCCCCTCGGGAATGGCAAACTAATGGTGGTGGTGAAGCTTCCTCCCTGGGAACAAGGGGGAGCTTCTTATGTGCTTGGGCCATGAGCCAGGCTTATTTTTTCTTGGATTTACTACATGAATTTGGTGTCAGCTTTCTTCCAAAGAGTACAAAATCATAATTTATTTTATTTATAGAGCCGTGTGATTTATACCCTGAGATATGTCTCAGTGGTTTCAAATTACAGAGAAGGATGGAAATACTGGCTGATTTTTCCCTTACCCTGTCTATAGACTTTCAGCCGCAGGTCCAAGCCTAAAACTCCACAGCTGGTAATGAAAGCACAATTTAGTTTTGTGGCCTCAAGTATTATTGTAAACCTTCCTGAAATGTCTGCTCCTAATATCCGATGGTGTGCTACAATGATCTTTCTTAGTCTTATCATTATTGTGAGAGAAAGTGTCTTCAGTTTAATTTAGGTAAATACATCATCAGGCAGATCTAGTGGTTGAAGAGTGGGGAAGATCCATTGATGTCAATGTAACTGTGTTTAAAAAAAGAGAAAAGAAAAAACTCATCCACCAAATGAGTCTGTGACCTGGTATCTTCTCGAGTTATTGAAAGCTCACCTAGATGTATGTACTTGTGCTAATCACCGTGTTTTACTGCGGTTTCTACTCCTGAAGTGTGCTTGTTGGAGAAAAACATCTTATATTTGAACTTTTGTGTAATACTTCCCTCCTTCGACAATTTTCAGTGATACCAGCCTTTGTGTCTGAAGCACTGCTGTTAATGGAAGCTGTTGGTAGAAGCTGTTGATGGAAGCTGTCTGTGACACACACACTTGAAATGAGTGGCTGGTGGGGACATTAGCACTTAGTATGTCACTGCTTTGGTGTGCCACCCGTTTTTGAGGGCAGCTTAAGGATGGTATCCATATCTAGCAAATACTCTACAGTCCATTGCCATCAGGTTGCCCAGTGCCTTCTCCCCGTGAATGCAAGCGATTTTCTGACAGGGAGTCATTTGAGGCAGTCCTGCTGCCTGAGGGTGCTGGATAAGCTGTCGGCTAGTGCCAATTTGCCTTTGTTTTACATGTGTAAATGTAATGTTGGGAAACACCACCTCCCTCGAGCATGTACGAACCAACCTTGTACTTGTGCAGCTATTCCAGTCTGAGGATGTTGAGGCTTGCTGTCACCTCACTGTTCGTGCAGGAGAGCACCAGTGGCAAGTGCAGCTGTAACTATCTACGGAGGGAGTTTGATGCCTCTCAGTGTGCTGCAGCATCAGCTGCCTGACTGTGGGAGCTTTTTCCCTGACTCTTGGGAAGCTAGAAGGGATGTAAAGTAGGGGTAGGTACTGCCTTTGCATATGGAAATGGTACGTCTCCTGACATGCCCAGCCTGGCTCACTGCCCTGCACCAGCCCTGGGCTCTGTCAGGTGGAAACCATGCAGAGATTCTGGGGAGTTGGGGTCTCTGTGCTCCCCTTTTTCTGAGCTGTGAGTCTGGGGATGCCACTGGGCTGATAAGGAGATGCTCTGTTGGTGTCTAGCTCTCTGTGAGCAGGATGCCTGGCTTTGATCCTTTCAAAGACAGTATCATGGAAGCCTAGTAGAAATCAAAAGCTTAAGTGCTTTGACTTCTTGATCTCCACTGCAGAACCAGACCACTCCTTTCAGCCCTGTGCACTGTGTAGACAATTCTGAAGCCGAGTTGCTTCCAAAGACCTGGGGCCAAGAGGAGGGTCTTTGGAAGCCTCTCTGCTCAGAGGTGACCCTTGCTGCCAGCACCATGTCCCCCAGCTCGGCAGTGCTGGGAGGCTGGCACCGTCTCGCGGGAGGTTCTCTCAGGGGATCTGTGAACTCTGGATGTTTTCTGAGACTGTAGCAGGGCCTCTGTGCAGCAGCTGGTCACATTTGGAAACTCTGCACCTTTTTATGGCAGCAGAGGGAACCAGAAGGCTTAACAAGTCCTGTTGGCTCCTCCAGAGAAGGAAGGAGGGATTTATGGTCTTTAAGTAAAAGTAATAAAAAGCCAAATATGTTTTCTGACTTGTGCGAAGTGAATGCCTAAACTTGGAGGAAACCGAAGGGAGATGTATGCATCGTGTGTTACCCTGCATGCATATGGGTGATTCCCTGAGAGAAAGTAAGAGTTAAGGGAAGTGGCAAAGAAGGGTGGATCCCTGCAGGAATAGCAATTACCATACTGTGGGAACACGGGACACTGCCCCTTCTATTCTTGCACACATGCACTGAACCTCGAAAGACACCTGGAATCTGAACAACATTTCAGGCCAAGATATCTATCAAGAAAAAAAACCCACATGGACAGGGGGGAATAACCTTGCTTTCCTGAGATGATGGCGTTTGGGTGTCAGGATCAATACCTGAAGCAACACAGACAGACTCTTCCCTTGCAATGTATCATTACTCCTCTCTGGAAAGCGCATGTGCCTGGATGAAGGTACATATGTTTGCATTGCAAGGATCCGAATTTGACTGAAATTTAAATGTCCACATTTGTATTTGATTGCTTGCTGTCTGCTAGCCAGCAGCACTGTGGAAATTAAGAGATCTGTTTGACCAACTAAATTGAATTTCAGTTTTGGTTGCTGAGGAACACTGCTGTGAGTGGCTTTCATACTGACTCAGCACCCCCCAAAATGCGGGTAGCAGATGTCTTAGATCACTTCTTCAGCGGGGCCAGCTGTTGATATGCCTCAAAGGAAAATACGCAGTTGTTAGTTGCATGGGTTTGGCAAACGATACTGTGCTGCCCGCATTTGAAAGCCTGGCTCAGCATCCGCCTCCATGGTTGGTTTGCAAGGTGTTGATGGTACCTGAGGCAGTGCTGCTCCACCCCCTTGCGGGGTGTGAGCTGGTATAGAGTCAGGCCTGTAGCAAGTACAATTGTCAGCAAGCAGTGAGGGTGTACTGTGAATTCGGAATAGTTCTGTCCTTGCAGTGTTTCAGTGACGTGCCTGTAATTGCTTCTTTAGTCGTTGTAGATGTTGGGTTTGTGATCTGTAACAAAAGACAACAGAAGCAGGAAGGAATGAGTAATGTTCCTGTGACAAAAGCACTGGCTGAATTCCTGTGTGGATTGAGTTCTGGAGGCTCCTTCCAGCCCTCCTCTTCTGTCACCCTGCACCAACTGAACTCCATGGGAATTATTTTCCCTCTCTGTCTCACTCTTCCTCAAGTAGTGGCTGTATCTTGAGTCAGATAATCCCACGTTTCTTGATAGGATGGTGCTGGGCTGCTACAGGTCTCTGCAGTTGCAGTTACAGCGGGTGATATGACATTAGGTGCTGCCCTCTGCCACCTTCACTCCTCCCTTTCCTCGTCCATAAGTCAAGGCTAGGTTGAATTTGAGATTGAAACACAGAACGGGGGGATAAAACTCTTCCCACCCTTATTTAATGTAGTGTCTGTGGAGCAGTGTAGTCAAACCCCACAGTGTACCTGCTACATGGCTCTCCTCCCACTGCTTTGAGGGTGCTTGGAGGGAAGGATCAGCTTTGCGTGGTGCCCAGGAAGGTTGCAGCAGATCCATTCAGTGTTTGAGAGCTTCAGTAGTTTTTGACACCGATTGCTTATTTTTACCCATGTATGTGCTGCAGGAAGACTAAAAGGTTGGCTTCTGAAAGGCAGGTGTTTCTACAGGCGAACTGCCTTCCCAGCACCCCTCTCTTGCTTCAATGTGTAAACAGTGGAGGCAAGAGCAGTGTCAAAAAGCTATCAGTGGGTGCAGCAAACATGTCAGAGTGCTTCCCGCTGTACTCGGCAGTAACGGGAGCTGCTGCGCGTTTGACTGGAAGCGATAGCGGCAGCTGCCTCTCCCAATGCTCCCCTGGCCATGTCCCTTCTGCAGTCATTCCTCTGACTTTTGCCTGCATCACTGCTGTGCACCTTCCTAGTGCAGTCCAAGGCAGCACTCCCAGGGAGCGGCCTCTTCACAAGGTTTCCGCTTCACTTCTAATTCTGGATCGTGAGGTTGCATTTAAAATCCACAGGCCATGGAAAGTAGTGGGGCTGATTTGGGATTTTTGCCTGAGGCATAACATCCAGCCTGGATGTTCCTCGACTGTCACTGTGATGCATCCTTTGAATAAATTTCTTAAACGGAAACTTTCTGTTGTGTTGGGAAGTCTAACCTTGTGCCCGTTTCACCAAACGGGAGGTTGCTGGAGTGACGGTGTCACGTACCATGCGTGGTGCAGCATAGTGTTACTAATTATTGTACACTGTACATTCCATACATTCTGACTTGCATTTGTTACTAATTAGGAATTATCATACTGCTGATGGTCTCTGGTGTTCTGTATTTATCATCCATAGGGTAAACATCTGCCAGAAGGTGTAGAGCTAAGCAGCCATCTCACCCAACCTCCCTGCAATTCCCCCAAAGTTTCAGACTTTCCTGGCTTCAATGTGAAATGCCTACAGGCATAGCTGTGAAGAGTTACAGGCAGCCAGTGAATCATGACCTATTGCAAAGGAAAGCTGGGAATGCCAGGCTGTGCAGTCCAATCCTGTCAGGAACTAAAAAAGGTTTTGAAAATAGAAAGCAAGTGTGGGTTTAAATGGTGAATTCTTCTATGTGACCTGTAAAGTGCTGTAAAAATGGAGTTGTCCCTTTAACAATGTGCAAGCAGCAACAGGAAAGGGAGCATTTAGCCATGTACTTTCTTTCTTTCTTTAAACCTCTGGAGCTCTTGGAAGCAGCAGCAGCGGGCTGTCCCCACTGTGCTGCGGTGTCCCGGGATGCCCTGATGTCCCTGGTGCCCTGCTGGGTGATTGATCTACCCCATATAGGTCCTGTGTGGTGGTAATTGTGTATTAGGAGGTGGCATGGCTTAGCATGGGCTATGATAATACTATTTCATATCCTGTTGAGGTAATATATACAGAAATGTTTTTAGAAATTGTGAAAAAGTGCTGCTCTTTCTAAGCAGTATTTTTCCATCCTTTCAAATCCATTCTTTTTCCAGTGTGTGGAGAGGTGAACTGAGTGGAGATAATTGCTGTAGCCATATGGGCCTGCAAACCAAGTGGATGCACTCCATAGTCTGGTATTCTAATTTCTGAATTTGTATCAGTGCTGCTGAAAATAGTTTTTTCTTTAGATGCTCTTGCTTCTGCTGCTTGGGGATGACACAAAATGTGTCCATAGCATTTAGTAACTTTTAACTTTTGCAGTTTGACTTCTGATGGTTGAGTTGCCTTAATTTTTTCTTGATATCCCTTTTATCTCGTCCTTCGGCTGGGCTAAAACTTCAGGTGTGCAGGGACAGGGGGGGGGAGCCACAAAAGTTCATTCCTAACTGATTAGTTAGATCTACTGAGTATGGTCATAGGGGTTAGACATAAACTATTAACGTGTATAACATCTGATTAGGCTTGCGATGGGAAGGGAAAAAGCAGATCACCACTACAGCAGCAGTGGAGGGGGTGAAAATAGGATAAGTGGGTTTTGGCTCCACTTTTACTTACCTTTGTGTTTCATAAATGGTTGCTGAATATGTGTTGTGCACGTAGTTACTTCAAAACCTCATCACACCACGCAGCTGGTTAAAAGATCACAGTGACCATCCTGAAAGTCCATGTACTGTCACTGAAAGATACATGCTGATACAGGCTCAAAGTTATTAAAACCATATTTCCAAATACTTTCCCTCCCTCTTCGTGCTTTGTTTTCCCAGCCCTGTCACCTGCAAGAGCCCCTGGTGTTAACCAGAGCCATGGAAATTTGCAAAGATGTAGGATGTCAAGGCTGATGGGATGGGGTACCCTCCTCCTGCAGCTCCTTTGGTGATGTGACTGGTAGGACAGCCAGTGCTGAGGCTCCCTGCCGCCAAAGGACCTGGATTTTGGCGTCATAGCGCAGGGATTTCTTAATAGCATGTGGCCAGTGTCTCCCAGTGCATCACCTGGCATTGTTTCTAGGCCTGTATTGCCTGGCATCCTGGGAAGAACCCTTGATGGCTGCTCTTGGAGAAGCTGGAGTCCCAGGGACTTCACTGAGAGTGGAGAAAGGCAGCTAAAAAGTGTTGTGGGGAATGGCCCAGCTTTTGATAATCCCTGATTAAGCCACTTGGCACCAGGCTTATCCCCCGAGCTGCTGATAACACCAGTTGGGAATAGCTCCTCGGGAAGGCCTGGGACTTCCCGACAAGTCACGTTGAGGGTAGATATGCTGCAAATACCCCCCTGAGCCGTCACTGTGGGAATGCCTGTCACCTCTGAGCAGCAGGGTGGGGGATGGAGGTATTTTCACGAGGGCCATGAACTCTGTAAAGAATGGGAGAGCCTGAATAAACTTGTTTTGCTGATCCTGCCTCGACAAGGTAAGGTGCCTTTTAAAAACACAAAGTACACAACAGGCACTTGTAGTTACTTCTCCGAGAAACAGCAGTGAGTGTGTTGTGGGCCCTTTGAGCGGCAGCTGCCGTGGCAGCCCTGGCCTGGCTTTGAAATCCCCTGGAACTTGCCAGAGCTATTGAGCAGGTCATGCATCAGCTCTGGGAAATGCCAGGTGTTGGTCTTGCTGTCAGTGTGTCCCTTCAAAGCCAAGGGTGGGGGGGTGTGGAGGACCAGTCCCCTCTTCTGTGTGTGTAGAGTCCCACTCGTGAGGCAGAGGGATACACTGGGTGTGGTGGGGAGTTTCCTGAAGTGAACAGTTCTTAATTACAGAATTACAGGATGGTATGGGTTGGAGGGGACCTGAAAGAACATCTATTTTGACTGCCCTGCCACGGGCAGGGATAATAATAATAATGGTGTTGCAGGGAGCTCTTGCTTGCTGGTGTGTTATTAGGGATGGTTTATTTACAACGTACCTCTCCAGGCAGTGCAGACAATGTCAAATAAAAAGCAATTTTGAGGTAGGGTGCCAACAGAGGAGCTGTTTGGTTAAGTGCCAGGAAGTCTGCACCCTGGCAGCTTGGTCTCATACTATTTTACCATAACCTACAGAAATCTTTATTTGAAGCTGCTTAGGACTTTTCATCTATTGTGTTTTATCCCCTCCTCCCCTCCTTGTTGCTAAATATTGCTATTTTTCAATTATGCATGAATTGTCTCCACTTCTTCTTCGTCTCCATGAACTATAAACAAATTTCTTCAAAGCCCCCGTGCTTCCTGAACTTGCTGATCCTCTTGGTGGCATCTCTCCAGTTGTGCCTGTGTTCCTACTCCTGTCCCCCCTATCCCCCTAAACCTGCAGCCTTTGACACAAAATTTTGCTTTTGGGAAGTGTACATGTCAGTCTTGGCTTCCAGCTCCATTGAGCTAAATCCATGGCAGCAGGGGAATGTTATCCAGGTTTACACTGGCGTAGTTGAGCGTAGATGATGACTTAGGACTTCCGAATTCCCTCTGTTTTTGTGGGGTTATTGTTGAAATCTATCTATTCTTCCATGTATGTTTCTAATCCCATAAGAATAAGTAGTAAAGATTGCTTAATTAATCTAGGATTCACTCCCTCCAAGATGTGTTCATATTTGGAAGACATTCATATTTTTCTGGGCAGAATCTTTCTTCATTGAACTTTTCTTTTACTCATTGTGCTGGTTTATGTTGTGAATTTTATTTCTTCTAATAAAGCAGTTGATTGGAATTTCCTAACTCTGTGTCTTAGCCCATCCCTGTGTCGTACCTCTTTTCTACAAACTGTTTATCTCCAGACTGCTCGTATCTTGCTAGTTCCATATGACCTCCAAGAATGCTCAACAGCAGGTTTATGGTCTTGGTGTATATTTGGGTTTTTTAGATCCCTTCTGTGCATGTCATTTGGTCTTATTGAGTTGTAAAATGGCAGGCTAAATCTATCCCTTAAGTCCATTGACTTCAGTAGATGTTTGCTATAGAAGGAATTTGGCACATTGATTAAATGGATATACTTCCAAATTTCTTCTTTTTAAATTTTTTTCCAGGCTTCTCTAAATCATGAATTTTATCTCTTGTTAAATACATTTGTGTCCTTCGTACAGAACACATAGGGAAATAACTATTGAGTGCTTCATCCATCTGGATTCTTGTTATGTGATCCCCCTGCCTTGTTGAACAATAGACTCATTCTCTCCCCTATATTTTCTTTGGTTATATTTATAAAAACATATACCTGTTTCCCATTACTCTTTCAAGCTAAAAGCAAAACAAAAACCCTACTGTTTGTTCCCTTAACATTATACCTTATAATGTTTTACCTCCAGCATATGTTCAGACTTTTAACTTCCTTTCCTCTCTCGTTTCTTTTCTCATTTGAGAAATGATCTCGCTTCATGCCAAGAGCCAGGGAAGCCATTTATTTTGACCCACTTGTTTCTCCCTAGCAATGGAATTGCTTTCACATGTATTTCTTCAGGTTAGCCTTCAGGATATCCCATCCTCTGCATTTTGAAATGCAGGTCACTGTTGTCTCAGTTTTTTTGGTTGAAGATAAATTTGTTTTCCCGAAGAGAGATTGTAAGTCCTTTCCTTAGTACTCGGTTCATGCAGAAGGGTCACCAAGATTTTTCTTTTAGGTTTTCAGTAAACACTTTCCTCCTAGAACCAAATTTAGCATTACCTCATGTCTCATTGCATTTCTCATTGAAATGTGTTATCGTTACCTTCACAGTTCACAAAGTCCTCTGACCTATATATTACAGAATGGCAGGTCTTTCCCAAGAGCTAGCTCAGCAATTAAAATTTCCCACTGGCACAGATGGTTATGATAATAGGACATCATATATTTATATATAGAGAAAGTGAGAGAGGAGAGAGGGCACTCCTGCATTTTTCAAAGCAGTGTACAAACATTAGCTAATTAACCCTAATAACAGCTCTGCAAGGAAATTAAAAGTGATTATTCCCACTTTATAGATGGATAAACTCAAGAAAGTAAACTAAGTGACTTGCCAGAGGCCAGCACAAAATGTCATTATTGGGGGGTGGGATGAGACTTGAGGACCAAGAACCATCCTGGGAAAGTCAGTGTTCAGTAGAGCAGGCTGCTGAATGCAAGGTGAGATCTTTCCTGAAATCCATCTGCTTGATGCCTTTTGTATGGTTTCAAATAGTCCCTGGCGTGCTCGTTTATTTACGAGTTAAAATCATTATTTTCAAAGCTTGTCCTTTGCATGGCTTGCATTTGTCATCACCCTGAAGCCAGAAGAGGTGCTTGGCACTGGAAGTTTATGTTCTATCCACGTTTTTTGGTGATGCAAACAAGCACATTTGTGTTATGGCTGCACTGGGGACGTCCATCTGGTTTCAGTGCAGGGAGCTCCGACACCATTGTCTGCACGTGGCTGCTGTTGGAGTTGAAATGCCATCACTGAGGTTGTTGTTGGAGGCTTCAACCTCCTGGAAAAAAAAAGTAATAGAGTACTGACTTTTGTCATCTCGTCCACTTCACCCGTGTGGAGGGGTGTGTGTCCCAGTCTCATGGATTTGGTCTATATAATAAAATAAAATGTGTAATCCAGTATCACTTTCTTAATCTCTTTTTAACTTGCCTGTGAGTTTTGCTTTGTGAGAACTGGACAGAAGTGTTGCATCATGTTATCAGCTGCTGTTTTTAACCTCTGCAAGCAGCCCCGTAGATAACCTGTACACTTGCAATCATTCCTGGAATGTCTGTCTTTCAAATAACCTTCATCTCAAGAAGCACATGCAAAATCAGATGCAGAGATCACAAGCATTTTGGAAAAAGATGGTGGAGTTTTGAATGTTGGTTGCTTTTTAATTTCAGGTAAGCATCTGGCTGAACACCTAAAAGCAGGATAATACAGTGTTTACTCTCTTGTTATCAATCTCCGGCAACAGCGATAGTGAAACTTCTCCTTGGGGAGTTGTCCTGGTGAGGGCACAGCAGGATCATTTGAATTGGAAATGGTTGTGCTAGATGAATTTTTCTGTGCCTAATGGAAACTACAGCAGGGAGCTGGAGGAATAAAAAACAACCCACGTTTCTTTCTCTGCGGTGCCCCTGTCATAACTTACACTGGAATGCAGCCCAGTTTATCCCTTGTTGGCCTTCCACCCAGAAAACAGGGAAGTAGTGCTGGGTGATGAAGGGCTCTTCCTCACCGTCCCACCCTCTGCACAATAGAAATGCGCTCTCAGCAGCAGGCATCTGCAAAACCCCAAATCCCTCCTAAAGTGAGCGCTGCTCCTGTGCCCAGGAGCTGGACCTGTGTGTGGCCACCTATGCCTGGGACACGTCCAAAGGCTTCCCTGGGTCCCTGCTGCTGGGGGAAACCTGTCTTGCTTTCTTGCCGTTGCCCTGCAAGTGGGTGAAGCTTTGTTATTCCTGTGCTTTAGAAGGAGGGGAATGTTTCTGGGAGGCAGGGGGAGTAGAACATAGGTGGATGCCCTGGGAGACTGTGCTTGCTGTGAGCTTGGAAGAGGGCGAAGGGCTAAAACTGCTGCTTGGGAGAACTGCCTGGAGCTCTGCCCAGGCCCTAGGTGGCTGCAGCCAACAAGGGAGGAGGTAGAAAGCAGGGAGCTGGTGAACTTCAGGAATTTGTGCCACAGACCAAAGAAAGGAGATGTGAGGATGCACTGCCATCTGAGCAACCATAGCCTCATCACCCCGTGGGTGCTGGCAGAGGAGGAGGACCCTGCTGGGGGTGCTGGCGTCCTACAGCAGTGGTCTCTGCCTTCATCCACCCTGGGCTTACTGCCTTCGAGAGGAAACTTCATGTTGTGTTAATTATCCTTGGTTTGTGCTCGGCTCTGTTGTTTGAATGGGGCATTTTGCACAGGTGTAGAATTGGACTTGGTAAGGCTGAACATGGATTTGGTTCATAAAGGAGTATAGATCCAACAGTGCTGCTTTTGGAGGACCCTCTTTTTGGAAAGAGATTTCATTACATCTGACTATTTCAGTTTGTTTGGTTTATTATTGCCCAAAATTCAGCATCTGTGAAGTTATTTGCATACATTAAGGACTATGCTATATGTCTGTTGGTTGGTGTCAAATCCAACCAACGGCGTTTCCCCTCTAGGTGGACTGGACTTGTGAGATGGGTACATCACCTGAGCCAAGGTTTTCCATTGTTTTCTAAGAGCAGTATCGTGTATCGTGCTAAATCCCTGCTTTACCCGTGGTTTTGGTACGTGCCCTAAAGCTTCCCATGTGCCTGACCCTTGGGGAGCTGAGCATCTGGCTGGGGTTGTTTCAGCGTGCTGCAGCAAATGGATGAGCAAAGGCTGTGAAAGAGCAGCGTGCTATGAAGCGGCATCACAAGAATACGTGGGATTTGAAATGGTCTCTGGAGTTGCTGCTTATATGCAGAGTTAAATTAAGGTTTCTGAAATTTGGAGTCAGGAGGGAAAGGGATAGCTGGATTACTGGAAGGCATAGCTCACAAGAGCTCATTACAAAAGCCTAGGTAAAAAGGCTGTTATGAATCTGATGGAGTGGTTATATGAAATATTGAGGAAAACCAGACTCTATTCCCAATTTTGCCCTTAAATATGCTCCTGTCTTCATTAAAGCCAGCAGCAACCTTGCAATACATCTGAGGTCAGGGTTTTGCATATTGAAAGAAGCAGGCTTAGGGTGTTTATTGTTGGTGTGCAGAATTGACTCTGCAGGGGATAAATGCAGTTTACTTTCCTCTGGTCTAAAGTGAGAATGCTTCAAGGAATTGCATGTACCAGCAGGGGCTTAAAGCAAAATCGGAAAAAATACTCACATACTTAAAAAATTAGAGTACAAATAATAATTTTATTTCAAGGCTAACATTATATTTTTCATTCTACAGAAAATCAAGATTAAAAAATTGCTTTTCATATGGCACTAATGGATTGGTTACATAATTTGAGCAGATCTGTGCTCAAGCTGTGAAAAATCTTGAGACGTGGCTGTGTGGTGTGAAAGAATATTGACAGTGTCTCTGTGGAGTTTTCTATGCATTAACAAGCAGCCTGGGTGAAGCAAGAGTAAGGTGTCTAATACCCAGTTATCTGAAGATGGCAAACTGAGCATGCTTTTCACATGGCAGCAGCAACTGTGAGATGGAAAGTGTAGGAAGACCAGGACAGTGAAGAAGAATGGGCAGCTGCTTGCAGTGCTGGAATTAGCATAGGTGTGTGGAGATACTAATACACTTGGGGTGAAAATAACTATCAGACAGAAATTAAAAAGAGATTATTAAAATGCAGAGGAGCAGAGAAAGCCTGAGGATACCTCCCATAACTAGCTAATCAAATGTGAGTATTCAGTTTGATGTGCTGCAGAAAGCAAATGTTATTTGCCTTCCAGGACTACAAGAGAATATGACCAAGAGCAAATAATGCATTCTTAAGTGGACCTGCTTAGCATTCCTGTGCGCTGGGGTAAAATAAGATGGTTTGTACTTGAGGCAGCATGAGAAAGGACCTGGATTTCTTTCTTGATGTTGGTTATGCCAGTGGGAACAAGGTTTGGCTGGAAGTCACGCTTAAGCTTATTGTAGGTTCTTCTGTCATGGAAGCAGCTTAAAACTGAAATCATTTCGGCAGTGGTATTTTTCTTAATTATCTGCCATTTTTCAAAGCACCTGGGAAAGTGGAAGGGGAAGTGATGTTCAATGTCTTGTTTCTTGGCTGAGGGGTCACCCCGCTGATCCATTGCTTGGGTGCACTCCCAGCTTTTACAGACTCTTCTGAACCTGTTCCCACTGCTGTTGTGGATGGGTTAGTTCTTGCTGCCTGCATTGCATGAATTAGCTGACAAGGGAAGCATTGCTGCTTTTTTTTTCCCCTGCTGTGCTCACAAGGCAAAAAAGGTAAAAGGTCCTCTTAGATACTCACCCATGGCATGGAGAGACAAGTGCTAAGCCCACACGGTAGGGCTTTTGAGGGTTATGGCCAGGGTGCCAGCAAAGACTTGCTCTTCTCTTTTCAAATGGTCTTAAAAGTCAGGTGCATTTGCTGATAACGTGTGCCTTATGGCCCCTCCAGTTATTCCTGTGTACTTGCATCCTGTGAAGGTCACATCTCCTGTTCTTGGGTGTTCAGAGCTGGTGAAGATTAAGTGATGAGTGAGTTCTTCTTGGAAAAGAGTTATTGCAAGCCCGAGTAGTCATTTCCAACAGGGTAACTCAAGATAAGCATGGATTAACTGAGTTAGTAGGCTTGTGATTTGAATCTGGTTTACTGTGGTTTTATTCATCCTACCCAGCAGTGCAGACCCTTGGTTTATGTCTTACGCTGGAAACTAAAAGCCAGTGGTGCTTCTGAGAGGCTCCTGTAAATATAGGTTGATAGTGTGGGATTTTTCTTCCATATTCATATATGATGTTGCAAAATGATTTGTATGAAATACCAGTGGAAGTATAAGTAAATACCTGTGACACTGTTGCTTTGTTGGTTTGCAGTTATCCAATTATTCCAGCAAACTGACTGACTATAAGGGAGTTTTTGACTCAAAAAGCAGTTTGATGAATGTGTGAGGGAGTGAGATGCAATCAGCTAGTTGACTTGTGTCCTTCTCTGCTCCCAGCCCATTTTGCCAGAGTTGCCCTCTGTGAGCGCTGGCCAGCCTGTTGGCAGTGACACCAGGGAATTTGCTGGTGCACAGGAGCAAGAGAGACCATTGCTTTCTCCCTGGTAGTACCACGAGGTAACCTTAAACTCTGCGAGACAACCAGGTACTGTCTTTTTTACTGTGATACTGTCTTTTTGTTTAGTCTCTTTTAACAACCCTCAACCCCTCAATAAACAAATAAACAGACAAAACCCCCCATCAACAGCAGCTGAAGTTCCTCGAATCAGCTGTGGGTTTTTCTGCTGCTGCAAGATGGACTTTCTTGCTGGGCAGCTTTTGTTAGGCACCTTGGGACTCTTTCAGGTTGACCTGGTGCTTGGGAGTGGCTCCTTCAGCCAGTCTCCACACTACATTTCTTCCCATCGTTTTCTGCAATTGACATGAATATTTCTGTTACCATCTTTCTAAGCTCCTTGATCTTTCCTTCAAGGAAGGCATAGGACTGCCATCCCAGTTAGACTGAAGGTTTTTGTAGAACAGCATGAAGACTTTCTTGGGATACCAAAGCCTGATTCAGTCAGAGAGCACTCTTAAAGTTTTGAGCCATAGAGAGCAGGCTTGGGGACTACATCTTGCTGGACACTGCTGTGATGGAGCACCCGCCTTGAGTTCCTGAGGGCTCAAACAGTGTCCACTGGAAATGACATTTTATTTTCCTTGTGGTGGGGTGCTCCCCTCCTTCCTCCTGAGTTTAAATCCTGCCCTTGGAGCCTACTGCAGTGGCAACAGCTGAAACATAATGAAAGAGTATTTATTCATTCAGGGAGCCTTTCAGGGACACAGAAAAACATTTGAGGTGACTCCCTTCCTTTTTCAATAATTATGTGTGAGTGTTTTCATGTATATTGAGGAATGCTCTCTGCAAGAGGCTGAAACCACTGCTGACAGCTCTATCCTCTGTATTCTGATGCAGTGTTCAGATAACTCCCTCTACTTCGAACCAGATTGCATCCCGAGAGAAAATCTCTCTGGGAATGAAATTGGGCAGCTTGACTGTATCATTTTATATTGTCATTTGAAAGAATCATTTCTCTGCAGCTGGGACTGTTCCTCTGAAAGTAGTGAAGGTTATAATTTACTTAGCTCCAGCAGGGCAGGGGATGCTGCTCAGCCACACGCACAGTCTTATTGTTTTCACAGCACTGAGCAGCACCATCTTCTCAGACTCGGAGCCTAGGGTTTAATACAGCTTATGAGAAATGGCAGCTTTGGCAAGAAAATAGAATAAAAGTGTTAATATGCAATGCCTTTTTAATTCCCACATGAAGTGAAAATTAGCCTCCTTCCACTTTGCAGGAAAAGATTTACCAAGAGGGGATCTGAAGAAAAGATTGTTTTATTTTTACTTAATATGCTGTATTGCATTTACCTCCATGTTATCAGTAACTGAAACCGAGCCTCAGTTGTCAAAACAGGCAAAGCGTGTTTTGGATACATATGGAAGGGTGTCTCTGTGTGTTGGGTTAATGCTTGATCCTGGATGGTCATCACTGACCTACCAAATGTCCACCTACTCTTCCAGCCTCTAGGGACAGCATTTGTGGTCAGTTGTGGTCTGAGCCAGCTCCCGAATATGTCAGTGGAAAAGCTCTTGTTGACTTAACAAGAGCTTGGGCCCCACACTACAGGATGCTGCAGGGTTACTTGCTTGTGGGGAGGGATGAGACCTAATACTCCACTCTAAAATGAACTATTTTAGCCTGACATCCAATGCCGTGCTGCACGCTTCATTCTTGAGGGTGATGGGAAGTATTCTCTCACCGGCAGTGCACTGGGGCCAGGGAAACATTCCTGCCCTTCCTGCAACAACTGGCAGGGGAAAGCACCTGCTGGGGATCCCGCTGCCTGGTGTGCTGTTACTTGTGCTTTAGTCTGTCAGCTGTTGTGACAGAAGTTACACTACTGGCTGCTGATGCTGTGGGATAGGATCAGATTGCTCCTTATGGGTTGGAAGACTTGAATGCATTGGTAGATGCTCCCATATATAGTGTGCTCTCTGCTTGATACGTAAGTGTCCCAGCAAGCTTACCAAAATAGTGCAGGAGTGGAACGTACGCAACCAACTGCTCTCTCCATCCCAGTGTGGAATGTGATGGCTCTGGAGATGAACGCAGCCATGCCCAGTTGGAAAAGTCAATTAGAGGTCAGGAGAGAGGGACCCAGGTATGGAGAGCTGAGAATGTATGCCATGCTGCAGCTCTGCAGGCAAGGCCTCTGGGCCACTGAAGTGGTTTTTGATGGACACATGGAGAGGATGTGGCTTGGCAGAAGTCAGGCAATGAATCAGATGAACCCCAGAGGTCTAATCTTTGAGGAGCATTCTCTGGCCATTGGCAAACTCCTTCTCCTTGCAGCACCAAGGACAACCGACAGGAGGACAACTGCAGGAGCCAGATAATACTTTGAGTTCCAAAAAATGGATTTTATACAGGCTTGCATTCAACAGGCTGATACGCTTGGAATTTGATTGCAAACAAATTTTTTTTGCACTGAAAGATGAAATTGTTGTGATGTGACTTTCTTTTTGTTTTTTTTTCTATGTGGCAGAAGTTGGCTTTTGTATGAAATGACTGGGGGCATTTGCAAGGGTTCTGAAGATGCAGGTATGGGTGGTCATAAACATCCCTAACGTTCTTACATAAAAATACAGTAAATACATGTGCATGCATAAAAACGTGTATAGCAACACATGTATTTATGCCAATTTAGCAAATTGTGACAGTAAATTCTTTTCATTATTAAAAAGAAAAAAAGCCCATGTTGTTTCCAGTTCCAGCTGGCTAAGCGCAGGTTTATTTTTTTCTGGCTAGACTGCTCTGGAAACTTAAGTCCAATATTTACACACACTGCTCATGCTAGAAGTGATATAATCCTATTTCAGAGCAGTTTAGTCATTTATACCAGCGTAGGTTCACAGAGGTTACATGATGCAAACATAAATCAGCAGAAGCTGGGTTCCAGTGAGAGTTTAAGTTTTCAGAGCCCTGGAAGGCACTGGCAGTCATCTTAATGTGGAAAACTAACACACAGACCATAAATATGCTGAGTGCAGTGCTTTTTGTGACCATAAGCAAAGCATATATTTCTTTCATTTTAGAAAAGAGCTATTTGTATATGTTTGTGCAGCATTTTATGTTGTCACTGCCAATCTAACTTCCCTCTGTCCCCTTACTGAGCTGTAATACATCTACCTTTCTGTTCCCCCATCCTCCCACTTACTCTTTTTGGGGGATCCAAATACCACGGTACTGTGCTTAGTGGATGTAAATACCTATTTCAAAACGAAGCAGCAGCTTAGGAGACATGTCATGTCATTCTGCTACAGCTTGTACCGTGTGCTGACATGCTCTTCTGAGCATGGTTTTGTCCCATCTGTCCAGCTTGCTTTCTGTGGAGCCTTCCTGCCCTCCAGCAGATCAACACCCCTGCACAACTCAGGGTGTCTGTAAACTCAACCTTAGTGATAGCTCCGTGCTGCATGAACCATTGTCTCTGTTTGGTTCCACTTGCAGAGCCTCACATCTGTTATGCCAGGGCACGTTGGAAAGCGGGGCAGTCACAGAGGAGATGTGCCTGATGTGCTGGGCAGATACTTGTAGTTGCCCCCTATCCCTTAAGCCTCTGTGTCCAGGTGTTCGTCCTTGCCTTCCAGTGTTTTCTTTTTTCTATTGCAAAGACTCTTGAATGGATCCTGACTGCTGTTCCTGTATGGGACCATGAGGGTCTGACTGTCTTGGTGCTCACCATGGTACTTAATGTCCTATCTGTCCAATATCTTTAATTCGGGACTAAAATCGTTGCATCCATCTGGCTTAGTGTTTGGCTACTGAAGCAGCAGATCCCTTTCTTAAAAAACTGAAAGAAGAAATACAGCTATAAAACTGTAATGCTGTGATGTACTTACACCCCATGGCACTCCAAAGAAATCAGTGTAAGAGCACAGCAGTTGGAGTCTGTGTCATAAATGTGTGTTTTGGAGACAGGCTTATAAGGTGGGCAAAATCATCCTTCTCTCTCTCTCCTGGTTTGATTTCTGGTTTGGTTTTTTTTTTTCCTCAAAAGCTGTTAAAGTAGCAGTGTGTTTGTAGGGCTCTTAAAATACCGGTACTTGTGAGCCAAGAGAAAACATGATGTGGTGTACTTCAGTAATAAGTAGCTCCAAGAGAAGGATGTAATTGTGCTGCCACTGGTGATCTCATGAACCACATGAGTGGGCTTGGGCTGGCTTCTCGCTACATGCCTCAGATGGGAGGTGCTTCGATTGCACAGTTGTGTTTGAACATTACACCAACAGTACTTCGGTCGCTTCAGCTCAATTTCTGTGCTTCTTGCTTGCAGCTGTCTCAAACCCTCCCCTTCTTCCATCCATGGGTGATTTGAAAGTGTGCTGTATTTCAGTATCAGTATGGTGTGGGTCTTCAGTTACTGTCTTTTCTGTCATGATGGCTCCTCTTGGCTTCCTCACCAAGCCCTCTGTCTGGTGTCCGTGTGCTTCCAGTTAAATGCATTCCCACTGCTCACCCCCTCTGGCAGCTCCTTAACTGAAATGCTGATTTTTGTTCTGACTGGGTGTTTGTGAATGCGCTTGTGCAAAATACGGTACTACCTAGTGGTGCAAATTGCACCACTGTGATCAGATTTGCAAATTACAAATCTGTGTTCAGTGATGACCTTACAAACTCCAGCATCTGGTGCAGCAGTACTCGTGCATTTGTGGTCTTGTGTCACAGCACACAGATACTGGGGACGTGCCACTCTTGCTGCTGCACACAGAGGGGAGGGTGTGAGCAGAGGCTGTCTGTAAGGACGCAGGGCTGTCGCTGGATCCTGTTGCAGGGAGGTCCATTTATTTCAGAGTGGTTGTTGGGGTGCCGTTGCAGCTTAAAACAGGGTGACATCTCAGATGCAGGAAGCAGCTGGAGAAGCATTGCAGCTGAAACTGGGAGGTCTTCATCTGTACAAGTTTCAGGACGACAGTGGGGTTGGTTGGTGAGACCCTGCAGCAGTTTGCTGCTTCATGTCCCTTCCTTCAGTAGCCGTTCCACCCAACTGTCCTCCTCCTCCCACCCCAAAATCTCGTTTTCATCCCAAATTGCTGCAGAGAGGGCTAGAAGGGGCCTGCTCATGGCACTTGGCTCTCAGGCTGCTGCGCCTGGGAGCATTTCCACCACCGTGCACCCAAATTGCTCTGCCAGCATCCTTTGACACTTTGATCTTGTGAGTGACAAATAAGATTAGTTTTCTTCTTGGACTCTTGGGGGAGAGCCAATGAATGGCTGCCATTGAGAGAAAAAGAGATCATGGCACGAGCCTGCACAACAGCTCTGATCAATAGGATCCCTTTCTTTGGCTGCCAGGTGCCAGAAATGTGGGTTTATGCTCTTCTTGCATAGCAAGCCTCTGCTGTTACCTGCAGATGGGGTGGGTTGGGGTAGCAGTAGCTTGGCTGGAAGTGGTCCCATACACGGGACTTCCCCAGGGCCAGGGTGGGGCTGGTGGGCTTCTGTGTGAGATTTCCACCAGGGTCAGTGGGGTTGCTTGGGTGCCCAGGTGGGAGCTGCTTCCTACCCCAGGTTACATCTGGTTAACCAAAAGTGTGACTGAAAACCAATTAAATTTGTGTTTAAGTATTGCTGGGTTGACTGAGAGCTGCCTGGGCCAGGAGATTTGCATCAGCTGAGCTAGGGTGGTTCCTTTTGCTGGTTTCCTTGAATTTGGACACAAATTATGTGTAAACCTAGTGATGGGAATGCACATGGGGGATTATGATCCAGGGCACCAATTTCCACGGGACTTGCACAGAGTTCAGCTCACTGAACAGAGGGTTGGGCATGGCTTTTGTGTGGTACTTAACAGAGCTGGTAGCATTGATTGCCTTCACTTTTTGGGAAAGAGTGCCAGTTAAGAGGAAGGTATAGCAACTGTGAGCTGGTACATATTGCTTGATGAATAGCAAATACTGGTCTGCATACAATCTGTGCTTTGTTCCCTGGTTCAAAATTTCCATTTTTTTCTCGGGTGTCCACTGATTTGTCATGTGAGGTGTGACCCTTACTGTAAGCTGCCTCCGTGTCAGGAAAAAGCCCTGGCAAGCAGATGCCTGCCTCTCTCAGCTCCACCAGCTGTTGTGCAGACTGACAGCTAAGGATATGTTTTGCATCTTCCATGGGGAGCACTTCATGTTAGGGAGTAATTAGCATTAATAATAATGAAAGTTGGATAAAGATAGTTTATACGTCTACAATGCATTTATTTTGAGAGTCTCAAAGTGCATGTAGTTGTGGGCTAGCAACCTGGAATGAATCTTGATGCAGCTGGAGTTGATGGCTTTAACCCCACTCTTCCCTAATAAAAGGTGTGTGAAAGCTGGAAATAAGAGCTTGCCAATTCTGCTTCTCAGCAACAGCAGGTTGTGGGTAGCACTCCTTCTACCCACACAAGGCTGCTTGTTGTGGATCTTATTTGATATCTATTATAGTAGCTCTCGCACGGGTCAGCAGAGATCCATTGCGCTTCCCGCGGAGCGCAGCTCAGGCGGGACGTGCTCACTGCCCCAGGCAGTCCCACGCCCCAGCAGCAGTGAGAGGCTGCCCTGGTGTGCACCCCTGCCAGCAGCCAGCGCTGGCACCCGCCTGGGAGCGCCTGCTGGCTGCCTGCAGAACTTGGGTGCTCTCTGGTGGGGTGGCAGTGGGAGGGGTGGGAGCAAGTGGGGGGCAGTGGTGGGGCCACTCAGGAAGGGGACAGTGGAGGTGGTGCCAAAGTAGGGACAAAGCCGGTGTGCTCGGCCTCATTCCTGCCATGGGCTGTGGGTTGTGAGCTTGTGGAGAGTACCCAGAGCAGAGCTCTCACAGCCTCATTTTATTTAATGAGCAAAGCCTTGTGAAGGCAGAGATTCTTTTATTGGATCTGTTCCCTGTGTTTTTTTCCTAGCGCTTAGCTGTGCTTTACGTGTTACTTGGAAGGCTGAAAAGCAGGATCATGTCTATTTATTAATCTTTGCCTAATAAAGATGACTACCAGATATGTTCTTTGGCCTTAACAAAGAGGTATAATTAGTGATGAGATTAGACATGACCCGAGAGGAGGTGCTTTGCTTAGGAAAATATTCAGCGATGGCATATAATACAGTCTGTCTGAGGCACCACATCCTCCCTGGGGGCCTTGTCTCGAGCTGAGCAGTGACCCTTCCCAGCACTTTGGTGCCGTAGGAAACACAGGAAGAATATTAATGATAAGGGGATACACAAAGCAAGCTTTGCCTCAGTCAAACAGCGCACCGCCAACCTAAAATTATTCAGCAGAAGTTTAGTTGGCAAAGTTAATAATTTATGGCTCTGGCTGATAGCACCCCATGCAATAGCAGTGTGTTCAGCAGCCCCAGACCTGATTAAATATGCATGGACTCATTGGATGCAATTTCAGTGCAATTAGTGTATGAAGGAAGAAGGAGCTCTATCATTTCTGGAATTGTACTAAAAGGCTCTGGTAGTTCTTTCATTATAACATTTTACAGGATAGTAGTTGTTCCACATCAGCTGTATTTAAGTACAGTGGCTTAAGGAGTGGCTGCCTGCCGTGTTATGTGCCATATGAGAAGACAAGTACTCCGCGTGTCACTAGGCACAGAGACTGGAAATACTAAACTAGTTCAGGACTAGAGAAAGCTTGTTGCAGTAGATCTTCGAGCTTTGTGTGCGCCCGATTTGTGTGTGCCGGCAGCGAGGAGCACAGCCCGAGGAAAGGTTAGATGAGAAAAGATCGTCCATCTAGTTTCTTTTTCCTTTCTTTGCTGTAAAAACTCATGTATTGTGCTCATCACAGGCTTCTGAATGCAGGAGCTTAAATACTTGCAGAAACTGTTTAAATAAGAAAGAGGAGAAAATGGCATTGGATGTTCCACAGTCAGCATTTTCAGCATCTGGGTGTGTGTGCTGGCAAAACAGCAGGTGCCTCAATAGCTTTCCTTCCTAGAGCCACATCACCAATAGTTGAGTTTCACCCGTGCCCGGCACGGCCAGCTGTGCAGATGGAGACACGTCTGACCAGTTTGCACCAGTTGCCAATCTGGCTTATTCTGTTGAGTGACCAGGGAAAATCCTCCCTCTTCTCCACAGCTTCCTTCATTCCTTTCCCTCCTCTCTCCTTCTGTGTCGTTGTTGTTCCCCCTTCTCAGCACTGGCTCTGTTTGACTTCCTTCTAGCTGAATGCTCTTCAGTTTGCTGCCTGCTTGTGAGCCATGTTGCCTGAAGCTATTCCAGCTTCCTGTGTTTGTGGCCCGTGTCCTATTGTTCTCCAAAATGCATCATTTTACTAGCTTTTCTCCTGGTGGTGGTTTTAAGACAAACCTCAGAAGGGCTGGATTGCCTTCAGATGTGGCTCCCCCCCATGCAGAGTCACCTGCACAAGTGGTTCCCTGTAGTGGGTTAAAGGGGGCTCAAGACCAGAAAGGAGCCAGAAGGGAGGTGTGGGCTATGGACATTTGCATGGTTTGTAGCATTGCACTCTGAGCCTTGCAAATCACCAGTGCCAAAAGCGCTCCAGTGCCATGGTGGAGAGAGCCAGAGAAGGACTGGGGCTTGAACAGACTGCTGGAGAGCATCTAGTCCAACACCTGGCTCGAGGCAAGACTAACTTCAAATTTAGGTCACTTTGCTCAAGGGCTGTCCAGTCAAGTGTGTTAAATTGAAAGAACAAGAAAAAGAACCTGTGTTCCTGCTCTGCAAATAAATATGTAATTCAACTGTTTTGGCCAGCGTAGGTGAATTGTTCAGGCCATGGGAAGAGCTTTCATATTTTTGCTTTGGTTAAAATTCTGAACATGTGCAACCTGTATTTACTGGTATGAGTTCAGACAGGTGTCTGCTCACCTTGTTGTTTGATCTTGCTGCGTTGTTGTGTCTGTCCAGCAGAGGCCTGGGTTTGTGTTATTTTTGCAGCTTGGTGGTGTGGAGAGGGGACAGCTGTTTGGTCCTGAGGGGGCTGCTCATTCGGAAGTGTGGTGCTTGCATCCCTGTGTCTTCATATGGATACCTGGGAATTTGGGGTAGCTGAATGCCACCCTTAGTGCCTTTCGGTCCCCTTGAATATTCAAGCCTCCAGCTCCATCCCTTGGCTTCTCAGTCAGTAATTTGGGGATAACAGAGGTGTCTGCTTCTCAGAAGTGCTGGCAGGATTAGTGGGTGAGTGTTTGGGCAGTGCTTTGAAGAGGAATGCCTGTGTGTGCTGGTGGTGTTGCAGGGTGACAGCTGGTATTTGCTCTGCATGTGCAGAGGGGAGGATGACTTGAGCCACCTATGGCAAAACTGCAGTCCCACTAATGTTTGTAGCATGTACAGAATAGTTTGTGCCACCTCAAAATAAGCATGTGGCCTGTTTTCCCACACCTATTACTGGCCTTGCAGATGCAAACACAGCTCTGCTCACACAAGTTGCTTCTCTGCCTGTGATGGCCTTCTGATGGGTTTCAGGCACCAAGAATGGGTTCAGGAATGGTGTGTGTGCCAAACTAGTGCTCAGTCTAGTTCTTGGAGCCCAGGAAAGGTAGTGCTGGAGTTTAACATACGGTGTCTAAGTCGGCTGTAACACCTGCAAAACCCCAAGAAGTCACTGTGTTTCTTGTGCTTTGGAGAAAGGTCATGCAAATAGCTTGCTCACCATGGGCACAGTGACATTGACCTTCATCAAGCATTTAGTGCTTTTCATCATAGAAGGTGTTTTTCTCAGCTGCAAAACAACCCTTTGAAGGAGGGAGGTGTTGTTAGGAAGATGCAGAGCTCAGGCACTAGCCAGTCTATCAGGAATTGCATGGAAAAACCTGCAGGTGGACAGTGCTTGAAGCTAATCCTGTGTGTCTGCCTGCTGGGCTCATCTTCATTTCCCCCTTTGCCCCTGGGCTTTGTTGAGAGACACAAAACTGAGTGATAACTTGAGTCTATGCTGTCTGGGTGTTGGCTTTCAAGGTATGATGATGGAGTTACAGATGGCTGGTGGTACAGTGAGGACTTGTCAAAGGAGAAGTCTGGAGCACAGAAAAGGGGGATGAGAAGGCAGGCAAGGGAAGGCAAAAAGGACCAGGGAATGATGGTGCAGACCTGAAAGCCTTTTTGCTCATTTATGTCAAAGACTCACCCTTATAAATCCATGTGGCAGGATGTTGGCTGCCACTTGCACATCAGCTCTGTGAGGGGAGTCTTAAGCAGGAAGGTGGAAGGAAAAGCATGGCCTGATGAGGAGAAAGAGAATTTGTCAGCGCAAAAAAAAATAAAAAAAGCACATCTTAAAAGTTTGGGCTAGAACATTTGTAGCTCATAGAAATTTTCATTTATGCATCTAACTTTAAAAAAGAATTCTAATAATTGGCTTTTGCTATCTTTAAAAATGTCATTTTTATTCAGTCTGCATTTTCTACTACATGTGTATTTTGTTTACAATCTGAAAAACAATTTAAAACAGTACATTATGAAAAACAACTAGATTCAGCTTTGCATCTGTCTGTCAATTATTAATTTTTTCTCTTCCCCTAGGAAAGGATTTCCCATGCTGTATTTTTTCATGCTGCTACTTCTAGAGGATCTGATCTTTTCAAAGAATTAGCTTTTGCACATCTGGCTGTCAGCAGTACTTGTGTGGTTGTTGGGTTCTTCTCCAACACAGGAATTTCCTTGAGTTGTAATCTAATGAAAACAATGTGACTTTTGTGTGTAAAGCTACTTTAGTGATCCTGAGTAGTCTATTGGTTGCTTTTCCTCTAAAACAGTACTTTAGGTATTATATTTCCAGAAACGTCCTTCCTTGAAGGAGAAATCATAAATAATAAGGTTTTCATGGACGTTGAGTGGATAGTATGGGGAAGCCCTTATAGAATTCTCTCCTTTTTCTCCTGTAGGAATAGGTTGCTTTCTTTTGCGTGAAGGATGTGGAGGTTACAGAAATAGATTGCCCGAAAGGGTGGGCAGGGAGTTGGCTGTTCCATTGCTTTACAAAGCATTTAATAGCAATTTGTAAAGCTGAACAGTATTTCTCTTTGCAGCATTTTTATGTGGTAAAATCCTCTGGTTTAAAAATAGCCTGAGAGTTTTCCTGAACATTTTTATAAAAATTAATTATTGCGATTATTCATTAGGCAAGGCATTCAATAACAGAATGAAGTGTGTATGCAAGCAACAGATTATTGCCTTTAAGGTAAAGATACATTCACATTAAGTTTTGCATAAACATAAATTGATATATAATCACATAGACCAGTTCTGTTGAGGTTCTGCATATTCAACAGCTCTGAAAGAGAGGCTGGTTGATATCTTCCATCAGTTTTCAACAACGGAAGCATGTAAATCATTTTCCCATGAAAATGAAAATTAGAGTTGCAACATTATTAATCTGGTTACTTAAAACAACTTTTCTCAAAAGCAAGGATAAACCAAGGAGCTATTAGTTAAATACTTGCCTTCAAAACCAAACCAAAACAAAAAGCAGGATTTTTCAGTGGAAAGCGTTGGTTAGTTGGGACCATGGGAACTGTTTATTTAATGATGTAACTTTTAATGTAGTGGTGGTTTAAAAGCATCATGTAGGAAGGATTTAAACACTTCTTTTGTTTCTAGGATATCAGCTGATAACTTGAGTGTAAACAGGAAAATCCAAGTTCTTCAGCCACCCAAAGCAGGGTGATACCATCATGTAACTAAAGTTGGGGTTAGTGTGGATTGCAAGCAGGAATGCTAGACTCCAAAAACAAAATCAGTTAGTGTTTCTTTAATCCCAAACCACAGGGTGTTTTTGATTAACCAGTTATTCCTGGCCTCTCAAGGGAGAACCTGGAAATTCAGAGTAAGAAGGAATAGCTACGCAGATGGAAGAGATTGACATTGTTCTGTTTCACATCAACTTGAATGGTGTTGGGGACAGAACTGGTGTGATTGAAAATGTGACCGCAAGGTCTGTCTTTGACTGTGGATTTTAAACCTGCCTCCCTTTTTGGCAGAAGAAGAAGCACTGAAAACATGCTGCTGTTGGTATATAACCTACAGGGCTTTTTGTTTTTCAGTGGTGGTTGGTGATGATGACTGTAGACCACCAGTTTACTGGGGTGGTGCTTGTGACCATCTTGAATAGTGACACTATCGCCAGCTTCTGTGATTTTATTGCTAGTGTTTCGGGGGCTGTTTCCTTACTCCCTCTAAAGTCCCAGGTACTGCCCTGAGATTTCAGAAGAATTCCTGTGTTCATTTAATTTTCTTCCTTTTCTAAAACTCCACCCCCACCACACACATCAGTTTTTAGCATGCTGCGACTGTGCGAAAGATCTCAAAAATATGAAGCATGTGTGCTCCAGAGGCTCAGAAAGCTGACAGCAAGTACAAAGAATTATGGTTTGAAAATATATATACACTGGGCTTTTTCAGCCAGTCGCACATTAGGGGGGAAGAGGGTGGCTGGCAGATGGAATAAAAAACTTTGTGGTTGGCTGATCTGAGCCCCTGACCCCATGTACTGGTTATGCATGTCAAAGAAGCTTTAGCCAGGCAAGCATAGCACGTTGGGAAAAGTGTTGGAGAACATGTTAAACAGGAATGAACTTCACATTTCGTTATAAATGAAGTTTAAACAGTCTTTTATTTAAATAATTAACCTTAGCATCCTGATGCTGTTGCCACAGTTTCCTCTAAAACACAAGCTTTGCCCAAAGAGTAACTGATCTAAGATGTACTGGAGTAACTGCTGAGTGGATTTTACATTGGTCTCAGCCTGGAGAGGCTGTCAAGACCTGGCTGTCTTGGGTGTGCTCAGGACCAGGCCTGTGCAGAAGCCTTCTTCTACCACATCACCCAGAGATGTGGGTATCCATGGATCCATTTTTCCCCCATATGTCAGTGCTAAATTCGTGCTGGTGGGAGACAGCTGAGAGAAGGATTTATGTGCTGTTTAAACTCTTATTTGGAATGCCAAAATGTACTTGATGTTCTGGATGTATATGGCTGCATTTGTTACTGACTTCTTTTTTCTCCCAAATCCTTATTAAGTGAGAAGCAGCAGTAGCTGGTAATCAAAGACATGAAATACATTTATTATTTGAAGAATAACAACCTGCTGTACAAACTCGTGTCTTGGTCCTCAGAGAGAGGACTGAGGCTTGAACTTCCATCTCCAGCTGTGAGAAGTCTGCTTAAAATAACCAGATGGGGTGGTTTTTTTATTGCTTTTATTTCAGAAATGATCCGTGATACTGGGTACTTTTTTGAGCAAAAAACACCCCGTGCTTCTGGGAGGTGAAAAATTGTGCTTTTTGAAAGCAAAACCTCTCCCAGTTCCCTTGGAATTGGCATCCAAAGTCACTGGTCTCTAGTGAGTAGCAGGCATGTCGGGTACAAAGCAGGGTAATTTATTATGCTTTGCTTCCAATGCTGCTTCCTGTGCTGTATTAACTTTTGGGTACCATTGTTAATCTAAATGGATATTCTAGAAAATAGTCAGAGGGGATCAACAAAAGAAACCATAAAAATATTTGGAAGCAGAAAACTTGTAATAAAAAAGGCTGAGGATGAGCTCTGTGCAAGGATTCGACTGAGGAGACACAATATCTACAAGTACATAAAGAACAGTTTCAGAGCGGGCAAGGATCAATTATTTCCAGTCAGTTGGGATATAAATAGTGATGAATGAAGCAGCAGGGGGAAAAAATAGGTGGAATGAATGGGAAAAAGATGAAGATTGCTTCAGGAAGGGCCACAGAGCTTCCACTGTAGATGCTGCAGGCTTCTGGAGGTAGGGATTGCCTTTTGTGGGGCACAGCCAGTGGGTACCACCATGGGTGCCTAGGGGCTAGAAATTATTTCAAACCCAGATCCTGGTATTTAGGAAACACTTGAGCACCTGCTGGATTTGGGGTACATGCTGGAGTCCTGCGAGGGGCAGCAGGAGCTCAGTACCTGCTTTCCTGAGTCATCGCCCAGGTGACATTCGCCCAGAAATGTAACTCTTCAATTTTCCTGAGTTGGGATCATTTCAAAGTGAGTTTTTGAATGGTAAAATGAACCCAGAGCACTGAAGGAGATGTTTCCAGTGGCAGCTGGAGCTTGAGGCATTAGTTCCAGGTCAGGAGCTGTGTATTCAAAGACCCTCAAGCTGGAATGACCTGATAGTCAGCAGAGGAATGTGAGTTGTTTACAAGAGGTGGAAGTTGTTTCTGATGTCTCTGGAATGAATTCTGGGGTGCCATGGATATAAATAGGTACTGAGATGTTAACTTGGTCGATGGTGAGGAAAATGCTAGTAATAGAGAGAAATTAATGGTTCCATTTATACTTTCTTGAGCATTTCTTCTTCTGTAAGTGTAGCTCCACACACATTCCATCATCTGAGCAAGATGAAGAGGTTGAAGAGGTCTCTTAGGGGCCTGGGACCAGAGGTAGGAGCCATAGTCTGTGCAAGAATGAATGGGGGGGGGGTTTTGTTGGGTTTTTTTTGTTGTTGGTTGGTTAGTTAGTTGGTTTTTTTTTTTCCTGAAGCACAGTCTGCCTTTAGAAATGAGTGTTGTTCCCCCAGAAACCTGTCCACCAGCTCTTCCCACAGGGCTCTTGCCAGCAGAGTAGATGTTGACTTCACTTGAAGCTAGGTGTACTAAGCTCTGGTAAGATCAGGCCTTTGGTAAGGATAGTTTTTGAGTAGACATTTGACTTGAAAAGGTGTTAGCTGTTATCCTAAATATGCATTTGCTCATTGGGGTAGACTTTATTTTGTTGGTACCTGCCACGCTAAAAGCCCAGTTTGATTGTGGAAGAGCTGTGAGCTTGTCCAGTGCTGTGGGGTCAGTTTGGGGTTTCCTGAGGCACGTGTCTTTAGGGATGTGTAGCCATGCATGTTTGAACAAACCAGCCCTGTTTACACGAAGGTGTATAATGCATTGCTGCATTCCTCTTCTGGGAAGAGAACGAGCGGGTGAGAGATGGCAGTAATTCAGCTTCAGCAAACGTAAGAGGAGAGCACCTCGTGTCAGAAACCGTATGGATTGGTGTCTTTATCACTATTGACGCTGTGTGCTCACAGCTGCACCCAGACTTCATACCTGTGGCAATTACCATCCGTCTCGCCTTTCTCTTCGGTTTCATTGTAAGCTGCAAAGAACCAAGACTCAATTACCCGATCACTGCTCTAGAAGGCAAGCTCTTAATCTTTAGCATTTCTCATCCAAATGCAGTTATTTTGATGGTTGCATTTCAAGCCTTGCTACAGATGTTAACCCTCTCCTACCATCTTTTTATTCCTTCTCTGCAGAGCTTTTAAATCCCCATCAGGTGCTGTGGCTCGTGGTCCTGTGGTAGTTCTTCGATTTTGAATTTTTCCCATCAAAAGGAAGCCCAGGGCTGAGTGAAGGTCTTTCAGAAGCTGTTCAAACTTAAATATGTGCCTTTGTCCCATTGACCTCAGTATGGTATAAAATCACGTGTTTTGACACCCAGGAAGACCCAGTCCTTCCTTTTGTGAAGCATAGCCTGGAGATGATGGAGCTCAGGAAAATGGAAATTACAGCACCCATGCTGCTTTCATTTCTTTTCTTCTGTATCTATTTTCCTTGGCACTAAAAATGTACAAAACTTCATTGTCTTGGAAACAAAAACAAAACAACCTTTCTTTATTCATGAACTGATGTCTGTTTTGAAATCTCATCAGGATGGGAGGAGAAGAAAAAAAAAACCAGACCCATCAGTTTCTTTTTTTTCTTGCTGGGTTGTTTTTCACCACTGGGTGCTGCTGGTAGAAATCCTGCAATAGGCATTGTAGGAGAAAACACATTTTGGGAGACTTCCCAATTTAGCACTGTGATTCAGCAGGATCCTGGAGAAGAAGCCTTGGTGCGTGGTGGAATTATGAGCTAAAATCAGAGAGAGGGGGAAAAAAAACCCAGCAGAACCTCAGATGGAAAATGAGTAATTTGTGATTAGATGTTAAAAGCAGCTTTCTCAATGAATTTGTGCGTGCCTGTGTTACCCAAGCACAGGAATCCTAAATCTCTCCTTGACAAGCCCCCCGTGTCCCCTGTTTGTCCCTGTGTCCCCAGGCTCCATCCGGCCCCCTCCCGTCCCCCGTGCTGCAGGCAGACGAGAGGCAGCGAGCCCGCTGGCTCCTTCTGACCCTGTGTCTCATTGTCAATTTTCATTCATTTTGGAGAGCCTCGACATTTTGGAAACCTTGTTCTCTCCCTCAGACAGGACTGAGGGTGGTCATGGGTTCAGAAGGGACCCCAGGGGAGGCAGGAGGTGTGAGACTCCCTGCCCTGGGATAGCAGAGTGCTGTTGAGGGGCACAGCGGGGAAAAACGTTTAGGGAAATTTCTGTGTGGATGGAGAGGCAATGACAGAGCTAATGCAGTCAGCTAACTGTATTATATTTATGAGAAAAAAGTGGAAAATTAAAAATGTGAGCTTTTCTGGAGGAAATAATATATGCTGAAATGTGGTACAGGTTTACAAACAATGTTTCACATTAAGTGGGAGACTCGGCTTATCAATTCTATTAATTTTTTCATTTTCTATTCTCCTGAAACTATCTCTAATAACATTTTTAATTACCTTTTCAATATTGTGCTTTATCATAATGGTTTTACTTTTTGAGACTATTCTGTGTTTTCCAGTTAAAAATTAATCTTTTCCTTAAGTTTCCTCTCTCCTTTCATGTTTAGTAGGTGCTGTCGAGCCAGGCATCAAAACTACTTATTTATTTATTTATGTATGTATTTATAGAGATTATGTAATTTTATGTCAGATGCTCTGTTATTCATATGAAAATAGAACTAAACACGGTTTATCCTTCAGGACATAACTGCTTGTCTGGGGATGAGGAGAGAGGATTTGTGGCATTGCACAGTTTCCTGGGTGCCTTGGTCCTGCAAATGGCCAAGGAAGCTTGAACATCTGTGGGTGCCCTGTGAAGGGGAAGTGGGAGCATCCACCACCTTACAGGATTGCTCAGGACCTGGCAGCACAGGAGCCTGAGACCGTCCCCTCTTGCTGTAAGCATCAGGTATTGCTCACTGCTGGAGGCAGAAACACCAACCCAGTGACCTGCTGTGTTAAAGTGAAGCACAACCTTCTCTTTGTCCACTAGAGACTTCTTGGCATATTGTATAGTGGGGATCCTGTCTCTGCCTCTGTAATTTTAAAATGGAGTATGCAATGCAGGTAGCAAACTCTGCAAAGTCCTTTGACTGACTTCTTGCACTTTGGGACCTTGTAATCTGTTTGTGGGTTGCCAGATCATAAATCTCTGTGCTGAAATTTCCCAAGAAGGTCAGCCAAAGCGATGCTTTTGCTTATTTTATTTATTTTGGAATGGGAGGGAATTACATCCAAAATAGCTCAGATAATTCCAAGAGTGAGATTAAGAGGAAATAAGTTGACTGGCCCAGGTGAGATATTTGTGGAAGTAAAGATTTGGAGTCTGACAGAGAAGCTGCCTGGTGGCAGGCACGCTTCCTCCCCATTCTCCCAAGGATCTGCACAAAGTAGGTGAAGTGCAAAGCCTTGGAAAAATGTCATGCTGGGAATAGACCAGATTTGGCTGCTAGCTTCTCCCTTTCCTCCATCTGGCTGGGCAGTGGCCATCCCTGCTGGGGCAGCCCTTGCTGCTGGACTCCGGGTGCCCAGGGCAGGCAGGTGCCCTTGCCTTGCTCCCTCAGCTCCCGATGTCTCTGTCACAGCATTGCCTGGGTGGTGTCACGGCTGTCCCTGATGGAGTTACCAGGCTGCTGTGTGGTGCTCCCATTCTCCCTGAACTCTCCTGGGTTTAACAGATGTATGAAGTAACACACACAGATGTTGCGTGCCTCTTTGAGGCAAATGAGTCCTCGCTTAGATAATCTGGGAAAGCCATAATCGATATCCACAACCCCTTCATGCATTTTCTGGCCTCAGTGCATTTCTCAGTTCAGAGCTTTTATTGGGCTCAGGTGCCTGGGGTTCCCCCCTGGCTGTTGCAGTCATGGCCAGCAGGTCTGGGAGCTTCTCATCCCATTCCCGAGCAGCTCGCTTCGCCCTTGGCTGGGCTTGCAATCAAACAGCAGCTCTGCCTGCTAAGAAGGGATGTTTTCTATTTGTAGGCTCCTTGTGCAGCCTGCTCTCATACCTGCCCCATAGTCTCTGGGCAGAGTGATCAGCAAATTGCTCAACCACTTGCCAGGGCTGTGCTGTTCGCAGTTACTGCAGATCCCAACACAGCAGTGACTCTGCTGGATTAGCTTTCTTCCTTTAAGAGAGATTTTTGATAGGTGTCTGCTGCTATTTCACGGTCCTGTTCTCTTGTGCTTCAGTTCAGAAGTGCAGTTATTTTGCTTCTGCACTTTTCCAATAACTGAGCAATAGTTTATGTTTGCTCTGCAATAAATTTAATTTTCAGTGTATTGGCCTAGTTACATAAGTGATCCGAATCCCTCTGGATCTCTCTTGTACTTGCTTTGTATTTACTACTCCCTTCAGTTTCATGTCATCAGCAATTGAGCAATTTTACAGCTGGTTTCTCCAAGTAATTTATAGACACTATCAAGGGTGGAATAGATAGTGAAAATTTGCTGCATAGATCCCACTCTAAGTGTACTACTTTTGCAGGAGCAAGAGTTGTTGGCTGGGAGGTGATGGCAAATACTCCCATCTCAGGCAACATGTACATGCTCATAATTGGGAGGTAGTCCAGCCATAAATTTCAGTGCCAGTATTGGGGAGTTTGGTATTGATGCCTCTGACTGTTTCCAGCTGGGTGCCTGTGCTGATATATAGAAGCTATTGCAGCTGCATTAACTGCAGCCACCATTGTCAGCATCACCTTGTAGGATGCTTGCAGTGGGATACGCAGTTAAGTCCTTCCGTTGGGAGATAGAGGCATTTTTTCTGCTGCTCCTTTGAAAGGAGTGCTTAAGGCAAGGATGCTATATCTCCGTGTTCTCCACGAAATAAGAAAAGGAGCAGAGATCCTAAGAACCACCATGTAGCTGGAAGTCTTCAGTTTGGCAGCATGAAGAGTTGAAAAAGAAGTAGAGGGACGTTTGTACCGAACTGCTTGGACATGTCTCCTGTAAGCACAGCTGTGGGGAGCAGAAACTGCAGAGGACTGGGCTGTTCTTCCCTTCCACAGGGTGCCATAGCTGCTGCTCCCTTAGCATGTATAAAAGGAGCAGGCTCAGTCCCCCAGGAAACTCCAACCCCGAGGTGTTTCGTGTCATTGTGTGTAAAACCCACGACATTGCTGACCTCAGGGCTGTGATGGCAGATGTGAAACTGGGGAGATGACTCACTCCAGCTGGTAATTCAGGCTGAAAGATGGGGTTCCCCAACCTTTCTTTGGTATTTAAGAGGTGTCCCCCTTCCTCTCTGAAGAAGAGTTACACCCAGAGTGCCCCAGACAGTCTCACTATTGCTATGTTGTGTCAAGGACTTTCTTTATGACCGCAGGCACCGAGGGGTGAGTTAAGACAGTAAAATTAAAGCTGATGGTGGAAAACAGTGGAGAGGGCAGGTCCCTGCCCAGCTGGCTCACTCTTCCTCTTTGTGGGGGGTGACCTGTGCTTAGAGAGATTTTACTGGAAACATTTAATCTGAAGGGCAGCAAAGCATATCCGTTCTTGTGGGGAATTTTAAATGTTGACATTAAGCAATAATTTAACGGATGTTAAAAGTTTTTAGTGAATAATACATGGGCTTCCCCAGTGAGCCTCAGATTATCTAGGGAAAAAACTCTCTCACCTCTTCTCTAGGTGAGAGCAAGATGCATCGTGGGTGCTGCATGCATCAGTAGAAACCCATTGGGTATATGCTGATGGAGAGCAACCTGCCCTCTCTTTCCAGTGGGAAAGCATTAAGAGCATCACAAAAATTTGTTTTGAATGTTGGCAAAATTTTCCCCCATCTCAAAAGAAGAAAAAAAAAATCAAACAAACCAGCCCTTTGAAAGTGATGAGAGTATTAGATAGTTGTAATTTCTTTTGAAAACAGTTTGAAAACAGTGCCCTCCCTGCCAAACACACCTGTTATCACTGGTATTTTCTTTTTGCTTATCTGTGCATAACTGTGCCATGTTTTCCTGGTGACATTTCATACCTGGTTTTGAGACTCTTTGTTTTGCTGCTTATGCTTTGCTTCTCAAAAGGGATGAGAAAATTCAACCTTCCAAGGTACAAATAAGCCTCTTAGTATCATAGTATCAAAAGAGTGATTAAAGGAGAATTTCAGGTCCTTTTTCTGGTTGATTTTCAGGTCATTTTTCCAGTGTTCCATTTGCCTAAGTAATTCCTCGATCCCAGAGTTAACTTTCTTGATTTCTCAATTGATTGGAGCATTGCTGAAACAAAGAGCACGACTGGCAAAATGGGTCTGTGAAAAAGCACCCTGGTAACTTAGTAAATGGCACAGACTGGGTGTTATTTAAAACCCAGCACATATTCAGTTCCTCATAGGCTTCAGACAGCCGTACCAGTGGAGGTTTCTGCCGTTTAGTCAGGGAAATTCAGGCACATGTACAGCCAATGGTAGCAGTGAGGAAAATGTCTATAAATGTATAAAAAGACATTTATATACTGGTGCCAATACTTTTAAGCCAGCAAATGTCTAATTTCTGAGGCTTCCCTTCGAAGCGTGGGCTCAATAGCCTGCCTTGTCGGATGTGTGCGGATTTCTTTGTCCTGTGTTCGTTACTGCATCCTGCCAGTTGTTAATGGGTCACCTTGGAGGTGCTGGAATGTCCTGCCTGAAGACCATTAGTGAGGAGCGCAGATGCCTCTCAGCCCCCCCACCTGCTTCTGCCCAAAGCCTGCCCTGCAGCAGCGCTGCCCACACCCGTCAGACATCGAGCATTGGCGTGGGACTTGTTAGTATAGAAACCCTGCACCTCTTGTAGGGTTCCCCCCCACCTCTCTGCTCCCCCCATAGTTTTACATGACCTGGGGGAGCCTGAATGCAAACAGGACCAGACCTGCCAAGGGTCAAAGAAACGAGGCAATCAAGAAGGCAGAGTTTTCCCAGGGGAGGACGGACTTGCTGGCTGACAGCCGGGATAATGAAACTGCTGGGGAGAAATGTCAGCTTAAATGAGAATGTGCAAAAAGCCAGTTATTGCAGCAAGACTAGTGGGCCATGGCCCTTTGCAGAACAACAAGCTGGTTCGGTCTCGCCAGTGGTTAGTTTGTAATGGTTACAAGGATGATCGCTTGCCAATGCAAATAGTTGGATAAACAAACATATAGGAGAGTGACTGTGGATGTGAAAACCCCACTCTTTATTTAGAGGATGTGAGAAAATGTGTAGCTCTAATCACATTTGCCGGGGAAGCGACTGCAGGGGAGATTTGGGTGTGATGAGGAAATGGAAATGTTTGCCGGGAGGAGAAGAGCAGCTGAGCACCGTGGCACGGGAGCCTGAGACCCTGCCAGAGGGGTAGTGCCTTGATCCGTGGGGCCGAAGGGCTTTGGGGCAGTGTAACCATGTCACTTCCAGGGCTGAGGCTGTGGGGCAGAGCAGTGATTTTCATGGCTGCAGGCAGCCCTGGGGACCCAGCTGGTGAACGAGGGGAGGGGATGGTTTTTTTCCTTTCCTTCCCCCAGCAGCCTGGCCAGCCTTTGTACCAAGCCGCATGGGTTGTGTGGAGCCTCCTCCTATTGCCTTTCCCTCCGCTCGCCCACAAGGGTGATGTGGGGTGAAGCATCCTTTCCCCTTCGGGTTGGGATGCTTCTCTGCAAGACTGGTTGAAAATCAAGGGCAGGCTGAAGCTCAGCCAAAAACTTAGCAGTTGCATGCTAAATTTGTAACCACCGGGAGTAAGGGTGCTTTAATTCAGTGAGTCATTGCTTGTTCTTATTAAAGAGTCTGCGGGGACAGCTTTTCTGGCACGCGTGGCAGGGTTGGGGTGCAAAGGGGAGCTGCTGTGGTCTGTAGCCAAAGAACTGATCCCAAAGGCATTAAACTGGCTGGAGGTGCTTGTAAGGGAATTTTCTCTCAAGAGGACATTGATAGCCCAAGACCAAACAGGGGAGAGCTGGTCAGGAGCGATGCTGTCATCTCAGGAAGGTCCCATCTGCAGGCTGGTCCAGGGAACAGAGCCATCCTGGCTGGGCTCCCTGTAGGGCAGGAGCTCGGGTGCCCCAGCTGTGGGATGTGGGAACACAGGCAGGATGGATGTGCTGATGGCTGTGTGTTTATCTCCTTCAATTTCCTGTGCTAAAACAGGAAAATATGGGTTTTCAAATAAAGCGTGCTTTCAGTCATCTTTTTCTGCCCCCCACCGTGGCATGCAGAAGCTGGTAATTTGCTTTCTAGAGTTGATCCCTAAGTGTGTATAAATAGATGATGTCTTAAGGGAAGAGCTTTAGAGAGTGGTGATATTAGGCTTTGCTTTTTGAGAATTTAGCTACTGTTGAAGTACCTGGCATTACCTTATTGCAGTTAAAGTTTTTGAGGATGGGTAATATTCTCCAGACTGCAGAATTACCAGTAAGATGTGCCATGGGTCATGTTACCAGTCTCTTGCTGGTAGTGGTTTAGTGTGTGACGCTTCAAAGAAACCCTGTTAAAGTTGAGGTGCAATTTCATGACATTCAGTGCAAGTGCAATACTAAACAGACCTTCTCTAAGTAACTCATGCTGTTGATTTAATAAATTAATGATTCTCTTTTGGCCTGTTCTTAGCTTTGCAGCTTCTTAATGTGAGACCCATTGCATTGTTATGTTTTGTTAGGGTTTGAAATCTTATTGTCTGTGTTGGGTGGTATTTTCAGGTTTGAGAGGGTAGCCAAGAAAATCACTGAGAAGAGCCCGTGAAAAATTGGTGTCATCTGATTCTAGCCTGTACTGTAGTTGCCCTGCTTCAGGTCTATAGGTTTGGTAGGAGACATCTTCAAATGAACATTTAACATAAATAGTTGCATTCAAAATAAGCAAATGCTTGCCTGAGCACTCAGTAAAGCTATGTTAGATGAGTGAAAAGCAAGGTGCAGTGCCCTGCAAGACAATCCAAAGGAGGCATTCATAAAGACTATCTTTTTATCCAGTAACATTTTGCAGGAAAATGTATTATATGTAAATGCATAAAAAGCTAAATGGATACCTAATCTTCATTGCTAATTGGTACTCCAAATAGCTGTATTATGTTTGATAACAGAGTGATTAACCTGAGCAAAGCTTGTGTATCTCTAGGATAGAGACAATTGAATTGTTATTCAGAAAAATACCATGATGATTATATCATATCCTGTGCTTCAGAGATGCTTTCTTCAGTATATTAACCTTTAGTTTTGAATAGGTAGCAGTGAGCTTAGTATTAATGTTGCCATTGTTAAAATACAGCCTTTATGGGTATAGGAATAGGTTTGGGAGTCATCACATTCTTGTACTGCAAGTCAGATTTGAAGACCTGATCCATTACATCAGAGTGGATGAGGAAAACTTAAACTAAATAAGCTGTCAGCATATTTTCTTTTTTTAATGTTAGGTGGATGTCTAAACCAGCACATGTAACAGCAGCATCCTTAAGAAGATGAGCAAGAAAGATGGGAAACAGAAACTTGTACATAAATTTCTTGGATTCAGTGTATGCTTGCAACTGAGAGGAAGCGAAAAGCCACAGGGCACAAAGTGCCACATCTTCGTAGGTGGTCCAGAGCTTCAGTATTCAGACAGGCACTTAGGTGGTTTTTTGTTATTCATTTTCCTGTAAAAAGTTTTAAGATTTCAGGTACATGGAATAAAGAGCTCTGGAAATTCCTCAGCAAAGGCAGCAGCAAGAGGATAATGGAACTGAGTCTGATTGGAATATTTTTGGCGCTTCTCTAAATAATTAACGATGCTTAAGCTGAGCCATTTTGCTGAGATGTTTTTGTCTCAGGAGCATTATGTTAAATTCTGAGATTCAAGATGCCTCCCTCATCATCTACCACCCCATCACTTCCAAGGAGGTGGTAAGAGGTGCATTGGGGTGAGGAAGGAAGGGAAAGGGGAGAGAAATAGAAAATCTGTTCCGTACAGTCTGCTGTGTCCCACGTTGTTTCCCTGCTGCTAGTTGTGCCTGTAAAGCTTCCTACTTACCAGACACAGAGAGATCCCTGAGAGGTAAACTAAATTTAATTCTCAGCTTGAAAAAGTATTTTTCCTGGGAAAAAAAAATTCTAATGAGCAGCTGCTCCTTCGTAGGCAGCTCGGAAACTTTGGGACCTGCCCTGAAGGATAGTATTGGCATATCCGTATTCAGTGGTTTGACAGGAAAATGTCTTTTACCTTGTGGGCAGGAGTGATCCCTTGGGTGAGAAGAAGAAATCTAAGAGAAATCTGTATTTTGTGGCTGTATCATACTAAATGCAGCACGTAGTGAAATCTTACTAAATTGGAGGAGGTTTTAGATAAATGTGTTGTCAGATAACTCCAGCAGCTAAAACAGATAGGAAAATAACAGCTCTGTGAGCAGTCTAGCAATTGCAATGTACTGAAGATGTCCTCAGATGGCTAATCTGAAGATCTAATGGGCATGCTTATAAATAAAGGCATCAGAGGCTAAGCCTTCAGGGATTAAAAATGGGGCAGAAGTCTGTCCTCATTTGAGAGCCTCCTGCTGAAAGGTGGTGCCAAGGAGTGAAATGCCAACCCGAAAGCTGGTTGCCCAGAAGGATGGTGGTCATGTTGCGTGCAGGGACTTGGATGGATTGGCTGAATCAGAGTTTGTCGGTGGGTGGCAGGACCCCAAGAACTGGGATCCTGCCAAAACCCGTGTTCAGCACCAGATAGGAAAGTGGTACCCAGTGTGAGCAAGTGATGTCTCCCAGGAAAAGCCCAGAGATGAGCATCACTGCACAAGGCATGCATTGCATGCTGCCGAGCCTTTCTCCCCTTGACAAATCTGATGCACTGGTTCAGTGTTTCTTCAGCACAGTGTACATAAAGCTTCTCGTGACAAGGCTCCTACCTTGGATCATCTGAAAAGTCCTCATAAGCAGGAAGCCACATCTGGCAGTGAGTGTCCTTGGCTGCTTAGGATGATGGGCTTTCAAAAGGTCTTTTTTTAGGTGTTGCTAGTGTGCAAGGAGTGATTTTTTTTCTTTCTTTTTTTTTTTTTTTATCCAACCTATTTCATAAACTTGGAAATGAGACTCCAAGAATAAATTTCTTTTTGACCGCTGTCAAGGAGTTTCAATAGTTTGTTTATCATATCTGTACCAGCTCTTCAGAGAGCCTGAGAAATGATGGTTTGGGACGTTATCTCCTTTCCCAAGCCTCTGTTTGCACTGAAGCAGTATTGTCTTGTTCCCTGGGGACAGCAAACAACAAGAGCAAGTGCTTGGAGCAGATGCTACTGCAAAGGTAACTCTGCTGTCGTTCCTTTCAGCTGGAAGTGTACTTGTGATATTAGGATTACATTTGGGTGGAAATGTTACTTGATGTTTATAAATACACCTACATGCCAAATTCTTTTTTTGATTTTATTTTTTTTTTTAAATAAATGTCCTCTAATACAAAACAGAGGGCAGACAAAGGTAGCTGAAAAATTGCTCATATCTCATGGTCAAGAAAAAAATATCCTCAGTTCCCATGTTCATTAATGATGACTTTCTAGTCTTCTAAACACCCGTTTTTAGTGGAAAAAACGAAGACACAGGCATATGGATCTGGAAGCTAATGCAGTTCCAGAGCCTCCCAAGTTCCTGGCAGCCACCTCTGTTAGATAATTTCAGACCTAAGTTTTTCCCCAAGGAGTTACTTTTCAATCCTCTGGAGCCCCTGCCGTTCTTCAATTCAGGTAAGATGCTCTGTGACCTCAGGTAGTCCTTAAGAAGTCAGTGGATTTATATCAGCTGGAAGTCTCATGGCAGTTAAAATAGTGTTGGGAGGATGGGAGATCGTGAGCACTTTGTCTGGGGTGTCTGTACCTCCCATCACCATGACCTGACTGGAGATGGAAAACCAAGCTCTGTCTGCCTTGCCTCTCTGTGTAAAGTGGGGATGTCACTGCCCTGGGTGGGAGCCTGGTTGCTGTGCTTTGAGCTCCTGAGGCAGAAGGATCTATGTGGTGTTGTCGGTGTATTTGTTAAAGCCTTGTTTGTATTCTTTCACCAATGATAGGTCTGTGTTTAGCACTAAACAAGCGGTGCATATACGTTATGCCTTAACCATTTATGTGGTAACAGAGTCATTAGTTTGCCATCTTGAGCCTAAGCAATACCAGCCAACGAGAGTTTTAAAGGAAAATTGTGTTCTTCCAACCTTCTGTCAGCGTTGTCCTTCTTCCCGTCCTTGCCCACAAACAGGAGGAACTCCTCTGTTCTTGATAGTGGCATTTACCATTTCTCAGTCCAGGAATCTGTCATACACTCCTAAGAATAGCTCAGGGAATTATTTCAGGAGTCTTACCTCCTTACACCCGCTAGACTATCTTTGCCACGTTTGGCAGAATTTGCCTATTCAGTTTGTAAAAGTCTAACATGGGAAATTCCCCAGGCTCCCTCAGCAAACCTGCCCAGGGTTATTTTTACCATTGGAAAAAAGCCATCCCTAATGCCTAAATTAGATCTTCCTTGCTGCAGTTTGAGTCTGTAAGTTCCTGTTCTGCACACTGTCATTGTAGAGAACAAATCGGTTAGTTTCTATTTGTGGCAACCTTTGATGTGTTTGCTGACCTCAGAGCAAATCTGATCACTCGTCTCTCACAGGTCTAGACCTTCGATTATTCTTCTCCTCGTCAAAGTGTTTCCTTTAGTTAGCTGATTTTTTGTTCCAAGTGCAGATGGCACAGATTTGGGGGGTTTTTTTTGGTAACACTAGTTTGTTAGATATGTATGAGTTCTACTTGGTTGACTGAAGTAGCTCATGAGTCTTGAAAACTGTCTTTTATAGACTTGGTACTATCAGTCAAGTTGCCATTCTATTAATTTCTTATGTCCTTATTTCACAGTCTTGCTGCCCTAAGAAATTGAGCTCTTACTTTTGAAGGTCAAGGCTTCTAGGAATATTGTGATCACTTGTTTCATTTTGAGATAAATGCTGTGTTTTCCTAGTTACAGATGACAGCAGTTTATCAGCAAGTGCATCACAGTATTCATGCGTAAAAATTATGGGCAAGTGAGGGGGAAACAGTCTAAACAATAAAACATCACATGATCCAGTAAACTCTGGATTCTCCGTCGAAGTGTATGGTAGTCAGATGTTACCTGACCTGTTCCCTGTAGTATTTACTTGAATGGTTGCTTTGCTTCCCAGCCCATTTGCACAGTCATTTCCAACCTCTGTTTGGCGCTTTATAGTGTATTACCTGTGAGGTCTCTGCAAATGCTCGTTGTCATCAACTGAACTGTGAATCCGTGGTGCAACTAGAAAGGTTTTAGGAAGTAAAGAGTATAAAACCACCCTTCTTATTGCTCCAAAAGTCCTTCCGTTTTCTGAAGTAAATAAATGCTGTTCGTATTCTGTAGCTCTAAGCCCCTCTCCTGGAGAAGCACTTCTCTTCTTCCTCAGAGTTTCATCAGAAAAAAATCAGTATTAGGTATTTTGATTGTGATATATCAGTTGGGATGACTACTGTTATTTATATTCTTTGATGTTCAAGACAGACAACATCTGATAACTTCATCGTTAGCTACTCATTAAATGGGGTAGTAAAGCCCAGAGTATTTTGTGGGATAAGAATTTTTTTCTAAAGTGAATGTAGCCGTAATTACAAAAAAATTTTTTTCCTCCTGTATTTTTTTCTCTTTTGAAAGTGGAGGATGTTTAAACAATAAGCATGCATTCAAAAATAATACCATGTGAAGAACACTGATATGTGCATGGAGTTGCACTTAAATCATTTACCTGGCTATGCAGGTTATAAATGGCTCCCTGTCACTCTGAAAAGCTGCTTTTCTACATTCTACAGTAAAATTATGCACACGGTCACAGAACACTTGCAAATACTCACAGGGTACCATTCATACAGAATGGCAGGTGAAGAAGGAGTAATCAATAATTACAGGGTCTTTTCTTGCCTTGGTGAGTTTGGGATTGGGACACAGCAGCTACCTGGCAAATATAAACTGTGCTAAAAATATTTGCATAAATGATTTGTTTCATGGCCATGGATGCTGAACACACTGGGAACCTGTACAGCCTCTTTGAAGATCATTTGAAGCGTATAAGGGTAAATATTTAGGTAAATAATGTGCAGCCAGCAATTGGACAAGATTTAGGTTTGCTGTTCCCTATAAGAGGCAAGTACTTAAGTGTCCTTGTAATGTGCAGATGAAAAATCTTGACTTATTTATTGTACGAATTTTAAAAGAGTGAGGAGGTTTGCTGAGCCTTTAGGAAGTCTTGTAAATCTCCTGTAATAGGGGGCTTGCCTTGGCACTTACAAAAAGACAGCAGCATGTCCAGGTGCATTTATAGAGTGCTTTTCTAAGGAATGAGTTCTCACTTGGCAGAAATGAGGGGGAGGTTACCTGGGCAGAGGAGGCACAGTGGTCTTCTTGTCTCTCTGTCAAGACAGAACTGATGTCAGAGGCGACAACAGAGTAAGCTTGGGGATGTTCAAAACCCAGTTGCTTTCTCTGAATTTGATTGCCTGATTTGGCTACAGGTAGTGGTATTTTGGTGCTAGCACAGGAGAGATGGGGCCTCCCACACAAGTGCAGGTTCCCACCCCATCCTTGGGGGTACAGCTGAATTTTAAGCATGATGGAAGTCCCAGGGACTGGCTGTCCATGCATATGGGGTGGGGCTGAGTTGGAAAGAGCTCCACACACATAATGACACTCAAAACCACAGGCTGCTGTTTGGCAGTCAGCATTTATTTGCAAACCCTGAAGAACTCTGTTACTTATCCTGATTTTTTTTAATTTAAAATCCTGCTCTGGGAAGCTGATGATTCAAGAGCAGTCAATAATAGTTAGATGCATTCGTTAGAGGGGTGTTTGATGTTCTTTAGGCGTGATGGGGATAAATAGATGGACATGAAGAAAGTTGTCTGTAGAGAAACTTCAAAGTTTTCCTTTGTTGGAAGCAAATCTGAAAGTTGGCACTGGAATTAATCAGTGGATTTTTTTATTTTTATTTTTTTACAGTTCTCATAAGCAGACTGTCTCTGGCATGCAAGAATGGCTTGGGTATTCTTTTGGGATGCTATTTTTGTTGTTGTCTGGGAATTAAAGTTTCTGTACCTGTAACTCACTTCTAAATGTGTAATTTCAAAGAATACCATAAATTTCTTTGCCTGTTGGTATTGCAGGATTGAAGAAGGCTTGAACGTGAAGTTTTATTAACTGGAGCCCTAGCAATTTCAAAGATACCAGTTGTGCCAGAAGCTTTTCTGACAGGTCTTATTCATAATGGCCTGAATGTGTCCAAGACAGCGTGATCTATAGCTTTTAATCAGCTAATGGATTGAACCTCACAGTGAAACTTGGCTATATTCAGGCAGTTTAGAACAGAAAGGATTTTGCAATTTCACAATTTTCAGTCTGGGACAGGTTTCTGAGGGAAGCAGCAGCATCATTCCTAGCCACTGGTGAATGACAAAGCAGTGTTATAACACAGAATAAAAGGTCGTGTTTAGCTCAGCTTCACCAAAGCATTTGTAATGGCCTTTGCCCTTGTCCTGGTTTAGGATTTTGGATCTTTATATGATTGTGTTTTGCTCTGGCTACGGGTAAGAGCAAGTAAGGCAGAGCAGAGGGAGACTACCACAATTAAGGGATAGATTTCCACTGTAAAGCTTTATAATCTGTGCTTTTCTCCTGGACTGAAAGTTCAAACAGGTAAAAAAGGCTGTGTGGAGAAATCGGCAGTGATTGGGGTTGCCATGTTTTATCCTGGTGCTGCAGTGCCAGGGAAAATGTGCTGTCAGGGAAGTCCAGCTGTGGGAGATGAGGGAATGTGGGAGGCGTGGCCAGGAATGGCACCTTGGAGTTCAGGTGGAGTGTGGGCCCCCTGAGACCACTCAGGGAGATACACAGAGGATGTCTGAAACATTATATTGGAGTCTGTACAAGTCCCCTTGTCAGAACTTCTTCATGTCTGAGAGCTCTTCATGTTGATTAGAGAGGTTGCATGTTTCCATATTTAGTTCTTCTGTCAACTCTTTCCTTTTGTCTTTTCGTTCAAACTTCCAAGACCAGGGAAAAGAAAAAGTTAAAAAAAGAAAAGAAAAATAAAAATCAGACAGGTTGATTTAGGTCTTGAAGAGTAGGAGTTGCTAAGGGATAGAGAGGAGGAGTCATCCTGCTTTGAGCAGAGTGAGACGATGAAAATTGTCCTGTAAACATGAATTCACTGACTTTAACATGTGTGTGATGAAGGTCCCAAGCTCTGTGCCAGTAGTCACAAGGTAAGATGAACCTTTCTTTTTTTCCCCCTGGTACTCTCCCTTTTTTTCCAAAAAATAAGTGAGGTACTGACCTCAGCATTGGCCAGCACTGGTGCAAGTGATGCCCTGGGTGCAGGTGATGCTGTTCGCAGCAACACTTGGGTGTAGATTGAAGCTGGCTTATCCACCCTTCCAAATTCTCTGCCTGTAGGGTAAAGCCTTCCCTTTAAACAGTCTCAGATTTCTTGAATGTTAAGTGTGATACTGAAACCTGTCGTTGCACAGTATTTTGGGGGTTGGTTGGTTGGTTTGTTAAAAAAGCAAGAGATAAAAACTTCTGTTCCTTGATAATACCTTTTTTTTAGACTGGGTGATTTTTGGGTTTTTTTGAGAAGTTCGTTAGTCTCTGCAGCATGGGGTGCTGAGATGACTGTTACAAGCACAGGCCTGTCAGGCACCCAGATATTCTGGGTCATGGGAATGGTGTGGTGTTGCTGGTGGCCCTGGGAGCATCCCGACTGCCTCCCCTTTCAGCCAGGAGCAAGGTGGCTCTGTGCAGAAGTCTTTTGTGGGGATGTCCCTCTCCCAACCCATCACTATGTGCAAAGCAGGAATGAAGGTGCTGGAGAGCTGTGGCAGAGGTGAAGGAAGAGGAGCGGGTTCCCAGGATCTCCTCTCTACTTGGGCAGTACAGGACAGTCCCTGGGGTAAAACAGCTTTAGGGACAGGGCTGACCCACTCCCAGCTCTGCACCCCACACCCCTCCATTTTGGCAGGATGATGCAGGAGAAGAGCTTGGTGGGGAGCTGCAGTGGTGCAGAACCTCCTTGTCCCTGTCCCACTGCTGCTCCAGGATAGGTACGTGAGAGGGTGTTATACAGGATACAAGCTGTGACTGTACAAGCTGGAACACGCTTGAGCCCTTAATTAAAGTGCCCTAGTTAGGGGCTGTCTGCAGAGAAGCAGCCCTGTTTTCCTACATGAGAAAGGCTCACACTTGGGTTTGCAGGGAACCACCCAGAAGGACGGATTTTAAAGTGTCGTGGAGAAACTCGTCTTCACAGAGCATCGTCTGTGAGCCAAGGTAATCTGTGCTTCAGGACTGGTCCTGCCAGCAGCAGGGCTGTACTGAGCCTCTTGTATTATATGGAGAGGCTTTTTGAAATGATGGGTGGAGAAGGAAAAAGAGCAGGAATGAAGTCTTGTTCCACACTGGGCAGGAGTGAGTCAAGGCCCACTTTTGTTGCTGGTGTGACTGAGCATTTGCCTGGCCCGGGAGATACGTGACTGTGAAGTCACTGCATCTGAGCTTCAGATAGAATGGGAAGGGAAAGACAGTGGTGGGTGGCAGGGAGATAGTGCTATTTCATGGTGTTGTAAATGTGAGACCCATGACCAGCGAGAGTACCAGTGTCACAGAGTCTGCAGAAGGTCTGACATGAACCCCCTCTGCCTTCTGCAAAATTTGTCTGTGGAGGAGAAGCAGTGTTTGATGAAGTGGCTCTCCGATTTTAAATGAGAGTGAGCAAGAGTCTGTTTTATGGAGAAATTAAAAAAATGTCTGATATCAAATTCTCTTGAGTAGAATGGGTGTATTGCTCATTTTGATGAGCTTTCATGGGAATAAGGTCCATTGCTGTTGGTGGAGTTAGTGATCAGTGCTGGTCTCCAACTTGATATGGAACAGGGTGGACAACTGCTACCTGGGCTGTCTAGCTGCTGTTTTCATAGTAAGCCATATGTGGAAAAAGTTCTGACTATGCTTTGACTTTAGCTTATTATTTCTTGTCTCAGAAAATTGTGCATCAGCAGCTCTACAGAGTTTGGTGGTGGTGGAATTAGAGTGGGCTTGGGGAACCTCTGCTGATAGGAAGATAGTTGAGGACCAGCTCACACCTTGGGTCCAAGGAAGCCTGATGTCCCCACAGTGAGGAGATGCCAGGGGTGGGGCCAAGCACTGCCACAGGCTGAACCCAGCATGCACGTGGTCCTGTGGGTTAGAGCACAGCAGGTTTGGGTGGAGCAAGCCTAAAAATCCCACACTGTGGGCTGCTGGAGCTGCTGCACTCACACCACCTCAGCGTGAAGGCCTGTCTGGGCACACAGCTGCTCCCAGCATGCGGGCTCCGGGTCCTTGTTTGTAATTAGAAGGTTTCCCAACATTGCCTTGCCGGATTCTTCCCAGCTCTATGCGCTTCTTGGCGAGGAAGTAACTTTCTCAGAGAACTAAGGAAGAGCCTTGTAGTGGAGCTGAGTGGGTTGGAGGGCTGCAAAAAGCTGCATGGGTGCAGGCTGAGCCCAGCAGATGTGCTCCTGGCCCTTTGGCAGTGTGGGGAGAAGCCTGATTATCCATCAGGAGCAGGAGGGTGGGTGTTGTCTGCAGGCACTGAGGCTGCTCCATATGGGGGTGCCTGTGCTGCCTGTCTGTCTGTCATCTCTGTGTTGCAGGCAGATAGGTGGACAGTGAACCCTCATTTCTCAGGTGTAGCACTTCTCTCTTTGTGTGCACCACCTGTGAGAGATCGCACTGGCAGGCAGATAAATCTTGAATATTTGCACTTTGTGGGAGAGACTGGTCCGGAAAGTTTGTGTGTGTCCCCCAAGGTGTGTATCAAAGGGATTGCTCTTTTATAGGATGTTTCTGCAAGTGGAAATTTCAGCAGACCATGGCTGGTCTCTGCTCCAGCTGTCCCCTTACCGTAGTCTTCAAGGGATGGTGTGCTGGGGAGGTGACAGAAAATCCACAACTGTGGGAAGTTAGCAGGGATGGGATTTGTGCCAGGGTCAAGGGATGGCTGGACTTTTCTTTACCACTCCTGAAACTCACTTAACACCAGGTGCTTTCCCTTCTCAAGGTAAATGAGATATAGATGTATCTTTCCTAGCTCTGTTTTTTGCATATGGGGACCTCATTATTATCCTTGAGCAGCTGCGGGTCTGTGTTTGTGTGCATGTGGTTTGCTGACCATCTGCCAGCATGGCTGGGTTTGGGGGTGCTAGGGAGGGGTTTTAGGTGGGTTTTTCTGGTGAGTTCAGGTCCTGAACTGATATAGGTGTGTAACCCCCCAGCATTTTTAATGAGAAGATGGTGCCTGAAATATCTGGGTAGAAACTGAGCTGCGGAGTCAGGGAGTGCTGTGGACACCTCCAGGGAGTCACAGGAAAGCACCGTGGGTGGTGAGCAGAGTTGGATGGCACATCCCTTTGGATAAGGGTAGGGTTGGGCTTGAGTAGATGGTTGTGGGGTGGTCCGAGACTGCCTGTTCAATCTTCAGCACAAACACCAAGATTTGTCCCATTTAAGTTCAGGCACTTGATCACAGCTTTGGAAGGAGGAAATGAATTTTCTGTCACCAACTCTTTGAGAAGCAGCAGGGTTCAAGCCTGTATCTGGAGATGGCTTTACCCAGCCTTTGTCCTGCCACAGGGAGAGTCTCTTCCTCAGAAGAAAGTGCTCTCCAGGGAAACTACAGCTGTGGTGGAGCAGGTGCCTTGGGGCTCTGCCCTGCAGATGGCAGAGGGACTGTGGTGGATGTGTTTTCAGGTTGCTCCCCTCCCTCAGAGCTTGGGAGGAAGACAGAAGCTTGAGCCTGGCAGAGGTAGGAGGAGCAATTATTGGAAGTACAGTTAATCTTTCTTTAATTAGAAGACATGCTAAATTAAAAGGCCCAGGAGTGATCTCACAGATGTCGGCTTACTGAGAGATAATAATTGGTGTGAGAATCAAATGTTTTGCTAAGCTTTGGATCTGCATCTGATAGCATTGCTATGCTTTTACATACTTAGTTTAAACTGAGAGAAATTTGACCCAAATAGAGAGCTCAAGCTTTGTGTTCTGTCTTCTTCAGGACTCATTGGGTAGGTTTACTTAAACAGTAATGATAAAGATGATCATAACATGAAGAAGAAGAAGTATCGTGATCATCTATTGTCTGTAAGCTTGGAGAAAATAGCAGCTAGCTTTAGAAACCTCTGGAGAAGAAATCTCTTTCTCATGGCAACTGTGGGCTTAAACTTTTGATGGCAGCATCTCTGGGTAAATTTCCAGCAGGATAAATCCAGGCTGTGAGAGGCAGGATGTTGTTTGCACAGAGCAGACAGCCCCTTGCTTTGGGCATCAGACAGCAGAGGTGCCCCGGCTCCGCTCAGCAGCAGTCAGGAAAATCTGCCATCTCCTTTTCAAAGTACATCAAGAAGTTTTTTTCTTTTTATTCTGGGGTAGTTTAGAATATTCCTCAGCTGCTTTGGAGGTGGGGACTGGCTGTTAAACCCAGGCTTTGTCAGTCCTTCAGGACAAGTCACTGTTGCAGTTCCTCTCCACGTCCCTTGCTGCAGGACCCCAGGGTAGCTCTGAGCTTGTCAGAATGTGGTGTGGGGCATCACCCTGCATGAGCACATAGCAAAAAGCAAGCATTGGGCCCTGGCTGGGGACTTGCCTTTTATTTATAAAATTTAAGCCACCAATTTTTTTTGAGTGTGGCATAGGACCTGTACTTTCCTTAGAGTTAGTAGGGAACATCCACTCTTGCTTTATGGGATGTCAGTGTTGGTGACGCTGTGCCTTAATCAGAAAGAAATCCTCTTTCATGCATAGAAGAGTTTCTGTGGCTATCCTTAGAGAAAAGAGGAGAAGCACTTCCATGTCTGTTGAGGGAGAAGCACAAAGGTGGAGAGGATGATGGTGTTCATGCTTGAGGATCGCTCAGGGTGCTGGATGTGCCTTCAGCCTGGGTATTCTGCAGAAGTAGAACTTGTGGCACATGAGAAGGAAGCTTGTGGATTTTTATGGGCCTTTGTATTTTGACTTGAAAGTGCTTTCTATTACAGTCTGAATCTGAGCAATGGCGTTAGAACAAACGAAGATAATAATGGAAATTTTATTGATGGTAGGCATAGTTACAAGGAAATAAGGACTGTTCTTTTGAAAGCAGCTTTTCGGTATAGTAACACATTCAACCCAGTGCTTTTCTGACTTAAACCAGTTTTATACTAATGTTTAAATCAACTGTGATGGAATTATTCCCAGTTCACTTTGGTAAGTGAGAGGAAAATCAGTTGCAGTGTATCGACCTTGAAATGCACTGATTGCTTGTTGTCTCGAGCTGGATGTAGTGAGGAGCTGCTCTCTGTGTCCCACAGAACTCGCTTCTTTACCCCTCCTTCTCGCAGCAGCCATGCACATCTGTAGTTTAACTGCTAAACCAAAGTTTTCCTGCCCCTTCAGATGAAGGATCCTGAACCCGGAGCTTTTCTTTTGGCAGTCGGCACTGTGACAAAGGGCAGTTGCTGTTTTCACAGGCGTTGGCATGGCCAGGTCCCACGTCCCAGGGAAAAGAAAAGTCTGGGAGATGCTGTTGGCATCTTTCACTTGCCGTGCAGCCCCCAAGGTGAGAGTCCTGGCAGAGCCTAGAGCCAGGGCAGGAGATTGGTGGGTGCGGCCTGACTGGTCCCGCAGCTGCCACAAAGTGGAACTGGGAAACTGTGAGGCTCCGAAAGCCTCATCCCAACCTCAGAAACACCACCCTATTGTTCAGCTCTGGCTAGCACATGCATATCCCTTGCCTTCTCCCCACACCACTTTTTTTTTTTTTTTTGTTTCAGTTTTTCCCAGAGAGAGGGAGAATATCTGACGGCTTAGGTTTTATTTATTTTGGAGTTGCTCTTAATCTCACACAAGTGTGAAGTGAAACTTGAAGTTGTATCCAATGTTACATAAATTTAACCCTTCTCTCAAAATGCCTGTTTTTGTGTGTGGTATATCTTCGGGTCACAGAAGGATGTTTTTTCTCTCCATGTTCAGGGGCTTATGGTCTGGCTCAGACATAGGATTAGATACAAGTAAAAAGAGATCAAAACATCAATCCAGTAAAGCACTTGCATTTAATCCTGTGCCTCCCCTTGACAATAACAACAGTTCTTGTGTTGTGACTATAATCAGTGTTTACTATCTGAAGTGTAAGCGCATACTTCTGTGCTTGGCTGAATCAGTGCCCAGTTTTGTATGTGTGTAGCAGAAGGGAAGAGGACTGCTGGCTGAAGAGCAAATATTGCAGATGCTCTTTTATCTTGTCTGTGTGCTCACACAGCTTTACATCCGTGCAGTCAGGTGGCTCTGACGGCAGCACAGGACCCTGCTGAGGGTCGGGGTGGTTTGGGGATGCTCTGCTGGGTGCTGGGAACCATGCACCTCACCAAGGCGGTTGCTTGCAGAACTGGTTTGCATTTGCTTTTGCATTGGCCCGTGCTGTGGTGACAGATCTAAGGCACCTTGTAAAGCTGTTCCAGTGAATAAATGGCAGTTTCTTTTAAAAAGCCTTCAAGAAAAACTGTTATGGGTAACAGTACAGCCCCTAGAACAAGAGCCGCATTCACCTTGTGTTTCCAGCAAAGGCTGCTTGGCTATCTGCGAAGTATGTCTTCCCTTTTCATCTCAAACACAAGGAAGTCCTTTTTGTGTGTCAGTTGAGAAAGAAAACCACAGAAGTTTCCTCTTCTTTCAATGTACTCTGCCCAAAACACGCTTTCAGGAAATGCTTGTTCCTGCCTGAGAGAGTGCTGGAAGCTCTGCAGTTTGTAGCACAAAACACATGAGGCTAGATCATTTTGCAAGCTGTCTTAGTGCAACCCTCAGTAGTCCTAAAATGAGGCTAAATAGTGCCAAGTAGCTGATAATAGTAATTTAAAGAAGACATGCCAATAAGCAAGTTTTTAATCAAAACTCATTAAGCTCATAAAATATTGTTAGTCCTGCAACTTTTAGGTATGCCAGCTTGCAACTTCTGGCTACTTGTGTAATTTGTACAGCCTTATTGTGTCCATTTAAAACATTTGTTACCTACATTTGTGTTTACAGCTTTTGTTTTGCTCTTCCTCGGGAGGAGAATGCAGGCTTTGAAGAAAAGAATTAGCTGGTAAATTAATCTATTTTCTCTAGTGGTCAGAAACCATTTATCTGACTTTTGACTAGAGCACTGACTCTCCATCAGTTTTATTTTAAAGTCTTTCAGCATTTCTCATTCAGTGAAAAGTCTTGTGTTAAGTAGCATAAACCGGACATCTCCTTCTGCAGTCAGCCATGGAATCCGATCGATTGTTTGTATAAGTTTTGTGCAAATGTCAACATTACGCTTTGCTTGTCCATGACTGATGATGATTGATGTGTTTTGGCACACTGTATTTGTTCATAATTCATGAACTTGCCTTTCTGCCTGGATTCATAAGTGGCCAGAGTTTACAGCTGTGTAAATCAAGGTGGCACTTGAGCAGTCGTGATCCCTGTTGACCGGAGACTCCTTTTGATAAAGACAAGTTAAGATTGTCTCATCTCATTTACAGATGTGGCATTTGCATTGCTCTGGGGCAGGGAAAGGTGCTTGTGGTGGATATGTGGTTTGTGATTGCTCATCTCCTTGGGTTTGAATTTGTACCCAGCCCAAGTGGCAGGGCAGTTGAAGCTGGGGTCAAGTGTGGATGCACACAGGCAGTGTTCTGACAGCCTCTGCTTTCCAGCAGATCTTCAGCATGTTTTATGCACAGGCTATTCACAGGGAGGCTCAGCAGTGAAAGAAAGAAATGTTTCTGCATTACAGAGCCTATTTCTGCTCTTGTTTTCATTGCTGATGAAAATGCTGGTGGTAAGCTCTGGTTTTAGCAGAGTTTTCTTGCTTTTAACCCAGCTAGTGACCTTCGGAGTGCCCTAATCCACACAGTATGGTCTCTGGACAATATTCTGGCCAAATTACTCATCACGGCCGTACAGTCCCCAAAAGGCTTTAAATGATGCATTAAGCAATGCAGTAGCATCTGCCACATGTGGTTCCTCCTCTCAGGGATATTTGTGTATGGACAGCTCTGTGTTTTGCTCTGTGCTTTGGAGGCATGGGGACGAGTGTGCGCCTGTGAGTGAGAGAGAAGTGAACGTCACCTGTGTGTGCGTGGCTGGTCATAAAGAGGTGCACCGGGTGTCAGACATGCAGGAATGTTGATGTGACAGTGACAGCATGCATTACCCTCCTGGTTCACCTCTGGAGTGACCTCTCTGTGGCATTGTGAAGGCTGCACTGCCATTGCTACGACCATGTGAAGGGCTGCGCAGCGCCCGGGGAGATGCGAGCGCTTGTGCTGTGCAGTGGAACAGCTACACCTTTGTGTAGACAACCTGCTATAAATATTTAGTCTTGCCTGCAAACACCTCTTGAAGCACTGTTACCTTAATCAGCAAGGAGGTTAATAGCACTGAGGGTGCTTGGCCTGGAAGAAAAGGAAGGTGCAATCTTCTGTACATCAGTAAATTCATGCCAAGATTACTGCAGAATTTAAGTATGTCTTTAGTGACAGAGATATTCGTGAGGATTTACATTTGCCTTAGCAAATTCACACCTGAAGCACAAGGGGGTTTTACTTGAACCGTGCATGTTTTGGATGCTGGGTTAAATAGCTGGGGTTTTGACCTGTAACTGGGGAATCATGGAATGGTTTGAGTTGGAAGGACCTTAAAGATCATCTAGCTCCAACACCCCTGCCATGGGTAGGGACACCTTCCACTAGACCAGGTTGCTCAGAGCCCCATCCAGCTTGGCCTTGAACACATTCAGGGATGGGGCATCCACAGTTCCTCCGGGCAACCTGTTCCAGTGTCTCACCAATAACACTGAAAACAGCCTGTATACCAACTGGGCCTTGAGGGTCGTGTGACTGTCACTGATTTTATTATGTTATCCAGAAGGTTCTGCTGCTGCTGGCTGCATTTTGGTAGGCACATTTCTTGCATTCAGAAAGACTGTCTCCTTTCCTTGCAAGCCCAGTATCTTGTGGGCAGATGTGGGATGGGAAAAGATTGGAGGTTGGACATTCTCACAGCTGCTTTGTCCCGGGCCCCTTGAGGAGTTGGTAGAAGTGGACCCCAGTCTTTCCCATTTTGGACTAGTGCCTGAATACTGATGTGACATTTGTTAATGACAAAGCAAAATGTAATAGCTCAGGGAAAAGCATGACATCTCTAGTACTGACAGATGCATTGTAGTAGTTGTCGGGATCCAGGGCTTGGTATTTCCTTCAGTATGAAGAGCCTGAGTGGATTCCTTGCTGAGATTAACACCTCTGAATCAAACCTGTGGACAGCAGGAAAAAATACAGATTGCCAATTATTTTTGCTGAGATTAACACCTCTGAATCAACTTGGTGTACAGCAGGAAAAAGATACAGAAATCCAATTATTCTGGAATGGAGACAATATTTCAAATGCTATTTGGATTTGGAACAGTATCCAAATAATCAGCAGAGTGTTTCTGTGTCTCTGCAACCCTCCTCCTCCTGGAGAGCAAGGAACAGCAAAACAACCCCGAGTCAAGGTTCAAGGTGGCACAAACCTCTACATCAGTGGGTTTGACTGGCAGAAACCTCAGTTCAGCCCCAACTGCAGTAGCTGCAGTCCCAGCAGCAGTGGATATTGAGAGAGGCCTGTGGAAGGTGTTGCGATGCAGAAATGTCCAGCAGGGAAAGGACAAAAAAGAGCTGTATTTCTTGGGGGTTTTTTTTAGCCAAAGGAGTTGGAAATACTTTTACAAGCTTATGCCATGCTCCCCAGTATTTGAGTTTCAGAAAATCATTAACCTCTTGAAAGGAAACTCAGGGTAGCTCCGTGAAGAGCTGGAAGAGAAAACACCAAAGAAAAAATTTAACTCTATCTGGAAGTGCATTTTTTTCTGCAAGGGCCATCAGGATGAGCTGTCTCTCTCCTTTATCTTGGTGGGGTGGCTTTTTTGAGTGCAGGTGGCATAACTGCTGAACTGCCTTCTCAGTATGTGTTCCTTTGTATTATCATAATCTTGAAAAAAGTGGAGAAGACAAGGCAAAACATGCTGGCAAACCCAGACACAGTTAATGCAGTACCGTGGAATTTGTGTCAACACACTGAGCCATTCTGAGGTTATGTTGTAGTCCATTGCGGAGATATTTAAAACCCCGTCGGTGGCAATGCTGGGAGAAATAAAGGGTTTAGAAAACAGAATATAGCTTCATTTGGCAAAGAGTAGGTGTGAGCCATATGGAATCCAGATGTTCCTGATGCCTTCTGAAAAAGTAACAAATCCAGAGTCACTGAAGGAGGAATTTCAGACTAAACAAATGAGAAAAATATGTGGCCGAACACAACAGAGCTTTTGAGCACCGTGGTCTCTCCTGCCTCTCTCACCTCTTTGCCATTGCCCCATTTCAGTGCCTTCTGTGGGAATTTTTTAATATAATGTAGAGAAAAGCACATCTTGATATGCAGAATAGTGCCTCAGCATCTGTCTGCAGTCTAAAGTTGGCAAACAAGGCAAGGTGCTCCATTTTGAGGGATAATAAAGACAAAAATGTTTAATAGGCGGGAATAAATAGAAAATGTCAAAATTCAAAAAAAATTCTCTAGTTTTCTAACTCCTTTCTTTCAGTATAGGCCTCAGTATTTTCTCTTTGTATCTTGGTGCTGAATGGTAATTTTTTATCAATAATACACGATTTGCATTTGCAGCACATTACCTCATTTGCATTTTACTTGTCAAGCAACTTGAATACAAAGAGGTAGAGGCCCCAGCTCTGCAAACATCTATATGTATGAATAACAGTTCAATTAAGCAAAGATATACATATGCATGTGTTTTCAGGGTGGAAGACTCTGTGCTCCTCCTGAGGTTAATTTTGGAATTTTAGGGTTTATTCAAGTTGAGAATAGAGTCCATGTCTCTTGATAGTCAGAATACTCTGAAAGCCATTCTTTGGTAAATGAGTGAATCTGCCTTGCGTTTTGCATGGAAAACAGGTTTCCTTATAGTGCAAGTTACTTTTCTGTACATGAAGAAGAAACAAAGTGTGATGGAAATATGTGTGACAGGTAGTGTTTAGGAATTCAGGACCATATTCCTCAAAAGCCTGCACCACTATTGCTTAGTCTTGCATCAGCTGCATTTTTCTGCTAAAATTACCAGATCCTTAAACTTTGTGTTACCTCCAGCTGAAATACCTGTGCCAGTAGAAGACTAAGTGCAGACATAAAAGCAAATTATGTCTGTTGTCAGATTAATTATTTTGGCTTGGGTCTACAAGAGGGAAAAAGAGAGGTTGAAATGTAAAATTGTTCTCTAGTTGACTGAAATTATCTAAGTGTTAGGAAAAGCCCATTTCTGTAAGCTGTGTACTAGGAAGATGCCCCCCGTTGCATACCTACTCCAGGAGTGTGTCAGGTGTGGGATTGTGCTTTGTAGTATATCTTGCCTTTCCCTGACCTCCTTCTGAGGGATGAATAAACCTAATCTGCTGGAAAACGAGTGAGGTCTACTGGAGTAGACTCCTTGTAAAAGTAGCAGCTCTGAGTTTGAAGCCAGCAGCCTCCACCTGCCCTAAGCTTGTATGTACAACAGACTAAGTATAACTGCAATGTCTTCTTGTCAGGTTCACCTTGTCCAAATTAAGCTAGGAAATTGGTTTTCTTGAGGCACGCTCCCAGCACTTACTCTCATTAAGACTTCCTGCTAATGTGAGTGCTCAGCAGTATTTTGCCTTTGCAGTTTACAAAGCTAATGGGTGAAGGCTGCAGCTAATGAATAGCCTCCTCAGTATTCTGTGGGGTGAGAAAAGCACCACTCAACTTGGAGGATTTGGCCTGACTTGTAACATTTTGCACTTCTGGATAGCTCATGAAGCACAGGTACCGTGGGCTGGCTGCTCCATGGGGGTCACGCTAGGTCCGATCAGGAGAAAATGACCTTGGACACCTGAATGCAAGTGGTCACAGCCGACATGTTGGCTACCTGCTAAGAGGGTCAAGCCATGGGCAGAAGTCCTTTCCCTGTGCCAGCTGCCCTGGTACTTTCACAGCACTGTCCCAAAAATGCCAGCTCCTTGCAGAGCTGTCGATGGCCCAGCTGGCCTGCCCGCTCCCCAGCCCGTGATGGTTCCAGAGCCTGGCTGTTTGCATGGATGGGAGACTCTGTCTCCATCCCCATCCAGGAGCCACCATGAGCAGATGGAGAAATGCTGGTTGGCTTATTGAGGGCACAGCTGGAGCCAGGACAGGTCATGGTCAGGGAGGGAGGGATGGAGAACATCTGGGATATTCGCTCTTGCGCACTGCTGAGGTGCAAAAAGACCATTGATGTGGGTAGTTCTCTCCAGGTCTGAGCCACTCGTGTTCCTTTTGTTCTCTCTGAAATGAATAGAAAATAGCAAAACAAAGTAAGGTGGCATAAGGTTTAAAACATTTTGCTTTTACATGTGTGTGTGCTGCTTTATTAAGATTCTTTGAATCTCAAGCTGGAGTTTTTAAGTTGTGCTTCCTTGTCTGCTTAAGCAAGGTGTTGTTTTGTTCCTACTTTCAAAGCTGTTGGTGTCAGGTTTGGCTTTTTTGATGTCCGAAGCACGTGTGCCGGCACTGTAGCAGCATCCAGCTGCTGTTTCACTGGGAAACGGTGAACTCCAGGATCTCCTCTTTATTTCAGGAGTTACATCAACAGTTTTTCTGACATGTGGGGCTGTTTGTTTACTACATGCATGATCTAAATACATCCATAAAGGTCTATTGTGGTGTAAGCAGTCTTGAAACCTCCTTTTGGTCTGGAAGCATTTACCTTCTGAAGGTTATGAAGCCTTAAATGTTCACTTGGTCTGTTGTCAATATAAGCTGAGAGTTCCTGAGCTTGGAACTACGCATGGAAATATGTGGAAGGTGATCAGAAGGGCACTTTAATGTCTTTTGCCTTCGGAACTACAAGTGGGGTCCTGTTTTCTGTGTTAGTGGTGTTCAGAGAGAGAAATGCCATTGGGACATTCTGTTTTCTTGTCTTGCACCTTGTCAGATTTTCTTGATTTATTCAGTAGCTGTTTTAGCAAGGTGAAGTTCATGCAAGTGATCATGTGGGAAGGTCAGAGAGGATCATTAAATGACAGAAGAATTGCCGTTGAGGACACAAAAATCAGTCTAGATTCAGTCACCCCTACTTCTGACCTCAAATAAACATGAGATTTGGGTGTATGAACCCACAATGGTTCTTCAGGTGTTAAAAAAATGACTGCTGCACTGCTGTAATGCTCATCATCCTGGTCTGTTGGTGAACCTCGCCCTGGAAACACGTGCTCTCTGTGCTATGTAAAGGTCCTCTTAAATAACTTAGTAATACAAACATTTTTACCTGGAATTAGGAGTCAGCAAGCTCCTTCGGAGGATTTTAGCAGTAGAGCTGTGAGAGATGATTCAAGGGACCGAATTCATGGTCACCAGGAAGTGCTAATGATGATGATAGTGAAAGACAGTGCTTCCCCTTGGTGATTTAATGATGGAGAGAACAAACTGAAGGCTCCCAGCCTCTTGGCATCAGGGTCCTTAGAGACGGCAGACAAATCTTTGCTCAGTGCAGCAAAGAAAAAGCTCTTGGACATCAGCGGTCCCTGAATTCTCCGGGGTTTTGTGCTGCCTGTTGGAGCAGAGAACCTGCACAATGACCCAGATGGGCTGTTTAATGAGATGGTTCTCTAATGAGGGGATATCGTTTTAAAGCTGAACAAATACAGTGTGAGATGTAGTTTCAGATGCTTCCTTTTTTGGGTTTTACTGTGTGTTTGACTGTCCTACAGTCGAACAGGAAGAAAAATAAGGTGAACAAAAACTCTGGCATTGCAAAGCAATATTTCACAAAAGCAGATTTGTCGTATGTTTCCAGATTGCCTGGAATATTACCTGTTACGGATGGAAAATCTGTTATGGTTTTTTATTTTTTGTCCCAGGAGAAGGTGCCACTCTGTAGCTGTTCAGCCAGTGAAGAGGTGGCTAAGTGTACACTGCAGACACGTCGATGTGAAGCCATCTATCTCAGTGACAGGAGGACAAAGAGACAACAGCGGGTGTTTTGGTTGCTTTTTCTTTCTTTGTTATTGTTTTTCTCTAGAATGAGGGACTAATCGCTGTAATCTCCTGTTATTTCTGCTTTTCTTCCAACTGTACAGTAGTTTTTGCAGGTCTCTCTCAGTTTTGTGGAAAAGCCCCAAAAACAACAAAACCAAAGTCTGGCAGTGGAATAAAACCGTGTGTGGCAGTATGCATGCACAAGAGAACACGATGATTGCAGTAGTAAATTTAATCTGGCGATTCCTAATTCTGAAATACATGACACTGTGACTTTACTTTTCCTTTGGTGTGGTTTGGGCATACAGTAACTAAGCTGTTTCTAAAAGTTATGTTTTCTGATTGAGGGGTGTGTGGAATTTGCTGTAACTTTTTGTGAGTTATCAACCCAGAAGTATTGGCTTGTTTCTTTATTTTGTTACCTATATATTGATGAGTACAATCCTTTTTCTGCATGTTTGTGGCTTTTTCCAAGTTTTTAGGATTCTTTGGTTTGTATTTAGTGCATATCTTAAAACGTGCTGGTTTTGTCAGCCATGTAATAGTGGGCTGTGAAGTTTAATTTTAGGTCCAGGTCATGCTCACACTGGTCACTTAAACACTAGTGGATTGTTAGTAGATGCAGTATATTATAAGGTGTAGGCTGCTTTTGCCATTTAGGGGGATGTACATTGCTTTAAAAAAATCACTCTTTTTTAAAAAATAAGCCTTTATATTTTACAGTCTTACAATAAAGTCAGATAGTATGTGTGTGTATAGTATTTATAGAAATATAAAAATTGTAAGAACAGAAAAGAAGGAATCCCTTCATATCACATCTCATTTCTAGTTGGTAAGTGCCTCATCTCTTCTGCGGCTCTATAAAACCTTGTTCTTCGAGCGAAGATCAGTTACATGGGGGGACAGATTTATTGCCATTCCCCCATGTACTTGATTGTGGGCAGTTTTTTATGAGTATTGTTTCCAAGGGTTGTATTTTCACACGTGTGACGGCGCAGTGGCCGCCCGTGGTTGCTGGGGACGGGCGCAGAGCAGGCTGGAGCTGTGCTGGTGTTGCCAAGTCCTGCTGGTGTGGCTGTCAGCTGGCAAAGCCTGACCAGCAAAAAGCCCCAGGGGTAGGTTCCATTACACGAGCAAAATTGCAGCTTTTTGGTATTTCTGTATTGCTGCAGACAGGATCTAATGATGCAGCTTTTTATCTGCTTGTATAGCTGAAGATTAGGAGGAACTACTCCAAAAAGCCACCTGTGCTTGCAGAACTTCCAGTGTAATTTCCACTTTTTCCAGGTTCCCCCCCGCCTCCTTCTGCTTAATCCCCACTGCACTTGCCAAATGTTTCCACCCTCTTTTCTGGGTAACCCTACAGATAAGAGACAGCCTTTGGAGTAAATCCTTGTATCTCTTTATCAATTCATTTTATGCTATACCCAGGTTTTTCTGATACATTTGCTTCTAACAGCATTGGTCTGTCTGTACCATTCAGGGGTTTACAGCTTTCTTGTCTGTTTATCAAGGCAGGAATAACATTTTGAGTTGAAGACTTGTAGTCTTCAGAAGTTTGAGGCATAGAGAATTTTTTTTAATTAGTGAATCCCATTTAAGATGCTAAGCAGAAATATCCTCTTTTCAGTTGGTGAAATTATCCCAGTTGACTGTGAATCACACACAATTACTGTATAAACTGGATCACTTCTAAGGTGGAGGTTGTGTTCTAATTACACTTTTCCTTCTGCAGCAGCCTGCTAAACTTCACCATCCTCCAGTGCTGGACCCAGCTGTTGGCCTTTATCAGTCTTGTGTGTTGGGTGGGGTACACTTGGAGGACTTGGGGACAGCAGCAATGGCCAGATTTTTAAGAGGACTGTTGTTAAGCCTTATATTGTTACATTTATGTTTGCTTTCCTAATACAGTTAATTGCAGTGCCCAGCTGTAGAAGTGAGTGATTTCTTGCTGATCTGACACCAGCCTTTGTGTTGAACCCTGTACTTAAATCTACAAGTTTTCAAGCTGCAGCTTGGTATAAAGGCTTGATGATGTAATTATTTTTGTTGGCGAGCCTAACACTTCAAGATGTTCCAGAGTGAATAGTGATGGAGTCTGTCAAGTGCTTTCTTGCAATCTCTGAAGTTTATGATGAGTGAATTTTGCCATTCGGTGCTTTCCTCAGTGATTAGCCTTACAGTGCAAATCTGGTCAACACATGAGCTTTCAGGTCAAATTGTTCACTCCCTTCCTCTTTCAGATTTTCATGGGTATTTTTCTTTCATGTTTTTTTGTTTAAATGAGTTCTTTGAATTCCCTGAATAAAAGTTATGGGAACTTGATGCGAAGTTTACATAAAATGACAGAGAAAAGCATTTCTGAAAAAATTACCAGCTAACTGCATTAAATCTTGCCAGCCTTTTCTGAGTACCCATCACTGAGGCTGGATATGGCTGCCAAATGTTGTTTCCAGCAAAGACTAACAAACCCCAGATGAATTTTAGGTTAAATTACTTGTAAATACTTGACTTCCGCATGTGTTTTCAGCTGAGGTGGTTAAACAAAGGCTTTGCAGAGATAAGTGTGTTCTGCCTCTTGTTTGGACAGGCTGCACACCTTCTGGATGGCTCCCTTGGCATCTGCTTCTTCCTGTTGGGATTTTGGAAGTAAGTGATTAGCAAGCCACTGATGAGATCTAGTTATACCCAAAAAGAAAAGGTATTCCCAAGTATTTTGCTCAGTGGTCATCTCAGTGACTCTGATGGTGTTACTCCTCATTTTTCACTGTAGTGATGGAGAACTTGAACTGGTACATTATTTTTATGGTGGGATTTAGAAAAGCCAAAAAAGCAGGTGATTTGACAAACAGAAATGTCCCACCATCTCTAATCTTTATTGTGCTGACAATAACATCAGTATTTGTTTTGTCTTGTCTGAAATCTGTTTCCTGCGGGCTTCATCTGGTTTAGAATATTCTGCTGAATCCGTGGTCATTTTAAAGTCATTTATCACTGTCTTGGCGTTTTTATTAAACTTCTCTTAAGAACGAGGGGGTGATGCATTTACATTTTTAGGAAGAGCTGAAAGTAAGGAAATGCTGTGACATCCAAGCCAAAATTTTCAAATTGTATTAGATTTGAAATCACCATGTTTTACACAATTACTAATTTCTGTTAAGTGCTTTGTGGCATGTTTGCATTCAAAGCATGACGTAGATGGGGGTTCTATGTCAAAGCACTTGGGCTCTCCAGTCCCACCAGGCAGCTCCAGCAGTGAAGGGTGGTGGGACCCTGCTCTGGCACTTGGCCCACAGCTTCTGCCTCTGTCCCCAAACCTGCAGGGGTCTCTTCTGTTTTCACACTGCTAAAGCTCCAAGTGTTGGAGTGACTTAAGAAATGATAATAAGTGATAGGGTCATGAACAACTTGCAAAAAATGATCCCTCATTTTTGGACTTTTGCATGAATTATACGTGTAGTACTCCATATTTTTATAAACTCTGTCAGTACACATTCCTTTCTGTAGCGCTGAATTATTTTCACTGTCTTCTCTTTCCCTAGCAGACAACACAAGCTTTTCTTTGGCATTCTTCTTTATCTTCCCCTCCCCCACTCCCCAAAAAAGATGAAAGAAAAGCAGAAGGCTTTGATAGATTTATTGCCTGTAAATCTATGAAAGGTGTTACTAAAAATCTCAGACTGAATGGCTGAGACACCAGTGAGGATCCAGTTAAGAACCATGTCTGATGTGGTCAGTAAAGTCCTCTGCCTGTTTGATGGTTTTCCTAAAGCTCCAGCTCTCGGATTCCTGGGTTTTCTTGAGAACCTTTGCTCTGACATGCAGGAGAATGTAATTTCTATTTTTCTTGTTTGAAGAGATAAGTTTGACAACATGACTAGAGCAGAGTGTGCGCTGAAAGCTGTGGAAATAAAGCAGCAAATGAAAGAACTCCAGTTTTACTCATAATAAAATTATTTATTTTTAGGCCAATTTTGGGGCTTTTTGACATTTGGTTTTCCCAGTAATGAAATGTTTTAAAGTATCTTTGAGACTGTTAAACAGTTCTACTAAGCTACTTCATAACATTTCACTGCCCTTCAGTATTTGCTCTGTATGATATGAAATGTCTGTACTTTGGTTTTGGGAGTTTTTCCCCCTTTTCTTTGACTCTCCTGCATAGGCTGTACAGTTTGGTGAGCTCTTTAGTGAATAAGAAGTGTGCTTTCATCCTTGGATTTTTCTTTTGAGTTTGGTTTTTTTTTTGTTTTTTACAAGGCACAGTTTTAAGAATTGAAATATTAGACATCTGGATTTATTAAAGTCACAGTGCTGGGTGAGGGGAGCATTTTATTTTAAGAGCACTGCATTTTCACCTCTGGATAGCCAAGTTATCTTTGAAATGCCCCCAAGGAGCAGAGCGTGTGCCCTTCTGCTACCGAGGCCATGTCATCTGCCCATGTTTAAATGAGCCACCGTGAAGCTCCTGTTTTCCATTTTCAGAGTTTCTTTTGAGAGTTGGTTTGTCGATAAAACCTACTGAGGGAGCTGCCTGTGTGGCATAGTGCTTCTCAAGGTGCTTTCTAACTGTGATGGAAACAAGCTTCCGTGGCATCACTAGTTTTACAGAGGGATAAACAGGAGTGTGCATTGGTGTTTTTGGAGGCCAAGCAGGGTTGGGCTCGTGGATTAAGACCTCTGAGCTCTGGTTTTGTTGCAGGTACTGATACCTCTGCTCCTATTCAAGGCAGCAGATTTGAAGTAGTACACCTTAATTGTGTAAACTGAGAGGTCTAACCATACCCACTGGAGTCATGGAGGCCTGAGGAAAATGAATGCTCTAATATTAGTTAATTGCTGTGAAGATATATATTGAAAATAAGAGTTCTAAGTATCTTGGTAAATATTATTTCCTTTATTACAGCAATGTATCTCATTTTATGGGAGTCATTTGCAGTAGCGTTCAGCTTGTGGTGCTGAAGCAAACCCATCAATGTGCTTTACAAACCTGAGGGCTGGTTTGTGCTGGTGGCTCCCCTAAGCCGGAGGATGCTCCCCTGCACGTGCAGCTGCGCGAGCTGAAAACCGAGCCCGTTTCCGTGCCTGCCTGCAGCCTCAGCCCACAAACCACACGGCACCTACAGATGTCACGTACGTCCTTGGGGGGACGGGGCAGGTTGTTCTCACAGGCTGGGGTGGCTGCAGAGCCCTCCTGCAGTGATGAGGAGCCAGCCCAGCTCAGGGCAGTGCTGGTTTCCCTGCTCTTGGACTGGCAGTGGAGGGGCTGTGTCATCAGCCTCCCTGCTGTTCCCTGGCCACCCTCACAGATTCCTGGCTGTAGGCTACGGCATGTGGAGATTTGGTCAGCAGCCAAAAATAACTAACGGAGGGAATTGAATAAAGAGCGGGTGTTGGCACAGGCACAGATGCACCAGTGGGGAGCTGTCGCTGGAACAGGATTTCCACAGGCAGCCAGTTCACTGGTGTTTGTCACCAGCTGAATTCCAGCACAGCAGGCAGCTTGCAGGCCTATGGGAGTCACCTTCCACATCTAAAACTCCCTGATCTGGCCCGCTTAGCAGCTGCTTTTCCAGTGTGTCCCACATGAATCTGCGTTCTATGTCAAAACAGGGTATTAGCCAAACAATTTAGTTGTTATTAGTCAAGTATCTTGCACCTGGACTGCAAGGTGGAACACTGTGGGGCTCTTAGTTTGGGGGGAAGTGTGATGGCTTAGGTGCTTGCAGGGGTTTGTGTGGCTGAGATGATGGGCTGCACAGGTTGGGGCTTGGCAGGGCCTGAAGGCTTCATGGTCAGTAGATGAACTGCCGTTAGCCAGCTGAGAGTCGCCAAAAATGTGTTTCCACCCAGTCTAGGTTCATGGAATCATAGAATAGTTTGGGCTGGAAGGGACCTTTAAAGGCCGTCGAGTCATACCCCCTGCAAGGAGCAGAGACATCTTCAACTCAATCAGAATCCTTAGAGCCCCATCCAATCTGACCCTGAATGTTTCCAGGGATAGGACATCCACCATCTCTGGGAAACCTGTGCCAGTGTTCTACCTTTTTCATTATAAAAGAGTTTTATCCTTCTATCTAACCTAAATCAACTCTCCCTGTCTCACCAGAGCCTTCTCTTTTGCAGGCTGTACAGCCCCAACTCTGTCTGTTTTCTTAGGAGAAGTGCTCCAGCCCTCTTATCATCTTTGTGACCTCCTCTGGACCTGTTTCTACAGGTCTATGTCTTTTGCGTGCTGAGGACCCCAGAGCTGGATGGAGTATATCTCTATTAATATATTTCTGGTCTTTGGGTAAGACAATGTCTTAGGTGTTGTCCTGAATGTTGCCTTCGTGCAAAGAAGAGCTGCATGTTCTAGCTGTCCCCAGGATGCGTAATCTGTCTCTGCGGTAGTATTACATATTTTGAATATCTCTCCTTGCTTGCTTCAGAGCGGTTTCTTGGTCAATCTGCTTTTGAAGCACCTAAATTAAGGCTTGCTGTACAGTTAAAATGAAGTGCAAACTGGTGTTTGCTTGAACAGAGCTGTCTTTATACATTCCTGCCACACACCCCAGTAAGTTGCTGTTGACTCATGAAAGGTAAGAGGATGGTAGATCACATGAATGTTATTGCACACTCAGCTGTCAGTTCATTCCCCAAAAGCATGCAGAGTGGCTTAGTGTAAGGATTATTTCCCATCATTTATGGTTTTATTGTTTTCCTTCTCAAACCGCTGCTTTTATTAATCTTGTATGTCCTATCAGTAAACCACAGTTCACGGGCTCCTTATCTCAGTTGTCTACATCATTTTGGTCTGTGCTGACTCTTGAGTTATGTGCCTAAGGACATTTTAATCATACTTTTATGGCACATGAAAGCCATTGCTTCATCATGCTTATTTCCCATGATTCTGAAGTCATCACAAAAATATTTTACTCGTTTTCTTCTGAGATTTTAAAGCACTGTCTGTAGCAGTCGTATTTTACTTCACCCCCCGTCATGATGTGCTGACCCGAGAATGCATTGTTTGTTGTATGAACAATTCAGATTGTGAAGGTCATGGCTATGGATCCTGAGAAGTGAGTTCAGGGCAGTTGGTGTCTGCATCTGCATCTTGTTTCCCTATCTCAGAGTGTGCTGGGGGAAGCCATGGTGCTGGACTTGCTCCTTCTGAGTCAGATCCCTTCTGAAACATTTTTTAGTGTAAGAACTCCAGCAGTGGAATTTCCAGGTGGCAGCTTTATGATCAATCCATAGCCAAAACCAAAGGACAGTTCCTCAGTTCCTCTTTCCAGCTCTCTCTGAAGAAGAAAAACTTGTCTTAAAATTTCCAGTTGTTCCCATCGTGATCAGGGCAAAGTCAAAGTTACTTGGGGATCCTTAAATGTGAACTGGTAGAATTTTTAATCTTTATGGGGTTCAGTGTAGGGTAAAACCTGTATTCCCAATGTTTGTAATTTTGAGAACTGGTCTTGAAGGCTTTCAAACTGTCACATTGTCCTGGCTTTTGCCATGATTGTTACACTCATTGCTTTAAATCACTTGAGTTGGAGATTTTTTCCTGTCTGTTGACCATAAAGTTTGTTCTGAATTCAAAGTTTCAAGTAGTGGCTGCTTAAGCGGAGTGGGGAGAGAACCCATGGTCCTAAGTCAGTGCAGGTGGTGTGTACACAGAATTGATTTCAGAAACCAAATAGAAATGTGTCAAATTCTATAACTGAGCTTGGTGGACAAAGCATACCACCTGAGTGCTGAACAAAGATAAAACTGTCTGAGGAAGGAGCTTTAGATATATGAAGTGAAAAAGTTTCACTGCTTTCCTGTGCTACGGAAATACCAAGAACAATTTCCATGTGGAAAAAGAAAAGATGCTCACCTTTTTTGTCAAAATTCCTCTGAACTAAATGTAGTCTTTCAGTTCTCATACTGAAGGCTTTGCCCACAGCAGCCATGTTCATGGTGACCTGCATATTTTGGAATATTACTAGTAAAGTACCGTATCCTTCCACTGGCAAAATTGGGGAGGAGGGAGGTTGCTTCTGTATCTGCCAGGGTTAGAAGCAACTTTCTTACACAATAAACCATTTTGAGTGTCCACTAAATCCATTGTTAGTCACTTAGAGACATGATTAACATGAAGAATTTGGACAAAAGAACTGTCCTTCTTTGTTATGCAAACCTCACATCAGAAAGGATGACCCATGTGCAACATATCTTTCACATGTTGCATCTATAAGAGAAGAAAGAGAAGAGAAAATGATAGTTTCCCATTTAAAATGAACAGTTTAGCTTTGCCTGTGCATAGACTAATTCGTAAATTTTTGTCTCTGAGTGCATTAAAACTTAGTTTAAAAGACCACAGCAGAAAGAGAACTTGCACTGATTTAGTTAATATGGTATTTTCTTGCTGGTGGGTTGGTGCTCTGGGCGCTATGTTCAGAAGCTGTCAGATGCCTGTGTGGCAGCATCCTTAGCACTGTACTGTGACTTACGAATGCTCAGAATGCTTTGAGGAGAAGTCAGATCCTATGGCCTGTTAGCTTTTGAGGTGGAATGGAAGCACAGAGAAACAGGGGACAAGCCATCGTAACTCGTTGTTCGCGTGCTCTCAGTTGGCTGCAGCAAGCACCCACCAGGAGGGGCGTATGTGGAGGTGGCCCTCCAAGCATCTCTGCACAGCCCAGTCTAACTCCTATTCCAGCTCTTAGCAGCAAGAATTAACTTCCGTGGTTACATATTTCTGGGCAAATGAGCTCAAAGGAAGTGACAATTTTTCAACAGAGAGTACTCTCTGGGAAGTCTAGTGTAAATGCCTGCTTTAATTTCACATTGTATGTGCATATATATATATATATGAACTCTATTTAAATCTCTTAATGAAGCTCATAGATCACTCTTGGCCTTGTGTAGCAGTCCCTGTGGCTAGGGTCAATGGTAGCGTGTTGTCCTCTCATGGCTGGAGGCCACAAATCTGCAAATGATTTAAATTGCAGAGTTCTGCCTTTTCACTAGAACAGAATTAAAATAATTAATTACAAATTTATTTTATTTTCAAACTGGAAATTTAGTCTATTTTTGTTCCTTTTCCTTCTGACGTGCAGCTGAGGCGATCAAAACTTGCTTGTAGGTCTTGTAGTGTTGTGCATTGCAATTAAATTTCATGGTGTGCTTTTATGCTGCAAGACAGTTGTTCTCATTGAATCCATGTCTTTTCCAAATAAAATGAACTTCATAATTCTCTTGTAATACCCTGTGCTTCATATAATTGTCAGTATTAAGAAATCTAAACCAGGGAGCATTTTGTTGTGTTTATCCATAGAGAATGTGATGGGAATAGGTACACCTTTAGTTAGTTTAGGAGCTATAACCACCTGCATGATGCCACGAACACACATCTGTTTGGGGACTGTACCTCAGTGAAGGAAATGGAGTTTATTGTTACTGGTTTATTATTTGGGGGTCTTTCCTCTCTAAGCTTTTGACTTGAATCAATTTTGAAGATTTATATTCAGTTTCTGTGTCCGTCATTGCATGTAGTGCTGCTTAAGTCAACCAATCAGTTATGTAATGCTGACCCACTGAAACCCTGCCTGGAAGTTTCCAAACACCTTTTGGTTTCTTTCAGTCTGCTTAAAAAGAGAAAAGGCTAAATAAATGCAGCAGATGTGATGTAGCTGGCGAGGCAGTTACAGCTACCTGCTGTATCATTATACATCCCAGTTGCTTCTGATATGATCCAGCAGTATTCAGCTTTTTCTAGGGCAGTCAGTTCCCCAAAAATGATTTAAAAATACTTCTTTTTCCTTTTTTTTGTGGTATTTTTTGTGTGTGTGTGTGTTTTTCTTTATTGTTTTGTTTTTTTCTTTTTAGTTTCAGCAGAGTTGTCTCAGCTGTTTCTAAAACCAAGGCTGTGGGGGCAGAACTGCTCCGTGGTTTGTTCCTCAGTCTGGTTTTGGTGCTTGAGTATTTGGTGGAGCTGTGCTTGGAGGTGAAGCAGCTCCACAGGGCGGCCAAGGCACTGCTGAGGATTTGTCTCAGTCCCTGCAAGGGCACCAGTGGGAAGATGTGAGCCCACAGGGAATGGCATTTATTCCAAGCAGAGGATGGATAAGATGCGGTCACGTCAAAGTCATGCTGGAAACCACACTGAACCACAAAGATAAAATAGTGAGCGTGTTTATTCATTGACTACTGTCTGTTCAGTGCTCTGGAGAAGGCTCTGACGTAGAAATGGTCACATTCCTGTACTACAGCGTTTTTGGTGTTTGTTGGTCTGTGCTGATCTGTGAGTTCCTATGTGAAACAGAGGAGAAGATTAATAATGCAAAGGTTCAAATCTCCAGATTATGCATAAATGAAAACTGTGTTTGACCTTTAACCACTCTGAAAATATATGTGCAGCCATTTCTCTCTGGGAAAAGTAATAGAGGTCATAATTTTTTAAAAATGTATGAGATATTTTAGGAATAAAACCGTATATCTTCATGTAAAATCCAGAATGTACAAATGCATACTCTGCATGGGTTAAAAAGAACGATTAGATGTCTGTAAAATAAACGTAAGTCTTTTTCAGAAACTGGTAGCCATGTAATGAGCTCATGCACATGAACACAGTTAGTTTGTATTATAGCTGGGTAGGGAAGTGTGTGTCTATCAGCTCTATAAAACCTGAATTATTTGAAATGGGTTCAGCCAGGCAATCCGTAGGGCAAGTGATCATAAATGTGTGCTAGCGGCATAGTCTAACCTCTCTTCTTGTAAATTTTTTTCATTGTCTGTAATGATTTTGCCGTATATGTATGTATATAGGTTAACCTTTACTGGTCAGAACTGATTTATTGTTGTAGGTGTCTATATATCAAAGGTCTGAATGGTGAAATACGTGCTATTAACAGGCAATTTCTATTTAGTAAGCCAAGTGGAATTTTGGAAGAATGTGAAGGTTACTTTTAGAAAGGACTGTCATCTGGCTGGCATCCAGGGTTTCCAGTCAGTGAAAGTTTTAGGTGAGTATTTGGCTTTAAATACATGGCAAAACCCCACTGAAGCACAGGCTGAAGGTTTCTCCTTTACTGAGGGAGGATGGATACCTTGGTCCCATGCGGATCACGGCTGTCAGTCCTTGAGCTCAGGTGTTTACAGATGGGGGCATCTCACCTGTTACGGATGCCCCAAGTGATGTACCAAACCACAGAGAGACTGTGGGGCACGTCCTGCTGAGGGCTCGTAGGCAGTTCAGGAGATTGCCATAATCCTGTACCGTAAACTTCGTGGGTAGGTGGTTTTTATCCTGCTGTGATAATCCATTTGCTTACTGCATCCTTAGCAGGGTGGGAGGGAGCATAGTAAATTCTTGGAGTGATGGGATACTGCCCTAAAGACAGTAAATAGCAGCTTGTGTTTCTAAACCATCTTATCATTCTTTACTTTCATTAAGCATGGGCTTTCATGGTGAGGGTGGAGTGGTTAATCTGATAGTCATCTGTGCAAGCAGTTGAAAGGAAATCCTAATTACTTACCCTTTTCTGTGGTCTCCACACACTCCACTTCACCCAAAACTTATTCCTTGGGGGTCTAACATCCTGACCCTAAGTCAGTGAGAGTTCTGCCAGAGCTGCCTGCATTTTCTTGCTAAAGCATGGCAACATGCAGCAGCAGTGCAGTTTTGTTCACATGTGTCCAGAGGCTCAGGGGTTTCCTTGCAGCTGCTGCATGTCATGTGTTTTCAGGTTTGATGCCTTACCGACTGCAGACTTAACTAATTTTATTTATTTTATATTTATTTTGTTAAAACACATGCCTGGTGCCTTCCCAGAAACCGTTGGGGCCGATGGTTTAGTAGTTTGAATTGAAGGATGGTGATGACTTTAGCAGCTTTGTGATACTACGGTAGCACTGCCTGGGCCAGAGTCCAAGGTTTTGGCATTCATGGAAGGTGACTTACAAAGCAAAGAGCAAGCACCCAGCTCTGCAGGAAGGGATGTCATTCTGCTATCAACCAGTCACCCCACCCTTGCATGGCCAGGTGTTTTCACCAGTTTGAATTGAAAACCATCCTTATTCCTGTTGTACGTATCAGGTTTGCATCAGCTTTTGCATACATACCTGGCTCCCAAGTGCAAGTGATTGCTCCACAGACCACAGGTGCTTTGTCACACTCCCCCCAATCCTGTTTCCAGCTCCTTCCACCTGGGAAATGGGAAGGGTGCAGTTGGTACCTACAATCGGAATGTCCCATGCTCAGTCTCAGCACCGTGTGTCTGCTCTGCTGTGTATTATTCATGGACTTTTGTATAAGCTGATGGTGTTCCAAAGAGAAAGGAGGGACTTTTGGCAAACAACTCCTTCTCCTGTAAAAAGCATACTAATCTTTGCAAATATTGAAGCAAATGGAGGAGGTGTTTTTTAGGGTTTTCAAAATATTCTTGCCAAGTGCATTGTAGAGTATTAGTGCAACTGCTCAGAAATGGAAGCACATGGGTGTTTTTGAAATTGTGTGCCTGACCCTTGAAGGCATCTGATGCATGGTGCCTGTGCCAAAAGGATGGTGGCACAGAGAGAAAGCAACAGAAAATATGCTCTTTTGGATCAGGCATTTTGTGCTGCTGTACTAGAACAGTAGCTGCAGTACCCGGAACATGAGCCTGTTTGGATTGTAGGTCTCGCATAAATGGAAGATTATGTACTTGCGTGAGGTTACTCATTTGCAATTTGATACTCAGTCTCTCTTCTCAAGAAGCCCAAACCAGCATTATTACAAGAAGCTCACTGCTCATACATGGTAGTGCCTGAAGAGCTGCTGGTGCCTTGTGTCCCACGCTGGAGGAGATTGGGCTGGGTCGGGAGAGGCGCCGTATCAGCAGCGTGGGGCTCTCGGGCCGTGCCCAGGTCATGGTTCTGAAGCTGGAAGGCTTCAGTCTGGGCTGGGTGTTTCAGGGGGCTGACGGTAATGAATGAAGGAAATTACAGGCTCTGGGAAAGAGCATTATAAGCTATGAATCACTGAATCCTCTCTCGTTCTGCTGTTATCAGCTGACAGGTCTTTTTCTGTGAAATAAAACCCATTAACGCATTCTTAGTCATTTTTGGTGACTCAAAGGCTTAGACCTTCTTTGAACTCTCAGTCTAAGAGGAACTTTTGCTTGTTTTTAGCCAAACCCATTTTTGCATGAGTTAGTACTCCTGTGCATGCCCAGAGTCACATTTCTACCAGTGCACGTCCTTTCCTCCTTGAGTATGTGTCTTACGTCTTGCTGCAAGAGGCACTCTCATGGTTACACTGGGTGCCATCAAATCTGCATTTCTCCCAGCTTTCTCACTTGCTGGTACTGCCAACACATTCTTCATGCTCTTTTCTTCCGTCATATTCCCCGCGACCTCTCAGCTTCTTGTTGGGTTCCCACACTGAGGGCTGCATGTGTTATTTTTATTTGCATGTAGCAGAGAAGAAATATGATACTGGCATTTTTAATTTTTTTTCCTTTTTTTTTTTTTGTATCTGGATGCCTCCTATCAAAGAATGAGACAAAACCTTTTTCCACATATCGCTTAGCTTAGATCAGGGTAATCTCAAACTGATGGGTGCTCAACAATTAAATTAATGCACTGTGTCAGCTCTAACATCTCCCTGCCAAAAAAATCACAACTCTCACTGAAACTTTTGTGGTCACTGTGACAGTGGAACAGCGTGACTGAGCAGTGTTCTGTCATGCACTTTTCCTCTTATGAAGTTGATAAAATGCCCCTTTGTGGCCAACAGGGAGAGCGGTGGTGAAAATCACGAGAAGGTGAAGGCGCAGGGTGCACATCAGTGCCCTCACTGGGGGACAGGACACAGACAGAGCTGTGGCATCAGCTGCCTCTCACTGTGCTGTCAGCACACGTGTCGGCTGTCCAGCCCATGGATGCACCCTGGAAAGCAGCATCTTCGGCAGTACCACAAAGACCACTTTAGGAAACTGGGGAAAGACTTTAGGGATAAGCATGAGGAGATGGATCTCCATTTCTTCTCATGTGGACTGGCTTGCTCCATGTTCACTGCTTTTGTAGTTTGTTTTTGTGGTGGTTTTGAGGATTTTGAAGTTTAGCAATTCATTTTGGCAAGACTTAAGATTTTCTTTTCTCTATATCCTAATAAAAATAAATGTAAAGCTGTAGTTGGTGTTTTGGGAGCTCAGTTTCTATGTTTAGGGGGATTTAATTTTCCGATTCTTCTTTGTTTTGTAATATATAGCCTGAACAATCAAATCCATCCCACGTTCCACTTGGTTGTGCACCACTTAACTGCTTGGTGCTAGCAGAATATATCCTAATTTAGTTGAATTGTTGTTACTTGTAAGCCATTTTAAGCAGCAGTGATTGCCACTCATTATCATTAGGCAAAAACTATTGCCTTTAGAAGGATCCTAATAAGGAGGACACCCAGTTAAGTAGAATGTGCTGTGCTAAGAAACTTAGTTACAAGAAAAGATGTCACAGTTGCATTTTGTAATATAATTCTATTATCTTGTCTTCCTGTAGCATCTGCTCTGGTATCTCACAGAGGTGCTCTCTGCTTTGGATGATTTAGTCAGGCTCTGAGTTCTGTAATTTTTAAGCATTATTGATTTGCTCTTCTCCTGGTTTTTCCAGGAGAGAAAGGGTGATCTCCTGTGGTTAAAATGCGTAACTAGAGGCCTTATAGTCTTTTCCTGGTTTTCTCTGACACTCCTCATTTCACCTTGAATCAGTTACTAAACTCTCCTATGTTTTACTTTCACTTCCTCTGTGTATTAGACATTAATATTACCTTACCTGTGTAATGCCAGTGTCTTGAGGTGAAGTATAGAGCTTTTTAATGCCTTTGCATGTCTTTGGGTACTGGATGTTAAAGACACACAAAGGCAGCGTCCCTTTAGTCTCTTGATTCCTGTGCCTGCTCCACCCTTCCTCGTTTGGGCTGCTCTGCCTACTGTCAGACTCCAGTTCTGGAAACTTGATCTCACCACCTAGCTTTCCCAAGTGCTTTGCATTTTCTCCATGCAAAGCCACTCCCTGTTATTTAACCGGGTTGGAATGTGTGGAAAGAAGACACTTTGCTCTTCTTGCCTTGAATGGTTTCCAGGTTGTCCGTTAGCTGAAAGCAGTGGCTGATGTGATTAGCTTTAAAGTTTCCCCCGTGGTCTCATTTCTGTAAGGAGAATGTTTTCCATCTGCCTTGCCCATCAGGTGGTCAGGCTGAGCCTGGGAGTGATGGCACAGGTTGTTTCAAACAGTGGAGACCATGGGGTTTCTTTCCAGGTGTGAGCTTCGACTGTAGCAGTTTGTGTCACTTTACATTCACCAGCTCTTGCACTTCGGTGTCGGGATGCTGAGCTCAGGGTGCTGGTGATCCCATATCATCCCTCAAAATCTGCTGAGCACCTGGATGGTATCCTTCTCATGTACTCAGGATTGCCATGACTGCAGAGTGTGGGGTCAGGAGAGTTTTTCTGCATGTTGGAATACCAGCCATGTGGGGTTTGCACCTAGTTGAGTGTTTTGCTGTTCCAAAGGCAGCTGGCAATACTTTTGACCCTTTTCTTTTTTCCCATAGACCTTTATATTGTAGATCTCAAGAATGCTCTCTGATACTGGAAAGTATAATAGTACATGAGCTTGTGGAAGAAAAGGGCTTTTTTTTTTTTTTTTATTGGATGTTTTGTGAGCTCTTGAACTTCACGTGATTATTTATGGGAGCAGGAACCTGGACTCAAAGACTCTAGTCCTGTGTTCCCATGTAATAAAATTTACAAACTTTGATGACTGAGGGGATTTCCTACTCCTAAAGGTAGTCCTCCTGGGTGAGGTTGGCATTTACTTGAGCAATGTAATATGCAACACCACGTACTGGGGACAGCTCAGGGTTAACTACCATTTTCAGGCTCATTTTATGTAGCAATTTGCCTCATATCTATCCTGCAGACTTAAATTTTATAAACTCTTAGTAGGAACCAGCTATTCCTTGCAGTGGGAGTATAAACTCTTTTCCAAATATATACATTTGCTTAAGATGTAATAGATAAATAAAGAGGGAGGTCAAAGATTATTTGAATTATTTTCTCTTGAAAGTAGGAGCACTTAAAGAAAAATAACGAGAGAGTAGCAAGGCATTCATGCTTCTATTCAGACTCTATATTGATATGAAGAAGTCTGGCACTCTTTCCAGAGGAATGAATGGTGAAATGTGAAAAAAGTATTTTACGGTGTTCACAGCACTCATATTTTTAGTGAAAGCAAACACATTTGTGTTAGGTTTCTGCTAGATTCCTCAGCCATGGATCAATTTGAATCACATTGTCCAGTGGGCATTTTTATTGATTTAATGTCATTGGAAATTTCTTTTGTTTAGATCATGATTTGAATACTAAAGGAGAGGGAGGAGGCAAAGAATTTGAAATGTGGATGACATTAGGTATTACAGACCCATAAGTATAGGCAGTGCAGACTTCTTACTTGCCTTGTTCTATCACTTTATATGCAGATATACATATATATTTATGTAAAAATTCAGCAATTAGTTGAGGTATGGGCATGAGGTAGGAATATGGGCACCATAGGTACCACCACTTCAGGAATCAATTGTTTGGCAAGAATGGATATGTAAGTGCAGGTATCTGTCTAAATTGAGAAGCAATGGAGAAAGCTTAGATTTAAAAAAAAAAAATTAAATGATTCCTCTGTATTTAGGTGAAATTTGGGTACAAACCCTGTATTTCTCCTGCCCTGAAAAGCTGTAAGAGGTCACACAATGGCTGCTGTGTCTTGTGTTGGAGTTGCTCTTAACTCTCAGGTGCTTCAGGCTGTTTTGCTGGGGAGGCACTGAGGAGCTCTGCTGGGAGTGCTGCTGGGCGCTGAGTTTGGGATATTTGTGTGATGCACACACACTTGTCATGCTGCAAGGACAGCGGTGGTCAGCTCTGTGGCAAGCTCTGAAAGAAGTATGCAGGAAAGCATGTGTTTTTGTGTGCCAAAATCTGTTTTGCGCATCAGCTAATCTGATGGCGCATCAGCTAAGCCCAAGGGGTGGGAATGTGCACAGTGAAACTGGAAGAGTTACCTGGTGCCCCAGTCTCTGGATGAATTTGCATGACGGTTTAAAATAACTGGTCCTTTTATAAGTTTGGGCACCTTCACTTTGTCATTTTGTGCAATACTTCTTTGGGTTGGGATTTTTAAGTCCTCAGGGACTGAGCTCTGCCTTGTGCTTTAGCTGAGCTCAGAAGGCAGGAAAATGTGAAACATATTAATTGTGCATCAGATTTTCCCTATGATGTTGCTTTTGCTCTAGAGGTTTGGCAGGGGGAGGTGGTGGGGCGCATTAGGAGCTTATCACTGTGATTTTTTTTGGCATCCTGCTGATTTTAGAATGTATGCATGTCTCTTCTGTCTCTTACCTATAGATTGCAGGGTACTCTGAGGCTAAGGGTAGAGTGAGTAGAGCAATGTTGGGTGTGGCCCGTTCTGGATGTGTCCATGCAATCAAGTCCTAGGCAGGTCCACGCCCCAAGGAGGGTGCAGAGACAGGGGGAGCCACCAGAAGAGGTGACAAAATCCAAATACACTGGAGTGCTTTGGTTGTCCTGCCTTGCTCCAGCAGTTCACAGCAGTTGGTGTGTGGCTGCTGCACACACTGCTGGGTGGCACAGAGCAGACAGGGATGTACCGAGGGAGTCTGGCCCAGGATTCATCAGGCAACAGCTGACTGCTTAATTTCCACTCCAGTGGATTGGAGGGAAGAAGAGGGATAAAATAATGGGCAAAGGAGCGCACAGGGTTGAGTAACCATGCAGAAAGGAAGGACATTTAACAGTGCCAGTTGAGAGACAAGACAGGTACCACTGTTCATTTCTGAAGACACTGCACAGAAGTCTTCGGTGTGGAATGACAGATAAAACTGGTGGTGACAGCCAGAAAAGGAAGGGGGGGGAAAAGTCCTGGTTTTCAGGCCTTTGGAAACTTGAGGTCCTCACCTGTTTCTCAAGTTCAACACAGTGAGGCTGAAAAATCAAGTAAATAATACCAATTGGCAGAGAATTAAAATACGGAAGTTGAACTGTAGCCAAACCAGTGAAAGATGATGGTGGCTTTTTAGATATTTCTGTCTACTAAAAACATATTTATAATCACGAAGTATTTATCTTTTCCGCCTCCTCTTCAATTTGGTGTGCTCTCTTCTTCCCTGCTCTAGCCTTTCATCAGAAAATTTGAACTTTACATCAAACACTGATAAAAAGAGAGTGGGTTTTTCTTCTAAAAAGCATTTTATTCGATTTAATATTTTGGGGGGAAATTGTTGAAGCTAGAAGATTGGCTGAGTTACATACCCAAGCCATAAAATTCCTTTTCTCCACACTCGTGAAAACCAGATTTGATCCAGCAAAATTATGAGTTACAAACAAATCTTCCATCACCCCACTGGTCACTTAGTATGGTCAATTATAGTTTTGAAGCTGATATAAGAATCAGATGTTTGGCTATTGTGTGTCTTTGCTAATCTCCAACCCATGTGTAACCCTTTGGCATGACACATCCTATAATTTGTTAAGTTTTCTAACAATGGCACATTTTGCATTTCATTTGTGCTTTTCTCTCCAAGAGCCTAAGAATATGCTCCCCTCGCTAAAGACCAGAGTAATTAATCATCAGGGCTGTTTGTAAGGAAAAGGCCTGGCTCTGGGAACAGTCATAGGCAAAGTAGAGAATAAAATGTCTATATCCCACTGCATAAATCACTTGGAGAAATATCTTCTGTACATTATTTTCATTTAAAACCATTTGAATTTTATTTGTAAAGTTATCTTAAAACAGCATTTTTTTCTCCAGACTTAAGGTGTGTTTTCACAGAAAAAAATATCTAATTCATTTTTTAAAGATGCCATAAACCTGTTTGTGCTCTGTTTCTTGTTTTTAGAAATCTCTTACAATATTAGATCATTTTTACATCTGTTTTCTGCAGGGAAGACTCTTCCAATTTTGTCTTAATTTCTATCCATTAAAGTTATAAAGAAGAATCTAAAAAAAATGAGAGTACTTACTAAAATATGTGGGCAAGCCTGCATTTTAAATGCAGGTGTTGTACTTCCTGAGCTCTGTACATCCGCAGAATATAAATGTTGATCAGTGCACCAAGTGTTTATGAGAGTCAGCCACTGAGCGATGGCAGGAGAATTTGAAGAGCTTGTTTGATAAGCTGTTGTTGCTTTTCATTCCTTACCTCTTGGCTTTGAATTCTTCCCTCCCCGGTGCTGTGTCAGGTGTCCTGCCCTTTCTCTCCAGGACACTTCCTTGTGAGCTGTGTTACTCTCTCATGGTCTTCTACACGTTCATGGGGTTGTTACGAGCCTGGGACCAGAGCCAGGGCTGGGAATTACATCTGTTCCAGCTCCTCTGGCTCCAGGATTCGAACAGGCTATTGGGGACTTCGTTCTGGTGCCGCTGCTGTGTGCAGAGGATGATCCTGGCTTAGGCTGCTGTCTCATGGCCATGGTGGACAAGACCTTTGGTCTTGGTTTTCCCAGTGTATACCCCTGCTTTTTTCTTTGGGATGGGCTCATTGAACCTGTGTCAGCTGTCTCCTCCCAGGATGGATGTTTTTAGGTCTGTGCTACAAATATGACTTGTAGACCGAACTGGTTGCAGAGAGGAGATGGATGTGAGGAGCGGAATCCAAGGCAGTTTGGGTGAAGCTAACAAGATGTCTGAGAAGTATCTCCTTTGAGGTGCATTTCCTGGTCTTGCAGTGCTCCAAAGCAGTTGAGTTGGCTGCCGTGCTCCAAAGCAGGTGACAGTTCTGTCAATCTATTGACAGAACTATTGGTTGGTAGAGTTAGATGTCATATATTTACTGAGCTGGGAAACTAAGCAAGTTCTTCCCTTGAAGAAAAACACTAAATATGTACCTCATCCTTAATGCATTTTGCAAAGTCTGCTTGGCCTATAAGGGCAGAACCTACTCTCTGTAGGTAAAGGAAGGAGTAGTAAAAACGAATGGAAAAAATACATTTCCTACTCTGGCTTCTTTTCAAAGGTAGTATTTGGAGATAAGATGCAATTTAATCATCATAAAGAGGTACAATTCCACTGCCTCCAGTGGCTCTCCACATGTGTATGTGCCAGAGAGATTGGGAAGGTGATGCTGTGAGAAGCATAGCCGCAGCTGACTGTACACTGAGCCTGGGAAGGGAGGAGAGCTTGCTCCCCAAGCTGGACCAATGTAGCTGTTGCCCAAGGATGATAATACAGTGTTTGCTCTTGTAAATAAGTTCTAATGTTTAGCGTAACAGTGATTTTTGTGAATAAATATATGCCCTCCATCTATTCCTGAGGGTTTATGTGTCATGGCAGAAAGTGACTTTTGTGCCTGAATGAATGTGTATGTAAATCATTTTATGTCAGTAGCTTTACTTTTGCCCTGCACTGTAAAAATTCACTGCTCTAGGGGCTTCTGCATAATGGGCTTTTGAAGCCCAAGCAGTTAAATTGCTGGGAGCTGTATTTACAAAAGAAATTCAATCAGCCCTCAATGACACTTACGTCTTGATGCTGTCCCTTATTTTGGCAATTGACAGTGAAATCCCCTTACAGGAAAATCCTGTAGATGGGTTATCTGTCTCATATATAATTTTAAAGCCAGTCTTTAGGAATTTTGAGATACCCTTAGATACCATTTTCTAATAATTTTGTATAGGTTTGGAGTAGTTTCTTGGAAGCTTCTTTGAAACCCTCTTGAACTCCTCCTTGAGCAATCCTCCTAGGTTTTTCTGTAAGATTTATCCCGAGGTGACATCGTAATCAGCTTGAAGATATTCAGAAGGGCTAACAAGGGCCACTTCTGCATGAGTCATCTGTGACATTGTGTTACAGATGCTGGTTGTCTTTGAGCTCTGCACATGCAGGCTGTGTCTTGGAATGTCTCCAAAACGATGTGGTGGTGGCAGCAAAGTTACCGTACTGGCTGAAATTACATCGGACTTCTCCTTTCTTTTTATCCACTGTAGGTGTTCTCTGCCTGCCGGACAGCTTGAACCTTCACAAGGACCAGCAAAGGTCAAACAAGCCCGGGGAGGTGCAGATGTTCAGCCAGTCAGAGCTAAGGACCATCGAGCAGTCTCTACTTGCCACACGCGTGGGGAGCATCGCTGAACTCAGTAAGTATGAGGCTGTTGAGAATGTTTGGATTTCTTTCCTCAAAGTAAAGCAAAGCTAAGTGCATTGCCTGGTTCTGCTGAGGAGAGATGAGGGGGCTGTGTAATGTTGAAGGAGATGTTGGGCAGATCTAGCTGTGTTCATGCTCCAGTGTTAGTTCAGAAGCTGAAGGTATAGGAGGAAAGAAGGGTTGTGCAGACTCGTAGCAATACCTATGGCTTGTTTGCATACATTGCTCTCAGTTTTAAAGGAGAAAGATGCTTTATTTCATCTTCCCTGTGTTGTATTTGAGAACACCTCTCAGCCTGGCCAGACTTGCAAATGTCTGTTGTGTCGGTGTCCTGTCTCCTTTCAGTGGCATGTCTTTTATGATGGGCAGGCAGAAAGCTGAAGGCTGCAGTAATTAAAGGAAATATTGTCGCACATTTAAGGCAGAGCTACTTCCACCTCTCTTAGAGAAGGTTCTTTACCTGCCTTTCCTTCTCCAGCCCTACAACTCAAACCTGCACCAGAGGAATTGACTCCTGGAAGATAAATTATTTGCTATTAATCAAAGCACTTTTTGCGAAGTATGGGAATCTGTGATACTCGTGAAAATCTGAAAACTTTGCTTTTGGCACAAATAAATGGTAGGAGGCAAAGGCCATGTGCATCTTTATGTGACACGGAGATAAAGTTACCAGAAGCACTTTATTTAAACTTCTTTTTTCTTAACAGAGAAGCATTCCAATCACATGTTTGTGGTCTAGTTAGATACAGGAAGCTATGTGTGGGAAAACAGAATCATTCAGCCAAAAAAGTGGGTTTTTTTCTGAGGTTTGTGAGAAATACTGTCGAGTATTCTTTTCCTGAGGTCAGTTACGAAATTTTGGGGAGCAATTAAAAATACTCAAATTCATGAAGATACAGGCTCGACTCCATAAAGATATAGGCTACCCAACCTACTGCTGTTCTTATTACTGAATTGTGTGTTCCCAGCATCATGAAGGACATGTATAGGGATCTCTTGTTCATTTTTTGGTGCTTTCTGTAGCAATGGGAGTCTCCTCTGTAGCTCCACCATATCATCATGGTTCAGTTTCCTCCTCTTCATGAGCCATGTGGATGCACCGTGGATGTTTGTCTACAAGACACAAGATGAGTTTCTGTTTTCAGCTTGCTAATTTTAATTTGCTCTGGTGCCGCGTCAACAAGCCAAGAGCCTTAGTGTGAAGTGTTGCTCCATCTCTGGAATCAGGTGTTCGGTGTTATTCAAATTAAGTAATTTATGCTCATTTATTTCACGCGCATGAAACACCCAACAGTACTGTCTGTGTGCCAACTAAATTATGCATGATACAGCTCTCTTTCTTACAGTTCATATAGTTGGGATTTAATAAATAAGTAATTTGTGCGTATTTCAGGGTGGGTGGGTTTTTTATTCTGTATTTTTCTTGGACCTCTGTACTCAACCCAAACAGCCCGAGTCCTTAGGTAGAGCACCCCATCCCATTTAACAGTTTGAACTCTATCACCTCTAAGTGTCCTACCTTAGATTCAAATGCTTGGTAGGTGGGGTTTGCTTTCTGTACGTCTGTTGACTGCAAACACAGGCAAAACACTCTTCAGGGTGGCCAGTTGGAAGAACAGAGCATGTCAGTGGGAGCTGGATGCAGCTGTCGGAGAGGCTGGCACATCCAGCAGGCTGGTAGCCCTCCAGAAAGCCCTGTGGCCAACTCGAGGGATCCTCCCTGGCTGCTGCAAGCAGATGCATGTCAGGGAGGCAGCAGTGGGAGGAGCGGTAACTGGCAAAGCTTGCAAGGCTTGATATGCTCAGTTGGGTAGAAGTCCGTGCTGTGGAGCAGTGCCGATGCAGAGTTCAAAACCAAGCTGTGAAATGTGGAGGGAGTTGCAGCATGTTGGTGGGGAAAAACCTCTGAGTTTGGAGGAAAAATCATGAAATGGGAGGAAAATGGAGCAGTGAGGGGATACAAGTAGGTTTGCTCTTTGTTCAGTGCTTGTGTGTCTCTGTCATCAGCAGTGGCTGTGAGCCATAGGTTACAGCAAAACCTCTGCCACGGAGGGTGGGTGGGGAACCGCAGCGTGGGGCAGAAATGCAGAGCAGTGGGGAGAAGGTGGGGGGAACACCTGGGGATCATAAAGGCATGAAGGCAGAAGGCAAAGGAGGGTTTATTGTTGCCCTGGTGGTGTGAGGGGGATGGACATTGTGGAGAAGAAAGAGGTTATGGCAAGCATTGCCATGCAGAAAGTGAGATACGAGGGAAGGATTAGCTAGGGAAAAGTGCCTGCTTTTGAGGGGGTGAATAAAGTTAATGAGGGAGACTCTCTGGATAGGAGGGAATTAAGAGGATAGCGCTTGTGGAGAGGATCATGAGGAGGAGGAGGTGGCAACCAGAAGTGGATGACGAGGGCAGAAGCTTGGCCTGTGGACCAGCAGAACGGGCAGTCCCCAGGCATGTGTCTGCATTGTCCCATCAGCTTGCAGTATCCCAGGAGCCAAGATTTAATTTCTGTTCTCTTCAAAAGAGCACAAAAAACAAGGGCACAGACTGATCTTGCAATAATGCAATTTAATTTTATCTCAGGAAAAAAAATATTTAAAAAAGCAATTCTAATTGAATGAGATTTCCTATAGTTTATTGACATGAATAATTAAAGTATTGTAAGTACGTGAAATAACTAGAATTAACAAGTGTCTTTGTGCAGAGGAAAGGCTTCCCCTGCTCTCAGTTCTGCCCGGCGTCCTTGCACGGAGCAGTGTGACCAGCTGCTGAGCTGCTGGAGGCTTTGAGACCAGGGAATCAAATCTGTCCCCTGGAAGACAACAGCTTGCAAATGAGGCCTGTACAGCACCTGTATTTCAGCTCATGTTGTCTTAATTTCTTTACAGTCTGTCCTAGGTGAAGAAGAGATTCACAAGGTGAAAAGCCTTATATCGTGTGGTACCTTCACCTTGCCCCACCCATGATGGCCCTCGTGTGTCTGCACCCTTTGTTTTTGCACGTCAGTGTGTTAGAAAAGACCATTTGGGTAAGCTGCCATCTCCCTGGCTGTGACAGAAAGCAGGAGAACATTGGGGAAAGGTGGGATGGCAGACAAGACCAGAGGGGGAGGGCAGCACTGCCTGGTGATGCTGCCATTGAGGAGTCCTCCTGGTCAGACACGTGCAGCTGGACTCACAGATGCTGCTCTGGTCCTGCCAAATCGTGCTTGCCTGGTGCTTCTGCTCTCATCTCCAGGCTTAGCAGGCAGCAGGCACTGGGCCTTGCTGGGACACCGCCTTGCTGGCAGTGGCCAGGTGAGGCAGTGCCACTGGCCCAGGGGTGCCCTCCAGAAAACAGGAAGAAGAGGTGATGTTGCTGACTTAGGGGAAAAAAAATCAAAGGGAAGTTTCATCTCCAGGACTTAGGAGGAGAATGTAAATAGGCACCTAATTCTGCACCACGATTACAGCAGTAATGTGTGATTCCAAGGCAAAGGCTTAAAAAATTAATGTGAAACCTTATTCATTAAAATATAATGAACATGGCAGAAAGTTAAGGAACAACAATAAATCTGGCCTATGTTATATTGGCATTTAGTATTCAGGAGTTGTAATTGCCTACTACAGTGTGTTTTAAAATAATGTAATTTCATTTGAAATGCTTATTATATAGAGAACATTGGGAAGAACTGAAGCACAACAAAAATAATAGGATTTTAAACAATAGTCTGACAGTATTTCACTGTTGAGTCTTAGAGAAAATATTTCACAGGACTTTGGGGTTTTTTTTCATTTTTTTCCTTATTTTTTTCCTTGAAGTTTCCTGTATTTCTAGACCAGACCTAGAGGAGAAGGGGAATAGATCTGTTTGGGGTTTTGTCAGAAAGTTTTTGGGGTTTTCTTAGATTTCTAGTTCTTCTCTTTCATTTCTCCCCCTTTCAAATGGGGAAAAAATAAGCAGACTGAATAGAAAAAGACAGGAACATTAGGGAGAGCTTTGGCTGTGGAGAGATCCCATGATACTGCGTTTTGACCTTTGAATATTTTTCCTAACTCCTTTATATGCATGTTTGCAATCCACAAACATTTATGTTATATTTGACTGCATAATGCTCCAAGACACCTATTCATCATCCATCTAAAAATACTGCTGCTGGCTTGCAGAGCAAATGCAGAAGGAATGAGGCTCATAACTGAAGGTCGTTGCTGTTTTTCTGGGTGAAGGAGGGTGTGTGCACCCTTTCACTTGTGTGTGCACGTAGGTGATGAGAAGGCAGAGCAGAGCCTTAAGGTGCACTGGGCACCAATCCTGGCACCAAGAAATACTTGTCCCTCACTGCCTTGGGGTAAAGACTCTAAGGTGTTAGTGTCTGACCTGGGACAACCACCCCATGCTGAGGTGTGTTCGTAGGGCTGTAGAAGGCTGTGTGTCTCAAGCAGCACAGGGAGATAAACCGTGGCTTAGGATGTCATCCAAAGCGTGTCTTAGTGTACATCTTCAGGCTAGAGCAAAAACTGTTTGGGGCTTGTTTTGGGTGCAAGTGTGGCCAGTCTTCTACAGCTTTCCTGGGTGAGAAGTTTGCCACCCAGACTTGTGCAAACCACAGGGACTGGTGGTGGTATCGCTCTGAGTGTTAACCACAATGAATAATCATTTTTATTTTAAACTGTGTTAATCTGAAGATGTGACTTAACACTGCTGATATCAGAGGTTTTCTGCTTTTGAATGGTGTTTAACTTAGAGCAGTCTCCAGATGTGAAGTTCCAGCTGGTATTTCCTCCCTGTCACCGCTCAGGTCTCAGCAAGGTTTTCCTTTTCGCCATTGGAAAAATGCCACCCTTCATCCCCTTTTAATTACACATTATCCTCTCTTTGCATCCACAGTGCTGAATGTATATATTTCCAAAATAACAGCCTCCCAGTGGATCTTGGCACCCTTTTAGGGATGAAAGGAAGGGTTGCTGCTCAAGTGTAAGTAGGAATGTGATTGCACATACTGATACTGTTTTTCATTTCTCCTCGCAGCCCCAGCTGAGGAGATGATGAAAGTCGGCATCCCCTCCCTTGCCTTTTCATCTAGTCTGAATCCACTGCAGCCAACAGGAAGGAGCGCTGCAGGAGCTGTACAAATTGATTCATGTGCTCTAAATAAGAGGTTAAACCTAGGCTTAGAAGCAAATGCCAGGGTGAAGGTGCTTGCTGGAAGGGTGGCATCTGAAGGAGTGTTGTCAAAAGTGCTCTGCTAATTTACTGCCAGAACAAAAGCCTTGTTTGTCAGATGTATTTCTCAGACTAAGCAGCACTGTAGAGTAAGACCGAGCTTATTCCCTGTGAACGGTTTGGTTCATGGAGCACAGTGCTGAGCTAAGCAGAGGTACTAGCCAAAACCTGCAATTCAGATGGTGGTGCTGATGCCTTAGGTTTTAACTTTCATATTTTTCAAATCCTGTGCTGCCTAGTGTGTAACTCTGAAGTTTCGTGTGGCCTGTTAGCTGCTGTTCTTTCATGCTGGTTAGACATAACAAAGCCTCTCTAGATTTGCTCTCCAAGGACACTTTGACTGTCCCAGGCCCCAAAATGTGTAAACTAAAGGCCTCTGAAGAGGAGGGGCAAACTTGGGGTAATTACATCATTCACTGAAGTTATAATTGGAGAATTAACCCTGATATGCAAATGGACCAAACTTATAAAAGTGTGAAGAACCTGTGACCCGGGGTCCATCTTGCGTGTAGCCATTTCACTGCCCAAGGTGTACCTTTGAAGGCCCTTCAAATGAATGCCTACTTTTATTCTCTTATTTTGTCTAGCCTCTGTTTTTAGGTAGCCACTCCAGTCATCAGTGCTCCCTTCAGCATGGGGTTTGGCCATAGACTGACAGCCTGTGTGTCACCTCTCCAGATGCGGTGCTGCTTTTCCCAGTTTTCAAGGGCCCTCCACTGGGTTATTGCACAAGATCGCTAGGTCCTCGCTCACCTGCTTTCTTCTGGGTGTCTAGTTTGCAATTCCTCCTTGCTGATATCCACACATCATCCAGTCTGTGTGTCAAAGTTAGAAGCTGTTGAGATGCTCCCCAACAGAGAAACTCCCCAGCAGAGAACAGGAGACAGATGAATGCAGTGCTTAAATGCTAGGTATTTTCTTGCCTCTGTTTAGGGCTGCCTGGTTGCAGGCTTCCCTAGCTGCTACCCTGTTCTCCTTGCTGCCCTCTCTGAGTGATGGACCACTGCCTCCATTCACTGTCTGCATCTGTGCACAGGAAGGGTTCTGGGTTACTTAATAGTCCCAAATATTTTGGGACTATTAAACATGCTTTTCTTCTCTTCCCCCTGAGATACCCACTATAATAACCCATAAAACAATACATTTATTTATCACTTGAGTTGGGAGGATAATTTGAAAATACCAGGTTACACCCTACTCAGGCTTTGTCTTCCCTTTGACTGCCCTGTAGACCAAGGGGGTGGATTTCTGTCTTGGGTAACAGGGGCAGCTTGTCTTGTTGCATGTCGGTGTCCTCAGTGCTCCTTTGGGGGCTCCCTGGCTGCCTCCATGGGTGAGACTCAGCCACCTTTGCCTTTCTGGGGAACAAGCCCGGGGTGGTTTTGTTCCTCCAGGGCTTCTACCTCCTGTGTTTAAGCCCACTCAGGTTTGATGCTTAGAGGCAAAAGGCATCGCTGTGGGTGGGGAGTGCTGGAGCTCCAACCTTCCAGCAGCCGTCCTCGATACACCATTGTGAACTCCCCCAGAACTCAGAACTCCCCATGTACACCACATTTGAGGTACAGACTCCTGTTTCCTCTGAACCCCTGCATCACAACACGCTCGGGATTCAAATGGCATTTTCCTTTCCTTGCAGTCCTGCTTGTCCCTGCTGTGCAGAGCACGGGCAATTGGTCGGGTCAGAGTGAGCACTCCTAGCTGGCCTGTTCAGCCACGGGCACTCTTAATTCCGTTTGAGGACGTGGGTCTATGTCAAGCCAAAGAAAATCCGGGAATAGTGGTCCGTAAGGCAGTGGTGCTCCGCAGAGGGAAGGCTCTGCATTAGGTCGGCACATGAATAGCTCATCCGAGTCAAAGCTTGTTTTGTTTGAAGTTGACGTGGCTTAAGGGGAATCAGGCACAAACATCACGCTTGCCACGTTGGATTGGAGATTCTAAACGTGTAAGTGTTGTTATAATAGGTATGTGAACTTGAGAGGGTTTAATTATTATTGTGGCTTTTTTATGGGATATATCCAATCCCTAATTTATCAGTCTTCAAAGGCTTTGCAAACACTAAATTGCATGCAAACACGTACTCTGTAATATAAATAGAAGCTTCTTGTGATGGTGGGGTAAGTGAAGATAAAAAGATTAAATGATCTGTGGGAGGCCACAGGGAAGCCACTGCCAGGAAATGGGCTGCTTGCATCCTGGTCCTGTCTTCTCAATTCTGAATCTGGGACCACAGTTCCTTCTTTTGCTCTTGTGTAAAAGAGATGAATGGCTTTTAGGAGAAGAAGAAGTTGCCTGTGGTAGCAGATAGGGGCACAGCATGGGACAGCAGAGATGGCAGAGCTAGGGAGGTTTCTGCAAGGTGAGCTCACCAATGAATTTGTTGCCCATTGGATGCCCCACTGACTGTGGGTTATGGCACCCCAAGCATACCCACAGCCTGAGGCAGCTGGAATAAAATCTGGAATATACTGTGTGCCAAGAACAACTTAACTTTTTTATGTTTGAAGATACTTTGTGCTAAGAGCATGCACACAGTGAAATACATTCTGCACACTTCCTAGTGCGCAGCCACCCTATCTCTGTGCACACTCCTTTCCTGGTATAGATGAGTAGTGTTGAGTTAACAATAGAAAACCTCACAATAAATCATTTGAGGACAGGTTTTGCTCGAGCAGTTTTGGCTCAGCTGACTTTTGAAACATGGAGATTGAGGTACCAGCGGAGGCAGAGGAACGTGGAGGAACAGCGCAGCTGGAATCAAGAGTGTAGGGATGGCTTGGGTGGCTGAGGGTGACCTGGTACAGGAGACGCAGCTCAACTGCTCATATTCACCCACAGTGATGTGCTGGCAGGTGTGTACTGGGGTAAACTGCACCAGTGTGTCACTGTGGTGCAGAAACCAGAGGCAACAGGAGGTAGAACGGGAAAGAGACTTAGCTATGCTTTAGGAAGGATGCAGAATGGCTGTGGCTACCAGCTGGCAGTCTGATTAAATAGACCATGGTTTATTGTCAGGGTTATAATTTCATGTTTTCAATACAGTCTCCCCAGAGCTGGTTGTGAGCAAAACCACAGATCCAAGACTTTTATACTGAAGTGTGAAATGAATCTAGGTCAAGGAAATGAGTTTTGCACCTGGCTCACATGCTTGTAAGGAGGGAATCTACTGACCATGACATGAAGTTGGCATCTAGAATGCAGCTCCCTGATGCATACTCCTTCTTTTCATGGTCTGGACAGGACACAGGAGGCGGTTAAGGGCTCTGAAAGACAGACACAGCTCCTGTCTATGGCTCTGGCCTGCTCTTTGCAGGAGGAAGTATTCACCCAGGTAGCACAGCAAAGCAGTAACACTGCTGCTATCAACATGCCCCAGTGCAGGGCATGATTCCCAAGTGCAGACTACACACGTAGGAGTCAAGGACAGCTGAAAGGATGACCAGACCAGTGTTATCAAACTGATGGGTGCTGCCTGCACAGTGCTGTCATGCTAGAAACATGGTCTCCTGCTTCTTCACACAGTGCCCCAGCAGGGCACCAGGTGGGAAGACAGCTGTGGTGGAAACAGATGCTCCTCTCTCTCCCCTGGGTTTTGAAGGAAAGACACAGGTCAAAGAACTGTGTGGCTCATTTTCAGTGTGCAAAGACATCATTGCTAAGTTCTTCTGGTAGTTTTAGAACATGCTTTTGGGACAAGAAAAACATGAGGTAGGTGTCATAAGGAGCGGCTGTGTGAGGATCTGTCCATGTCATTCACCTCAGGCTTGTGGCTCTGCAGGCATGCACCCAGCTGAATGGTTTTGGCTCTGGCAGTTTATCAGTCTGAAAGTAGTTAGCCTACTCCTAGGCAGGCAGGATAGCATCATCAGGTCCATCATGACAGATCAAAAAATCCCACAGGAAGCTTCTCAGACATGGGCATTGGGTATTTGTCATTTTTTTTCTCTTCCTTCTTTTTTTGCCTTCCTCTGCCCCCCCATTGCAAAATTGGAAACAGATGTGTTATTCTTTAAACTTTGGGCTCTAACATAGTAAAAGCAGTGATAATAGCTTTTGCTGAAGCCAAACACAGTTTTAAAAAAAAAGGTTTCACTGGTCACTGCGGAGAGGGCTCAGGCTGAAGCTGCCCACTTGCATGCTGTGTCTTGTTGTATGTTGTATTGCACCCCCACGCAGATGGGAGCAGCTTTACATTCCCTGTCACATCATATCTTTGGCTTGAAGTCAGTGAAGCTGTTCCTTAAATATTCAGTATCGCCTTAAACCAGGCCCGTGTCACAACATGCGCATTACGTAATATTTTCAGTCTTTAAATCAAACGTAAGTGGACCTCGCGTTCACCGACCGTGCTGAACTGACAGCAGCAGCAATGGGCGAGCCCTGCTTTAGTCATGGGAAGGATGAAATGCTGGCAGCTGCAGTGGCAGCTCTGCACACACTGCGGTGCAGAGGTGGTTTCGTGGTGTTTGGTAGCCGGTGTATGAGGCACGGCCTTTCTCCCCTTGGCTGACAAGCTCCGGTGTGGAGCTGCATTCCTGGAGCCCTTCCCCATCCGGAATCAGGGCTGCAAGGCCGTGCCAGCCTGGGGCTTGCCACTGCCTTTGCTGCCCTCTGGGAGCCTGTCCTCTAGTTGTGGCTTCCCAGCTTTGGCCACAAAAGTGTCCTGAAATGTCCCCCCACTTTGCTGTTCTTTTTCTTTTTCCTTGTGTTTACCCTGCACAATGTGGTGTTTTCAGCTCCCTGGCTGTGCCTGCAAAGCAGTTTGTGCGTTGGCTCACTTGGCTTATGTTGCATAAATTACGGAAGTTTTCATTGCGTTTAATTTTAAAACAAAATAAAATTGGCAAGCTCTCTTGTCAGGCTGAGCAGCTCCCCAGTCTGTTCTGCAGGTGGTGGTACAGGGTGAGAATTTGATCAGTGGAGGGCAAGGCAGGGATCCCTGCCAAACCCCTTGGGTCATGATGCCACAGCCATCAGGAACCTCATTCATGGAGTTAGAAGGTCAACGCAGCTGCTGGGAATTTTATTTTAGATGTGTTCTTTTTGGAAATGATGTGCTGAGGAATTTATCGGCTTTTAAGATGTGTTCAGCTGATACAGCCAAGACACATTTTCAGGGCCAAACAAGTTGCAGAAAAGCCAGCTATGCTGTGAGCAGGTAACCTGCCCTTGCAGAGCCTTTCTGTGCTGAGCGCAGCCCTGAAGAGCAGAGGTGGCTGACACTGATGAAGGGATAGCACAGACTTGTGAAGGGAGCTTATCTCTCTGTGCTTGGCCATAAATTCAAGGTTGCCCTCGTTGTTCAGCTATAACACAGCTCTTAACAGCTGGCAAGGAGAACATGTGTAGTTTGGGTTTCCCAGGTGTGACTGGAGTTGGCTGATGGCTGGAGAGCAGACCAGTGAGTCCCATCATGGAGCTGGTTTCACATCCGTGGGCTTTGGGGTGCTTTGGAATCAAAGAGAGTCTCAGCTCTTGGTACATTCTTAGGAAGGAAATGGAGAAGCAAAAGCGTGTTAGCAAGGAACAACAGAAGGAGCAAAGCCTGGTAGGGGTTCAAGACAGCACACACACACCTAGAACCAGATGCTGCACTGTGCTACATTTTACAGAGTTGGCCTAAGTGCTACCACGCAGTGTGTGCGTGTGCCTGTCAGCTTCCCCGTGCCTTCTTGGCGCTGGTCCTGGAGCACAGATACGCTAAGGCACGGTCTCTGCCCTGGAGAATTGTTGCTGTAACTGGATGCGGCTGAAGGAGGCAAAGGGCACTAGGGCATGTATCGGATTGTTCGAGGTTACGCTGGGGAATAAAACACAGCAGCGATTCCTGTCCTGCCTCCGCTACTCTGCCTGTCGGGTACCGATATAGTGGGGCTTTTTATGCTTGCTTACTGTGCTCTGTGAAGCTCAGTGTTTTACAGGTATTGATTATTTAAGCTTTGAGTTGACCCAAAGAAATAAGTCAGCTTATTGATAAAGAAATGTTATAATAATTGTTAATATAAAAATTACTTCAAATGTGACCAGGGATAGCATAGCAAAGGCAAAAGAAAGATCTAAGCAAATCAGTTCTTGGTATAATGTAATTAAATGAGGCTTAAACATAAAAAGCATTGATTCAGCTTTACTGAATTGGAATGAATTGTTTTGGGTTTTTAGGAAGCAGTAGAGGAAATACAGCATAAAAGGATGAACTCCTGGTCATATTGATATGGATCGGAGCTTTGGCTTTCAGCAAGGCTTGAGTTCCTCCAGCCTTGCATCAGCAGCGATGCTTAGCTGGTGGTCCTGCCCACGTCATTCTTGCTGCTGCTTTCCCTTCTTATTCACCGTGCAGCTTCCTCTGGTCCTGGGCGTGTCACTGAGGTCACACCACCCCAGTGCTCAGGGAGGAGTGGGATGAAGTAATGCTGCTGCCAGAATCTGGGCCTAAATTGCATCTTAATTTTTATTCATCATTCATTACAGAAGTCAGAGGCGTTCTCTAGTGCCTGCTGTCTCAGTCCACTGAAATAAGACTGGCTGTGTGCTTACCTTTACCCACATTCTTCAGTGCTGTAGTAGCTTGGGTCTGAAAAGGCTGAATTTAATGTGTGTCTCCCTTTTCTCTGCCTTTGCTATTACTGTTAAATCTGGATGTTGCTGCCAGCACTTCCGTGCATATTTTTTTTGCCTTCTGGAAAAAAAGGGATGAATTTACTATCAGCGAGGCTGCTGGCAGTTAAATTGGCCCGTGCTAGACTTGGCAGTGCACATCTGCTGTGACTAGAGTAGGCTGAGTGAAGGAGGTCCCAAACTTTCCTGCAGATAGCCTTGCGCAGGACTGGGGAGTCATCTCAGAGGCACATCTGTTTCTTCTGCAGACCTGATCCTGCATACTTTCCACATGCATCGTTTCTCTTGGAAATTATGAGCATGCAAAGCTGCAAGATTGGTCCTATCATGGAAATTTCCTGGCAGAGGGAAAAGACAGAAGCTATTTTTAAATGACGGCTTTGAATCAGAAGAATATTGCAGAGTGAAGCAAAAAATTGTGTCAAAACCCTGAAATCATGGACTCTGCAGTTTCCTCATGCCAGCGGTTTTCTTCTCTTCATGGTTTTAAGGCTACGTTTTTGGAGGACTGGGCTGAGATTTTTTAGTGAGGCATTTCTGTTCTCCCTGGTACACATTATCACTGCAGCAGCAGCATTTTCTGTGTGAGTCAGGCTGGAGAGCGGCGATGTGCTGTGTCCAGAGGGGCGGGACTTTGCAAAAACCTGTAGTTCAGCCACGCACACGGTCAGAGTGGTTCTCCTTGAAGCTTGCCCAGGAGTTCATTATTTATCCTCCCCCAGTTGGTTTAATGCTCCTACCTTGGTGTACATTTTAAACTCTTCTTTCTAAGTTTCTGTGCTCAGTGGTCACTTGGGAAAAGCAAGTAAGAGAAAGTGCGTGACTTCTTCTTAATACAGGAAAATTATGTCCTCTTTTTCTCATCACTTGTTTTTGTATAGCTTAAGAATGACCCAAAGGGCTCTTGCTCAGATTTTCATTTAAAACAAACCAACTGATTTGATTCTAGGTCATTATTTCCCCCCAAAGCACTCTCAGAGTGATTTGAACATGTGAAAAAAGGCAGTTTATAACCACAATTGTTTCCCTGCCTTTGATAGAGTGGTCACTAGTCAAGAAACATAAAATTCACTGCCTGGGAGAGAGGATGCTTTAGTTAATTAGTTACAATCAGTGTTGTGCTAAGAGACTGCACTGCTGCTTGCCCATATATTTGCCTGCTAATTTCACTTGCTGGCTTTGCTCATCCCAGTCCACGTGTTGTGGCTGGATTCCCATATCTGCCTTGTGAGGGGGCGCCCCAAACTATGTTGGTGCAGGGGGGACGATGAGCATCTTCCTCTTTGGCCATTTTCTGTGCTCTGGAAACCTGGGGGTCTGGGTGAGCCTACTTCATAGGTTTTGTTTTTCTGCTAACATGAAGTTTTCCAGGCCTACCTTGGACTTAAAAACTAATTTTGGTTGCACATTTTTTATACTGTCTTTTAACAATATTTTTCCCCTTTTTTCTTCACCCACATGCTCATTCGCATCCTCCTGCACTGCTTTGTGCATTATCTGAGTGCCTTCTTCCTCATTCCAAGGGGCTGGATTTCACTGCCGCTCTCTGACCAGCAGTGTGCAGATTTTGGTGGCACTCTGCATGGTCATTTTTGGGGGCTGTGGGGTTTTGGCATCCTCCGAAGGCTGCTAAGTAGGTAACTGTGATCCTGGCTCAGTGTGCCAGCTCTCGTGGTGGTGCTGAGATGGGCCAGCCTGGTGCTGCCCACAACACCATCTTTGCAGAAACGTGTCTCCTGCAGGCCTTTGTGGGCTTGTCTGCAGCCTGGCTATGTCACACCACGCCACGTAAACCACCAGGAAAAGTTCAGCCTGGTGATGAGTAACACCCAGGATCCTCTCCTACCCTACTGTTTGCATGTGTGAGGTTAAATGGAAGGGAAGACCAACCAACGTGCCTTTCAGTTCGCAAACTCAGGGGAGGTGGCTGAAAAGCCTGGCATTCACCTGGCTCTTGCTTTTTTGCAGGCGACCTGGTGTCCCGAGCGATGCACCACCTGCAGCCCCTCAATGCCAAGCAGCATGGGAACGGGACACCGATGCACCAGAAACAGGGATCGTTCTACTGGGAGCCGGAGGCTCTCTACACCCTGTGCTACTTCATGCACTGTCCACAGATGGAGTGGGAAAACCCCAACGTGGAGCCGTCGAAAGTCACGCTGCAGACTGAGAGGTAAGAGCCTCTGCACGGTGCTTAGTGTCGTGATGAGGATGTTTTGTTAATAAATCAGCCCGGCTGGCTAATTGCTAATTACAGCCTGCGCGCGAGAGGCTGCAGAGCAGTCTGGTTCGCTTTAGGATCACTTCCTTGAAATCCGCTTCTCTCTCCCGAACTGCTGCGTGGCTGAACCAATATATATCAAAAGTGACACCCAGTGGCTACAGACAGCAAATTGGTTCCAGATGTGCACTTGGGAGAGATTTCCTTTTCCTTTCGTTGTTGCTCAGCTATTCTGTGTTTTGGAAAAGAAAATGAGAACTTCTATTTCTGGCCTAGCAGGTTTGGGTTTAAATGTGTTTTTTTTCCCCTACGTGTTAATAGGGCTCAACAGCTGTGATTGGGGAAGTGGAAAATGAATAGAATAGTGTGTAGAAAGGAGAAGTCATTAAAGATGCTGGGCTCCAGCTGCACTGAGTAACGGGGCACAGGAGCGACCTCGCGGCTGCCCTGGCCAGGGATGTGGCAAGTGCCAACTGTGCTGCTCTTGTCCCTGCTCCAGGGATGGGCAGGGCAGGGGAGGCACACCTGTGGCCCTGTCCTGACTCAGGGTCTGATGTAAGGTGAGAAGGAGATGCCCCTGAAGGCGGCAGGCAGGGTGCCCAGCGCAGGGGACAGATTGCTGACCAAGAAAAGAAATCCATCTCCCGTCAAAAGCCCAGCAAACCCTCTAGTAAAACATGTCTCCAGCTGTGTGCTGGGGTACACTCTGCTGTTTCCCTGCCACACTCTCACCAGCCCTAAACCAGGCATCCCCAGAGCAGAGATGAGAGGAGCGGCTGGTGCTTAGCAAGTGCTGGGTATGAATTTTTAGGATGGGTATTGTGGTGATGCAAATGCAAGCTGGTTTGTCAGGCTGGGCTCCACATTTACATCCCAGAGTATGTATTGCAGTGTACGTGTGAGCCAAGCTCTGATCTGCACGTGGGGCCTGGCTATTGTTTCACTATGAGGTCTGCATCTCAAAAGCAGCATTTGAGGGTCTCATTGTGTGCGTAGTTGTAAATGGTATATCATATGATATCTTAATTGAAATATTTTTGTGTTAGTTGCAGAAGAGCATACAAGATGAAATTCTGGCATTATGAATGTTATAATGATGTTACTGGGAATTTTGCCATTTGCCTTTGGATGGCATTTTGTTTCTTTTCAAGTTTGGGTCGCTCTGTGAGCATGTTTGTCGCTTTTTGTTCTGTTTTTTCCAAAGTATGAAAAAAACCAGAAGGGAAATGACAAGAATCCAGAATTTTCTTTTTTTTTTCTAAATTATTTTTAATTTCATGATTTGTCATCCATTCTTGCTATTGTGGAAGGCCTAACTCATGTCCAAGAGTGGTTAGTACGCACTAAAAAAATTTTAAAAAATTAGAAAATACTCTCACCTGTAGTTCCCATCTGTGGGAATAATGCCACTGGAACCAGAGAAAATAGGGGTGAATAAAGCTAAGCCTCTGGTTTCGTAAGATTTCTTCAGACTTCCCGGTGCAGAAGTGAAAAGGGCAGGGATATTTGAAAAATCACTTTCGGCATTTGCTTTAATAGGTTTTCCTTTCTCTGAGGTCGCCTTAATACACGTCCTCTTCGTTAGAGCACTTGAAATACTGATTATTTAAAACGATTGCTCCTCGTTTGATTCTCAACACTCCGTCTGGCAGGACGCCTTCCCTTGGCAGGGCAGTGAGCGGCTGCGGCGTGCGGTGAGGGCCGGAGCAAGTACTCGGTGTTATTGCCAAGAGCCTGTGGTCACTTCTGGAAGGAGCAGACACATCTCCCGCTGCCTAATCAAACATGCATCAGTACTTAGTGCTGGAGTGGGAGCGGTGCAGGGCTGCGTGTGAGCCCGGATATTTCCATGGAACTGAGGCTCTGGAGTTTCACCAGCTGGATGTAACCATCCTGTGCTGCTCAGAAAGGAGAACAGTGAGGCCGGCTTCTCTGTAGTGCTCTGAGGAGCCTTACTACCCATTTCCCATATTTTGTTTTTCTACATGCAGTTATGCTTTGTGGTCCATGACTTATCTCTGGTGGTTTCAGGTTCCATGATGGGGGTTTGAGTGTTGCAGGGAGATGAGTTTGTTAAACATGACACTTTTATATGCAAAATATTTGCAGGATTTGTGGTGTATCTGTGTGCTGTATTCGCTCTCCAGCTGCGGCAATTGCTTTTATTTTGTAAGAAGCCCGGAAGCAACGGGGTCCAGGCATCTTTCCCCATCCGTGGTCTCTCTGTGTCCCTGCTGGTGCAGAGAAGCCAGGACGGTGTGGATCTGGCTGTAGGCAGTATTTTCATGAAATAGGGGTTGTCCTTGGCTCTTTGTGAAGCCAACCTGGCTACTGTCTTGGCCCCCTCCTCCCTGACAGTGCAAGCCCAGGGTAGAGAGGGTTGTGGGATGCAGACAAAGAATTATCCCAGCACTTGAAGGGCTTGGTGGCACCATCCCATTCTTCCCACTCATCTCCAGCCCACCTGGATTTTGGCTCTGAACCAGGCTGAGCTGCAAAGGCTGTACATGTCCTCCTGCAGAGGCTGGATATGGGAGGGGAATCCAGTATGGTGGCATTGCTGTCTGGCTTAGCACTTCCCAGCTCAGAAAGCAGTACCTCCCTCAGAGTCTTGCAGGACACATAAAAAGGGATTTTACCTTTGAATAAATCCGGCACTCAGGATTTCTAGGGAGTGTTTCTCTATGTTTGCTCTTCATGGAGGTAAAGAAATGAGAATGCAGTGTTTTTAATAGTGTTCATCTTTACAGAAAATAAAAGGGAAAAAATTATTATATAGTGAAACTCTTGTTGCAGGGGGGGCTGCTTTCATGGGAGGGGGAAGAATGGAGAGTGGCCAGAATTGCTTAGAAAACCTGAAAAATATTCCCCACTTCCTAAATGCCAACAAACCTAACCATGAGATGGATGTGTGATCCCCTCCCACCCCAAACTCATATTCCTTCAATCTGGCCACGTTGGCAGAGACTCTCTTCAGTTTTTGGCACCAACACAAGCCAGTTCTGCTGACCGTGGATACCATGTAGATGGCTATTTTGGCAGGCGTGGAGGTACCGGGAGAGGGTGGAGCTCTTTGTGGGGTCCCCTTTCCTTGTTGTATCCAGCTGGGATGTGCTGGAGCCATTTATCTCGTGCTGGGTGTTGCCTACAAAAGCAGTGCTCTTCCAGTGCTTCCACCTGCAGGAGGCTGTGGATTATTTAGGTTTGTGATTCTTTTGCTTTCCTGGGAATAAAAAAAAGAGAAAGAACTGTAGATGATGGTACTGTTGTCAAGATTTCTTTCTTGCTTGCGCCTTCTAGCTTAATGAAAAGATCTGTCCCGTGGTTATGTTTGGCTTGTCAGCCCCTATAATGCTTCCAAAATTATTGCAAGTAATTTCTTAAGCACCGGAAAGTGCAGAATCTGTAGTTGCAGATTTGTGTGATGTTTTTTTCCTTAAGTGGTTCCTTACCCACTTTTATCCACAGCTGTATTGACAAAGTCCTCATTACTTCCTAGCTTGCCATGTTCCCCATTAACAACTCATTGAGAAGCTGTGGCTCAGCAGCTCAGCCGGTCCAGAACCACCCATTAATTCTGCTCACAGGCAGCAAAGTCCCTTCTCCAGTGCTTCCTCTGCTGCTCCACCTTGGAGGAGCATTAGCTCCTTTTACCACCTGGCAGCTGTTAGCTTTTCTCCTCCAGTCTTTGAGCTGATGGGTATGTGTCTGCTTTTAGCCTTCTTTTCACTTTTCCTTAACTATTATTCCTTGTATGTGGAGCAATCCCTTAGGAAATTCCCATGAGATGTTACTGCTTGCTTTTCATCTTTCTGCCTGCCTTGCACACTCACATGGACACACACACACAAAAAGATACATGTTCCCTGCACATGTCTACACGTGCAAATTGTAGACTGTGGTCATTCATGATTAATGGAAAGAGTTTGGGTTATCATCTCAATTTTGTTTCATGCTTCAGATAGCTATTAGTGTAGCTGGCTAATTAAAGTGATGCAGTCCCTCTTATGAGAGGAGTGTTCCACTGCTATAAAATAATTTGAACTCTTTCAGAGCATTTTCCTACAGCCATGTGTGTAGTACAGATTATACCTACAGAGCAGTTTCAGTAAGAAGATAACTAGGGAAAAGTGTCCCTGGTTTAAATTATTATGTGGTACAAACTCCATGGGTAGGGCAGTCTTCAGCAAAGACCAGAAGAGAGTGGAGAGAATGGTGAGGAGTGCTAATGAAAAAGAGGTAAAGCACTGGGAATAGAGAAGTCCTGCAGTGAAACCTGAGTGAACCTGTATATGCAGAAGGGATTACATATGCTTGATGTGCCAGTATGCCATAGTCCCATGTAACCCTATCTATTTTTATCCACTGTTTGATTGGAAACTTCACATAGTAAAGCTGTAGCCTTGCTGAAGTCAGAGTTGAAACCAGGGTTGATTTGACTTGGAACCACTGAAAAGAAATCCCAGTGCATCCTTACCTAAATCCTCTAGATTTGCATCCTAAATATCAAACTTCCCACTTTCTAGAAATCTCTTCAGCAATGTTATTGGAGCTGCCTGCAGTGTGTGAGATGGCATGTTACATGAAATAGTTCAGGCATTATTTGTAGCTCGGCTGTTGCACAGCATATCCTTGCTGCACTGAGTCTGTATTCTACATCTAATTTATCAGCTGGACTTATGCTGTCCATGGGATGGCTATAGCATTTTTTAGACAGAGAAAACTGCGTGCAGCCCTGTGAGAACAGCATGGTATCCAGGCCGTTCTGTGCTGCACTCTGAATGCCATGTGTCCTCAGGGATTTATGCCATTGCCAGTCGTGTCAAATCTCACGTCAAAATTGCCAGTGAAATATTTCCCCGTTGTGGTTGCTGGCTGAGTCATCACTTTGACTCAGTTGTGTTTCAAGTCTTGGCCATTAATGTTTTTAATGCAGGAGAGGCAGCAGGGACAACTCATTCCAGCCCTGGATGTGGGTTCAAAAACCATGATTTGCAGATACCCATCTGTGGACTCTGGAGCACCGACGTCTTGGTGCACAAAAGCCTAGGGGTAAATCCTCCTTCTGCATAGGCAGGTCTCATTAGGTTTGTGTGAGAGCAAGGAGGTTTGATTCTTCAGCCTGAACAAAATGCAGAGCTGGCTACTTGGGTCACCCTTAGCTGGGCTTCTGGGGTGGCAGAGCAGCTGCCTAGCATAGAGTAGCTGCATGAACTCACATGGAGCATCAGTCAGCACTGCTGAGTTTCTGGGAAGGATTGGGACTGGCAGCTTTTTGAAGGCATCGAGAAGTATTTGCTCCCTCTGGAGACAAGTAGCTTATGGTGTAAATATAAATGAGTTTTGCAGCCCAGAAACCCATCTGAAATGTGTGCTCTATGTTGGAAAAAAACATGCTTTTCTATCTTTCAGTAATGCTAAAAATGGACTAGCATTGCATATGTATTTTCATCATGTGTTCCAGGTGAAAACTTGCCAGAACTTAGGACGCTTTTCAATTCATATATTGGGATTTTCTTTAAAAACCACCCATGGAAACATAAACAAACCAAACAAATATAAAGAGCTTTTTACAATGTTAAAGTTGCTGACTCATATCTGCCAAGAAAAAGCATCTCCCTACCTTTATCTAGATAGGTTTTTTCTCGTAAAAGTACAGCCTTATGCTTCTGAGAAGCACCTTTAACTCTTGGTAGCTTTTGCAAATTTAAACAGCAGCAACCTCTGTGTACCGATTTGCCTGTCATTGCCACAAAGGTTGGCAGTCAGCACTCCTTGGCTGGAGTGAGAGAAGAAACTCCACACCTACACCACCACTACCCTCCTTAGCAGCCAAAGGATCCTGCAAACAGATATCATCCAAAGCAATTGCAGCAATTGAACCAAGTTAAAGCAAGGTCAGGTCTATTCAGCTGTGTCCACTTCACAGCTGGTGAAGCTGAGGGAGGAACAACAGGAGGTAGCTGTGGGAATTCATATCCGAATAGGATTAGGCCTCAGGAATTTCTCTCTTCCCATTGTGACTATCAAGCCAGTCCTCTCCCTAAAGTTTGATTTAATATAGGCAGTGAATGAGTGCATGTGGTGGGGCAAGGGCTCCATAGGTGTCTGGAGAAGAGCAATGTGAAGAGCCCCTGGAAATAAAGAGGCTCTTGTGCTGCACTTGAAATGATGATTTTTTCCTTGGAGCACTGTGACTGTCTGGGAATCTCTCATGTGCACTGATGAGCTCTGGGACCTGGAGCACGCTGCAGGCTCTGCTGGGAACGAGGGGCTGGTGGCCCATCCACGATTTGTGAGCCTGTGTGAGGAGCATTCAAAGGTGATGAGTGTCCTTACTCTCTGGAGGGGAGAGGGAGCAGCTGGTGAGGGGAAGAACTGCTCCAGCTGCTGAAAATCAAGGAGGGAGTGGTTGTGTGCAGTGGCCCTGCTCTGGGCAGAAGGTGGACTGTGAAGCTGGTCAGTGGCCAGTGGGGATTCTGGACCCTACAAAAATGGTAGGAACTGTGACAAACCAGGGCCAGGGATTATTTGGAGCTGGAATTTGTCAGAGTGCTGCCCCTAGTGCTTTGCAAATCCGGCAGCAGGTGATGTCCAGACAGGAGTTTCATCCATCTTCTCACAGACCCATGCAAAAATAATGAAGCATCCTATTGCATTTTATGGTGCACATTTCTCATGGTCTTCCACCTGACAATTTCGCCTGTTTATATACAGGTATACAGCTACCATAACAACAATAACAATAACAGTACTACTACTACTGCTAATAATAATAATGAAAAAGCCTGATTTATTGTGTATGCATGACAGGACTTTTAATATCTCTGTGTGCCAGCAAGCGAGGGAGGGGGAGTGGTGGGCAGCCTAGGAAGGCTGCATGTGGCTCTGGAGGGAGTGCAGGCTTTAGGGAACCCCTCATGCAGTTACATTTAGGTTCCCCCCCATAACATCTGGTTTTCTGATGAGTCATTCTGTAATTCAGAGTGCCCCGAAGACATCAGCCCCACAAAACCGAGATAAGTTTGAGGTCTGATGGGGTAGGGAGGGGTCATTTGACCACTCTAGAGGGAGGGTGCTGGCAGGGAGCTGCAGTGTGTGAAGGCAGTGGGGAGAAGGACCTCTGATAGCCAGGACAGGAGAGGATGGCGAGGACTTGTCGCTTGTGGGGCGGTGCCAGCAGGGTGTTACCTGCAGATGTCTTCAAGGCACAGGAGCTTACGGGCCCATGAGCTGTCCAAAAATAGATGTGAGAGGAGAGCTGGGTGGCAGGAGGGAACAGGGAAGGATGCTGCCTGGGAGGAGGAACCAGAGCTGTGAGGGTTGGTGGGGCACTCATAATTGCCTTTTCTGATGAAGTAGGAGAAGGCATATTACAAGAGGAGATGGCTACCCCCTTGCCAAGGACAGGGGGACAGGGCCCAGAAGGGTCCAGCCCTCTGGGGTTCTGCTTTGTGTTGGCCTCCCCCAGCCCTCCCCCACCTCCCAGCTCTTGTGCGTGGGATGGGAGTTGCTCTGTGCAGAGACCTCTCCCTGCATCCTGATCTGGCATATTTTTCCATTTAGATGTCAGCTCAGGAAAATACAAGTCTGTGCCAAAAACCATCTTTTTTTTTTTTTTTTTTATTACTTAAGTCCATACTTAACTTGAAACTGCAGGGAATTAGAGGATGGAAGCATGCATTTAAAGTTAAGCACAGGTACAGAGAAGGGCTGGAGGAGGAGGAGGTCAGAGCACGCACTCACCTGCTGCTCAGGTAAGGTGCTTGTGCAGCAGCTGAGCTGCTCCTGATTTCCCATATCTTTCAGGCAGAATCAAGCCCAGCATGTTCCCACCATGGTTAGATTAGTTTAATTAAGGCATGTGCTTCCAAAGCATGTAACTAGGTGACTTGCCTGCTCTGTGTCTGCTCTGGAACACAAAATTACGGAATTCTGGTTGGTACCTGCCTTTGTATCAGAGATGAATCAGTGTATATGCCAGTGATGTGATGCACTTGGCTAACCCATTTTCACACACTGCCATGTGAGAAGTGAAATATTTCTTGCTGATGTCACATTGTCTTGTGGATTATCACACCCTTATAACTCTGTGTTCCTCTTTCCTCTTTGGCGCACAAGCAGTATTTAAAAGAAAAAACCCAGCCCTTCACATGGTGCACAGACTCTTGAAGGGTATTTTTAACCTATTGCACTCAGCCATATTTGGTTCTCTTCTCAAAATACAAATTTCCTGACAAGCTGAGATATGCAGTGATGATTTTTTTTTTCCCCCTTGGAAAAAGGAATGTAATATATTGTGAGCAAGCTCCATATCTTCATCTAGGGACTGAAATTGGACTTCATAGAAAATTTCCCCGCTTCCGCAGAACACTGATTCTCTTCCCTCTTGGGATTTATTGCACCAAATAGCCATGCTCATTTCTGTTTCTCTGTTGAAATTTGCAAGACCGGGAAAGGAAAAAAAAAAGCAATTTTATAATGCAATTATCTGAGTTCCTATAAATATTTTTGTTTGCTCTGCTCCTTACTGTGGTGGGGCAGATTTTATGCTGGGTGAGTTTCTGACCTGCACAAGAGGAGGAAAAAGTGTGAAGCCCTGAGCCTGCTGTTCAGCCACAGCTCTCTGCTTTTCTGTTTGCCCAGCAGATGTTACAGGAAGGCCCAGTACAAGCCTGTCTTCATTTCTCTGATCCAAACCGTGTTCACTCATGCAAAACATAACCTCAAACTGAGTTTTCCTTTAATTGTATTCCTAGAACCAAGTTATGTCTGTAACTACATGCAGTTTTACACTTCCAGTGTGATTTGCAGCTCACTTTTTGCTGTTTGCTCAGCAAGTGATGAAAAAACTCCCACTGATCACTTGTTCCCAGCTACTTAATGCTTCAAAATAGGGTCCCTTCTGCTCTGAGGATGACCTGGGGAGCAGTCACCTTCCAGGAGCAGATACACCCCTCCTTTTCCCCTTTCCTTCCTCTGACTCCCACCACCCTCATGACAAATGAGCTGGGTTAGGAAATTGTTTCGTCGGAGCTGTGGGAGATGATGTTCTGTCCTTATCTGCCTCCTTATGTGGCCGTGGCAGGTCTGGGGAGAGCAAAAGCCTTGGAAACAAATTCAGCCTGGTCTTGAGGTGATGTGTTTGAGTAGAAAAATGATGGAAGTGGCAACTCAGCCAAAGATACCGTATTTCAAAAAGAGGTTGTTCATTTCAGTGCCTGTGAGATTTGGGAACACAGTCCTAGTGTCCTAGGGAGAGTTAGTGGCCTCGGGGCTTCTCTGTCCTTTGGCGCTTCTGAAGTATCTCATCCTTCCTCAAGAATATTAATATCAGAGCTATGCAAAGCCAAGTCCTGAAAAAAGGAAATAAATGCATAAAGAGCTATAAATAGGAAAAGGATATTCCAGAATCAACATCTTCTTAAATAATTTTTCTCAGGGTAGATCCTTTTGAGGTAAAATTGTATATTTAAAATGTAAAATATTTGCCTACTCTGCATCTAATACAGACTTTTTTTCCTTCCTCCATGAAAAGGGACTGCAGAAGGAAAGGCAAGCAAGAGACTTGACCTTTAAGGTGTTCAGCTGCAGTTATTTTATTAGTTTTGTGTCCGAAATAGGACTTGAAGCTATGGTTTTTACTTATGGTTTGGCATCTTTCTCTTGGTTCCCAAATAATTCTTAGCATAGCTGGAGCGAGCTGTGTGATGCGTGCCTCATCTACAGCTTGGGCAGCTCTTGCTGGGACATGGGGCTGTCCAGGTATTGTGGAGTGAAGGACATGTCTCTGGTAGTGTCCAGGCTCTGTGGGGGTGTGGCCCAGAAACCCAGCATTCACTTTTGGGGGCAGTTTTGTATGTTTTTGCTCACTTGGCAGAACAGCTGGCACCCGAAGGTGTAGCAGTTTGATACTGCTGGAAGTGGGACTGAGCAGTCCGATTTCTGACCTCGCTCACAGATAGCCTTCATATTGGCTGCAAAGTCCCCCACTTTCAGTGCTGAGCACAAGGTGCCCATTGCATCGGAGGAGATGCTGGGGACTTCCTGGGGCGTTGCGTTCCCTCTCCATCCTTGGCATCTCAGTGCTGGGGCATCCCCTCTCTCTGCCCAGGTCCCTGTTGCAAAGAGACGGGGAAGCGAACCCGGGCCAGCGCGTCAGCCAGAGCAGGACATGGTCCTGTGCCGGACTCCTGCCCTCTTTTTGGGATTACACTATGTGAAGGATGGGAGGAGGGCTTGCCAGTCCGGTGCACTGACCTCGCAGGAGACCCCATAAATGAGCGTGGCTCATAAATCTCACTCTGCAGATAGTCCTGCCCTGGAGACAGGGTGAGACATCTTGATTTAGACCTATTTGAAAATTGCTGAGCTGGTTTGCTCTCCCATTCTTTCCTTATCCTTGCACCCTTTTGTGTGTATATATTTATATTCTCACACACATATGCACAGGCACGCACCCCCCTGCTCTCTGCTTCTCTCTCCCTGTCCCTGTGCTGCTGGCGTGCCGTGGCACTGATGCTGTGATGTGTGCTCCCGCAGGCCGTTCATCGTGCTGCCGCCGCTGATGGAGTGGATCCGGGTGGCGGTGGCTCACGCGGGGCACCGGCGCAGTTTCTCGGTGGACAGCGATGACGTGCGGCAGGCGGCCAGGCTCCTGCTGCCGGGAGTGGACTGCGAGCCCCGGCAGTTGAAGTAAGTCCGCCGATGCACATCGGCTGCTTTGTGCCAGACCTGTCTCTCTCTCCCGGTGAACGGCGGGCGGGAGGGCGGGCAGAGGGCTCTGTTGTTGCCTGGGGAGGCGCAGGGATGCTCCGGCTCGTCACTGCCTGTGTTGCAAAATCAGCTCCTGGTGTTTGCTCACATCCGTGGATAAGCTGGTTGCATGGTAATGGGTGCCTGACTATCTCACAGCTGGATCGAGCCCGTAATCTCATCAGAGCTTACACGGTGGTGGCTTTTTTTTTTCCTCCCCCTCTTCCTATTAGGTTCTGCTTGCTAATGAGGGGCTGAAACCTTCTGCTAATTGTCTGATTCACGTTGCTTTGCTATAAAATGCCAAAATGTAACTGGCAGGGCTGCAGATATTTTTCAGGGCTTTGTTTTCAGCATTAATGCTTAAAGGGCACATTTAAACTTAGAGGTAAGACTACTTCTTACAGTAAAATTGTATTTTTCATGCTAATGTCAGTTCAAATTACTTGTAAATGTCAGCCTAGATAATTTGACTTTTCCGTGTATCAGATGTGACCTTTTGGTTTTCTAATGAAGTCTTAAAGTATTTATTGCCAGAATATGTTTTTAGTGTCTGTTTTGCCTTATTATTATGTACTTGGATAAAAGTACGTTCTAGGACTGTTCTGGAGTCAAGAATGTGTTTGGTTTTGATGTTCATATGAAAAGGCATTCTGAATCTGCCAAAGCAGAAATGATTCACTGCTGTTGCTTCACAAATTTGTACTTAAACCCCAATTTTCAGCAGTCTGCCTCTTGATACAGCAGTAGATGCATACTTTCCTGCAACACAGAAAGCAGAGGGCTGATTGACGTGATTAGCTGTGACAACCTGCATGGGAGCGACTGCCTTCTGCTGAGCCTGGCCTTGACATGCTCTTTCACCAGAGAGTGTAATACTTTACTTCCAGATCTGCATAGGCTTTTTATAATCACAGCTATTCAATATTTAATTGAAGAAATATATGAAATTTCAAAAGCCAAATCATGAGCGTTTCAGATTTCAAACCTTGGCTCTAATTGCTTCCCTTTGGTGTGACCACCTTGGCCCTCGTTTCCAGAAGTGCTGCATTCTGTGTCCCTACTGAAATGTCAGGACTTACAGATACAGGTACTGCACACTGTCTGAAGACCTGGCACTTGGTTCTGAAAAGGCACAATTAATTTAATACCTCTCCAAGTATTTAGGTAGGATTGCAAATAAGACAGTAATATTTCTATTCCATATCCTCTGTCTTAAAAATTAAGGTAAATACAGTTAAATACCTGTGGATTAAAAAACCGCACAATATACCACCCAAAGTTGTATTTTGACTCTGTGTGTGTGTATATATATTTACATATATATAAAAAAATCTCATCAACTGTTAGACAATTTTACAGGAGTTTCAGAATAATTTGAGCTTGTGGAGAGTTGTGTTATACTTCAGAAGAATTTATTAATTATGGGAAACAAATCAGCACTTAGTTTAAAGTTGCCATCAAGAATTCATTTCATAAAGAATACAAATGATTGGTGTTGTCCTGCTTGTCTTAAAAGTGGGAATGAGCCTGGAGAGCACAGCTTGAGATTAATCAGATGAGAAAAGAAACATTCCTGAGACAAACTCTGGATTTTAGAGAGACCAGCCTTTGCAGTGTGCCTGTATTTGCCTGCAGGGGCTGGATTCATCCATTGATGTCCCAAAATGGCAATCTCTCTGCTGTGCTGGCAGATGAGTGTTCGTGTACCTTGGGTTTTGTTTTGAGGTCTGTGCCTACTGCTGGCGTAGTGCAGCAGGTTCTTTGCGTAGCTGCAAATAAGACCCTGGCTGCCTGTAATCCTGAGATCAAAGGGAAGACTGAGCTTTTCTGAAGAGTAATGTGAGTCATCAGGATGTTAATTTGGAACTTTGCAGCCTGTAATTTTTTATTTGTATTCAGCAGACCCTCAGCACTCCTGATTTTCATAAGCCAAACACCACCCCTTCACTCCTCCACATTAGGGAGGGCGTCTTTCCAACTCTTAACTCTTCAAGGAGCATCAATTCCATAAATTCTAACACTGGGGGAGGGAATACAACAACTTTGCAGGGGGTGGCTTTTCAAATAAGCTGCGTGACGGACAGAAGCTGGAGGATTTTAAGTGCAGTTAGCTTGATAAATATTGTGACTTCTGTAGGAAGGGTTTCTTAAGTAGAACCTTGAAAAAGGTTCAATTTCTAGGCTTTTCATAGCAGTCTTCTTTAGTCCCTAAAACACAGAGACCTGAACCCAAAAGTTCCCATGGGTCTCGGGTGATACTGCATCATTCCACAGTGTTGATTCACAACCTGTCATTGCAGGTGCATAAAGCAAAATCAGCTTCCAGACTGGCAAAACATGCATATGGGGAAAGGGAGAGATTGGCAGGATCTCAAAGGCTGTGAAGTTCAGGATCAGTTTGGATAAAACCCAAATGTTCAGCTTCTTATCTGAACTACAGCATGGAGGTCTCCCCGCAGATTCACTTCCCAGCACAATCACATACTCCAGCAGTGAGGTTCCCATTCTGTGGCTTTGTAAATCATCCCTGCTCTTTTCCTGCCTTTCATTCCTCTCTTTTGCCCTTTTTCTGAGCCTTTTTAAAAAATCCATCGCCTTAATTTCTTGCGATGTTTTCCTCTCCTGAAAGAGGAGCTGCTCTTGCTCTGGGTAGAGGAGTGAGGGAAGCTGCAATCAGTCAGGAGCTGCCTGTCTCCTTCTTGATCTCTTTTCGTTTTACAGCAGCAGATGTGCTAGAAATTTTCTTGCCTTTTGCCAGCTTTGGGAGATGAGCAGGGATGTAAGTGTTCACCTTCCCCCAGGAGTGAAAGCTTTAGACAGACCAGTTATTTCCATCTTTTTCAAGGACGTAGGTTTCACAGATGGGTTGAGTGCTGGATGCACAACAGCTCACTGAGATGGCAACCCAAGTTGTGTCCAAGATATTGTCGTAGTGGGACAGCACCCTTAAATACAGCCTCGCCTATACCCAGGTCCTTTGGGCCTCCTGAGGCAGCTGGATGTAGTCAGTTGAGAGCTGTGTGCGAGGTGGCTCTCTGCTGGCATGAATCACGAACAGGGTGCTCTGCTCCCTATTCTAGACCTTTCATTAATGAAGGCATCAGGGATGAAGGTAATACATTGTAAAAAAGGAGCACGGTGGTAAAAACTATGTTGACACGCCTTTCTCTTGTAGTAAGAACCCTGCACAGACACTGTCTGGCTGCAAACAGATGTTGGCTTCTCCTCATCATCACATCTGCAAGGGATACCTTTCTCCTTGCTCCAGCTAAACACAAGAAGCTCTTTACACCTCTTTCCTTCATTCTGTGGGATGTTTGTTTGGTTAAAACAAAACCCAGCGTGCTAGGCATGTGGTGGGGAGGATCACTGGTGCATGACTGCATCTGGGGACTGGAGGCTGATGGCAGAGAGGCAGAGAAAGGGAGGAGCATCCTGTGTTGCTCAGCACGAAGGCTGCTGTGCCTTTTATCAGGGTCAGGGGCTTCATTTCTGGTGGCAATATATTGTGACAATCCTGGAGGATGTAAAGATGCTGGAACACCTGTGAGAGGTCTGCATCAGTGCCGACTGAGGCCGTCACCCAAGAACTTAAGTGAATACTTTGCCTCTGGTTTGGGGGGAGAAAATCCTGTTGGAAAAGGAAAAACAAGTAATAGCAACAACATTATGAAAATGGAAAAACACTAATCAAAAGAAGAGAAAATTATGCAGCTTGATGTACTCAAATCAGGATGACCAGATAACCCCTATCCCAACGATGAGAAAAAGCTGCCTCACAAAATCAGGGGGTCAGAGGGAAATATTTTTAACAAAGCCTGGAGTGATGCCATAGCTCTAAGGTTTAATAATAGTAATGCCCAACATTTGAAAAGGATGAAAAATGATCCAAGGAAAATTCCAGGCTGTTAGTGCAAGGCCTTTGAATGTTTTTTCAAGCAAAGACTGATTAAAGACATGTTGTTGAGGGAAAAATGGGATAAAATGTGACACAGATTTTCTAAAGATAGATCTTGCCAGGCTAATCTAATAACTTTTTTGTAAGATAACTGATTTTCTACCCCAAGGAAATCCAGTACAATTTCATCTTTTTGGACTTGACTGAAGATTTGATACAGTCCATGCAGAGAGCTATTGAGACAAGAAGATGGGGGTTAGTAAGGAAATTGGAAAGTGAGCAGGGGCTGGCTTCAAGAGAGGTGGCGAGGGCTGGGTTGGCTGAGATGGGGTTGCAAGGGGCCCTTCAGCTCTCATTCTTAAAAACTGGTGTTTTTTAATTTTCAGAAAGGGTTTTGGCACAAATCTTAGCAGTGTGCTCATGAAGTTAAAATTCGCTGATGCCATGATGCTGAGAGGCATTGTCCTGACAGAGGAAGTTTGGGAAATCATCCAGGAAAAAGTGGATGACCTTGAGCACTGGGACAAAATAAATGGAATGAAATGCAGTTTTCCACAAATGGAAGGCAAACATATTTTTAAAATAAAAGTATACATACTGCAGTGTATATGTAACATATACGCTATATATGCAGCCCAATATATACTATATTGGGAGCAGAGTATTGGAAAGCTGGTGGTAAAGGCTGTAGAGCAGTATTTAATCTCAGAATGATTGTAAACGACAAGAGTGGATTTTTCCTCAGCCATGAAAAAAGCAAATGCATTTTGAGACTGCATTGGGAGAGGTATTTCCAGCAGAAACAGAAAAGTATTGGTGCCATGTGAAAGTGGTAGGAAGTGGTGTGGAATCACAAATCCTGTGTCCTGGTCAAAAAAATATTCTCTTTGGACCAGGTAGAAAGAAGTGGGCTGGGGTGATTTGGTTTTTTAACAGAATGTTCTCATGGAAGGCGAACTTGAAGAAAAGGGCTCATTCAGCTGAGCAACGTGTGTGCTGAGGGGACCTGTGGCTCTCCTCCAGAAACACGTCAGGAGTAAACACTATGGAAGGAAAAATACACTATTTAAAGGGCAGCATGGACACTGGAGTATATGAGTATTAGCTAGTCATGAGTAAGTTCACACTGAAAGTGTAGATGTATCCAAGCCTTGCTGCAGCATAGGACCAGGTTTATTAACCTCCAGTCCCTCAGCTGCTGCCCTTCGCAGGCTCACCCAGTGCTCAGAGTTGCATTTAGAGCTGTGATTCAGAAAGGTCTCTGGGCAAATGCAGGGTCTTGAGTGCCTCAGAAAATCTGCCTTCAATTGAAAATCAGTCCTGATTTCCAATTAGCTTTGTCCTGGGAATACCTAAGTCTGCTTTTCTGTCTGGGACCATCCCTCTTAGTGAAGGCTCTCTAGGAAAATTGGATTATCAATCTCAAAAGCAAATATTATTTGAGCATCCTTGGCTCTTTCTAGAGAGTTTTCTTAAAACTATGGAAAGGGGAAAATACAGTGATGTAAAGGGAAGATGTGTTATTTTGTTGTTTCAGAGCAGTCTATACCATTTGCTGTGTCATCCTACTGCTATACCACACGTGTGCAATTCTTACTTGAAAGTGAAAGCAGAAGAGTTGCATCTAATGTTTTATTTATGGAAATCTTGTGCTTGTACTAGAGCATGGAAATATAAATGGACTTTAATAAATAGAGATTAGAAAACTGAAAAAATATTTCCACTGCTCTTCCTTCTCTTAAAATGTGTTGGGTAAGGGGCTGACTTTCTGGAGAAAGAGAGAGAGTATAAAATTGCCAAGAAATTCTGCTATTTAATTAGATACAGCCACCTTCAAGTGGGAATGGTTGGTGTTTGCCTAGCTTCTTGAATGTCCTTGTTCTTCCCACAAACTTTCACTAATCTTTTAACGCCAGCCATGGCTATTGCTGTAATTAGGTGCAAAAATGTGAGCAGTAGCAAACAAGCTACTTGACAAAATGCAGCAGTCCCTTGGGGCAGATGGTGCCAGCAGATGAAGGAGATTTTATTACTTAGAGTATGGGTTTCTGAGGTGAATCTCAACCTGTCCTGCCAACTGTCTGCTTGAAGACAGCAGTAATAAAAAAAACTACTGAAGGGGAAGACCTGGGCCTCATGTTCTCCTTCGCTTTTAGGGCAGAATACCTTTGCATTTTTATGGGCTTTAGGATCCAGCTTTCTTTCTCCCTTTGCAAGCAACGTCATTACTGCTGTCTCATATGCTCTGTCCCTTTTATTGCATCCCTGAATATATTATATGTCCCTATATTACATTCCTGAATACAATAATCAGGATACAGATTACGCACCATGTTCCACTCATTAGTGAAGACTTGTGCTATCTATTTATATGAACGATGAATCTGTACCGAAACTTTCTTATGGCACTGTGGCCTTGTTCAAAATCTGAGCTCAGATTTCATTTTGAACGTGGTTCCTGACCTATATACACAGAACTGGAGTATGAAGACTGTTTTGAAATATAGATTTGGGTCTTGATTTGATAGTCACATCACTTTTTTAATGTATTTTCCAGTATTTGTAACCACTTTATTCTTGGACCTTTGACAAGAATAAGAGGTTGGATAATAAACATCCGGAGTATTTTTTTTCTTGTCTTAAATTAGCTCCTGATTAAAGTAAATGGAGATATTCTATTTCTGCAATAAAAAGTAGTGCTCTTCATCACTTTGATCAACATGTTTGTGCTTACATTTTCCTCTCTCCAAAACTGAAAATGCAAATAATTGTCTCAATATAGTATTTATATTGCAGTTCTATTAATATCAGCATTATAGTCCTTTTTGAAGCACCATGTTGGAAAAGAGAGTGCTCACAAATTTAAATTGAATTGTCTGCTGCTCCCACTCTCACTGTTTGTGTCTGTAGTCTCACTGAAGAGCCCCAGGCAAGGAGCAAGACCCTTTTGTGCTATCGGCTGTGCAGCCCAGATCAAAACAGTGATCCATGACCCCAAGAAGTTCAGCATTGCAAATGCATGTATATTGCTGGCTAAAATATGACTCCTTCCAGGCTTCCGATCAGCTCAACTATAATTTCTGACTCAAGACCTCATTCATATTTAGGACAAACTGAATACATTCTACAAAGCTGAAAAGATGGACTTAATTAGTAGATTATCATTCTTTCAGTTGAAAGGGCTGGTGGTCGAGTCCCAGGTGGACAAACAAGGTTCTGATGCTTGGCTATCAGCGCGGTGATCTGTTCATTTGAGCCAAGGGGAACCTTTGTCCTGCTGCTCATCACAGACTGCACTCCATTTCTTTTAAATCAACTGCGTCTACCAGTTACGATGGAAACACTTTGCCTTTGAATCATCCATTTTCCCAAATGTATTCAACCCACGAGTAACTTATTAAAGATCCGCACAGACTCTCTCCTAGCCGGTCGGAGTGGAAATGAAAAAACCCATCCCTTGTGTTTAAACCGCTGCTGTAGAAGTGCTGCATTATGTTTTTATAATGTGAGTTTGGGAAAAGAAAAACAATTTGTCGTACTGCTAGGACCCATTACAAATGAAGAAGATTATCTTTGAGATTATCTTCGACTCCTTTCAGAGGTTCAGAGTATGATGGAGTGGCATGGTCACAATGTAGGTTTGACAGTGACCATTTGCAAATAATTAATGTTACCATGGCATTCCCCATATAAAGCCACAGTCCATTTAATTATGTGCAGTGGCAACACTGTGATAATCTTGCAGATAACAGCTGTAGAGGCAGTATCTGTCAGGAATTAGAAGAGGACTTGGAGAAAATTGTATTGCATTGTAAGTTAAAAAATGTGGTCACAGTTTTACTGCAAATATAAGATTGAGATTATTTCACTTGTTTCTGATTTTCCTTTTATTTATAAAGGCAGCTGTTGTCTTGATTCACACTAGGGAGGGAGAGAGTTGACAGGCTGTGTGATTGAACCCCTGCATTAGAGGGGTGAATTTGCTGTTGAGCACAAGGACTATGATCAGTGTATATTATTAATTCAAGCACATTATTTCTCAGTTCTGAGAGTGGGAGCATTATGCAGTGGTGGTGGTGGTGCCAAACAGCCTGCCCAGCCTCACAGGTTGCTAGATAGGGAAGTTCAGAATGGACTCTGTCTTTAGAGAGAGGTTATCAGTCTCAGAGGATGTTGGTCAGTCCTCCCTTTGTCACTGTATCACCTCTGGGAGACCTCAAAGTTTGCCTGACCCAGCCAGCATCTGGTGTGATGATGTCCTGCCATCCCGAGATTGTCCCTAGGTAGAAGAGGAGGAGAAGAACATTGGCCCCTCCATGATCTTTTGTTCTTCCCATCAGCCTTCCCAGCCTCTTTGATAAAAATGCACCTTTTCTGCAGGATGAGGTCTTGAGGAAGTGATGACCTTTGTGATGCTGGTGGCTGGCAGACTCTGGCAACAAACCAGGGTGGCCTTGAAGGGGACATCCTGCTGTTGGGCTGGTGTCAGCCTTCTGTGCACTTGGAAAGATCACAAAGACTTTTTGGCAAAAGGGCCTCGAACTGACAGTGGAGCTGGGGAGGTTTCCAGCTCTGTTTGCACGTATGCTCTCCTCCCTTGCTTAGCAGGCACAGTTTCACAGCTCTAAGATGTGACCCTGTGTATTTAGCTGACTTTACTGTTCCCCGTCAGCCTTATGTTTCAGGCTTTTTCCAATCCCTTTCCCACCTCTTCAGAGCTTGTCAGTGTGTTTGTTTCAGTCCAAAGTTAAAGAGTCTTGCGCAAGTCAAGCCTGGGAGTCTATTCCCTTCCTCTTCTTTTATCTTGCATTCTTTAATGTTTGTCATTCTGGATGGTGTCCATGATGGAGCAGTGTCCCCTTACACAGTGTAATATGGAGCAGACACCCTCTGCTTCTTTTTGGAATCAGTATTATGCAGTGAATGGTAAGAAGGAGGACTTGGGAGAAAATGCAGTGCTGTGTTGGCTTAGGTTTGATTTTTGATGGGTCTGGGTTTCTTTAAATTTTCTGGTTTTCATTTTGAAATGTGACAGCTCGGTCTGTCTGCCGTGCCGTCTTCCCAGCTGGCTTTCTCCAGTGTTAAAAGTGATGCTGTGCTCTTCTATTTGTACTTGTAGTTCCTGATCATTTTTTGATGTCTCTTCACTGCTTTTTATCAGTACATGTTAAATCTCTTTTTCCTTAACTCATTCATCTCTCTGGCTTTTCGAGATACTGCTTTCTCTCCCCATGCTCTGCTCCTTTCCCTTGTGTCGTGCTCTTGTTCTAATAAACTCACCAGTTTGATCACTATCCACTTTATCAGTCAACATACGACAATGGTGGCATAGGCAGTGGTCTGTATCAAATTTTGCTGTACAGTTCCCTTTGCCATGTCCCATAGATTGGGGCTGTAACTCACAATGGTCCTTTCTGGGGTATAAAAAGGCAGTGGGCCACAGGTAGTGGTACTAAGTTGTGGTTTCTTGTTTCGTGTTTCTTGTTGTGGTCTAGATCAAACTTTGTCCTACCCACTGTGCATCCCAGGCACTCCTCTGCATCCATGTTATTGTTGCACTGTTTTTACAGCTGTAGCATCCTGGAGCCCTTGGACCAAGACACTTATCCCCCCAGCCGATGGAGGGGTACTGATTTGCTGATAACTAAATATCGACAGGAATTTACGGCTCTCCTTCGTTGACTGTAGTTAGCAGGTGAACTGACATGCTTTCAGGAGACCAGAGCCAGTTCATGGAGGAGTTCTTGATGATTTTTGAACCCATGCCAGAGTAGAGATCTGGGGAGCCCATACAGGATAGGTGAGATAGATCCTTGTTCGTCTTTCCTCCCTTCTGTGGGTGTACAACGCAGGTCAGAGTCTGGCTTTTTTTTTAAGAGGAGATGATCAGCTATAATTTTGCGTGCACTGAGCTGGGCTGACGTCAGCGGAGCTCTGTCTGAGTTTGACCCATTTTATTCAGTGTGTGTTACATACCTCTGTGCAAATGATGAAGCAGTGACTTAACACAGGCAGTGATTCATACAGACACCTCTGCAGAGGATGTCTCGATCTTTCCATAGCTGCACTTTGCTGAGGAACCACCTTGTTTCCATCCCAAAATCATCTGGGAATGCCATCTGCAGCTGGGAAGTCCAGTCTCTCCTCCATGCACCAAAACCCCCACCACTTAACTTCTGAGCATGCTTTATCTTTGCCATGCCTTAAAGGAGGGCACAGATGATCTCCAGCACCTCATGCTCTGGGGGTAACAAGCACCAAATGTTGCTGTAGCTCTTGTGTCAGAAATGTGCCATGTGGTGTGAATGTGTTTAGCCTGGATTGCTCCCATGGATCTCAGTGTCAGTGAGCTCAGCCCTGTGCTGGTTTTGCTTTTTCCTTAAACTCAGTCAGAAACTACTGCAGAAACCCCAGCCTTGCTGTGTATTGCTTTCTCCCTCTCTGCTGTGGGCACATTACTGGTGCAGAATCTGTTATCACTGTTGCAGTGTGTTTATTGTGACTGAGTGTTGTGCATTAATCTTGCAGCATCCTGTGGTGATGGAACGTCATCCTTGTTCCCCTGAGTGGTGATACTCCAAGCGTACCTTTTTTTGCATTCTTAGGACATGAACTTTTTTGTCAGTCAAAACCCAAACTGAGCAGTAGAATGAACATCAGCAAAACATCTGTTGTCCTCCAGACTGGTTGTGGCCCAGCACAGCAGAGAGCAAGTCTGAGATCAGATGCCAGTTTCAAACCTGTAGAAGCTTTGATCAAAACACTTTGTATTTTGCATTTCACTTTCCTTCCTCTGTTGAAAGAGGAAGAGCAGCAGCTATTGCTACATACCACTGCTTCTATATAAACAGCATTTTTGTTGCATAGTGCTGTTAAATATTAAGCAGTGTTATATATTTTATAAAGGTCTGATAAAGCACTTTGAAGAAGAAATTTAAATGATAGTGATGTACTGTTTATATTTTTCTTTTGATTTGCTGCGGTTTTTTACATATGACATAGAAAACAAATATTTGATGTATGCTTGACTTTTTTGCTTTTGATCTCTATTTTGTTTTTCCTTCATCAGTAGCCCCTTGTTTTCTGACCTAGCATTTTTTCAGATTTAAAGCGGTGTTTTTCCGAACACCGAACACTTATCCAAGTTCACACCAAAAGCACTGTGGATTTGGACTCCACCCTCTGCCTCAGACACTCCTCAGCATGAAAGAAAAGCAAATCTGTCTTTTAACAAGATGAAACCAAGTTGGATAAACATTCGATTTGAATTGCCTGGCTCTCTCTGGAGCTGTAGATTCACATCTTGGCTAAATAACTCCTAGTGGTTCTTTCATTTGAAATGGATATCAGTTTACAGTTTGGAGACCTTTTGAATAAGACCTTAAAAGAGTGACATCCCCTCTGTTAAGACACAGCCAGCAAGGATTTGTGGTGTTTTGCCATGACTACCTAGCAAGATTGCCTTCTCCCCTGTTGCATGGTGGTCTTACGTACATGTGTCCCTGCTTGGACCAGGTGACCTCCAGAGGTTCCTCTCAACCTCAGCCAGCCTGGGATTCTGTGACTTGTACTTTCTGCTCCAAAAAGTCTTCCCTATTACTGGGGCTATGCTGGTAAGATCCTTTAAGATGTTTGGAGTGATATTATTTTCTCTTCGGTGTATTGTCAATGATTATACATCCATTTGATGTAAGTTCAAAGCTTACTGGAGTCACTGAAAGTTTTCAGGGATCAGGGGAGCTGGATAACCTTGCCATGTGGAGAGAAAACTCAAGGTGAGAATGTACTGTGCATTGCTTAAACAGGGAAACAAAATCAAGTGAAAGCTGTGCTTTTTTCCCCCAGTTTTTACTGAAATGTATTACTTGTCCCATGAAAGATAGACCAAGGGCAATCTCCATTAGCTTGCATTATCATTTTCCATTCAGCATTTCCCTTGCACATGCAGGTCAAAGGAGAATGGATGCGTGCATGACCTAAATCCTTCAAAAACAGGGCACAGTATTATTTTCCTCCGGAGGTCTGTCCTCTGGTTGTCCTCTGAGGGAGTTCATTTCTCACCCCCGCAGGATCGACGACTGTTTCTGTGCCTCTCGGAAGCTGGATGCAGTTGCCACCGAGGCCAAGTTCAAGCAAGACCTGGGTTTTCGGATGCTCAACTGCGGCCGAACGGATCTGGTTAAGCAAGCCATATCCTTGCTGGGGCCGGATGGGATCAACAGCATGAGCGAGCAGGTAACGGGATAGACATTTAAAGAAGCAGCTGTGAAATGGGAGAGTTTTGTCTGCTCGTCACAGGAAATGAGCCCCAGCTTTCAGCTCTACATAGACGGGACCTTAATGCTTTCCCTGCATTACTTTGCATTGAGTTAAAGCACTGCCAGGTGAATGTCTATGTTAAGTGAGGTCATTTTGAGTTGTATTGATTTGTCAGTACTGAGGTAACTCAGCATGAGGGCGACTGCAGCCCCTGAAATCTTCTTAACAGTGAACTGAGTCGAGTGAAGCCAGAGGAAGATCCCAAGAGAGCTTAGTGTTGAGCTGAATACTTAAAACTGCTTCAGTGCCATGCACAGTGGTGTGAGACAGGGCTTTGTGAGGTGAACAGCCTTCCACTGCACACAGCTCTGGGATCTGTCACCACTTCATGTGCGCCACCCAGCCTGTCAGTAAATGGTTAATTGCTGGCTCTCTTTAATTGATTTCAGTCCGGTTTGAACTGGCCTTGCAGATGTGAAAGTATCTCTGCAGTTACCCCTCTGCTGGTGGTTGTGCCTGGGGATAAAGCTGCCCTCTGCAGCTACCTACTGGCAGCTGTCTGCTGGGCGGTGATGCTCACCGAGGTGGTTCCCCCTTCCCAGAGGGAAATGATGGCTGTGGATACTAACCTTTCCTTTTGAAATAGAGTCCCCTGACTTTTCTGGTGCCCCTGATGAAAGTTTGTCACTGCATGTTCCCAGAGCTGTGGCATCATTTTTGACAGGAGCCAGGTAGCTGCCACCTCTCAGGTGGTCATGTGGGATAGGAGCTGGACTGTTCATCGGTTTAGGTGTTCTGAGATGAAAGCTGTTCCAGGAATGTGAGTTATGTTGCTGTTCAGTAGCTTCAGTCTGAGTCAATATTGTGGATTCATCTGAGAAAAGCTTTAGAAGAGGGCAATACTTCCTGCAGAAAAAATAGTATCAGTCTGCTCATTCCAAGGTTCATACATTATACTCTTTTAAATTATTTTAAGTTTGTCTGAACCTGGAAACTTTTCACAGCGTACTTCCTCTGTCCTCCAGGCTGAAAACTGGGAACACTCTGGCTTGATTCATCAAAGTACCTGATCATATGCTTAACTCTGAACACATGCTTTTACATCCTATTTGAGTGAAAGTTAAGCCTGTGCTTAAATGTTTCTCTGGATCAAATGTCCCACATCTTGCAGGATCCCACATCTTGCAGGACAGAGCCCTAAGTCATACAAAGCTGAAAGAAAGACCGTAATTTTGTGTTTTGCCAAAAACCAAATGCCCTTTGTGTTGATTGTACACATTGTTACTGTGTTCCTGTGTGTGCTTCGAACACTAATGACGGGATCATTAAAAATCCATTCCTCCCACGTTCAGAGAGGGGGGTGAGTGGTGCTGCAGCACAAGGCTGAGCTGCAGGGCAAGCCTGGGGGGACTGGCAGAGGCAAAAGCAACAGGGACAGCAGTGCAAGAGAAGGGGAGGTTAAAATCCTCATTAACTCTTTAAAACCCTGACACTGCAGCATGACATTCTGGGCCCCTTTTAGTCAGTGTTAAGTCCTCCTTCAGCTGCAGCAGGGTCAGAACATCTTGTGTGGTTCCCAGGCAGAGCCTTTGCTCTGGATGTTGCTGCAGAGTTCCTCACTGGGGCTGCCCACGTGCTGTGTCTTGCAGCAGGAGACCCAGCACCGGGTTTTCTGTTCTACTGATCTGATTAGACCCCTTGTGCTAAATGAACACTTGACTTAATTATCCAATGATGCCACTTACAGAAACTGAAAAAACAGTTGAAGGAACACGTATTTAATTTTAAGCTGCTGCCCCATCCTTGCGTTCCAAGGCCCAAGCACAATTTTTTTGTAATTCGCATGGTCCTGTTTGTTCCCATAGCGTTTGTTGACTGCCAAAGGAAATGTTTTGCGACTGGCTGTGGCTGAAGTCCTTTCAAATTCTCTTTGCAAATAGCTTCAAGTCACCCAAGAACTCTCCTTGCCTTGTTTTTTCTTAGTAATGGCATGAGGCCCCAAGTGCCTATTCCACAAGTACGCTGCAGATTGGATCCTGTGAAATGCTCAGTGTGTTTCAGGGAGGATCTAAGGACCTTGCAGGGACAAACCTTAGTTTATATTGTCTCTACGGGAGCAGCCCTTCCATACATAAGCTACCTTTAGCCCTGCATATAAACAGGAAAACTGGGGTAGTTCAGCAAAAACAGTGGTGCTGGGCTCTTGCTAGGAAGAGCAGTGTCACAGCTCCGTGTCTGGCCAGGACAGGTACCTCCAGTTTCTCTGAAAATAACTTCCCTTCATAGCAGCACTCTCATTAAACAGCACATGGACTGTGGTCTGACAGCAGATTTACTGGGGGACCTCGAGGCAGGCTGTAAGCATGCATCAGAATAGCTGCATGCTTCAGGAGATTTACTGCAAAGCAACTGGTGGCTGTTGGTCAACACCTCCTACTGTATTTAATAAGCAGCTTTTGCTGTTATAATTTACAGTAGATTTAATAATTTTGTTCATGGTTTCAACTGGACTCATTGCCACAGCAGTACTTCCCTCAAGGGAAATGGTGATCAGGCCTAGCAGGTATTTCAGATTAATACAAGTTGCATTGTGGTGATTCTGTAATGAAGGGTCACTTAATCTACTTTTTCTCCAAGCAGGGCCATGTTTTCCTAGAGCCAGCAACTTGCAACAAAGCTTTCTGGCGTTTCATTTAAAATTAGGTCCGTGTTTGCTAGGGAGTGCTATACAAAGCCTTGACATTTCCAGCCCCTTACAGTATCCATGTTGAAAAAGCTGTTCCTCAGATCTGACCGATCTTAAAAGGAGCTTGAGATGTTTTAAAGGCTCTTTCAGTAATTGAAAAGTTAGATTTTAAGATGCTCTGATTATAGAATACTGAATAGAATTCTTGTCTTTTTAAAATACTAGTGAAAATAATGGTTGCTTTGGTGAAAACATGTCTCTGCTGGGGCCCCAAAGACAAAGATGCTCAGTTTAGTATACAATGGAGGTGAGGCTGGCAAGCCTAGTTTCACTGACCATGCTGAAGACAACATGAAAAATACAAGCAGTAAGCACAAGTGACAACAAAAATGGAGATCTTTACAAAAATGGTTGACTTTTGCTACTCTGAGGGGCATGTTTGTAACAGAGGTAATGGCTTTCATTAAATATATGCTGTTAGTCTTGATGATATATACTTAAATAATTGTTTTAAAAATCAAAGAGAGTTCTGTGTTAAATTTGTCAATTCCTTTGTTTTTTAACTCCAAAAAATGACTAGGGCATGACTCCACTGATGTATGCTTGTGTCAGGGGTGATGAGGCTATGGTGCAGATGCTGCTAGATGCTGGAGCAGATCTGAATGCTGAGGTGAGGACTTTTTGTTGGTTGTATCTTTTTTCTGTTGTTTGTTTACATCTTGAACTACCCCCTGAAACTGTAGCGGAGCAAAAATCACAAGAATTAAAAAGAAAACAAATCTGTCTTATCCTGGATGGGACCACTTGAAATGAACAGTGAAATCAAAGGGCATTAGGTTAACGCTGGGATTCACTGCACAGAAGGGGTCATGTCATCGGACTTCACCCACAGGTAACAGTGATTTAGTTGTGTTTGCACACTGCAAATGAATACAGGTGTTAGCACCAGCCCTGAGCACAGCTCTGACGATACTAGAAGGACTCACTGACTTTAAATGAAGAAGGTAAAAGAAACACCCATCTGGGAACCTGCCAAAGCTCAGCATTTCTATGCATACGATGTTCCGAGTAAGCATCCCCAGCACACAAGTGCCATATAGGTTCCATTGTTTTGTTTTACAAAGTGCCTTGGGCTAAAAACTGTTGGATGAGGAGCTTGAAGCTTCCAGAATGTAAATGTCTCATTGATGAATGCACATCACAAACTCGGACAATCTGTCCACCAAACAGATTGTGGTCCAACTCAGTGCAATGCAGGTATGTACATTTTTAAAGAGCCATTTGAAAATCCTCGGAAGAGTTATTTGTTAATGATTCCAGTTTCAATTTGTTGAGGTCATGAGTAAATTAAGCTGTCTGCTTCACTTATCTGTGTTCCATCTGTTCTGTTTGGACTTGAGCGAGCTGATAAATTGGAGTCACTGCTTCAGACAGACGTTTTGCACTTTTAAAAAGTCTAATTTAAAAAGTAGGAATGGATGTCACCCGTAGGAGACTGATAGTGTTACTACTATGTGGTGAAATCAGCTGGTGATTTCAGTTCCCCACAGTCAAGCACACCACCCTCAAAGCTGGCAGTAACTGAACACTCGAACCCCGAGTCAGACCAAAGACTGGATGGGCAGGGAGGCTGATCTCTGCCTTAGCCCTGCCTTGTGGCTCAGATGTGAGGTGGCGTTATTTGGTTCCTAGGATGAGTTTTCATTAGGAGCAGTCTTTCCGATTGCTCCAGTAGTCTTCCACGCTTGAATCAAATGCAAATTTAAACAGTTTTGTCTTCCTGAAACTGCTGACATCTGAAAGAACAGCTCCAGTGAGGAATGTGAACCTCCCCAATTCATTGCTGGAGAGTGTTTGCTCTAAAATCAAACGAAAACACTTTTGGACAAGAACTGTGAATAATTATGGCGTGCAATTATAAGATGATTTGTGCACACCACAACCAACTGTGCAAATTGGGCAATTATGGCAAAAAAAAGGCAAATCAACCATGAACAAAAATAAATACTCTGTCAGGTGCCTGCATAATTTTCTCCCTTTCACTTTGCAAATATGTTTCCAAAAGTAGTCTCAAATGCTGGGCACCTCCCTTTTTGATTGCCCATCCTTAGTGAAAATGGATTCATTTCCAGATGTGTTGAGGAGCTGCAGTATGCTCTGTACTCAGTGGGACCTGTAGCTGCTCAGCCAGTCTCATCCTTAAGAATCTGTCCAGCTGCAGGTCTTTTGCAAACACTGTGTTGGAGAGAACTCTGACTTCAAAAAAAGAAGCAAAAAGGAGCAAAGGAGTTAAAATGACTTCATTTTCTTTGCCGCTTTCCATGGACTGACCCAAACAGTGGTGGGAACTGTGCTTGAGGAGGAGCTGGATGCATTCACTGAGCTGTGGTCCTGCCCATCCTTACCCTCTGCTGCTCTTGCTCCACATCCCAAACCCCAAGGCTTGAGCTGCTCAATCCTCTTCCTTCTGACCAAACTCAGCCCCTAAGGAGCCGTGTGTCCTTGTTCAGAGGCCAGCACACTCCCTGTGGTGCCCTTTGAGCTCTCCCTTTGGCAAATCTGGGTGGTAACAGCCAGGTGCTGGTGCAGATCTGGCAAGCTATGGGATCTGCATGGGCTCTAAAGATTTTGCTCTCATCCCTGTCCTTGGGACTGAGGGCCTGCTTCTAGCAAAACGCTGCATGTGGTGCTTGGAAATGCGAGCTGCTGATGGAACTGAATATTTAATGACTGGCCCTGCTCCCCTGTACAGATAGAAGTACTTCACACAAGGTAGTGAAAGCAGAGCTGGCTGATGAGACAGAGAGATGGTGCATCTTTTACTCTGATTTTAGTCTTCCTCTGAAGATCAATAACAAGATTTTGAGTTTTGGTGTCACACTCCATCTGAGTGTGCAGTCTCGGATTGCAAATGTTCATTAGATTTTACCAGCTCTGTGAACCTCATCAATATTAATACCCCCATCTTTAAGACAGGGAAACTGAAGCAAAGAATGGTTATTCATCTTCCACAATGTCTATATTAGAGGCACCAGGCACTAAGGCATAGAAAATGGAAGGAGCAATCTGAAGAATAGCATTTTGTTTTCTAAGGGTATAGATTGCATCTCTTTTAACTGTCACCACCCAGCACTTCTAGCTTAACTCAGACAGGAGAAGGCAGTAAAAAGAAGTTTTCTTGAAACATTTCTGAAGTGACACTCTGCCCCATCACTTCTCAGACGTTTTTTTTTCCCCTCTGGTGAGAGAGGAGGAGCCTGGAAGAATGCCTGCAAACTCCAGGGTAGGGCTTGTGATGTGTCTTTCATGACAGCAGTGACAAAAGTCATACTGATTTAAGTGCAAAGAAATTTGGCTGGGCCTGGAGCAATCCCAAGACCCGGTGCTGTTGGTACGTGGTCTGGTGAGGTCAGTGGGAGTGGTCCTTAGCTGTAAGTGTCCTGATCCATCCTTACTTCCCCAGTGTGTGCTGTTGTAACCAGCTGTGGATGTTTTGCCGTTGTGCAAAAGAATCTGGTGGCCAGTGGTTTAGATGGAGCTACAGTAGTTGGTAAAAGACTTCATTTGGTAAGAACTCAATTCAAGCTGTCAAATCAGCATGAACAGTTTTAATATTGAGAAAAATTCTGCAGGAAAAAAATGAAGCCAATCATTTTATAAAGCACCTTTCCCTGGTTTTCTATTTCACTTACTCCCTCACATGCCTGGCTTTCAGGCAAGTTGAATTTTGTTACATACAGCTCTTTAAAAAAATAACTTTAATTTGTTTATAGGTTGTCAGTACTGCTCATAAATACCCATCCGTCCACCCTGAGACCCGCCATTGGACAGCTCTGACATTTGCTGTGTTGCATGGACATATTCCTGTAGTTCAGGTATTATTGTATTTCCCTACCTGCATCTCATCCTTTTTTTTTCCTCCTCTTCAGTTCTAATTACATCCATCTCAAACCAGCATCCTCTTGTCATACTCATATTGGTTACTTCTGCTTCTTCAAGAGTGTACTGATATATGATAGACTTACAAAGTGAATACGGTGTTCAAACCTTAACCAATATGAGGCTTAAACAGGACAATTTTAAAGCAAAGTTGCACCAAAGAAAGTCTGACAACTCCTTGTGCTCCTTCCTGACCACTTGTTTTATATGTTTGTTTATTCATTCATTGCACTTTCTTACACTACAATATTCTAGCAAACACTAAGCCGCTGCCTTGGTGGGAGAGAGGTGGACAACAGCCCTCGTGCTGCTCCCGAGGGAGAGAATCCCTCGCTCTCCTTGCCCCATCCAGGTGTCACGTGGGATGTGCTGGTTCTGTGCTTTGGCATCTCAAAAGTTGAGAAGGTTTATTCTTCAAAACTGCTGTGTCTGTGACACACTCAAGCACCAAAACTTTGAAGGCCTTAAGACAGAAGTGGCCAAGAGGGGGCTGGAGCACAGGCTCCATCCTGCTCTCCTTGGCCACTTTTGTTTTCGGCATTGTTGCTACTAATGTGGAAGTGTCCCGATGGAGACCACAGCTTTTGGACCCATTGCTGCAATTGGTTCTTAAGAATTGCCTTTCTTTTGGCCACGTCTTCATGTAAAAGATGGAGACAATTGAAATCTGATCCATTTTTGGATGGTGCTGGGCTTCTAGAAGACCATGAAGGAAGGATGCTTGTCGGGCTAATTTTCTTCCATCTCCAGTGCATTACTTCCTAACACTGACCTTACCCCATTTCCCATTCAAAAAACACTGGGTTACACTTTTTTGGCTCTGAAGTTGGACACTGGTGCTTCTGGTGTTTGTCAGCATAAAATGAGCGAAAAAAGGAATGAATTTGCCTCTGTGAAATAATGGGCAGAATTTGCATGTCACGTGTCTCCATTGTATCTGGTTTGCAGATAACAAAAAGCATTAGATTCTCATTTGTCACTGTTCATGAACTCTGAAGACTGTGATACCCCCAGTTGCTCTAAATGGTGAATTTTCTTTCTAGCTATTGCTGGATGCTGGAGCAAAAGTAGAAGGTTCCTTAGAGCATGGAGAGGAAAATTACTCTGAAACTCCTTTACAGCTGGCAGCAGCTGCTGGTAAGGACTTTCTTTCTCCTCCCGCTGTAACAATTCCTCAGCTGGGATCTGTGGTTTAGGTGAGCAAATACTGGATTTTAAAAGGACTAAAAATGCGTGTCTTGCCTTGCAGGAAATTTCGAACTGGTCAGTTTGCTGTTGGAGCGAGGAGCTGACCCCATGATAGGAACAATGTACAGGAACGGCATTTCCATGACTCCACAAGGTGACATGAACTCTTTCAGTCAGGCTGCTGCACATGGACACAGGTAGAGTGGGAACAAGTCTAGTGGCATCCTTCAAGTGCTGCTTTTTTGCCTGGGCATCCAGTTTGAGCAGATGGGTGAAATTTCTGCATGAACAATTGAACATGCCACCAACTGAGCAGAGATGTAAGGCTTTCTGCTAGCATGTGAATTAAACCAGTTGGTGGTACAAGCTGCTTTTTGATTTCTGATGTTAAAAAAAAAAAAAAAAAGGAAGGGGACTCCTTGTGGTGTGTTCAATGCAGTGGTTGTTAAATGGCAGCTGATGTGACAGCAGAAAGGAATGTCAAAGACACTCCTTCTGAATTTCTTGACGTATTTCTCAGGTTTGAGTGAATTGTGTCTGTACTGCTGCAGCCTTAATTTTTGTTGAACAGAGTTTCTGCATCTGTGTTTACTGTAAAGTTCTGTGTGTCTTAATGTTGTTTGTATGCTGCAAATTTTTTAAAAAAAAAGAACTACTGAAATGAGCACCTGGCATGCATGACCTTGCAATGCTCAGGAGTTGACTGCAGTGTAATGAATTAGTACCATGATCTTCACGTTCCTACTTTTCTGATTGTAGCCATCCAGAGGAACATAGATACAGGTTAGAGACAGTACCTACCGTGTGTTTGCTTAGAGATGAGCTGCCAGTCTAACACCACGCTCACGGCACGTCAGGGCGGGTTCAACAGCTCTGCCCATCTGGAGCCTGCGAGGAATCCCTGGGACACACAGGACACTTTGGGCATTGAAGTCTCACATTCACCCAGTGTGAATGGGAGCCACAGGCCTGAGGAGAAGCTGGGGCTCTCCTTGGCTTGGCTGCTGGCTGTCCATGTCACAGACTCTGACTCTAGTGTTCCTACCTGTATAACACTCACACACACCTTCTTCCTTCCCTCTGTGCCCTAAATTTGTTTGGGACACACCATTCTGCGGTCTAAGCGGGTGCGGGGGGAGCACTGGAATACAAGGAGGGTGAGCTGGGTGCCAGCCTGGTTTCTCTTCTCACAGCTGCAAAACCAAGGGAAACTCTATTGAGGTTGCTGAGGTTGTGCTTGTGTGAACCTGCGGGCACAAAGTCTCTGAGTTTGGGCTTTTGTTGTTTGGTGGCCCAGCTGGATCAGTGGCTTTGTAGAGTAGTCCCAGCTGTGCTTGAACCTGCCCTGACTGGCCTTGTTGAATGTCTAGCTGCTCTAGCTTTCCCAGACTGCTTTGAGTGTGAATGGAGTGGTGGTGCTTTCAGTAGCTCCAGGCAGCTCCCTTCTCAGGTGGCTGCCATGGTGGGAGTCCCAAGAGCTTGTCCAGAGGCACCTTGGCCTTCCCTGACTGCTGAAGAAGTCTTGAGTCATGTTTAGCTCACGAGTCTTTGTTCCCACGAGATGCCGCCACTCGTGCGACATCTGTGCAGTTCCTGTCGCGACAGCAGTGACTTGCAGACGTGTCCCAGGCAGTGCAGGTGGGCTAGCAGGAGCTGTGCTTGCCTTGGGTCTGCTCTCAGCTGGTTCTGCCATTAGCTGGAGTAATTTCCTGGGCAGGTGTCCTAACTTGCCACGTCACAGCAAGTACACCCAGCGCAGTGAAAGCCTGGCCACTGACTCTGCTCTCCCTTTCCTCTCCTCTCCTGCCCTCTCTCCCTGTGTCTGTCGTGCCGTGATTGACAGGAACGTTTTCCGCAAGCTGCTTGCTCAGCCGGAGAAGGAGAAGAGCGATATCCTGTCGCTGGAGGAGATCCTGGCCGAGGGGACGGACTTGCCCGACTCGGCAGCAGCTCCGCTCTGCGCCAGCCGCAACAGCAAGGCCAAGCTGAAGGCCCTGAAGGAGGCCATGTACCACAGTGCCGAGCACGGCTACGTGGATGTCACCATCGACATCCGCAGCATAGGTCAGTCCTGGGCTCCTTCCTCTTCTTCATCCGGGGAAGGACCACTGTAAGAAACACGTCCCTCTTGACGGGCTGTTGCGTAAACCAACCACATCTTCCTCAACTCTTTTGGAATAGAAGGTGACGGGAGATCTGACAGGTTCCCAGCCCATTCCAGCTCCACAGCACACCCTGTTCAGGGGCCAGTGGCTTTTTTCTGCAGGACACAGTGGTTTCCACCAGGAGCCATCTGCACTGCTGCATGGCAGAGTGTAGGTAAGGCTCTGGGGCAGTGTTCAGCTGTCGTGGGCCACCTCCAGCTGCTTCTGTTTTGCACTCTGCTGTAAAGTAGTCCATCATTAAAACAACTTTATTTTCTCAGATTCCGAAGGCAGGAGCACGGTACTGACTCCTTGGTATGCGAGCTCTGCCAGTGAGGGACTTGAACATCATGCCAGCCTGCTGGAAAGTTGCTTCTGCCTGTGGGGAGGGTGGTTGTGTGGCGCAGAGGGAAATCAATCTGGGCTGTGTATTTACCACCCCCATTCGTCTGTTCACAGAGAAAGAGAGACCCAGGTGCCTGGTGTGCCTCTTCCTGGGGCAGTGCTCCAGCCCTGGGGACATGGGGTGTGGGTTAGGGTGTGCAGTGGGCTATGCAGGCAAAGATCTGGAGATGAATGAGAGGAGAGTGGCAGGGGTGCTCTCCAGGCATTGAACATTTTCTGACAGGGAAGGAAAAACCTTCACTTGCCAAACACCAGGCTTGTATTTCCTTCCACTCCATTCTGTGAGAGCAGAAAGTAGGTCACATCCAGCGTGATGCCTGCAGAGGTACATTAGCTCCATGTGCTTTCTCACTCAGGGCATGGGAGCAGTTCCCTTTAACTTCCTGGAGAGTGGTTCTGCCACGACAATCTGCTTGAAAGGGCTGATCTGCTTAACTTGCCCAGTGCTCTTTAGGGAAAATATTAATGATCAGGAGAGGACATGGGGTATCACTTAAAGCACGTTTTAATCTGAAGACCACCAATTTAAATCCAGCTAGGTAGTGACCAAAATCAGGGTTTTTTACCATTTAATGGCTCTCCAGGGCCACATTCAAACAAATGAGCTAGTGTAAATCTAGTTTCCAAAAGGCTTTTGCAATGCAGAACCCCACAGCAATTACCACAAATTGGCAGTCTCAGCAGAGAAGCTGAAGGCTAGATGAGCAGAGAGACCACAGTCTTCTCTTAGCATTTGGAGGAAAGCCTCTGTGCATTAGCTCTGGGATGTACTGATAACCATCAGCTTTCCCAATTAGGGATAAATAGGAATTTGATTTCTTGAATTATTTGGCAGCTCTTGCTTAAAATCTTAACATAAGTAAAGGTAAAAAAGCAGAAGGGCATGTCCTTCCCTGGAGCTGGGAATGAGCTGTGCCCTCTGTCTGCAGGTGTTCCCTGGACGCTGCACACATGGCTGGAGTCTCTGCGCACGTCCTTCCAGCAGCACCGCCGACCCCTCATCCAGTGCTTGCTCAAGGAGTTCAAGTCCATCCAGGAAGAAGAGTACACTGAGGAGCTTATCACACAAGGGTTGCCTCTGATGTTTGAGATACTGAAGGCCAGCAAGGTAGGATAAATTACGTGTTTTAAAGGAAATGAGCCTTATTTCCATCCTGTAAGACATGAAAGCTTGCGATACTATTTTTGAATAGCTCTCCCAAAGGTTATTTAGACTGCACAGGATTATTATTATCTGTATTGTGTATCTCGGGTTCTTTCACTGCGGAAGCATGGGTTATAAACACACAGGCTAATCACTTCTACTAGAACAGCCTAATAACAGGTGCTAACAATAAGCTGGAGAGACAACAGAAGCTGGTGCATAGTGGTGAAATTAAAGTCAAAAGAGTCACGGCAGTGTGGCAAAAGTTGTTGATAACCAAACCAACCCAAAGAGTAACTTCACCCAGCTTGTTTTACAGGACCATACAACAAAGCTAATATTCATGTTTACTTTGGATTTCTTTAGCCTGTCACGACTTTCTCTTCCCTTCATGTGGGATTTGGACTCTCAACCTTGTGAGGAGACTGGTTTCTACAAGCACAGAACAGGATAATTTTTTTTAAATCTTCTGTGTGAGTGCTTGTACTTGCAGCCTCCCCAGATTTATTCTTTCAGCTGACGTTTTCTTAGCCAGGCAAATCAGACTAACAAAACCTTTCCAAGGAGGTACCATTGCAAGGGCATGCAAGTGTAACAGCAAAAGGGATGATCATGGGGCTGGCAAGGAGAGGAAAATCTCTTACCCAGTGAAGAATTTAAAGCTTGTTATAAAACTCTCCTCTACTGGTCCCCCTTACAGTCAGTCACTCCCAAGGAATGCTCAGTCAACTTCTACTGTTACCAGAAAATCACTGTAAGTGATGAAAAGCATCAAAATTATTTGGTTGCTGTTCTTTTCCCTCATGCACCACAATACATGTTGGTACGGTCTTCTAATTGTTAAACTGAATGTAACTTTTATCACCCAACTCTATGTGTAACAGCAAGGAGCAAATATTTTTTAGCATCTGAAGTAACAGCCTAAATAATGTGGAAAGGGTAGAGGTTCTGGTATAGGCACTCAATACTGAAAGGTTCCCGACTTGGTATAGCTAGTGGTGCCCTACATAGATTTATTTCTTGGTATCTTGCTGCAAAAGCAGGCTTGGACTAGAGTCCTGAGCAAATCCTGCATATTTGTTCCAGCATTGTTCTGATTTTTGCTCCCATGAGCCTTGCCTTTGCAATTATTTTGGATTGGATGGATATTTATGGAGAATATTTTGAGATAGGTTTTAGGAAATTGTTCCAAATCCTAGGATTTGTAGATTCCTTGTTCTATACTTACTTGGGTTAATATATGTTCATCCAGAAACTACAAGTAAAGTGCTGTTTGGTTTGAAAGTTGATATGAAACTAATCATATTGAAAACTTAACAGAGATTAAGTTTAGGCCTTGTAATCTAGGATGAGGGGTGACTTTAATTGCTTTTCTCCTGGGTGGCTGAAGCCAAGGCCAGCAATCATCATTAGAATAAATCATTTACATAGGATTATACCGTTGGTCCATCTAGGTTTTCCACAGTCTATTGTAGGAGACCTGGAAAAAAATAAGACTGCTACCATCTGCTTTGGGTTCACTTAAAAACCTAAAATATGGAGGGGTGAAACAACTGAAGTATTACAAAAACCCCTACATGACGAAGAAGAAATCTGTGCTGATTTTTATGCCTGCCCCTGGGCCTGGGGGAACTGCCTGTCTTCTTCTATATCCACAAACACACACTCACACAATGTTTCATAGTCTTAGAAAAAATAATTAATCATTCTGGGACACTGTAAGGGTTTACAAATTGTCTGCAAATGTTATGAATTATTGTGGCGGTCTTGTCCAAATGGCCTCTTACAAAGCTCTCCCAGACAGAAATGAGGAAAGAGACTATGCAACCCTTTGGAAGGAATCTACATAAATTCATTTGTAGGAGAATGAGCCAATAAAAGTTCTCCCTGGTCACTCCATAGAAGGCAGCTGAGAAAAACTGAGATTTAAAGGATCTTCTGTTCCCCTTCTCTGGAAGGGCTGAGAGCAGAGATTTTTATGTATACCCACAGAATGGAAATCTCCTTTGAGAGGTGCAGAAGGGCTGTAACTATGGTTCACATCCCTCTCTCTTGACAGCAAACTGTAAAGCTCTGCATTTTGTAGAGCTGTGGAGAGAGGAGCTTGATTTGCCCCCACGGACATCCTTTTCCCTGTGGGCTGGAAACTTCAAGAGAGATTATGACTCTTGCTAAACATCACAGTCTGGCCCAGTACATTTCCTTAATGAGTTTTTCAGGGCAAAAAGTATAAAATAAGCATCTAGGAAGCAGAGAGCCACTTAGCAGTTCTTGGCTGATGTAAAACAAGATGTCCCATTTGCTGCATATTGTGATGCTCGGTGTATTTTAATTGCATGGCAGCTTGCACCTAGTAGAAATGGCACTTTGCATTCCTATAAATAGTTCCAGCTATCCCATAATCTCAGAACAATTTACTAATATTAATGAGTTGAGATGTGGAAGAAGATCTTATCCTCCCTTCACCAACAGGGAAACTGAGGTAATTAAACAGGCAGATTTTCAGCGTCTCATAGAGTGACAGTCCCAGTCTCAGAGGCTGTGATAACCTGGATAAGCCAGGCAGCAATTCATAGTTTTGAGTAATTTGGCCAGAGAAACTCCCCAAAAATCACGTAGAAACATAATGGCAGGTCTCAGGGTAGGAAGCAAGCTTTCTGTCCCTACCTTCTGCTTTGCACTGTCATATGAAATGTTCTTGCAGGTTCCCAGGCCATGCAAAAAAAAGGGCCAAATGCTACAGATATGAAAAAATTAAAGAAAATGTAACCAGTACCTACAAGAACAGTGTCAGATATGAGGAATCCCTTTTGTCTTACGGATGGTGTATAAAATGCCTGTTTCTAGGGGATACAGATGTGAGGGTTTGTGTGGGAGCTCTGCCAGCACTGATGCTGGTGTCCTGTAGGGTGGCACTCCGTTCCCATATATATGCTGGGATGCTGACAGTAGAAATAAAAATAAAATTTGCAGAAGTCCTGATGCTGTAACACAGAACAGCACAAAAATTGGTGAGTCAAGCAAAACTGGCTGAGCTGAAGTCCCTGGGTTTGTTGCCTTTCTTCAAGCTGTGAAGTAAGTGGGGGAGAACAGTGTATAGGTTGCACATGGGTTGTTCACTGCTGCACTAAAGCCCTGGAGGAAGTCTTCCAAAGGCACAGACAAGGGTTTGATACCAAGTTCCTGGTGGCTTCCAGTGGGATGGAGCTCTTTCATTTCCTTTCATCCCTTTAAATGTCTGTATCGGCTGCACCATTGAGAATTGCATGGGGAGTGGGGCAGTAGCGGCATTTCCGTGCTGGTGAGGCAGAGCTGTGAGAAGAGACAGAGAATCGCTCTGCAGTCGCTCCTTCCACGGCTCCTGCTGTCCTGCAGTGAGTTTGGGTCATTACCAAATTAAAGACCAGGGGCAAGGTACTCTGGAAGAAGCAACATCTGTGGCAAAGACATGGAGAGCTCAGTTTAAGGCACCTCTCCTAAGAGCAAGCAAAACTCAAACTGGGAAAACTCCGACACTAAAAATGTTGATGACACATGATGGTTTTGAGACACTGGATGGGTAGGAAAGGCGCTGCCATTTAGGGATGGATTGAATCTCTTTGGAAGATGAGCACACAAACATAACCTGCTAGAAGTGGTTTGGACAGGGCTGTGTGAGGCAGAAGCCAGAGAGTCACTTCTGGGAGTGAGTAGCCCTGAGCTAAACTTCAGCTGCTGTGTAGAGCAGAATCAAATCCCTCAAGATTAAAGTGATGCTGGAGATCTTGTTATGGAAGAATGATAGGAAGATACAACTGAATTCCTGCCTGTTGGTATCTGTGTTGTGCTCTTCATGGCCTGGGAAGAGTCCCCCAAACTCCTCACTGAAAGCTTTCCTTTACCTCCAGCTGAGGTTGATGTTTGCATTACCTGAGCTTGACTCTGAGCTGGATTGCCCACCTGTCCCATGTCAGATCATATTTGCCTGAGGAGTGGATATGCCTGAGGAGTGCCCCCTGCAAACAGAGGCTTTTAAAAGAGCTGTGTGGAGGCTGCAGCCAGATTATATGGGCTTGTAGTGCCTGAGGTGAGGCTTGCAGGTCAGCTCTTCCGTGTTTGCAGAGATTCTCTTAAGGATAATACGCTGAATGTGCAGGGATGTTTCTTTGTCCTCTGTCTACGAAAATCCTGGAGCTGTTCAGTTTGGTCGTGACATTTCCACAACTTGAAAAGAGAGACTCAAACCCCCAACATTGGAAGTTAAACACATCTGGCCTTTGGAGGAGGTTGGTTTTAGGTTTCCACGCCAGGGCTCTGTGTAAGACTGAATTATCATTAAATCACCCAGCTCCATCTGTGTAGATGAGCCAGCACCGTTGCCAGTTGTATGAGGTCATGAGCCAGTTTCATCCGCTGCTTTCTCTGCCTACAGCCATTTACATCAGCTTGTCCTTGGCCTATTTTTTTGAGAAAATATGCAACCTTTTAATTCCAAATAATCTCTCTTACAGCTTTCTCCCTTTCCCCTGTAGGACAGGTAAGGAGCTCTTTGCCATTTCCTTGGATCCTGTGTGGCCATGCATTGCTGAAGTGCATGTGTGAGTCCACACGTGCATTGAGCACATGTGCTGAAGCATTGTCTGAAGCTCCTAGAGGTGCTTCACACCGGGAGAATTTGGCTTAGGACTATGAGTATTCCTGCTAGTGTATTGTCTAAGACAGAACCAGCTTGAGAAGTCGTAGGAGCGATCCTTCACTGCCATACCTTCATTTCATTCTGCAGCTTTCTCTTCATCCTTCCCATCCATTTCTGTCAGTGACAACATGTTTATTTTATTTCGTTTATTTTAAAATTTAGCCCATTAGTGAGGTGTTGGGCAGCCAGGCTTGTTGAAAGATGCAGTAAACTACTTCGCAAAGATGATTCCTCAGAATTTAAAATTTCTGCAGTTTTCCAACCTTGAGAAATGCATCTACAGGCAGCTGAAGAAATGTGCAGGAGTGCACAGGCTCTTTTGGAAGGCTAGCTGTTTGAATAACAGCCATCAGTCTGATGTTGACAGTTATTGAGAACAAATAGCAATTCAGAACAATAACCAGTTTTAAAATTCCAAAAGGATTCGGATACGTGAGAAATCTAGCCTATATGGCCTAAAAGCTAAAGTACTCTTTTAGCAGTAACTTCTCCATTTGGAAATGGAAATCTCTTAAAAGGAAAGTTTTGGGGTGTTTTTTTTAAATGTATTTTTTCAGAAATAACCTTTGTCATAGATGCACTAACTACTGAAAAAGTATTTTCATGTCTCCATCAAACAGAAAGCAGCAGGAAAGACTGAAACATCTGCCTGTTGTGTTCTGGGAAAACTTTCAGAAGCTGAAGCTTGAGATGAGCATTCTGTTTCTTTATTGCTGGGGTTTTTTTGGATTTGATTCTTCTAAAACAAATGTTGGGAGAGGTTCCTCAGAGAATGTCAACAGACTCAGCTCATGCATCTGTTATACTAAGTCCAGGCATGGTGGTCAGCAAACATCAGTATTTCCTCAGGGTCTGCATGTGACCTAGAAAGTGGCACTGGAAGACAAAGGAGCTAGAAAATTCCACTTTTCTTCCGTTGTATCCTGATGGGCTGAAATGAATGTTTCAGATGAGCGTGAGTGAAGCTGTGTTTTGTTGTGTGAAGCCAGACTGCCCTGTTCTGCAGGAAGGGCTGAGGGTAGAGAGGAGAGGTGAACCCTACACAGCACTGGGGCAGGCACTGTGTCATAATTGTGTCCCAGGGGAAAGTCCTCCCTTGGGAGAGTGCTGTGCCTGTTTCTGTTACCTGGAGACAGTCAGGAAAGACTCCTCTTTGTCTTGTTGAACTGCTTTTCAACAGAAAATTGAGGTCTTATTGTAATTAAAGGTTTCACTCACTGGGGTATTTGTTTCCCACATAATATTGTACCTTTCTTGAAAAAATTAGCGCCTGAAAATGGAATATTTTGGCTGATGACTGAAATACTTCAGCTGAAGAAAAATGTGGAGTTTCCACAGAGGAGACAGACACAACAAAACCTGCACTAAAAATAACCCTGAAGACATCCCAGGATGCTGAAGGGTTTGCTTATGGATTCTATGGAGTGGCTAATGCCCTTCTGTGTGTCATCTAGTGGCCAGCCTGCACACGGTGATTGATCTTTTGGCTGGGACTTGTCATGATTTTGTTAGTCAGGTTTCACTATTCTCGAGCAACTGCAGTGATCTGTAGCGTTGCCCATTGTCACTTGTAGCACTTCTGTGTCTGAACAGTTCCGAGTAAGCCGGACCCAGGTTATCCACACATGCACATCCTGCATCCTGCGTGTGAGATGCGAGCGCCAGGTACCGAGTGGCATGTTAATAACACACTGTTAACCCCGGCCTGTGCTTTCATAACACACATTCATCTTGGTACTAACACAGGTTGGATTTTTTTCCTACCCTCTGCTATCTTCTAAAATGTTCCCCTGCCAGAGGCAGGAGCCGTTTCTTCATTTACAAGAAATAAAGCCGTGGATGTGACACCTGCCCTTTTCTGGGCTCTCACCCAGGGATTAGACTGTGCCCGTGGATCTGAGCTTTTTACATACAATGCACAGCTGTGATATAAAGAGCCTTTTGAAAAGGAGGCTTGGCAGCTTTCCCAGGAGCAACGGAAGGGTCCATTTGTGCCTTACCTGTGATTAATTCTTTTCCGTTTGTGCTTGCAGTGGAAGGGCTTGAGCCCAGCACTAACAAAACCCGTTCTGCTGCGCAGTTCACTGCCTCTAACTGTAGCTCCAGCCTCTGGGGCTTCCCTCCCTTTCCAGCTGTTGACTAATATTAATTATGTGTATGCTGCTTAACCATCTAGGAGTGACCACCTAAGTGGCATTCAATCAGTTTTGAGGCATTTGGTAAAAGTGAATTATGCAAGAAGACAGTAGGAACTGTCCTGTGCACCTGTGCAGGAACACCTGTGCAAGGATGGGGAAGGTTCTGAGCAGGCAAAGAAGGTCTCAGAGTTTGAATGTTCAGGGATGGGGGACAGCTAAAAGCCCTGTTACTTCACTCTTTATCATTTTTTTCTGGGAAAGAGGAGCATAAATAGAGGACTAATTCAGGGATATCCCAGCATGTCATGGATGAGTTCTCAGTGGGCTCAGGGTATCCTGAGACTCTACCACTGCTGGAACAGCTGTTGGGGACTGTGTGTAAAGTGGGTGACTAGAAACACCACTTCTGTCACTTTGCATTTAGCAGAGAAATGGGTCCCCCCAGCATCCTCAGGACCAGAGAGAGAAGATATCTTTGTCAGTACCCACCCCTGTTCTCTGAGCAGTGTGGTTTCTCAGCTTGCTGGGGAGATGTGTATTAACAGGCAGACACCGAGCCCAGAAGATTAAGTGTTACTTTTTCTGCCTTAATGTGGTGAGCTTTTGGTTTTTGGACTATGTGGTAGAGGAATTTGAGGGCCTGGCAGACTTAGGTTAAAACAGCATTAATGGAGCTGAGCTGGTGGGGGTAACATCAGTAGAAGAAAACCCCAAAATACTGCTTGGGATTTCAGAGGTAAAAGCAGCCTGGCTTGTTACCACTGTAGAGGGCAGCCACGTGGAGGTGGTAGGGTGTCTGTGGGCTGGTAAGGAGAACTAGGCAGTGGGGTTTGAGCAGTCTGCAACACACATTTTACCCTGCAGAGTTTGGGGCATAGACATGTGTCTTGCACAGGTACTGGAGAATATTGACTGTGTATTTCCCAGTTGTGTCCAGTACCTTGTAGGAGCACATCCCAGAATGGCTGTGCTGCGTTGATCCGTGTAACCTGGAATGGACCAAGCTCTCCCAGGGTATGTGCCGAAGCCTGGAGGAAACCTCAGGCTGTATCCTGCCGTAGACCTTTGTCAGATGGACATTCAGGAAAAAATATCCCTGCGCTCCCCACCCAGGTCTTCACCTCTTCTCAGATCAATCGACAAGGCATCTCTGGTCCAACAACTTGAAAGCCTCCAGCTTTGCTTCAAAAGAATTTATGAATTCCCCTCACAGTTCAAGTGCATTCAGCAGGACTGGGGAATTCCTTTAGATCTCTGCTGAAGAATGCTTTTAAGTCAGGGGACTGCTTGTATCTACAAAGCAAAGTTGCTTGCTCACCAACCAGCTCTCTGCTGGAAGCACCATCTCCCTCAGAAGACTCGCTGTTGTTCCCTGTTCCCTCTTGCCTATCTGTAAACTTCCCCATGGCTAGGTAAATATTTTTATATATCCTGTGCCAAGCTTTCTTCCCCCTCCCACAGAAGAAGATGTGCATCGGCTCCTTTTGAGTGCAGATGAACGCCCATGTCTAAAGGGAAGCTGGTCTTGCTCCAGGTGTCAGCCTCACACGTCCTGGCACAATGTTTTCCAACATCAAACTGTAGCAAGAAAACAAACTTTGGTTTGCTCCTCCAGTGTTAATATTGCCGCCCACAGCTGCTGCAGTGAGCTCCTACAACTGGGCTTTCACAGTTACATTGATAGGATGCAAGGATAAATAGGGAAGAATTATCCATCTTGGTGCTTAAATGAGAGCTTCGAGCACCTCAGTGTGGGCCCTTCGTGAAGGGAAGGTTGAACAGGCTGAATATGTCCTCCTGTCTTCCAGAACAATGCTAGTGCCCCAGGTCATGAACTTCTGCAGTTGTTCCGAGTTACTTCACAGGCAGCCCAAGTCCTCCAAGAGCAGGACTTGACTTTAAAAAGCCAATTTTTTCTCCAGCCATCCAGCTGCAGATAAAGCATCCGTTTTCCCTCTCCTGTTTCTGCCTGGTTTATTGGTAAAAGTCAGCAGAGGCACTGTGGGGAGCAGATCCAGGGCCACAGCCCTGGGAGCTTGGCTGTGTGCTGGGAGTGTGGGAAGCAAACTTGGTGTGCTGCAATAACTTACCACTCCCTTGCTGCTGTTTGTTAGCAATGACTCTGAATAAGCACAGGCTTCAGCTTTCTCGCTGAGCACATTTTTTGGCCTTTGAGTGGCACGAGATGTAGGTATTTAACGCTGCTGACAGAAGCCAGAGGTCTCCAGCCTCCTCTCTGCCAAATGAGGTCAGTGTTCTGCATTGGAGGTCTGAAGCCACTGTCTGATAGCCCTGCTTTCTTTGATGTGTCCATCCTAAGGTCTCTTTTCTCTTTGTCCCATCTCTGTTCCATGTCTTGGGGCTTTTAAGCATTTCTCATGTGAATGTATCACATCTTGAGCTAGTTAGAGCTTAGTTTACACCATTTTTTTCACAGTCTTGTGGGCAAAGTGGCTTTTTAATGGGCTTGTACCTGCACACCACAGAGTTCATGCCCCGTTGGTGACCCAGGGAGCAGGCAACACCTTGCCCGTGTAGGCAGGCTCCCATGGGATTATCTGCAGGCACAACTGGTTCTTTATGTTGGTTGGAGTTACTAGCAGGGATCCCCTTCTCCCACTTGTGTGGCTGGGTTCGGCCTGTCCCTCCCCGGTCTCGGTGCAGCCGGATGTCCTGGTCCATGGTGCTGTGGTTCGGTCTGGTGAGTTAGGCCTGCAGCTCCAGCAAGGCACTGCGAAGTCAATACCCAGATTTTCCATCAGCACATTCCCACAGGCACCCTGGAAGGAGGAGTTGCATTGTCTTTATTGATGTGTATGTGTGCTCTTTAAAAGCTATTGCGTAGGCACAGCTGTGGCTGGGGCTGGTGAGTTCATGGAACCCACTGAAACCTCAGTGACACAGACAGGGCCTGTGCACCCCAGCAGATTGGGGAGGGCGCTGCCCGGAGCTCTCCTCCTCGGTGCGCTTTGCTTGTACTCGCTGCAGGTAAAGGTGAGCATTGCTTCTCCTCTCCAGCAGCTTCCCTCTGCTCCAACCATGGAATTGTCCCCATCTTCTGTTGTATTTTCGGACTTGTAGCATCTGCCAGATCCAACCGGGAGCTGCCCTGCTGTAATCAGCATCCCCCCGGACACACTCCTCCCTGGCTGACTCAGTCGGCCCTGGCGCTTTGGCACAGCCCTTCTGAGCAGAGAAGAAATTGCTCTTTCTGCCCTGTCTGTCTAAAGCTTTCCCACCCAGCCCTCCTGGCAGCTGAGTCACTTCCTTCTTTAAATCTGGCCTTAAATCTTCCTTTTCTCTTTAGCCTGTGATTCACTCCCTTTGTGAGGGCTTTGCAGAGCTCCGATGGGAGGATGCTGAAGAGTGAGATGCTCCTGGGGTGAGACGCCCTCCTTGTCTCAGAGCCACAGCGGTGAGCTCCCCTCTGAGGGCTGGGCCCTGTGCCTGCTAAATGGTGTCTCTCAGTATGAATATTTCTCTTATCTTAGCGTTTCTTTCAGTGCTACATCTGACGTAGTAATAGGAGCCAACTCCTGCCTGCGGGCGAGTGCGTTTAATTTCCTTTGACATCAGCATGTGCCTGTGAGGGAACAGCTCTACCCATTCCCACCCTGTTTGATTAGATTCAGTAAGGGAGTCATTACAGCATCTCTGCCACTCCTCCTTGTCACTCCTGGGATTTAAGAAGCACTTCTGAAATGTGCTCAGAGCAAGGAAAGCTTCAATTTCTGCTTCTAAAGCCTGGAGATATTTTTAGTATAACATCTACACTCCTCAAATTTTTATATTATGATTTTTTTTGTCCTTCACCTGCTTATTTCCTTGGCCTTTGACCCTCTTATGTCTAAGTGTTTTGCCATTTCACAGTTTCCTGGTGTGGAGAGAATCACCAGCCAACAAGGTAGTTAAAAGATGTCACCATGAATTAACAGTGTAGCACTGCTGAACATGTCTAGACTTGCTCCGGTTATCAGCAAAGTGTGGGATAAAATTTGCCAAAGCTTTTAAATCCTGCTTTCATCTGGGACTTAGGTAGTTAAGCGTTAAATCTATTTCACTACCCTTGCAGTTTAGGCATACAAATTCTCAAGGTGCTTAGGAAAGCATCCTGTGGGTGCCTTGCCCCCAGAGTTGGGGCAGAAAGGGGTAAGGCCAGGGACCAGACCTGGTTTTGTGAGGGTCTGGTGGCTTCCACAGCACAGTGGTGCCCACACTGGTGCCAGAGGTGTATTTGGGATTAAATAAGTGGCTGGCTCTGATGCCTCAGTCACTCTGTAAGGGAAGGGTCTGTTTGTGAGACTGCTGCACTTGAAAATGCATGCAGGCTGTGCAGCTGTATCTGTCTGTAGCTCAGGTCTTCTAAGACATGACCAGTGACCATTTTCTAAAGAGAAAAAAAAAAAAGTCATTTTCCAGTACAGTAAGTCTGCAAATAAAATGAAATCACTGTTGTAAAGGAACTTTGTTTTTGCAGAGGGGACAGGGCTATGGAATTTGTTAGGCAAAGAAGACTTGTCATCCAAGGAGAAGACTTTTTAATTTAAAATTATTTGTACAGGAGACGTAGCAATCAAGTAAATGAGAGCTGCAGTTTCTAACAAATGCTAATAATCGTAAGCTCTGATTTTTATAAAGCTTCAGCAGTCACATTTTTCACCTTCAAAACAGGCAGCTGGTTGAGAACAACGTAACATGTCCTTTGCATACTGATCTTATGTTGCATATATTTGTTTTCTTTCGCTTAGAATGAGGTGATCAGCCAGCAGCTCTCTGTCATTTTCACTCATTGCTATGGACCCTACCCCATTCCAAAGCTCGTGGAAATTAAGCGCAAGCAGACCTCCCGCCTGGGTAAGTGTGACTGGAAGATCCTCGTCGGCTCTCCAGGGAGAGCTGTGGGAAGGCTGCTGCTGGCCAGGTGCTTGAGGGGGCCACAAGTCAGAAAAACCTGAATTTAAAAGACAGAATTAGAAAAAGGAAGGGCCCCAAACTTAGCCTGACCTAAAACTCCCACTGAAATCAGGAAGGTCATCAGGTGCGCTCGAGTGGGGCCGTAAATCTGCAAAGATTTGTCTGTGTTGCTAATTAGGCTGGGATGCAAGCCTTGGGCCTGGAGCCAGGTGTCTGTCTGGATCTCACACCACCCTGGCTGCCTGCAGGTGATGCTGCACCGGCACAGCCCTCCCAGCTTGGTAAGCAGAGCCCAGGGTGTTTTCAGAGGACTGAGAGAAGACCCAAGCAATTTTCCAGGACCGTCTTCCCCTTGACACAGACTTCCTCACACAGGGAGAGTGGCCTAAGAGGGTGTAAATGAGTGTAGGCCCCTCCAGCATCTGCTGAGCTGCAGTTTGCTCTGGGCAGCAGAGCTGGGAGGCTGTGCCAGCATCACACGGAGGGGACGGCTGGCTGTCATTGCAGCAAGGTCATCACAGACTTCGGAGCTTTGAATTCCCTTTGTCTGAACTCCATGTGGTTGTCTGAGGGGCTTCTGTCTCAGGCTGTCCAAAATAGCTTTATGGGCTTTACTCCTTAAAAACAATATCCTTCTATTCTGTTGCTTTCTTTTGTCACAATAGGAAAATACTCAGTGCGTTCATGACCTCTTCCAAATTAAAGTTACTGTATTCTTTGTTTCTTTCTTTTTGTGATTCTAGATCCCCATTTTCTTAATAATAAAGAGATGTCAGATGTCACATTTCTGGTGGAAGGAAGACCATTTTATGCACATCGAGTGTTGCTATTTACTGCATCACCAAGGTAAAATAGAGATACATTTCTGGTTTTTAACAAAAATAGAATTTGATTTTGTGGGTTCGTGGGGTTTTTTTGTTTGTTTTAGTGTTTCAGTTCTTCGAGGGCTAGTGGCCCAACCTTCAAGTTTTTCTTAATCAGAACAGCCCCACAGCTTGTTTCTGGTTGATCTGCCAGACATTTAACAAGTGCTCCTGTCACTAGATTTTCACCCAGTGAATGATCCATGCTTCCGGCCATGCATCTGACTTCATTCCACTGAGGCACATTGGCATGGTGCTCGTTGCTGCACCCAGTTCTTGACCATACAGGAGTCTTAGTATTTTGATTCTTAATAATCTATCTTGTGAGTGGCTAAATCCTACCATGCATCAGTTTAGGCAGTCTCCAGGAAAAACAAGCTACTATCACACAATTCATTGACAGCATTTGACAGCTTTTAAATAAAATTAAATAGCTGTGAAACATATACTGTATCCAAAGGCAATATTTATTGTCTGTTTCCTGTGCTCAGAAGGCTGAATGCGGGTTACCAGCTCAACCCAGCCTAGAAGTTGCTCACAAACGTTATCTGTATGCAGCTGTATAATTCAAGGTGTGCTTTTAAACAAATCTAGCTGGCCCTCCATAACAGCTTAGTTCAAGATGTGGCAAGGACAAAGCACTGAGTTTGGATAATTTAAGCAATATGGGAATTGATGCTAGTTGTGCTGCCAACCCACAGCACAGAGTAAAGAGATTTGCATAAAGTAACTGCAGTATCTGACCCTGCCTTCAATTAAGAAATGGGTATTTGGGTTTAGAGTTTCTTGGTAGATGTACAAATATGTTCCAAAGTCCAACTTTAAGCCTACTAATTGTGTTCATAATAAAGTTTGGCACTAGTGAAAGCAAATAAATTGTTATCTGTATTTTAATTAACAAGTTGCATTCATGATATGGAAAAGGTTACCATCCAGCACATGCTGGTCTTGATAGATAAGCCAAGCTTTGAACTACTGCTGGAAGGTCAGATGAGTTATCAAAGAGAGGAAGTACAAGGGCAGGTGTGTCTGGCAGGACATTTCCCATTTTCACCTTCTGATCAATGGGAATAGCTGGTTTTGAGAAGTAGATTGTTATGTATGTGTATCTCACGTAAGTCTGCAGTTATTAACTAAAATTATGTGGGTTTTTTGTCCTGAAACTTGTGTCTGAATTTCGGGTTTTGATAATCAGAGATCAGCAACCTATCCCGTTTTCTCTCCTGCCTCTTCTTACACAATTGTACTGAGCCTTCATAGGAGCATTAAAAGTCTTAGTGTTGTTGTTTTAATATTTTGTTCCAAAACATTTTTTAAAGCAGCATAGTGGGCGTAAGTCAAAATTTATCGCCTTCAAAAAAGGAAAATGTTCAGGTTTTAAATGCTGCAGATCTTCATAAAAGATCATGCTGCCTTCAAGAAAAAAATTTTTGTTTTGTAATACGCATCATTACAGAATCTGAATTTCTGGTGTACATTTTATTCTATTGTTATATTAGATGTATTTCTCAAAAATTTCAAATTGAGATCTCCTAGAGAGAGGCTTCTTCCTTCTGGTTTGAACTTCATGTTAGTGTCTAAATCTTGATGCTTTTTGGTGACAAATCCATTCATTTCAGTATACTGTTTTTGCAAGAGTTGATGCTGTCATTCCACTGCACTTCTGTATTGGTTTTGCTGTACTTTTTCACAGAGATAATTGGGCTGGTATTTCAATTTTGCTCCTTTTTATTTAGGTTTAAAGCACTGCTGTCTAGCAAGCCCGCATCTGATAGTACTTGTATTGAGATCAACTACGTGAAGTACCCCATCTTTCAGGTACAGTCCTCACACTAAATTTGAATGGAACTTGTAAGAGGAACACCTTGCATGCCCTGATCAAATTAGTTCATATGTACTTGATAAACCAGAGCAGTGGTTTCACGAGCACAGGCTTCATCTCTGTCCGTGCACTGCAAAGTGCTATTGATTGCAAATGTGCCCCAGCAGATCCAGCAACGTGCATTTCACTGACGTGGGCTGTGCACACGAAGCCCTGCCTGCCAGCATAAAGCACTTCTTTCTGTAGTTGGCTCTTTCTGTATTTAATGGACAGGTTTGGAAGAGACACACTTCATTCCCTTCCTTTGCAGTGTTCTCCAATCAATTTTTTGCCATGCAAAGGCAGAGCTTGCTCTCTGTACCTGTAGCATGTACATGGATATGCTTCCCTTGCTTTGATCTGGAGCTCAGACAGCTCCGTGTGTCGACTGTTACCGCTGCAAATAATTCCCAGCTGCCTACAATAACTGTGGGCTCCCTGCAGGGGGATCTTAGCTGGCTTGTATTACAGTGCAAAGCCTCCTCCAGCTCTTTTTTATCATCCATGCATGCCCACACACAGCTGGATGAAGGTGGCCTTTGCCAGGGAAGGAATAAGGGAATAACCATTATATATGCTGTGTTCGCCTGAATCAGTGATGTACTTAACAGACTGGGAAATGCACTGAAAATTCAGAATAAGTTGATCAGTTTCCTGCAAACTGTTTGGAGCTCACCAGAAAGTCCAGACAATTTGAGGGTGAGGGTTGAGACGTTAGACTACCTGTGAGAAGGAAACATTGGACTTTGCAGAGAGAGAGAATAACCAAGCATATCTTTGAAATCAGGAGGCTTGAGCCTGATTTACCTACAAATCCCTGGTGGTGTTAGGAGAGCCTTGGGTATTGCCTGCATCGTCTCCTGTTCCTCTATGTCTTGGATTGCTTTTTATAAACACTCCCTTTGTTTTATTACAGCTGGTTATGCAGTATCTTTATTATGGAGGTGCAGAGTCACTCCTGATTAAAAATAATGAAATTATGGAGGTAAGAGACATTTATTTAATTGCAGTGGGAGCGATGCTGACTGATCTGTGTACCATTCACCCAAGGGCACAGGGCCATTGGGCAAGACCTGAGCACTCCTGTAAGAGCCAGCAGTGCCTCACCCGGAGTGCCCAGGCTCTCTGCAGTCCTGCAGGAGACTGGGAGACTTTGCAAGACCTACTTAGAGGCAAAGCTGGTGTTACCAAAATCTGGAACCAATTTCCAGCAGCATAATGTTGCATCCTCCCTATCTCAGCAGCATTAAAAACATCCAATTTGGTTCCTCACATGGGAGAAGTCTTGGGCATATGCCGGGCTTTAACCATGAGAGAAATCCACTGGGGACACAGTTCAGTTCAGTTTCAAGCATGTGACTCTCAAATGCTACAAATAAAACCATAATCTGCTCCCTGAGATACAGAGACTTCTTTGCCCCTTTGTCACTGGATGTAAAACATCCAGGTGCTGCTGTGGCCTTTTGCAAAAGCCAAACCAAGCCAGCTGGAGCTGACTGAGCCTTCAGTGTAGCCACACAACCACAACCTTATGGATGTTAAGTCATCCCCTTCCAAATACTGTGTGCCATCATTGTCAGCTGTGATCAGCAAAACCACTCCAACTACATAGAGCTAAAGGATATTTGAGCAAATTCTTGACAGTCATTCAGGGAGTTTTCAGGCAGCCAAAAAGAATGCAGGTCAGTAAATACTAAAATCAGAGCTACTTAAACAGCTGGTAATCATCAGTATCTCCTACCATGGTCACAGAATATCTCAAGTTGGAAGAGACCCATAAGGATCATCAAGTCCAACTCCCTGCTCCTTGCAGGACTATGTAAAACTAAACCACATCACTCAGAGTGTCGTGCCTTGAGCTCTGGCGTGCTTGGTGCCATGAGCACTTCCCTGGGGAGCCTGTTCAGTGACTGACCACCCTCTCAGTGGAGAACCTGTTCCTTGTGGGCAATCTGCACTTTCCCTGGTGCAGCTACTTTCCATTTCCTCGTGTCCAGTCGCTGTTTTACTGCTGTATTATTCTGTCCCTATAACACTACTGTCTGGCAGCCAGGACGGAATGGACAGGATGGAACTGCTCAGGACTGAAATTATCCCTCTCTAGTGCAGAGAGTGGATTTTTAAGTAAGCATACCCACACTGACTTCCTGAGCTGTATAGGAAAAGTTCACTAATTCTCTATTCCACTCAGAGTTTGGAAAGACCTCCTGAATTTCTAACCTTTTCTGAAACAGGGAATAGACTAGACAGTGCAGTGGCTTTATAGAGATGTGTGTTATCACCTAGGCTGTTAAAAAGCTTGTGCTGCATTTCAGCTGGCAGCTTGCTCTACTTTTGTGACATCTCAAAACTTCTGTGACTCCAGAATGTATGACTGATTGATTGATCTCTTGATAACAGATCTGGCCATGGTTCCTCACAGTTTAAAGTAATTACAAACCAGCACATAACTGCTTGAGCCACAGAGGCATCTGGAATAGGATTTGGCTTTATCTTTCAAAACTGCATTTAGTAACTTGCCTTATTACAAATATGATAACAAGAAGCACCAGAAATACTCCACAGAAATCTTTGCTGCAATTCATAATTGGGGCCAGCTGGCTGCTATCACATCAGCACTGCAGATTTCCAGCACTTGGATTTATTTATGGGATTAAAGTAGAGCTTGAGCAGACTGCATAGGAGAAGTCAGAATAATGTCATGAAGTTTCAGGGTTTTGTTTGTTCCCCAGTGCAGCATGAGAGTGTCTTTGGGATGCACAGGTTAGCTTTTTTGTATCAGTCCCAGATAATAAGGGCTGTGTAAAGGCCTGAATGCCTGCGTAAGTGCTGTTTAAACACCTGAACAGCTTGGCCTAAGGTCTGGCTGGATTACAGCAAGGTTTCAAGCAATGAAGAACCCCAACCTGCTTTATAAGGCAGAGCAGAGAGCCAGAGCCAATGACCAACCATGGAAAGACAGAAAATGAAATTACTTTTCCCTGCTGTAAAAGGACAGAATAAGGGCAACAGAGGAAATCTTAGCACTGTTGAAATCAGTTGGAGAATTCAAAGTTCAAGCCATTTTCACCCCACAGGTATGCAGAGATGCCAAGGCAGTGCCAGGGTAGGCAGTATAGCCATAGTGGAGCCAAAAAGGGAGGTCAGTGCTGGTGTCAGGAGAGCTGTGGTAGAGCAGTGACAGACACATGACACTCACTGAATGCTAGCTAGGCATTGCCTCACAAAGCTGGTTCCCACCCCTGTGCACTCATTCCGTGGAGTAATGCGGACCCAGACTGTTTTAGTGCTCCTGGCCTGGATATCCCCTTACAGCTGCTCACAAGCTAGGACAAGGAGCATATGGAGATCTGATTCCATTCCCCTGAGCCTGCTGAGGTGGCAGATTCGAGATTTGTTGTCTCTCTAGATTAAGACTGCCCAGGATGGTCATCATCATTTGGTTTGAATTCCTCTATACTCTTGATCCTGACCTTTCAGGCGACTTCCCCACATCCAGCCCAGGTGCTCTGTTTCAATAAGAACTTGGGGAACAGTTGAACCAGAACTTTGGGGTTTGGGGTTGTATTTGCAGGTCCCTTATTGCAGAGTCATGTTTGCAAAGTGACAAAATATTCTTCAAGCCACTATTCTCTTTTTCTCCTTGTCCCATTCCTAAGTCAGCATGTGGACCTGAGCAGCCTTTGGTGTTCTCTCTGTGTACAGATTCCCACAGTGTGATTTAGAAGGGACTGCAGAGGGTTAAAACAACCAAGCAATCTTCTCATTCTGACTTTTTGTCAGTACTTTAATGCTAACTGAAGAAAGGGCAGAGAAAAAATATAATGAAACAGTAAAGAAGCAAGCTCTGATTCTGTATCGCTCAGCAGTTTTTGACTATTTTTTCCATGCCTTTTGTTTTTTTTTAGCTTCTCTCTGCTGCTAAATTTTTCCAGCTTGAAGCTTTACAACGACACTGTGAGATCATTTGTGCAAAAAGCATTAATACAGAAAACTGCGTGGATATTTATAATCATGCCAAGGTAAAAATAACTGCATATGCTTGCATGTTGTGTGTCTGCTGTCATCCTTGTAGGTCAGTTTTATGATAAGTAGTGAGATATATTTATAAAAATATACATATCTCATGTGCTTAGTGCGTTTGTTACGTGTTTAAGATTTGTCATTCATTTCCTGGGACTGACTAGTTCGTAAGTACCTGGTATAGTGACAGTCCAAAATTTTGTAGCCTAAGTACAAGGTGGCAGCTTCTCAGCCCCTTCCCTAAGTGGTTCAAACTCAATTTGAGTGTACCACTGGGTGGGAGATCTGTCCCTTATTCATGGCAACACAAACTGCTGAGCTGATTCAACAGGAATCACTAAGTGAGGAAGACACCTCTGCTTTCACCTTCCAAGGTGCATTTTCCAATTTCCATTACCTGTTTTTTCCTGCCTGAAGCCCAGTGGGGTGATACACTCAATGCTGGTGACACCTTGTCAATATATAAAAATGCCACGTTGTGGAAGTGCAATGGCTCAGAGCCCTGCAAGGATGGTAATGAGAATTTTATGTCTTGGAGAGTTTCTTATTGGAATCAAATTATATACTTAGCTTGTGAGGTTGCCTAAGTCATTAGACATAAAAGCATGGCATTTCTTGTCCTAGAAAACCTATTTTCACGCATTGGTGGAGGTGGTTGCCACATTGATGAGTTTCAGTTTTTTCCCTCCTCATGTGTAGTAGTTAGACTTTCACTTGGAAGATGGAAATGATGCACAAGTAAGTGCAGTGAAATATTCTTCAAGCATTTCTTAGGAGATTTTTTTCTATAACTTACATGGTCTATACGAAAGATAAACTGATGCATTGTGACTTGGAGGTTTGATTGAACAGAGTAATGCTGCAGATTGCTCCAAACCGCTGCACATCTAACCTCCATTCCCATCATGAGGTATTTCCTACAGAGAATAGTAATGTTAGGTCTTCAGATAACATGCAATCAATGTTTGCAATAGCACACAGGTCCACCTATAAAAATAGGCAATGAGGTATATCTGCAGGTCCATTTAATGTAAAAGGAAAAAATTACAGTGCAGGAGTCGTTTGAAAAATATTTGATTTGTCTTCTAGCTCATGTGGGAGCTTCTCAATTTGTATTACTGTCAGAAAAATTAATAATTTTGCTTTAAAATCACATGTTTTCTTTGAACTGTGAAATGGGGCTGTTACTTACATCCTGATGGAAGAAAATTCTTACATGGAGCTTTAGACCTGTCTGAGGAACTAGTACACTGCTGATGCTGGGACTTAACAAACCCAGTGGCTAAATCCAGCTCCTGGTTTGCCTACAAGAGCCCCAACCTGCAAGTTACTTGTGCCTGCATCTCCCAATGGAAGCAGTGGAAATGGGGAATCTGGGTGGGTTTTACAGCCAGTCATGTTGGCACTGCTGTGGGTAAGGCATTGCAGCGATAGCCAAGCTGGCTGTGCATGAATCTTTGACTTCTGGAGTTAGTTGGCTTGGAAGGAACCCCTAAAGATCATCTAGTTGGAACCACCCTGCCATGGTCAGGGACACCTTTCTTGACCTTGCTGCTTTGCAAGCTCATCTCCTTGCAAAGGACCTCAGGCGATGATGAGACGTGCCTTTGCAGAGGGGGATGTGCGAGCAGGTTGGCCCAGAGATACGTGGAGCACAGCCTTTGTCATCAAGATTGAGGGAAAGATACAGTTTGGTGGATGGTCCTGTGCAGGGCCAGGAGTTGGACTTGGTGATCGTTGTGACCTTCCAACTCAGCGTATTCTGTGATTCTGTAATGTGGATTTGGTCATGTTTACAAATAAAAGCTGACTGGAGAGTACCGATATCATTAATATCCCTATGGGCTTTCCATTTTTGAAATTGCTGTCATAGAATTGTAGAATACCAGCTTGAAAGGGACTTCAAGGATCATCTGTTCCAACCTTTCTTTGCAAAAACACAGTCTAGACAAGATGGCCCAGCACCCTGTCCAGCTGAATCCTAAAGTGTCCAATGCTGGGAAATCTACCTCTGCCCCGGGGAGATTTTTTCAATGGCTGATTGTTTCCATTTCTCCTCCAAAGAGTCCTCAAAGCATGAAATTCTGCATGACAGCTTTCTGCAGTCATATGTCCCATCCTTGCTATGGATGGCATTCTTGAAATGTGGTCTGTAATGTTTTCCCAAACCTGCAGTTTTAGGGTGTAACTTCTAGCATGAAATCATGGGTCTGGTAAACTCTGTGGTAAAACTCTCATCAATTTCCAAGGGAGCAAAGCTTCAGCCCGTGGAATTTTGTTTCCCAACAGCCAGGGTCTTTTAACATGGAATTATTATGAGAGTCATCAGCATAAAATACTATTGATTAACTCCTTCCCCTCCATGCATTCATATCTGTAAGTGTTACTGTGCCTGTCTAAAAGGCTTAGCTTGTGTATTTGTTTGTGTGCAGCTCTTATGCACTGTGTTTGCTGACTGGGTTTTATCAGAATGGTTATCTTTCTCTAATTTCACTTCTTGTAGTTCCTCGGCGTCACAGAACTATCTGCCTATTGCGAAGGCTACTTTCTAAAAAATATGATGGTCCTCATTGAAAATGAAGCTTTCAAACAGTTGTTGTATGACAAGAATGGAGAAACATCTGGTCAGAATGTACTAGAGGACTTACAGAGGACGTTGGCCACAAGGATTCAGTCAATTCATTTGTCTTCTTCAAAGGGCTCCGTTGTGTAAAGCTGAGGAAGATGGTAACCCTCTACTAACAGACCCTGCAAGTTAAGTCTGCTGTTGCAGTTGCTCAAACCTGTTGCAGTTGCTTAAATGACTACAAACAAAGAAAATGTAAAAAATTCTTCGTCGCATCTAAGTAGTTCTGTTTTGGCCAAAGGTGCTGCTGTGCTGGGGCTGTGTCCCTATCTGGATGAGAGAACACAGAAAACAAAGTTCCTCCCTGGTTTTGAGCAAGCTGGGTACCAGAGTATCCGGTGAATTGCCGTTGTACTCAAATTCTGAACACGAGTCTGTTCGTGGAGCTTGGTGCCAACAAAAGCCAGAACTCACATCCGTGAACAGCAGAAGTCCCTGCCTGAAGGGTTATTGCTGGGAAACACCTGAATTGACCAATTAAAGTCAGATTTGTTCCAGTGTTACACAGTTAAGAACTATATCTATCCTGAAGTCCATTATCTCGTGCATTTAAGAAATGTAAGAACTGTTATTGCTGTCCAGCAAAGATCAGCTGTATTAGAGAGTGGGTAAGACTGTTAGAGTTGAGGAAATATACCGGCAGATTTTTAGGGGTGGGAACTTTTTAAACTGTTCATAAAAAATAATGGGGTGGCCTTGTAGTTTAAAAACTATTTCTTAAGCTTAAAATTTCATTTTCAACAGAGCTGTGTTTGAGAATCTATGTAACATGTTTTGGTTTTTTAAATGGTAAAATGTACATTGTGTAAACACACATATGATCAAGTTCTGCTTGTATTCTTTCCTCGGGTGGTATAATCTTGCCTGAGAGGCTATGGTTACACCAAAGAGGCACATTACCCAGACTGTCTCTAATACAGTAGTTGGGGGGGCAGGAGAACTGCATGCTACTCGTGATTGGGGGTTGAAATCAATGACAAACCCAACCAACATGCGTTTGCATGGTAACTGTACCTGTGAGATGTTACGTCCGTGCTTCGTTTCGCCAAGACAAATGCAATGTTACTTCTTATCAAACTTCATTTGTGAAATTAGCTTATTTTTTTATCTGGTGCGATTGGCTGCGGTATGATGCCCCTGGAGCTCCTTCTCGAGAAGCTGATTTCTGTTTGTTGCAGTGAAGAGATAATAACAGATCTTTACTTTAGTGATGTGTGGATATTTTGCTACTGGCCAGCGATTGTGTCTGAGTTAGACTTTTAAAATTATAATTAAATATGTACTATAGAATGATTTCTCACTGTATCCTGAGAATGTATAGGTTATCTACAAATGCAGGGGTGGGGTGGGGTGGGGTGGGGTGGGGGGGGGGGGTGTGATTCAAATGTCAAAGCTTGCTTTATTTTGCAGCATATTGTTAGCAAGACAAATCTGATATGTGCCACAATATTCCTGATGCCCTGTTTCTGAAAACCACAGTAAGAAGTAGGCAAAGATGTTGCCTTCTGCATGGCAAAGTGACATTCGTATATTTATTTTCTAGTGTGCCATTCAGGAAATTTAGAAGTTTGCATGTTAACCTCTTTTTCTTTTGTTGAAGCCTCTACATCTAGTGCCCTTCCATGTTGATAGCTTTTGACATGCTCAGTTTTGGTTTTAGCTATCAACACAGTAGGAGGCTGTTTCATGACTCTGAGGTGTAAATCCTCCTTTGTGCTTGGTTTTCTAAAGCCTCTACAGTTTCTGCAACAAATGACAAAATGTCTAAACTGCCACTAATGTCTCAGAGACACAGCATGTCAGTCAGTTAGACCTTGTTTTCTGCATAGTAGCTGTTCACACAAGATGTTGGCTGGAACATTTAAGTAATGGCTACTTCTATGTGAATGTGCTCGTAGAGAAGCAAGACCATCGTTACTACAAAAAAACACACTGAGGTGCTTGTTGCTTGGTGTGCCTTCTCATCCATGGAAACCCATCCTTCTATGACAAAAATAACTAGCTAAGAGCAGACCTCACCCTGCAGCCTCATGGTTTAAAATAGCAAAGTTTTTTTAAATAATAATCATTATATTAAATAGGAAGGAAACACTGGTAACTCCATGCTAGTCCTTCTTCTGAGGTGAGAGTATCTGTGGTAAAGTTCCACTAGGGTTTTTTCGGCAATAAAGGGTTTAACAGGGCCTTTGGTGGCTGTACATGGAGTGGTGACCGTGTTTGGACGCCCTGAGCTGTTAGAGGAAGGGATTGCAGCTAAGGATTTATACAGGAATAACTTTTGCCCTTGGAAACGCTGGTAATCCCAACATCACAGATGTATAGATGAAGGAAACCTTAAAAAAAATGAGTCATAACTTTCAGTTCTTTTTTGACCAGTGGTCCCCAGGGCTTTTGCCAGCAGAACAGCCAGCCTGTGTAAACCTGGCATTCATTTCTCCTGGAAGCAGCCAGCAAACCTTTGTGGATCCACAAACCAGAGTTTGGAAATGGTGATTTTAGTCTGCCTCTCCTGGTATGAGGCTGGGTGAGGTCCAGCTGAACCATGCCAGACAATGTACAGTGTGCAGGCTCTTCAAAAATCCAGTCACAGGAATCCATGATCTTCACCACCCTCATAATCAGAAGGTTTTCCTAAGAGACTTCAGAATTTCTTTACTGCAAATCAAGCCAGTTTTCCTTCAAATCCTGATTGACAGGAAAAACAGATAATCTTACAAGATCTTTATGTATGAAAGGAATTATCCTACTTGCATCACTAGTATAGTCTTTTCAAGTTCCTTTGTTTAATGTTTTCTAGGTCTCTGATTTTTGCTGTCATTCCTCTCATGGCTTCCCATTTTCCCCAAAATTCCATATTTCAGCAGGAATTTTATACATTAACAAGTAAAGCAGAGAAACTGTTTGCTGTGATTCATGTAAAGCATATCAGAAAATATATCCCCAGATATTTTATACAAGAACATCCCATGGCTGACTTTGATCTAGTGTGTCTTGTAATTCCTGAGGGATTCACTGCTGCCTTTCCAGGAGTTCCACCTTTATTTGTGCATTTGTCTACTACACCTTTCAAAGTATAACACTTTCAACTTCCCTTTATTAAATTTGTTCTGCTCTAATCAGGGCAATTTCCCCACTTCATCAAGATCAATTGCAATTCTGATCCTGTCTTCTAGCCTGTTTCATAATCTCCAACCTTTATTATACGTGGCTTCATGCATGGATTCTTCATTCCATTAATCTGGGTCTGGGGGGAAGGGCTCTTGTCAATTTAATCTAAAAAGCAATGTGTGTTTCAGTGGGTGCCCGTGAATCCCATCCCTATCAGATAAGGCTCTTTCCAACTGAGCATTTTATTAGCATTTTTTTGAGACATGGTGTTATCATCTTGGAAAATAAAAAGCTTTCTGTTCCTTTAGTCTTTGTATGAGTTGCAATAATTTACAAATTTTGAGGCCAAATATTGCCTCCAGTCTTGGTGAAATGGAAAAAAAAATACAACATCCTTAGAAAAACTTAGGATTTTCTTTTTTAATCATAACTTTCCAGCCTGTAATGAGTGAAGGTGCCTTCCCATCTGTCATTTTTATACTAATCCACTGCTGTATTATTTGAGGATTTACAGACTTCCTGTCCCTGCCTCATGGCAGATCTTTCCTTATGTCCCTGCATGGTCCTCCCTCAGTTTCCAGAGTTTCCTCCCATTCCCACTTTGGTTCACGTGCTGCCAGTTTCCACACTTCCCAGTTTTTTTCCTCTACGGCCCTGCTGGATTCCTTCCCAAGCCCAGAAATGGTATCTGTGTTGTCCTGAATAGTCCATTTTCCAATAATTGGCTCAAGAGCTGGGAAGAGAAAAGGATGGGGAATGTAGGAGGGCAAAGGTTTTGGACATCACAGAGGAAGGCTGGTATTCTTTTCACTACAAATTTCAGCACTGTCCACTTGTTTCTCAGATTTTCCCCTGATCTATTTCTTAGGCCTGCTGTCCTCTAAACACAGCTGGTGGCCAGATGCTCTCTGTTCTGGAAAAGGGCCAGCTTTCTAATGGCTAAGACTATTTTTTCCCCAGCTAAAACTTGTGCCTGCTTGGTTTCAGCTCCGGAGTGGATTTGTGCAAATGTCTATTAAAGACAGAGGAAACATCTTTAAAAAGGTGTAAAGGTTTAGTAGCCAGGCTCCTGTTGGCACTAATGAGAGCTGCTTGCTGAATCCTCCACATGCTGCTTTGGACACTGAGCCTTTTTCCACTGAATATCCACTGGCTTCATACCAAACACTGCACAAAGCCTGGATGGGCTGTAGTGCGTGGTATTCTTGGGGCTTTTGGAAATTCTAGTTTTGTTTCAAAGCATAGCACCACATGCTGCTCTTTAAAGGTTAAAAGAAAAAGGGAAATGGTCAGTTTGCACTGAAATAAAGTGTTCTGAGGTGGTGCAGTGATAAAAAAGAAAGGGCATCTCTTCTTCCCAGCTGTGCCTGTCTAAAATCAGAGGAGGGATCTGTTATGGCATGGAATGCAGCTAGGTCTGTGAGGACTCAGGCCTGCGGGACCCTGTTTAAGTGGGGGTTTTGTGTTCCAGAAAAATACATTGTTAAAGTTAACACATTCACATAGTCAAGATGAGGATTAGGCCCTCCTAGAAAAAGCATTCCTAGTGCTCCTGTCAGTGAGTTAAATCCTGGGAGAAGCTGGGAACCTACAGAACTAGCTGAAGTCAGTTGCACATATTCAGGGTCCCTCAGGAACTGGCTCTATCTTAAAAATACTGCTGAAAGATGACAGCCTGAAGCCTGCATTCAGGCATTCACTAAAGTTGCCTCTGAAGCCACTGGATTTTTTTTCCTTCTGAATGAGTGTTACCTAAAGCCAAAGACTTTAAGTTAGTTTGTTTGACAAAGTGTCTTTCATGTGAGGCTCTGCAAGTGCTTTACAGAAATGAGGGACCTGATGTTGTTTTCATCCTGTAGCACAGAGATGTTGAAATTTGTAAGAGTTTAAAAAGCTGCTTAGGATTTGTCCTAAAATTTAATAAACTAGTGTGCAGGAAGTTAGCCTTGAAATAGCCCTCGGATAATATCTGAAACCCCATAGATGAGAACATCGCTAATTTTAGATGTCAACCTATAAGCAAACAGACCTGCAGCACTTCCATACATTTATAGCAAAATTATTATGTTATTTTTTAACTTGTTATTTATTTTGAGGTAAGGCCTGTTATCTTCAGTGGGTGAAAACAAAGGCTGTCCACTCTGACCAGATTATCACATTTCAGTACAATTGCACCTGACCTGCTATTTCTAACTGGCCTTCAAGTGCAAAAAACAGCAAAGCCAAGTCTTCAGCTGTGGCTCAATGCTCCATGACTTCAGTGAGACCACTGCTGAAAATGTTATGCATGTGGTGCCCAAAGCAGAAGGAAAATCTGGTAACCTTCCGAAAGACTAACGGGAATTTGTCAGCTGCCTTCAGTGAGCCTTTGAGCTGTGGAAGAAAGCTCAGTGTGGGTAGGAGGAGGGCATCCAGTTTCCTTTTGTTGCCATTAAGCTGTCATTCTTTCAGCTCTGTCCAAGGCTTCTTGCATGGAACAGCCATGAATGGTCTAGTGTGTGTTTATCTTGGATGCATGCACAGGGCTTAAAATGTGGTATCTCACCTCCTCAAAGTCAAGAGTCTCATTAGACGATGGGTTTTGTGCTTTGCTTGGACTGCTTGGACTGTCACTAAAACACCCAGGAGATGTGGCAGCAACTTACAAGAGAGATTGTGTTGGCTGGATAGGCTAAATTTTACAAACACCTTGTACTTTGCATGTTTAGTTGGCTAAATCCATCCACCTGATTGTACCAGAACAGCAACTTTGTTGTTTCTTTTCCTTTTTTACCTTTATTTGGGCTGACAGTTTTGTTCTTTCGTCCTGTAGAGGTGGTGACACTGTGTGAATGGGCATGCTTAGCTGAGGCACGGGTTTCTGTCCATGTTGGATGGCACACTAATGAAGAGGTCTTAGTAAGGGAAGAGGATTGGGTACAAGAATTTGAATGTATAACCCCAGATCTTTGCCTCTGGTTCCGGAGGTATAGTGTTCACTGTTGCCTAATTCATTTGTTCTCCAACTCAGAGTTTCCATGAAATCAAAGGGAAGGGGAGAGCAGGAAGGGGAGAAGCAGCTCCATTTCTCACCCTTGCTTGGCATTCCCAACCAGCCCAGTTGGCTCCAGTCTCTTCAGTGCTCACACAGAGGGTTTGCTTGGTGCCATGCTCAGATATGGCCGTGGAGTTGAAGCAATTGGTGGCACTTTCTTGTCCTTACAAATATCTCTGCTGCCGCTGCTGCAAGAGCAAATTTGCCTGCACCCCTTCGTGTGTGGTTAACTTTGGTCTTTCCACTTCCCATCATCTCTGCTGCTGTGTTTTCATTAAAACTTCCATTACTCGGCTTTGCCCAGCTCAGTGAGAGGCAATCTTGTTTCTTACTGCCTTTCTAAAGCAAACAAAGACAGGGAAAAACCTCGCTGATATACCCAATCGAAAATCATTTATGGTTTACAATAAGCCACATTAGAAAATGGAGATGTTCAGAAACAAAAAAAGAGACTGCCACTTTAGGAAAATCCTGTGTTAGGAGGTCATTTTAATTAATTAAGGTCAAAACCTTATTCTGGCAGGGACGGATTAACATGTTTCAAAACATCTGGACTTGCTCAAGCTACAGGTTCGAGAGAGTCCAGCCTTACCCTTTCACCTTCCCAGCAGTGGATAAATTGAATATCCTGTAGCTTACTGCGTGAGAGGCTTTCAGATGAGCCTTTCCAAAGTCAGGTTCTCTCTGTTCTGCATAGCTTTTGAAGAGCTCACAGCACATCTGCAGGCTGGGATTTGCCCCTCAGCACAGTCGAAAGCCCCCTGTGCCCCAGTGCTGGTTGTGCCTTACTGGATCAGAAAGCAGGAAGGAGCACAGGAAGCCCCTGGAGCCTCATCCAAGTGAAAGCTGCTTTCCCAGCATCCAAGCAGTCCCTTGGTCAAATACCCTGCTTAACCCAGTCAGTTCAATACTTTGGGAACTGATTTTTGCCTTGCAATTATTAAGCCAATGACTAATTGTGCCATTTGGGGATGCAGTAAAATGTGTGGTCTTACGTCAGTTGTGAGTTCATGTTTATCCATTGAAGAATACAAAGACTATAGGAAAGTATCTCAGAGCTTTTTGACCTCATGTTCCTGGCTAAATTCCAACGAATACTAGGAAAACTTGACCTATTTAAGTCCCACCAGTGCATTTTGACCAGTGGGTTGCTTCCTGTCCCTCTTTCTCTGGAGCCTTGCAGCTGTTGTGCAGCCCTGTGTGCTGTGCCAGTGGGGAACAGAGGTGCCTGAGCATTATGCAGACACCAGATAAATAAATCCTGCTCTCTGCAATACAGGACATTCCTCCTACTGATCTCTTTGGCATTATGGGGAAGGCTGAATAATGCATCTCTGCTGTTTACAGCCCCAAGTTAGGATCTGTGCTCTTTTCCCCCACTCTCTCTTGGCTCTGACATCTACCACAGAGAGGAGGGATCTGGATCCTGCAGTTTTTGAAGAGCAGCAAAGAAAAACCCACAGGAAATACCACGTTGTCTCAACCTGCCCTCCCCACCCCCAGTAACAGGTGGGCTGCTGGAGTGTCCTCCGGTCCCACTCATCTGAAAGCGTCTTGTAATGCTATTTGTACATTAGTTATCCTCAGAGCAGGCTTTTCATTAGGTTAAAGTCTGGAAAGCGTCTTAAGTCATTCACGGCAGAAGTGAGATTGTAAAATAATTTAATTCTAATCATCCATGCTGAGAATTTTCTGTTTCTTTGGTGTTGTGTTTGTTGGCTGTTTTTGGGGGGGGCGGGGGGGGGGGTTGGGGCTTTTTTTCTCGTTTTGTTTTTGTTTGTTTTAGTTATTTTTTCATTGGGAAGAAAAGATTGAGCATGTGCAATGCTTTGGATTTTGTGTCTATAGTTATTGTGTGTATGTTCAAGAGAGTGAGAGATGGACAGTAAATAGATCTACAGGATATGTTATGAGGCGTGAAATCATGTTTGTAATGAGATTTCTTGTTAATGGCAGTCAGCCTTCCTTGACGCTAAGCATTAATGCAATATCCATTAGTGCAGCTAAACCTCCCTCTGCTCCACTTTCCCAAATGGGTTTCACTTTGTACCTAGTTTAGCATTTATAAATATTTGATATAGGGTTCAAGAAGCAATTTACATGTTAAAAATATATGAATGTTCTATGAAAAAATACAAGTTAAGATTCTACTATAGCATCATTCACAAACCAAAACATGAAAGCATGATGAACTTCGCTCCGTTAAAATGGCTGGAAGCCTTTTCATTGATTTCTCTAGTCTGTGGATTAGGTCTGTTTTCCATCTCTCTTTCATACTGTGTCACCTTTGAAGTCTTTGCAGGCCAAATGCACATCTGTAATTAGAAAGCACAGTCTCGATCTTTAAATGGAGAATGATCCACTTCTGAAGGACTGGGTTTGTTACTTTATGTTTATCAATGAACGCAGCCGCTAAATTAGGAAATCCCGGTGAGAGCATCCTGAAAAGACAGAAGAGCTAGCACTGTCTGTGGGACAGCTCTTGGCTTCCTCTCCCTCTTCACATCCACTCCCACCTGTCCCTGAGATGTCTTGGAACTGAAAGCTAGGAAAGAAAAGTGAAATCTAGAGCAAAGGATGTGTTAGAAATAAGATGGTTCCTACAACAATGCAGAACCTACAACAATGCTGATCATGATTTTTTGCTGGTTTTAGGCAGACTCCTAATTTGTGTAATACAAACCCAGGAATGGTTATGATTGTTTTGCATTTGTTATGGTTGTTATGAGTTTAGGTTTGGGGTTTTTTTCTATCGGAGTGGTTTTGTTTGCTGCCATCTTTTGTTGGGGTTTTATGCGAAGGTTTCATTTCACTTTTTATTGAGAAGGAAATGAAAGATCACATAACCCAACAGCAATCATCAACAAACACAGAGATCCTGTCCTCCATCCCACAGATGTGGCTTAAGTACTGGTTTGTGGCTTCACAGGCATGTTTGAGGTCATCTGTAATTTACAACACAGGTGAAACTTTCTTCCCCTTTGCGTACCCATTTCTGGTGGATAAAAACAAAATAACAGAGTCAGAGTATGGACAATAGGATGGCAGATGTTCTTCAGTGGAGAAAGATTATAGCTAAGAAATACAAATGTTTCTGGAACCAAATATTTTCTCTCAAAAGGACAGAGAGACATCTGTAGCTCATTCAAAGACGTCAGTCTCTTGAGAGTGTAAGATGCTTTTGAAAATTGCCTGTTTTGTGCTGTTAATGATCCGGCACAAGCCCTTCCACTGCAGACAGTGACTGAGGGCACTCAGAACCTAGGTAGGAGAGAATGTATGAAAAATAGAGGAACTCAGCCATAATTTGAGGTGGCAGCTTTGTTTGCTTTTGTCCACTGTGTCCACAACTTGAATATTATTTTAATGGGTGTGTTTGTATTTAATTTCTTTTGAATCCTTTTTTTAATTGCTGCAGCCCTCTCACAGCATCTTCTCCAAGTGCACCTTAGGTCATCTTAAACCCTGTTCTGTCTGATGTTGATCCTTTTAAAATCTCCAATGAGATTACGATTCATTTGTCATTGCTAGATGTCATTTTGTTAAGGCTGTATAAAGGCACTGCAGCATGTGAAACCGGCAAGTTGATTTTTGTTATTGCATTACTCTGAAAAAGAAAAAAAAACTAATGAGATCTTTGTTTCTAGTGTGAAATACTCCCCTTAGCTTGAGAGGACACGTGCAAAGCCTCTGCTCTGAATGCCTCGATATAATCACGTTACAAAATGGAGGAAAATGGTATTACAGAAAGATTCTTGAGGAACATAACTCCTGTGGAGCAGAACGTGCACTTGCTAAAGTCTGCTCTCTTGCTCTGTCTCTCTCCTGAAGTCAGTGGGAATTTTTAATGGGAGTTACTGCAAGGCTGTATGGTTTTTTAATGCACTAGCAGAAGTAATTTCCCATCCAAGTCATCTGCACAGTTGTGGTTGGTACACCATAAAGGCTGAAGGCCACATCCTGCTGTCATTGCACACAGCCCCTCTGCTTCAGCAGCGATCATAAATATGTACTTATGTTACTTGAGGTTTTTGCTGAGGAGAAATGGGAGAGGGCAGGCCTTCCTTCTGCTCGTTGATCACAGGCTTTGCATTCCCAATGACTTTTATTAGAAGCATCACATATTTACATGCTGCAGAAAGAGGCCTGTGTGGGATGGGAAAGATTTTTATGAATTTAGACCTGCCTAAGAAAACAACCATTCTAATTTTAGACAAGTTGCATTCCATATCCATCTGTTTAGTCCATCAGTCTGATGTTAGCTGTTTAGTAAATTGCATTTGGGCTTTTTTTTTTATTATTATTTCTTTGAGGGCATCGCCTGTCATCAGCCAGTGTAAAATAGCACCAAGGACTTCCAGACATACCCATAGGGCCAAACTGTGCCAGCTTCACACACCACAGTCCCATCAAAAGCAAGGAAAGCTGAACTGGGCACATGAATTGCAACACCCCTGACATCCAGTTACATGTCCTGCCTCATTTCATAGAGATTGATGGCATCCTAGAAAAAAAAACAAAACACATGGTGCCACTTCATCTGAGTTTAAAATGTATTGAAATCAAGGAAATTATATTAGACATGGCTGTAGTCTATCAAATCCAGTCCTGTGCATAGGCAGAACTCCAAGGGGAAGTAACAGGAGTTTCCATTATGGAGTTTGCAGAAGGAAGCCTACATAATGAACTATGACAAAATGTCAACTTTGTATAAACTCTCCTGGTGGGTCTGTATAAAGGTTTTTTAAGAAATCTTCATTGGAACACACCAGAGAATAATAAACTTGCACCTTGATAGAATAGCTTTATTTGTATATACTCTATGTAAATTTTAAACCAGAGGATACACATCATTCCTTGTACATATCTGAGTAGAATGGTGGCAGTGCTGTGCACTGCTGTTTAGGAGATCCAGCTTCTCCAGTCCTGGATTTCCAGCTGTAAAGGCTGCAGGAGACTGCTTGCGACCAGCTAAAACATTGGATGGATAGATGCTCACCACCCACTGCTTAGAAATGCAGGAGCAGGATTTGGAACAGATGTTGGCTATGGAGAAGATTGCTTGCCTCTACTCCTGGCTAAAGGACAAGTGCCTCCTTCGCTGTCATCTCCAACAGAAGTGATTTATGGTCAGAGTGTGGGAACCTTCAGAGCCCTGTTTGGTCTTTCAAAGGGGTCTGAGCTTCAGGTGTCACATGGGAAGGTCCCTGAAGAAGCAGTGTGTACATACATCTACCTACCTGTCTGTCTGTTACCTAATATCCCACTGTTTCTGTGTTGAATGGTCTCAGTAACCTGTAAACAAGTGATTGCTCCTGTTGTGCTACTGCTTTGAAATTCTTTGCATGCACTCTGGCATATAATTCTTTAAGAAAAGAAACTATACATATTATATATATATATTGTAGCTTGCAAAATATTCATGTTGAAGAGCCATGTTTTGTGCAAATTGTACATTTATGTTGTGAGCAATATCGCAATACGAACTTTTATTAGTTGTTGATAGTAGATTTCTCACATTATTTTTGAGCATATGTACGTATCCCAAGCTTTTAACCTCAGGCATTAGATCAGCTGCTGAAGGACACTTTTTCTGTGCAGTAGAAATAGCACAGGCTTTCAGTAAATAGGCAGGTGTGCGAGTCCCATTCTGTTTAATGCAAGTTGCAAGGCTGGTTCTTCATGCAGTTTGTCAGGCCATTACTTCTCTTTTGTTAGTGCTGGAATTCGTGTTTGGTATGAGGACACTGTTGCGCTCATCTAGAACAGAACTCAAACCCCGACGTTGCAAAACAAAGTGCTTGACTCCTACTGCCCTCTGTCTCCGCAGGTGCTCCAATATAAACACAAGGAGGACTTAAGGAACTGCCAGTTCCCTGCCGGATAGCCAATGTTATATTTTCAAATGTTCATGTTACATAGTTTTCAATGTAGGGGCTAGATAAAAGTGTAATACCAGTACAGCTTTAGAAAAGCTACAGTGTTTGGAGCTTGACCTTGAAACTTTTACCTGATTCCAGAACATCATTGGTGGCTTTGTTTGCTCAATGTTTACCTCTGAGAAATGTATGCTATTGATTTAAATGTTTAATATATTGACTGCCTTTTTTTGTATATTTGTTATCATAAAGGTTTGGTTTAAATGGTAACAATTGTGGTCTATTTTCAGACTTGAAATACTTACGGTTCTGTATTTGGAAGGCAAAGTTATTAATGAATATAGCAATTTGGTATTTTATTCCTGTTTTATACAGCTGCCCCCATAGGTTAATATCAGATAGCAATGAATATTGCTGAACAGCAGGTGGAACTCCTTTGAGTGTGTTTATGAGCCATCTCTGTTCAATAAAAATTCCATTGTTTTCTAGCCTAGGAAATGGCTGCTGTGAGTGTTTTTGTCGTTTCTTCTCCCCTTCAGGTGTTTCTTGATGTATTTCAGACAGCAGCAGGACTGGGCTTTTCCCAAGAATCATCTCCCAGAAACCACACATGTTCAGGATTTTACATCTGGAAGTCCTGGTGCTGTTTTCCCACACACACTGCTATCAGCATGCTTGCTGTGCATGTGAAGAAGTGATACGGAGTTGGTTCCCAAAAACCTTTCTCTGGTGCATAAAATGGGCCCATGAGACCTGGGAACGGAGCTCCATGGTGCTTAAAATTAAGCATCTGCAAGTGCATCATAGCCAGAGAGTTTGGATGCAGGAAGATCCGAAAGGCTGGAAGCTTGCTTCATTATCCAGCAGTACTGCAAGTGCATACAAATAAATTGGAAATGGGCATCTCAAAGAGAAGTCAGGTATAAACGGAGGGACTTGATTAACTTCGGCATGAGTGTGAAAATCAGGTTTTAAAAATATTTTTTTTTAGTTTTTTTTTTACTTTTTTACTCTTTAAATTAATTTCCAATGTATTCTGTCTCATATGTTTTAGTGGATTTGGAGTCAAGTTGTTTCTTTGTAATTAGAATCTTTCTCCAGATTATTAAGGAAGAGGTTGGTTCAGGAGGCAAAAGAGGGTAACATCCTTTTATGTCCTGTACATGAGTTGTGGGAGTGAGACACCACTCACACAGGCTGGGTGACTGCCCAGACCTGTGGTGGCTCTCTCAGGTGCCTTTAGGTTTTGCAAACTCGGCTGTCCAGGAGCAGAGTTTGGAAAGTAGCTTATAGGGAATGCTGCAGTTGTCGAAATTCTGTAGGAGGTGTAGGCCCCCTTGTCTCCCTCCCCAGTATCTGGAAGAAAACAAAGCAAGCTTCACATGTAGCAAACTGGAATGATTTGTCTCCCTTCCCAACCACTGATACCGAAACAGTTTAAAACTGTTCTTTCTGGGCGTTTGAGTTAACTCTTCACTGAGCAAAACAGTGAAGTTCAGCTAGAAATGTTCACACCGTTCTTCTGGGTTCTCTGTAAACTTATCAATGTTTTTTCTACATTCCGTTCACATTTGTGTTCTTGAGGTTTTCTGCAGAGACTGAAGGCTGTGGCACATGTTCACTGGGCTAATTAAGGTTTAGGACAGTCTTGCCCATGCTGTGTTTCCACAGGGCAGAAATCGACAGTGATGTCTAAACCCTCCCTGCTACAAAGTAGAGCTCACCTAGAGGGGCCCAGGTTTTGTCTCGAGGCTAAAGCACTGCCACAAGTGCTTGATGTAGATCTGTTGATGGAATCAGCAGCAGAAGCATGTGTATAACATAAAAAGGCCGTTGTGTGTCTCAGTTTGACTATGTAGAAATAACATTTAAACCACTCAGAAATATTTTTTCCCTAAATCTGCATAATGGCTTATACAGACATATTTCTAGGTGTGTAGTGGTATCAGCTAAATTTTTCTATGTTGACAGAGCCTTATATTTTAATGAACATTTCTTCAATGGCTTTTATTTTGTGCAGTGAGTCTTTCAAGGAAAACATTCTAGAGTGAGCGTATGGGCTGGCTGTCTCTAAGCTTTGCTATGAAGATGTAAAGCTGCAAAGGAGAGGATGTCTGAGAACTTGTGCACTCACAGGCTAGGAGGCCACCATTCCCAGCACAACCCTACTGCCTGGCTACCTTCCTAGAGCTTATCAGCCCCTCTGCTCTACAAGCCAGTGGCTTGTGGAAGAAGTTGTAGTGACCTCCTTTAATAACGAGTATTGGAACCATCCAGTACTGAGCAACACACTCAGACGTGGAGGAGATAAAGATGTGACGCCACTGAGACAAACACTGATGTCCCCCATTGCTCCCGTGGTGGTGGAGAGGTGCAAGTCCTTGGGTGTTATAAGGTGTCCAGCTGACAGCAATCATTTCAGGGATGATGGGATTCTCATTCCCAAACTCTCTAGCACGCATTTTGGGGAAGCAGCTGCTCCATAAGCTTTCATCTCTGATAATGCAGTTACTATGTCCCAATGAGGTTTTAATGTCTTTCACATGTATCTGGTTCACATTGAGATCACACTTATTAGATGTAGCTAAAAGATAAGTGATAGACCTCATTTATTCCATAAAGTTAAACAGAGAGTACGAAAAGCAATAAGTGAGATCTGGGAGAATAAGCCTTAACACAAGAATGTTTTATCTTTCAAAGTGAGGAGGTTTGTGTTCTCCCAGAGAACTCCTTAAGGAGATCCTGGATGAAAGAAAACCAAAGCAGCCTTGTTTTAACTACCCGAAAACTTAACTTTCTGCCTAGCTATCAGTTCAAGAGTTCTTCCCTCCAGGCTATGCAGCAGTGTGCAAACAGGGTATGTAATTTCCCTTGACGAGATGCTGCCCTACTGAGAGCTGATATTCCTTTGGTTTCCTCCCACTATTCGTGCCCTGTGTTTCACAGAAACACACAGGGAATGCAAATAGAAAACCAAAAGGTAACCTGGAGGACTTAGATGGCTGCCATTGGTGTTTCAAAGTCACTCTTAAGTACTCCTTTCTTTCTTTCCTAAGTTAGAGGATTTCTTTATTATGTAACTGCTTTTAGCTGTTTAGCATCCCTGGGACTGCACCACTGATATTTTGCAGATCATTTGAGAAAATAGGAAAAAAAACCTGAGCGAGATGCCAATGTATTGATCACTTTCCCCTTTTTTCATCTGAAGAGGTCAGGTTAACCACAACTGTAGACCTACAGCATAACATTAAATCCCCTTTGTTTTCTTGCCTGCAGCCTGTATGATTTGCATAGTGAATCTTTTCCTGGCCTTGTACCTTCCAGCTGTCATACTAGAGATGTTTACAGTGTCTCTGAGAGTTTCATGACTCAAGGTATATCATGGTCCCTGCAGAACCTTAGACACTGGAGCTGTCTAAGTTTTCCAATAGTTATTGGAGAGCCTGCTGGAACCAGCTGTTTCAACATCACTCCTTTAACCAGCTGTCCTCTCTTCCATCTGATTTTATGTGAAGAAGAATACTCTGGGTGCTCTCTGGGCACCTAAAAAAGAAGCTGAACCTTCCCTTTGAAGGAGCCATTGACTTTTCCCATTGCTTCCCTTTTCTCCACCTGGTAAATCCACTCCAGAAGAGAAGTTTTCTTTGCTTAGCTGGATAGCCTAATCCAGCTGAACCCTTCTGAATGTTGTGACAACACCTGGAACAAGACAATACAGGCACACACTTCCTGCTGATGAGAACTATCCAGCACTTGCATTCTTGGGTGAAAAGCAGTTGGTCAGGTTGGGTCACATACAGGTCCAGACACAGGGGTGATGTTTTAGTGCTTTTCACTTCAGCCAGGCAGAAATTTCTGACACCAGAACCAGTAACTGAACTGAAACAATGAAAATTGCTGTTGTCAAGTCTTGCCTTCCTTTATGGATGTTCACTGTGATATAAAAAAGAATCTCAGCTCTCCTCATTAGAGGTTAAGAAATGGGTCTAAGAGATTCAGGCATTGCTGTGTCTGACTTTGGATTGGGGCCAGGGGAGTGGAGCTGAATCCTTTCAGAAGATCGTTTTTAGGAAAGGCCCAAGGCCAGTCCAGAACAGGCTGTGTCATGAAAATGTCTGATGACAATTCTTTTATTTCCACAGGATCTGAGCTTGGTCCTCACACCCTTCCTGGGACAGCCATTTGAGTCCTTGTCTGCTGTTGCACATACTTTTCTTCATGGCCATTTCTTCCACCTAGCAGAGATTCAGAGACTGTCAGCTGTACAGCCTCATTCCCAATTAGGACAGCTCTTGGGGCTTATCCCCAAATTCCTCCCGTGGTGTCAGAATTCCATCCAAATGACGAAATTAACATCTGCTTTATTTTCTGATCTTCCCAACTCTGTGGCTGAGCCATCTTTGGACTCTGAACACCAGGAAGACCATTTTTTATTGGTGTGTTATGTCCCATAAGTCATGCTGGGTGATTCCTTGGTGTGGGTGTGCTGGGCTGCACTAGATCTTGGCTCCGTCTGCAGGGAGCTTCCTGCCTGGGGCACCACTCTTTCAGCCACATCTCTGTGATTGTCAAGGCACCGTGGAACACTAATATATTTAACAGAATGGTCTTTCTTTTGGAAAAAAAAACCAGTTGCACATCCCCAGCAAGAGTGTGACAGAGAGGTATTGGAATCACCCAGCATTTATGGACTGGGTCTCAGAAGAAAAATCAGTACTACTAAGTGCAGTTCTCTAAGCTATAATATCCATCATGCACAATTGCTACCTATTTCCCTTCCTTCCTCCTTTTCCAGCTGTCTTTTCTTAGGTAGTTCTGCTGTTGAGCCTCCCCACAGTGCACTGTTATCTTGTGATTATTAGGTACACGGTGGGACGGAAGGTGGAGCATGTGTGCCCCCTCTGGGTATGGCTTCAGTAAAAACAAGTTGGCTCCACTTTGTTCTGCAAACCTCCACTCTGTAAATGTATACATCTGAAAAAAAACCCAAACATATCCAGGAACCACAGCCACTGGTAAGTGACCTGGCTTTCTCCCTCTTGGCTGCGTAACGCTCCCCTCTGCCTGTCCTTTGAGAATAGCAGCCACTTCCACAAAACTGCCCTCAGAATCTGGAGGAAGACTGACAGTCAAGCTGCAGCCGATTCATGCATGGGAGGACAAGGATTTCTTGAGCACTGTTAAGAGAAGATGGCCAGCAAAGCAAATCAAATACAGCCCAGCAAAAAGGCAAGCATGCCAAAATGCAGGATTGCAGTTAGGACTAGGATGTCCATGTCACAGGGTGCCACAAGGAAGAGCTATAAGGAGACAACTTTGGCCTTGGTGTGTTTATGTCTACATTAGGACAAAACACAGCATATTGGTGAAATGAACAGGGTAATGAAGAAGTAGTAGTAATATTGTGACAGATTTTTATTTCTCTCTCATGCCAGAACCACAGAAGAATCAGGATAAAAAAAAAATGAAAATGCCACAGTGGTGTTGTCTAGTGACGTGGATGGCGTAACAAGGCCATTTGATCTGCCAAGATGAAGTTCGTTTGCCGAGTTGAGAAACGCTCAGCCCCCTACCTCAGCTTCCCATCCGTGTACTTTGCACTGAGTTAAGATTCCAGTGGTGGAAACAGCAGTGATTGCTGCATGTTAGTTAGAGAGTACCTTCCTGTACATTCCAGCTGGCATTTTATGCATTTCGTCTGATGTAGTGAGGGAGCTCGTGCAGGAGGGCAAAAACCAGCCGCTCCCGAGGAGACGCCAGGCCCTCACGACTCCCTGCACCTCCCTGTTGCCACTGACTCTGTGCGCTGGTTTCTTTTCGTTGGGTAAAATTTAGGGACCAGTAACAAAAAAGGCCTTTCTAAACGTCTCATTTCGGTGCACTGCTGCTGGGGTATTTCAGTGGAAGCGAACAGCGGGCAGGGCAGGTCTCTCCCAGCGCGTGAGGGAGGCCGTGACCCCGTGCGGGGAGCCGAGGGCTCGAAGGTTGTACTCGGTGATCTCAGAGGGTTTATCCCAACCTAACTGATCCTGCGATCCCGCGCCAATCCCGGAGCCGGGGCAGTGCCAGCGACCCCGTCCCCGTGAGGCGACAGCGCCCGGCCCCGCCCATCCCCGCCCCGCCCTGCAGGCCACGCCCTCAGGCCACGCCCCATCCTCGTGGCCGCGCCTTGCCCCGGCGCTCGGGGATGACGTCACGCGGCAGGCCCGCCTCCTCCGCCGTTCCTCGGCGCTGCGGGCGGAGCCTGCTCCGGTGACGTCACTGGGGCGCGCCCGGCCGCTCGCACGTGTGGCGGTGGCAGTGGCGCTGCCGCCATGAGCTGCCCGGTGCCCTGCGCCGCCTGGGTGCGGCGCGGCGTGGCCAAGGAGACGCCCGACAAGGTGGGGCCGGGGCTGGGATCGCGCTGAGGGACCGCCGCCCGCCCCCGCCGCCGCCCTCACCCCTCTGTGTCCGCCCCGCAGGTGCAGCTCAGCGAGGAGGAGCTGAAGGGTCTCATCGAGGAGGCGCAGGAAAGGCTGGGGTGAGCCGGGGCAGCGGGAGGGACGCGCCGCGTCTCCCGGGCTCTGCTCGCGGCTGGAGGCCCCGGGCCCGGCCGCTCACAGAGCTGCGGAGGGGAGGGGGCGTCCCGGGCGCGGGGTGAGCGCAGGCCGGGGGCTGCAGGGCCGGCCCGGGGAGCGGCAGCGAGGGGCGGAGACCGGCAGCAGCCAGCACTGGCTCCCCCTGGATCTCCTCCTGGAGACACCGTGCCGAGGGAGCCTGGCGTCCGGAAGGGTGGGCGGTCCGGAGGGCGAGCGGAGGACATGGGATGGAGTGGATCCTGCTGCCGTCGTGGACATGACAACGGGGTTGCGTTCCCGTGTGGTTCCTCAGGTGCCAGCTGCGGGCCGTCGGGCTGCTCGAGCATTTCCGGGCCTGGCGCTCTCTGGAGCTGCTGTTCCCGCCTACAGTGAGAATTAACGCGCTGGGTTTGTACCCCTGGGTGCTTTGGAGACGTGGCCAACCGAGATGGGAGTCCCAAACTGACTGGGAAAAAGTGGTGCTGAGGATGGGACAGGACATCCTAGGTCTGGAGGCCGCAGTGGAGATCAGAGTGACGTGGTATTTGTGCTTTGGTAAAAAGGGCAAAATATCACTCAAGGGTGTGTTTATGGTTCACAGGTAAAACTAGAGACATCACAACTCTCACCTCAGCACTGAGAGCCCTTAGTTATGTAGTTGTGTAAAGTTTTGTCACTCTGCTTTTAAGAAAAATGTATTTACTAAAGCCATAACATAGGTGACATATTTAGGAAACACAGTCTTGAGAAGACAAGAAAGAAATGTCGCTCTTTGGTCTAGAAAAAATAAGGGATTGAGATCTCACTCCATTTTCTGGGCTTTTTCTGTTAGATCTGTTCATAGATTTAGGCTTCTGGGTGTTTCAGCTGTGTAGGGTGTGTGGTTGTGCCACAGTGTGTGTGGTGGGTGTCAACCCACCACATTGTGCCAGGTGCAACAGGTAGCAGAAAAGGTTTTTGTAGTTGAATGAATATTATCCACCCCGTTTCTGTTGGATGTATCAGTGACACTCTTGCTGAACAGAGTGTATCATCCTAGAATGTATTTTATTCTGTTTTTTCTCATTTTGGTTATTTAATGGTTTGAAAATAATCTTAAACACTTGGAAGCTTCTCACTGTATGTTAATTTCTTAACTCATTAGTGTTCCTGTTTTCTGGGGAGTTATTTGTTTCCCCTTTCTATGTGTAAACTTTTGGGCTTTTGACTGATTTCCTTTCTTTTGCAATTTCAAAAGCGTAGAAAGATTTGAGGTGCTGTTTTTTATGCATTCTGTAAAACTTCAGGATGGAAATTTGAAGACCATCTGAAACAACTGATCTATTTATAATTTGTTGTACTTTTTAGAATTTTTTGCAACACCTCACTTTTTTCCCTGTGCAAAGATCACAAATCAAACTTGGATTTAGTTATTTTATTTAATTATCTTGTTACTTGTTTCTAGTTATGTTGTTAACGTGAAGTGTTTATTTTACTGAACAAATCAGGAGAATTAGGTTTCTGCTATTTAATTTAGAAACTGTATCTGAGAACTGCCTCGGCTTGCTGTTGCTTGGGAATTTTGCGTGCTGAAGGACAGAAATACAGTGTGTTCATGAGGGATGAGTTTCTGTGGAGCATGCTCCATTGGGACACCCTGGGTGTTTTGTTAGCTTCTCAGGCAGTGTTTAATGTACGTTGTTTAATGTCTTGGATTCCTTGCATGCAGAATTGTTGCCACAAAGTTCCAGATTTTTTTGGATGTTGCATAGTTTACCCCATAAGAATAATTCACGGTATGTCCTTACCTAATGAATTCTACATTATTTCTACTTTGCTTAAGTATGGGAAGTATGAGGAAACAAGGTCTTAAAAAGCTTGAAGAAGTGTAGAAATCCTCACACGTGACAAATGCCTGTGAGTGGGGGAAAAAGGAAGGAATGACATGGACACGTGGATGCACAGAAGTGAGGCTGAGAGCATTGTATCCACAAAAACCTGTAAGAGAAAGGGACTTGGACACACCGTTTACCTTGTTGAGGAAAATGTATGCCACGTTTTGTCACGCAAACTTTCAAGCAAGAACTTTCTCTGGGTGCCTTGTATTTTGAGAAAAGATAAAGAAGGAGTGAATGGATTTCGAAATTATTGGCATAAGGACTTGAAACCCATGTGAGCAGCTAGAACTGTGTGCTGCAGCAACGCCCTGGAAGCGTTCTATGTGTCTTCTCAGGGCTGTGTGTCTTTCCACAGGGATGGTGCTGGTGGCAGTGATGAAGGCCAGACAGCACATGACACGAATGCACCCGTTCCTGGCAGCAGCACAAAGTCTTCCCAAAACCATGAAGAGCTGTCTGATCATGAACTGGATGAATATGATTTGGACAAGTACGATGAAGAGGAATACACTGGTAAGAAGAATCTGTGTGTCAGATGTGCAGTGTAAGTGAAGAACCTTTCCACTTCTTGTTGTACCTGAGACCTTAATATCCTAAGGCTATACAGTGTTAAGTTTCAGATGCTGGAAATTCAGTTTTAATGATTTGCTTGTCCCACCTTGGGAAGTGATTTAGTGAGGGAAGCAGTTCAGTGTCCCCCTCTCTGACACAAGAACCAAGAGCATGTTGGAAAGGTCGCTGTGTCTGCTGTAGTGCTGGAGCAGAGCAGCAGAAGTCCCTGAAAGCACTAAGCAATTTATCCTACTGAGGTACTTATGTTTGGAACTTGAAGTCCATTTAGCCCACTCCTGATACTTTACTATACAGGTAATACAGGTATTGGTACAGGAGTTTCTAACTTTGCCTGTTACTGACATGTATAAAAAATGTTCTGGAATTCCCATCCAGGTGTTTTAAAACTTGGAGACTCTTTGGCAACTCTGGCAGTATATGGGAGCAATGAAAATGATCCTTACATCACTCTAAAAACCACTGTAAGTACTTAAATATCTTAAACAGCATAAACTTCAAAATCAGTTGAATTTTCCACTCTGCCTTGAGGTGTGTAAGTGCTTGCAGTCCTTTTTCAAAGGTGTGCCAGGTTTTTGATTGGATGGTGCTCTTTTCTTTTAAGGTTGCTTTGTGCAGTCCCTTCTTTCTGTGCCTTTTGCATTTAGGTAGGAGGTTAAGGTGAACTGGCTCCTTACTTAAAGAACCATGCACTTCTGTGCATGGAGTGGTTTTCCACCTGCCTAGTAGGACACAGAAAACACTTGAAGAAATAACAAGTCTCAGGCCACTAGTGGCCAAAATTAGAAGATTTCCCAGATTGCAAGACTCTTGCACCTTCCACCAGTTTGTGTAAGAAATCAGGCTGAGGTGCACTCAGGCAATGTGTCAAATTAAGGATTTGGCATGAGGAAATACCCCTCCATTAAGCCTAGATGGACAGCATTATATATATATATATATGTATCCTTATATATATATATAGATATAGATATGTGTGTGTATATATAATACTGTGTCGTTGGCTGCTTCTACCTGTATTAGTTTCCACTATCAGATGGGGAACATCTTTGCAGAAGCTGGGTTTGTAGATATACAGAAAATGAGCACCTTTTTCTCAAGCCCTTCTTCCTATGCTCAAGTTCTTTCCCCAAATTCTGAAAGTTCTTCAGTGTGCATTTTCTGTTGTCTTTTGGTATGTACTACTGGAACTGTTGAAGACTAAATATCGTGTAACCGCAAGTTAATTCAGACAATTGCAGGACTTGATAGAAGTCAAATATTGAAGTATGCTTGAAGTGAATAAAAAAGAAATAAAAAGCTTGCAATGAGAAGTCCGAAAAGTCTTGTATATGTTTGAAGATTGGAAGGATGGTGCTCTGCATAAGATTATTGACTTATGGACAGTTCTTAATTTTTCACTAACAAAAATTCCCAAGTTCCTTCCACTCCTCATTAACAATGAAAATTAGATGAGAAGTTACATCTGTTCTGGTACAGCTGAATGCCCAGCAGAGCTGTAGGCAGCCCTTTTTGGGAAATATTTTCCAGGAAGTAGACAGTGGGATTATTTCCTGGGTGTGAGGAGCAGCTGCAGCATCATTATCGGATAAAATGCTGTTATATTATATTAGTGGTCAAGGCACAGGAGCACAAGGGAAATAACCTTTGTGGGCTCCTGGTGGTGATTTTCTTTTCAGCAATCAGCTGCATCATGATAGCCTTGAAATATGGTTTCATATTTGATAATTAAACACCTCTACGAATCCACCTAGGTTCACATAAAAGTCCTTCAATCTAATTTAATGACTGTTCACTCTCCCCAGGATCAGGTCTGGTTCCTGCCTTTCTCTGTTTAGCACCGTAAGATGGTTTTAGGTGGGTGGGCATTGAGGTGTTGGATTTTGAGTGTTCAGTGATGGTTCAAAATTACTGATTCCACCTTTTGAACATGTGTAGTTTTGTTTTTTTATGTGCATTGCTTAATGCCCCTTGTCCTCTCCTTTTTGCTGTTCAGGAGCAATATGAACAGGAGGACTTTTTGATTAAGCCCAGTGACAATCTTGTCCTTTGTGGCAGAGTTGATAAAGACTGCTGTAGTTTGGAGGTCCATGGTGAGTAAAATAGGGTTTGTTCTTCACAGTGAACATAGGGAGTGTCTTGCCTAGCATGTGCCATGTGGCTGTGTTGAAGAGGGAGTGGGCTGGTTTTGGGAAGGATTTTTCTTCCCTTCTGCCTTGTGTTTTGTTGTTTTCCATGTCATGGTGCTTTAGCTGCTTTTCAGGAGTGCAGTATTTGCTGTGCTGATTTTTAAAGGATAGCTTGCCTCTTTCAGCCTGTATAGCAATTCCTTTCCTTACTTCTTTTCTTAAAACATTTAGAAAATACTATGGCGTTTTTATTCTCTGAACATACACTCTTCATTCCAGTCTTACTTTCCATATCCTGCAAGCATCCTCTAGTGGTTTGTTGTTTTGGGGTTTTTTCTTTAGCTTTCTCCTTGCTTCTTTAAATGGGCTTTCCTCTGCTAGGGCTAGAAGAACCATGTTTATCATCATGGCTTAGAAGAGATAATCCTTAATAGGGCCTGAATACTGCTTGTTCTAGCAATAGGTTTAATTTTGCTGTGTAAAAGATTTTTCTATTGCGGCCAATGAATACTACTGAATGTGCTGAAATTACCATCTTTTCTTACTGTGGTTCTTCTTGGGAATGTTTCTGGCTGCTTGTGCTGTGGTCCATGTTTCTGTAGGCAAAGTATTTAATTTTAAGCAACCAACATGACCAAAATGTGTGAAAGCATCTCTTCAGATAGCAACATGTGGCATTTTCTGTGTCTGGAGGTGTTTACAGATTTTATTAACTGTAAGTTTATATCCAATGTAAACTTACAAAACAATAGCAAAGGCTTCTGCAGTTTCTAAAATTGGGTAACCTTATCTTAGTTGATTACTAAGACAACGTGGTTAACTGGAGACTTCAGTTAGTATCTGAACATCTGTCACATGCACTTAAAAGTGGCACTGTGATTTTGTGTGTGTGACAATAAGATATTATGAAAATAATTAATGGGTTTTCTCTGCTGTCCAACTGGTAAGTTATTTTATTACAAGGAGAAAAACAGCTGGCTACAGGGAATTTGTGTTTAGTATAGGGCTGCTTTACCAAACTTTTCCTGTATCTCAATTACCATCTGCTAAAGGTAAGTCCTTCTGACTTCTTCACCTTCCTCTGTTTGTCTTTTTACCTTCGCTTCCCCTTCAATTTCATCTGGAATAATTTTTTTAATTGCTAATCCTGTAAAATGAATGTATCCTGATGTAGAAAGTGCTGGATATGGGACATGTATTATGAAGAGACCTTACAAACAAAGTAGTGTGGTATGCTGGGGATAAAGTATTGAACCTTTACTGAACTTGTCACTTCTTCATCTAAAGTATATTGGAGACTGTTTATTTTGTGTAATTCTATGAAGTACAACATTTGTGCCTGGAGGGTCTGGCCTCTGCAGTAAAACTCTGAACGCTCTGTGAATTTACCTTCTACATATCCTTGACAATTTAGTTTTTGCCACAACTGCCTTTTGTAGAAGTGACCTGTTTATAGTTGTTTGCTTTCCCTCTTCACTGATGCCTTGCATAACTTTAATTATTTTTCAGTTTATAATCATGAAGAGGACTCATTTTATGTACATCATGACATTATCTTGCCTGCTTACCCTCTGAGTCTGGAGTGGTTGAATTTTGATCCTAGTCCAGATGAATCAACAGGTAAATTACAAAGGATACTCTTAAGTGTCCAGTTAAAGAATTTTTGCTTGAAAAGCATATAAGTGTAATGTCACTAAATAATTTCTTCCTGCAGTACAAAGAGAAATAAAATCAAGATGTTAAGATAATACTGACTTGAGATAACCAAGATGTGAACATCAGGTATTTTTGCTTAGTGATGCAGTCATCTTAGTGATGCTGCTGTAGCAAATGATTTTACTAAAATACTGATTTTATTAGAAACAATTAAGTTATTGTCAGTTAGCAGACCAGAGCAATCTCTAAAATCTGCTTTATTTTCTGTTTGCAAATGAAATGTTGCTTTTGTTCAATCTCTTTATGTCCAATGCAGTTAATGAAATTAAACCACAGCAAAATTTATATATATTTAAGTATTTAGTAACATTTTTCCTGTGTTTCACAGATACTTTTTTTTTCCATAGTACAGGGGATGTGGTTTAGTTTTGGTTTGTTTTTTCCTTTAAAAACAAACAAAACATTCAACTTTATACAGCTTATTTGAATAGTTACTTGTACTGAAGGGGAAGAAGAGCAAGTAAATTTTTTTCTATCAACATCTTCTGTCAGCTGATATTTTTAAGTTGCTCCTTGCTAGTTAAAAACATAAATATGTTCAAATAGAAGATTGTGGCACATAAGTTTTACTTAACCAAAGAAATAAGCAACAGCTGGATTGCCAAATATGCTGTTTCATAACTAAATAAATGTGGTTGCATTTGGGTTTTTGTTTGTAGGAAATTACGTTGCAGTGGGTAACATGACCCCAATCATTGACATTTGGGACCTCGATGTAGTAGAATCCTTGGAACCAGTCTTTTCTCTTGGAGGCAAGAAAGAGAAAAAGAAGAAAAAGAAAGGAAAGAAAGTAGGTGTTGCGAAATTGTTTACCTGGTTGGATGGAGGAAATTTAGAGCAGGGATACTGCCTTTTTTTCCCCCCTACAATATTTGAAATGCTAATTGTTCTCTAAATAACTAAAGCCTGGAATTAAGAGCAGAACAGGAATGGGGTGGTGTCCCAGTAAACTTTAAATCTCAACTATTTAAAATTAGAAGTTGCGGGAACTGGCAGTTGCAAGGACCCAAAGCTCAGTTAATTGGGAGGAGAGAGAGGGAACTGCCAGGAGTGCTTAGAGAGAAGCTGAAGAAGTTGCACATTAGCTGGAAATAATGAGGTTTCTTTTACTAGCCTGAAGGGAGTAACCAGTTCTGTAAACCCAGCAGCTGGAGCAATCTGCAGGCTGGGGTATGAGGCAGGGTGCAGGTGGTGCAGAGACAGTTCTCTCAAAAGCTGTGTTGCAGCAAGTGAGAGTAATTTAATATGAAGTTGTTTGTGAAGGCTTTAGGGAATTCATACTAATGTGGAGTAATGCTTGATTTGCATTGAAGCTGTAATTTTCAAAAGTCTGTTTATGCCATTTGTGTGTACACAGAGTTTATCTTCAGAAGGGACTGTGGAAGGACATACTGATGCTGTGCTTGATCTTTCATGGAATAAACAAAGCAGGTAAAAGAATACTTGAATAACAGTGGATATTACAAATTGCAGTCTTAATTAGGCATACAATTTTCACACAAAATCCAAAAACTTGAAAGCACTGCTGAAATTAATGCATTCTTAAAAATACACCCCTGTTTTTTTCTCTTTTTAAACTAGAGCTCTTGATTTTGAATTTTCTTTTAAGTACTTGTATATTGCTGCAGGTCACTTTTGATTTGCAGGTTGTCCAGATGAAGGCAGGGCAAAGGTGGGTGTGAACCATTTGATAAATTGTCTACATTTCACTTGTTCAAACTGAAGAAGCAGAAGGGCTGCCCTGAGCGATGCTGATCTGCCAGTGGCCTAAACCACCCTTTCAACAGAGACAAGTAGATTTATAGAAAAAAGTCCTTGCTATTCTGGTTTTTTTCCTTCTGGCTTTTGCCCCAAAGCTGTGAACAGAAAAGAGAGTGTAAAAGCCCTAATAGCACAGTTACAGAAATGCCTCTGGCTTCGAGGCAGAGAAAATTCCGTGTGGCCTGAACGAACTAGAAATGAAGTGCTGCTATTTAAGCAACACAAGGCTGGCCCATCTTGGGGCAGAGGTCAAGGACAATGTGCTGACTGAAGCAAAGGTGCTGCTGGTTTTTTATCACTTAGGTGGTTGTTAACAGTTCATCTGTCAGAGGATCCTCAGCAGGGGTCTTGAAACTGCTTCAGTCAGACACAGGCTGATTTTTTTTTTTAAATTTTATTTTCCTGCTGTCATGAGTGCCTCTGCCTTTGAAGATGTACACAGTCAACTGCATATTCTGATGAGCAGGTGTGAGCCTGCACTTGTAATGCTTTCTTATCTAGATACTGATGAAGAAAACACCCACACAGACCTCAGTAAATGTATATAAATTGCACTCTTAATTTACAGGGTAGTGTCTGTTCTTAAATTACACACATATGCACAGAGTATACACAGTGATCCATCACTCTTCCAAAAGAGTAGCTTTCATGTACCTAGGAATGGTTGTCTGGTGATTATAAATATAGAGACAAGTATGAAAAAAATTATGGCTTCAATAGTTAAGTCTGAAATGCATAATTCTGTAATGTGCTGAGTTACAAATTCATTGGTACTGGTAGATCTTTGAGGAAATTAAACCAGCCCTGAAGTGGGCAGCTTATGGACAAAGCAAGGAACTCCTTGGAGCAGCTTATATATAAAATATTTTATTGTTGTTTCTTTCTTTTAAGCAAGGCATGTTGTGACAGCTCTCTACAAATAACTTTCTGCCTGTAGGTCATAGTGGTGTTACTGTGAAATGTTCTTACAGCCTTCACTATGCATTTTCTTAACTTTCCCCTGTAATGTTGCTTTGGAAAACAGCATTTCCAGGAGAGTGTTAACTCTTTCAGTCAGAAACACTTGGTTAATATAAAAGGGGGGAGGTGGGGGGGGGGGTGGAGCAGTTTCAATCAGAAACAACATGTTGAGGTAATAAATCTGATTTTAAGAGCAGTGAAGTAATTTTGTGTGTTCGACAGGCATTTGGGGATTTTTTTTTGGTTTTTTTCTGATCAAACTTTTAAGCTGTGTTTATTGTTCTTAACATAATTGGTCAAATTTAAGTTGAAATGTGGGGTCTGTAAACTAACTGAAATTGTAGTGGTTACTTTCAGCAGTCCACAAAAGGTGTAGTGTTGGATCTTTAGTAGGTGTATAAACAGATATTAGAGAGCAAAATATTTCACAGACAGGTTTGTCAGGCTCTTGGCTGCATGCATATGCAAACAGAATGAAGTAGCATAGGTAATGTTTAAAAATACTATTTAATGTCAAAGGAAAGAATGTGCTTCAAAGCCTTTATTACTTTCTTTTGTTCGAGAAATCTTCCAGTAAATGGTTTTTAAGTAATGCCAGGGGAAATAGAAGCAGAACTGTCATTGTTATAAGTGTTCTACTAATGTAATGTAGCCTATTTGTAATCTTTACTTATAACTTAGAATTGCCTTCAGGGAGTTATCCCTCAGGCTTGAGAGAAATAATCTATAGACCACAATGTACTTGTTTTCAGAATTGGGCTCTGTGTGTATTTTGGATTTTTGACCATTATTTGTTTGTATCTGTAGAAAGAGTTTTAAAACTGATTTTTTATCCATTATCAGGAACGTTTTAGCAAGTGCCTCTGCTGACAACACGGTGATTTTGTGGGACATGGCTGTGGGTAAGCCAGCAGCCAGCCTGACACTACATACAGACAAGGTATGGAATAATTCCTGTGTTTCTTCCACTGTAGAATACAGAGAAAAATGTAACTGCAGTTTTTCATTAGCTGCTTGGTAGTGAACCCTCAGAACAACAATTCTCTAATTTTCTAACAACTGTGCAGAATTGTTTAAATTTATGAATTAGTTGCTTTTGCAAACAGCACTGTATTTGCTTTTAAAAATGTTACTTAACTCATCTTTTAGAAAGTGAACAAATATTTGTTACGGTTTTTAAAATGCCTTTTGTGTGAAAGCCCTAATAGTGGGGAATATAATATTTCTGGTGTAAGCTACAAAAATAGATGTCTGAGCATAGGTCAAGCTATAACTCTCTCTTAAGGGAACAATGAGTGTCAGTTACAGTTTGTTCTAGGTGAAAAGGGTTTAAAATAAATGACACTAAAATACCATAGTGATGGGTACTTCAGAAATGAATTGATCTCATAGTAATTAAAATGTGAAAGCTAGTTATTAATAGCTGTAACCTTATTTTGCTGCTAACAAAGTCACTGCCCTTGACAAACTCCTGATTTTCGTTTTTTAACATATGCTTTTTTCCCCAAACTGGAAGCAGATAATCTTTTACCTCCTCCAGCTTTTTTTTTTTTGTAATTATTCCTAATATCTAGGGCAGAAAGGGGGCATGGGGTTCTGTTCAGTCAAATTATATTGGAAAATACCTTGTTTTCACTAAGTGAGGTTATTTGAAGTAATGTGCATCTCTTGTGCTGTTTTTTGAGCAATCTGGGTATCAACAAGCTTAATAGGAGGGTTTTTTTGGGAGGACTTTGTGCTGGCTTGGGGGAGGGATGGTTGTGCTTTGTTCCAACAAAGTTCCTGTATGTGTGTGTGTAGTGGGTTGACCTTAAACCAAACCACTACAGTGTGTTCTGTAAAATCTTGCATTATCTAGGTCCAGACATTGCAATTCCATCCGTTTGAAACTCAGACCCTCGTTTCTGGATCGTTTGATAAGTATGTCAGGGTAATGTTTCCACACGTTGCACCTAGGGAGGGTATTCCTATTCAATTAAGCCTTGTATTTTCTTTCTTTTTTTTAATAACTGTGCCGGTTTGAATAATGTTGTTATTTTTTTCCAGACAGGAAGCCAGGTTTGTATGTGGCCAGGATGTGGTTTTCCTTACCTCTTTTTCAGAGGTAGCAAATGCTTTAACCATCTGGACTGACATTTTCTGTGCCAGGTGTCTGCCTGCTCCAAACCGAATTTATTTCTTAATTTGGCTTTATGGCATTTCCTTCACTGGGAAAGTGTCACTGTTTATTCCTGTGAAAATTTGCCCAGGTTTTGCCAGCCAGGAAGGCCAGGGTGGAGGCACGAGGGACATTAAAATCTCAGTTGTCTCCTTCCAGCCTCTGTAGGCACAGCCAAAGTGTAATGGGCTGTCTCCTGTGATTGCAGCCTTGAGATGCTGGGAAATGGTTTGTGTCTGCACACTTGGACTACTCTGTAGCTGCCAGTTCTTATAAGTACTGCCAGCCAAAAAACTTCCTCTCTGTCCTCCCATCTCAATGGGATAAGGTTTTTTTAAATTTTGTTCTATCACCATGATTTTCTTACGTTGATTTTTTAATTCTGCTTTTAAGACTTTGTCCTTCTGTTAAAATAATTTATAGACTTGCCAGTCTTTAGCAAGCCTTTGAGTTCTCTGGCTTCTGTTATGCCCTGCTGCATCTGCTGAAGTGGAAGTATTGGAGGAAGACCTTTTGCTGCTGTTAGGAAGCTGCTTCTGTCTTTTTCCTCCCTCTCAACTTCCTTTGAAAAAAGGAAGCATTAAGTCAAAGCAGTAACCAGCTGCTGATCCCTTTTTAGCTGCCCCTTTGGTACCATGGACACTTCTAAACCACTGTGCTGTCCATAAACTAATATAGTGCCCTTGTGGATTTTTCTTACAAAGCCTTGCAGGACCACAGGCAATTCAGTGAACATTGGGAGATGCCTTCATAGGCTGAAAATCAGACTATTAAACTGTTGTGTGTAAAATGCCTGGTAAAAGAGCTGGGAAACCTCCATCACGTTTCTTTAATTATAGGATAGAGTGGGAGGGGGTTACACTGAGGATGTTGATTGTGGTGAGATGATGCTGGAGTGACATGACCACTCCTCCCTTGCATTTGCACCCAAGAGCTTTTTGAATTGGGACAGATTCTGCAGCCACCCAGCTGAGCGTGTGCCTGTAAAGAATCCCAGAGGACCCACTAACTCCCATCCACTCTTTCTCCCTTGTGGAGTGTTTCTCTTAACTATTTGTAAAGATTGTTGGGTTTTTAAAAATTATTTCTTTATATTAAGCATATTTGAAAATGTATGCATATCTATGACAAAATGATTTCCTAATTAGTGCATCATTACTTGACTTTACTGAAGTCTGTTCATAATTAAATGATATATTTGCATAATTATGATCTGCTATGTGATAAGTGTCTTACATATTGAGTAAATTCAAGCTCTGCTTAGTTTCAATAGAGCGGCTGTTGGTAACCAAGATGAAACTTTGAAGCATGTGGAAAAATCTCGTGCTTACCTGCAAGATTTTAATCTGTTACTGAATTGGAAAACTAAGTAGTGAAGTTTCCATTTCCATTTGATTTTTTAATTATAGTTTACATGGAGCTTCTGTAGATGCCAGTGGGAAAACAAACTATGCCATAAAGTGTTCTGCCTTGATTTTTTTTTTTTAATTTCCTGTCCCTTCGTCCCCTAGATCAGCGGTGCTGTACGACTGCAGAAACCCCCAGGACAGCCATCGAGTGTGGCGGTTTAGTGGTCAGGTTGAGAGAGTAATTTGGAATCATTTTTCACCTTGTCATTTCTTGGTGAGCACGTGCTTTTCTCTTCTGGTTGATTGTTGCCATGTCACTTAACGTGTATTTTAGTGTTCATAATGTTTCTGAATCAGAATGGAGCCAATGGACATTTGGATGGTTTGTGTTGCTTATGATAAAACTGCAGTCTGGGGGAGGATGTTTTTAGGTGTTTTTTTCAATAAGTATCTCTAGACCAGCTACTTACTTGGTAACTTCACTGTGACAGTAGAAAAGCTATTGATGCTGGTGCTTTTTCACTCCAGAGTCATGTTGTTACAGTGTTCAGTGGCTGGGATATATTTTCCTTTGCATAGTTGCTGTTGTGTTTCATGTAATGAAGCAAGTGCAGCTGAGAAGTAGCTAATTAGAACTAAAGTCCTGAATATTAATTCAGTGTTTAAAGTCAGCGCTAGAGGGCACTGTCCTCCTGACTGGTATGGAGCGATCCACCCCTTTAGGCTGGAAAAGTCCTCTGAGATCGAGTCTAAATGTTAACCCAGAACTGCCAACTCCATCCACTAAACCATGTCTGTAAGTGCCTCATCTGGATGGCTTTTAAATACCTCCAGTGGTGGGGATTCCACCACTTCCCTGGACAGTGCTTGACAACCCTTTCAGTAAAGACATTTTTGCTAATGTCCAATCTAAACCACCCCTGGTGCAACTTGAGGCCATGTTCTGTTGTCCTATTGCTTGCTACCTGGGAAAAGAGTCCAACAGCCACCTAAAGTAAAAATATCTTGGTTTTGTTGAGTTTCTTATAATAAAACTTTTAAACAGAATTTAAAAACAAATCTTCTCTATTATCTCAGTGGCTGTCAAGTTCTCTGTTGCTTTGTGCTTACAGCCAACAGAAGTGGCTGCTCGACTCTGTTGGGTTTATGATGTGGATCTCTCCTGGTATAATCACACGTAGCTTTGCACAGAACCATTATGCAGCCAGCGATGGCTCCAGAAACTTTGAACTGACAGTGAAGAGACTGAGAGCTCTGTATTTCATTGCCTGACCTGAGGGCCAAGCTTAGTGGGGCAACTCTCTTCAAAATACACTTTAAGAAATTTGCATGGGATTAAGACTTCCATGTTACTAGTGCAGCATAATTGAGGTTCACGGAATAGCTTGGGCACCAGCTGGGTGGAGTCTGACTTTGGGAGGCAGGCCTGGGAACAGTACACTGTCCTAGGGAGTACAGTGTCCTAGGGAGAAGTGTCTGCCTCACATCACAGGGATTTACCAGAGGGTGGGTGTTGCTTCATTGGAGATTTTCCTCATATGAGTGACTGTGGCTGTTTGTTTTTTAAATGTGGTTTCCTTAGGCAAGCACAGATGATGGCTTTGTGTACTGTCTGGATGCTCGCTCTGATAAGCCCCTGTTTACTCTGAAAGCTCACGATGAAGAGGTGTCAGGTAAATTGCCTGTGTGTCCTTCTGTGTCCTGTTTGTCCCCAGTGGGCAAGGCACCTCTGAAGGGTGCCTTAAATCCGTAGGACTGAGGTGGTAGTGATTCCTTGTTTAACAAATAAGTTGTGCATACTAATTGTGGTAGCTGGCACGTGAAGCAAAACTCTGCTGAGGGGACTGGGAGGCAAAACAGGCCTGCATGGTTCCCTTGGCTCTCACTACAGGGACCAGTGGCAGCATGGAACTTTCATTAATGTTTTGCTCCTTTGTTCTGGAATGGAGTTTAGTGTGAGGAGAATATTGGGGTTGTTCTCATGTCTTCACTTCAAAATGTATCCTCGTCTCTGTGAAATGGGGATTGCTGTTGCTCTCACACTGCTGCACTCTTCATCCTCCAGGGCTACAACTAAGCAGTCAGATAAAAGGGTGCCTTGTGACATCATCTGCTGACAAATACATGAAAATTTGGGATATCCTGGGAGACAGACCAAGTTTAGTCCATTCCAGGGATATGAAAATGGTATAGTAATTTTTATATTTCTTGATTCTAGTGAGTTTTATATATAAACTATGTCTGCTTATTCTTTTTCTGTCTAGTTTGAATCTTGTTTTACCTAACGTCTCGTAGGGAAAAAAAATAATAACGTCTGTATATTCTGGGTAAATCATTCTCATTACAGTGCAGTATTCCACATGGAATTGGCAGACTGCTTCCAAGCCTCAGACCCAAATTCCAGATACAATGTTCTGAGTAGAACTATGGGTGCTTCAGCTTGCATCTATGACATTCAAGACAAAGATGTGATTAACTGTTCATAATAAGCAGCTCTTGACTTTCATTTTGTGTCTTTACAAAAGAAGTTTCAGAAACTTAAGATTACACTTGTTAAAACTTGCTTGGTGAAAGTATTTTCAGGTGACAAATTCATTTGAGAATTAAAAAAAAAAAATTCTCTTCTTTCTTTCTTTCTTTCTCCCGCCCTGCCAGGGAGTTCTCTTCTGTGCAGCTTGCTGCCCTGACTTCCCGTTTGTTTTTGCCTTTGGAGGAGAGCGGGAAGGGCTGCGTGTTTGGGATATAAGCAAGATCTCTGCAGGTAATGTTCTCATTTCTTTGAATGTTGTGGTTCTCCCCTTGCTTGCAGGGTGTATTTGTATTCAGTAATGTATTGTGACTCTGACAGAAAACTGTAGGTTAGTATTTTTCAATACTCCAAGACTGTCTGTATGGTCACATTTTCAGCTTCAAAAAATGTGGGTTTTTTTTAAATTGGAGAACTGCATGACATGATTTAACGCCTGATTTCTTACAATACCTATGTTTTATTTTTTCCTAATGTTCCTGGTGTGATTTGGTATCACATTTATTGAGTACTTATGGGAAGAAAAGTGAACACTGGTTTTGATCAGGTGTAGCTACCTGTAACTAAACAACACGATTTTTTGGAGAAGGCTTTTAAGAGCCTGTTGGGAACCAGAGACTAAAACTAGAAATAAATTATTTAAATGCAATGATGTGCTCTTCAAACCTCATCAATTTTACAGTACTTAGGTACAGGAATGATGCAGAAGGGAAACCTCTAGATGCTCTGGGGGAAAAATAACAGGACTTGTAATTGAGGTATCATAGGCAGGCAATTGTTCTGACCTTTAAGCTTCAACTCCTTACCTGGGGTAAGGGGAAAAGCTTTGAAACCACACCATGTTAGGCTTTCCATTCCATGGTGCTCACCAGGCTGTACCTGCTGCACTCCTCTTTCATCTGGGAGAGTGACATGTAAGCAATCCCCTGTTTTTGTTGCAGTGAATGAAGTTTTTGGAAACAGAGAGAGGCTCATCCTGGCTAGTGCCAACTCTGTGGCTTCCAGCTCCACAGCCGGCAGTAGCAGCAACGATTTGGAGACAGCAATGGAATCATGATGGACCAAATATCAACAAATCAAAATAACTAATGGGACTACAACTAATGTGTATTCTACAAATGCCCCTGTTTGGTGAGAGTTCATGGAAATGACTCTGGTGTCTTGCAGTCTGCAGGCTTCTTCATCTCAAACAGAGAAAGATGGTGGTGTGGTTAAGCTCTGAGCTCCTGCCTCTATTACCAGCTCTGAAAGATTAAAGCACTCGCTTTAGCCTGAGATAATGATCCCTGAAACAGGGGCTACCATATGTAAAGCTGACACATAAAATGAAAGACACTAAAAAAGCATTCTGTGACTACAGAAGTTTGATGAATACTGCAAAGACAGTTTTGTCTTTTACCTTCCAAGGGCGTAAGGAAAAATATTTCACACAACAGTTGTGTAATAAATAAACAAAACCTGAATTGAATTAGATTGCAAGTGTAAATAGATAATTTATCCTTAATTTGAGGTTAGGTTTACAGATTTTAAAAGATCTTCCACGTAACGTTTTAAATCTTAACAGTAGTTCTCAGGCAATAAGTTGAAGTCTCCAAGCAGCATCCTGGAATGTATTTCTAACACTGCTATCACCAATATCAAACCAGAAATAACCCAGGTCTATCCCACAAGGACTGGGGGTTTCTTTTTCCAGGTTCCACAGCACCTGAAGCTTAGTGATGTTGCACATAGCATTGGGTTTTTCTTCACACTCCAGACGTGTTTCAAGAGAATTTGAACTAAGGAGCTGCTACTCAAGGAGGATGAGAGGCTGTCAGGACACAAAGTGAAGGTTGGGATCCCAGCTGATTACTGTTACTGGTGAAAAGCTGTGTTATGTTCTTAACTCTGCCCAGGCATTTCCGCCTGACACCTGAAGGCACGGAGAACATTTTGAGTATCAAACCACCAACTTAAACACTCTGTTTCCAGAAACACAAGCGTAATCAAGGGATGTGACTCAAACAGTTTCCTTGCATTTATAATGTAACACCCACCTGCTTTACCTCAGGAACTTAATTGCTGCTCTTACCTTCCCTTGAGCACTTGCTCTCTGCACACCCTGAAGGTGCCTGCAGAGTGTTCCTGCTGCAAAAACACCCTGGGTATTAAGTCCACTGATGCCAAAGCAGCTGTAGGATCATACTCATGGCTGCCAAGCTCTTCCCACTGCTTTCCACCCTAACTCACTGTAGTTCATTCTGGTGAGGGTAAAGCAGGTACATTGTATCCCTACAAACTGCAGATGGGGAAAAGGCACGTCTGTAACTTTCCTTCCTCTCCCTTGAGGGTAATTGGCTGCTTCTAAAGCTACTTCAGCTGTTTCTAGTCTGGTGAAGGTGTTCAGCATGGCTCTGCAGGAACCAAGAATATTCTGGATGTGTTGGGATTCCTGCTTCCATCCTGTCTCTGCCAAGCAGTAGTGAATGATGTGTGGACAACAAATGAACAAATGCTTTGGCAAAGCTTAAGAAGGTGTAAGTACCAGAACCACCTCTGTTCAACTGCTCTCCATTGAAAATCTTCCAGGTTTTTCAAAGCTTTAATTTTAAATAAATGCTTTGTGTTAAGCTCTTTGAGGGTATGTGATTTCTCTTACCTCTACCTCTAGTAATGTAATTGGCACTGTAGCTCTCAGTCACTTTTTGTTTTTGGAAGAAATTGCATTACTGGAAGCAACACGTTTTTCCCTTGATTTACCAAGATCCCAGAACTTCTCTCTGGAGCTTTTTAGTCACATACTGATGTGAGGCAAGCATTTTCAGGTTTCAAGAACTCTGAGAGCTCTCCAGGAACTAAAGTGTACTAAGAGGTACAGCTGAGCTTGGGCCATTTAGGGCCAGAAGCAGAGCCTGTTTCCCAAGGGAACCTCCCCTTCCCTTGTCAGAGAACAGAGCACAGCTGAATCTTTTGCAGCACAGCCAGAGGAGTGACACAGCAAATCTACAGTTCTTTAGCTGCCCCAGTTCATGGAGGTGCTCCTGCACATACCATGTCCCACGGAAAGCTTGGGAGAAGGAGATGATTAAAAAGTGGTGTTATTTCTCATAGCATCAATGTCAGAAATAGAACGTTCTTTTTCCACGTATGTAAATATTAAAAAAGAACATTAGAGAAGAGCCACATTTTTAATTATTTCAAAAGAAAACAACCAAATGTAATAATCTTCATTCCATAAATAATATTAGCAGCAAACCCTCCCATCATTCTAGGTGGTAAAAGGTTTACAGCACAAGGAGTAACATACACTGTAAACACTGCCTGGTCATCTGTAAGCCCCTTCCTTACTGAGTTCATACAGTCTTTATCTCTTCACCTGCTTCCACAGGCTCATAGGTTGTGAACTTGAGGGAGAAGAAGAGGTGATAACTGTTCTCCAAAAACCAATGTTTGATTTTCTGTAGTGGGGTAATTACTTTGTTTGCAAGTGCTGATTTCACTGGCCTTTTTTTTTTTTTTATTAAAACCAAAAGGTTTTGTTTTAAGAAGGAAACCTGAGCATTGATAGGTCTTTGCTTTGTGCCAAACCACATCCTTCAGTTAAAAAGTTTTAAAATACATCAACGGCCACCACCATTTTTTGTTTGTTTCTCTTCATGTCATGGCTCGGGCAGTTAAGGAGAGTTGGCTTACAGGTCACTGCAATCCCTCAGCTATGTTTCTGGTTTGTGGCTCTTTGCTTGAAGGGCTATGCAAGGTGTGTCACGTGTCCCAGCACTGGATGGACTAATCTGAGTGATTTGGAAAAGAAGTATGCACAGCATGTGTGAAAAAAATCTTGCCTCACATTTCCTTCTTAGCAACTCTTCACTTGTACGTGCATGATCCAGTCTTGTTCAGTGTTCTGGCTACAGATTATATTAAGTGGTGGTAGTGCAGAGACCAAAACAGGAGGAAAACTCCTCACCTGACATACACTGGTGACTGGGGAAACAAGGAAGAGGGTTTTTTCCTTCCCTAGTTATAATATCCAAGAAAGTTTCCCTCTCTTCCTCATTTGTGTCCAGAGAGAGCGTCACCTGTTGAATAGACTCCATTGTTAATCCTACAGTCTTCAGTCCTCATAGAGTCTATTAATTCCTCCTCCGAATCCTCCTCCTCTTCCTCTTCTGGGGCTGACAGACTGGATGTGGGGCCTTTACATATTTTTAAGTGTCGAGTGAGGTGATATTTGGTTAGATAAGCCTTGGAGCATTTTTCACAGACATAGTCCCTCTTTCCTTCATGTGAATTGAGATGCTTCTTCAGGTGATTTGTCCTCAGAAACAGCTTGTCGCACTTGGGGCACTTGATCTGCCGTTCTCTGCAAGACACAAAAAAGTGAGTTTGCTCCTGCCACAAGGCAGCTGGTATTAAAATGCTGATTAAGGTCCATATTTTAGCAAGGACAGATATATTGCCCTTGATGAAAAGGTCAGTTTCCTTCCCATTCTGCATAAAGAGGGGTGGGGAGGGGGCAGGGAAGAACAAATAAGGAAACAAGGCTGCTGCATGTTAACAACCCTCAGTCTGTAAATGCTAAGCAGAGGAGCTTACCAGACTGCAACAAATTCTGTAATCACACTGCAAAATACCTCCCAGCAGTAGTGCTCCTGGCTCAGGCTGTAGGAACAAGCAGCAACGCAAGTCTGTGTCTGTCTGTCTGTCTGTCACTCATGCTGGCTGCACTACACTGTCTCCTAGGCAGCATGACAGACGCAGCAACGGATTCCAAGTGAGTACAAAAACTAGATGCTGAAAATTAAGTAAGTGAAGGGAGTAGCTTTGAGCAAGTAGCAGTTAAGGGAGGACCTTGGATTGGGAGTAAACGTACAGGATGGAGATTCTCAGAGCAAAAGACCTGGCCTGGCAGAGGGCTGGGGGTAGGGATCTGCCTACGGAAGGAGCAGGAGAGGAAGCGCTTGAGTGAGACCTGCAGGGAGGAAAGGGCTGGGAATGGCTGCACCACACCCCGAGGGCAAACAGGTGGAGTTCACTGACAAGGTACTCGGTGACAATAGCACTGAGAAGTTTATGTCTTTTGTGGTCACACTGGGACGAGGAAACAGCTCTCAGCAAAGAATTAAATGTAAATCAAACAACCCCCTTTCTCTTCAAAATGATGAACACTCCAGACTGCCATTTCACAACACAAGGAGCACGCTTGGAATTTACTGTGTCACTGAAATACTGCAAACACTAGAACTCTACAACTGCAGCCAGTAAAACAAGGACTTTGTCCAGGCTGAATTCTCTGTCATTTCAGAGGATGAACCCATCTATGCTCCCTAGGCCAAACTATTTGCAGACTAGAGATTCTGTCTCGGGCTGCTCAGCTTCATTGTTTCTTGCACTGGCCAGTCCCACAGCTCCTGTGAGGTCACTTACTGTGTGTGAGTGAGGACGTGCTGCTTGAGGTCCTGCCTCCGCATGAAGAGCTTCTCACAGTAATCGCACTTGAGGTTCTTCTCCCCGGTGTGGATGACCATGTGCGACTCCAGGTGAGCCTTCTGCGTGAACGATTTGTCACAGAGGGTGCAGCGATAATTCTTCTGACCTAGGAGCACACATGGACACCCACAGATTGGCACTCAGTGCCCAAAGAAATGCAGTAAGCAAACAAGCCTGACCACTGCTGAAAAATTAAATTTTACCCTGAAGAAAGGTGGATTCTTTGTGAACAGGACCTGTTTTCTCCTGCAGTTCCTTCAGACTCTGCATAAAGGCCTACACAGTTCCAGTCTATATTTAGCCATGCAAAAAAACAGGCATCTGACTTCATCATTCCCAAAGCTTTTCATCCCCTACTCCATATGCCCCCAAGCCAAAAATACAATGTCACAATACTGTTTCAAACCACTGATGCCCTAGTGTGATGCACCTTTCTGCACTTTGTCCTTCTAAACACCACTGATTCTTGTTTCTCCAGTGCTTGTGGTCAGCCAGCCTTTCCTGTGAGGCAGGCTCTCTGCTTCTTTTCTTGTTCACACCAACTGTGCCTCCCTGTTCCGGACATCAAAACACTCCCAGCAGGTCTGTACATTTTTCCACCAAGAGATTCAGGCAAACACTTAAAAAGACTAGTGTTATCCAAGATGAGTTCTTCAGTAAAAACAATGGTAGCTTCCTTTGTAATAGTAACCATGGTAACCATCTAGTTACTGTACATTAGTACATTCCTATCTCCACTGATTTCCCACAGGAATTGTATCTGATGCCTTACTGGAGCCCAAACACATTTGATGCACTGCATTGCCTTTGTCTACAAAAACAAGTTCTCTTATCTAACAAACACACAGGTACAAGCCTCACTGGCCCTTTGATAACTTCTATGTTTTATCCCATTTTTCCACTTATCAGTACTTCTTCTGCTATTCTTTGCCAGAAATAGTTCAAAACCCCAGCATGCTACTGAGTTCAGACTAAGTTTGAATACCACTTGAATCCCACCCCACTGAGCATTCTGTGGTTGTGTATACCACACTTGGACTTGATCAGTTCATTAAAACTCCTGACTACTGAGCCTACAGCTTCCTATGCTTGACTTGAGAGCACTGAACTCCCAATTTTATTCCTTCTCCAGCTTTGTAATTTGCATTTTGTAATTCCCAATAGGGAATACTGAAAAAAAAAGAGGCAAAAATATCCACACTGTCTATTGCTGGCCTGTAACTTGACCTTCACCCTCTCCCCTGTCCTTGCACAGGCATCTGTACAAAGCCCTCAGCCCTCACCTGTGTGGATCTTGAGGTGTGTCCGTAAGTTGCTCGGATCGCTGAAAGCTTTGCTACAGAAATCGCACTTGTGCGGCTTCATGCCCATGTGCCCCATGAAGTGCACGTGCAGCTTGGATGGGGAGATGAAAGCCTGGGGGCACATGGAGCACTTCCACTTCCTTTCCTTGCCGTGGCCTGGCCCGTGGTTGCTGCTGTGCCCCTGACTGGGGAGGTGGTTGTGAATATGGCTGCTCAAATGGGCCTTGAAGTCCGCATAGGAAGCGCATTCCTTCCCGCAGTGGCAGATGTGCACGTCTGGATGTTCAGGGACACCTTTGGGCACAAAAGCATCACTTGTAATGAGGCACAGTAAGGCCTAACAGAGCTTGAACGAGGTTCACATTAACATTTTGTCTGTGGTAGCAAAGCCAGGTGCAGAGATTTTCACCTTTGTTCTTTTCAGCTCCGGGGTTGCTTTCCAACTGTTTCAGGTAGGTAATTTGAAATGTTTTGAGGGGCCAAACTTTGGAACAGTTTTGAGCACATCTCCACCAAATCTAAATTATCACAACCCAAGGTGGGGGAGAATAGGAACATCTTCAGCTCCAAAACTCCCTTAGCCCTGGATGAACAGAATTAAAATGCTTTTTCTTCAAAACTGTGATCTTTTACTCCTGATCAGTGGAATTAAATAGGGAATTGTTTCTTTTAAATGATGGCACTCTGTAGTCATGAAATGTGAAAGGAAGCTATGATACGCACCAGTAGGAACTGAGAAGGAACACAATGCACTCCCAAGTCACATAGCCCAGAGACAGCACTGAAAGGGAATTCAAGCTGGCCATTGCCTGCAAAATGAGCTCTTACTTACCAAGCTGTCGTGCATAGTCCCGACTGTAGTAGAAGACAAGCTCATGTTCAGGGGGGATGTCCCGAGAGGTGCAGAAGTAAATTTTTCCATCATGAGGATAAGCTACCAGGTTCTGCTCTTCCCGGTTCCTATAGCAACAACAACAGTTAGGAATAAAAGCCCTCCAGAAGAAGTGACTTTTTGAGAGAGAAGAAGAGAAGAGAAGAGAAGAGAAGAGAAGAGAAGAGAAGAGAAGAGAAGAGAAGAGAAGAGAAGAGAAGAGAAGAGAAGAGAAGAGAAGAGAAGAGAAGAGAAGAGAAGAGAAGAGAAGAGAAGAGAAGAGAAGAGAAGAGAAGAGAAGAGAAGAGAAGAGAAGAGAAGAGAAGAGAAGAGAAGAGAAGAGAAGAGAAGAGAAGAGAAGAGAAGGAAAATGGCAAAGGAAAGAAAGAGAAAGAAGAAAAGAAAAGAAAAGAAAAGAAAAGAAAAGAAAAGAAAAGAAAAGAAAAGAAAAGAAAAGAAAGAAAAGAAAGAAAGAAAAGAAAAGAAAAGAAAGAAAAGAAAGAAAAGAAAAGAAAAGAAAAGAAGGAAAGAGAAAAGAAAAGGAAAAAAGAAAAGAAAAAAAAAAGAAAAGAAAAGAAAAGAAAAGAAAAGAAAAGAAAAGAAAAGAAAAGAAAAGAAAAGAAAAGAAAAGAAAAGAAAAGAAAAGAAAAGAAAAGAAAAGAAAAGAAAAGAAAAGAAAAGAAAAGAAAAGAAAAGAAAAGAAAAGAAAAGAAAAAGAAAAGAAGGAAAGAGAAAAGAAAAGGAAAAAAGAAAAAGAAAGAAGAAAAGGAAAATGGAAAAAAGGAAAAGGGAAGGGAAGGGAAGGGAAGGGAAGGGAAGGGAAGGGAAGGGAAGGGAAGGGAAGGGAAGGGAAGGGAAGGGAAGGGAAGGGAAGGGAAGGGAAGGGAAGGGAAGGGAAGGGAAGGGAAGGGAAGGGAAGGGAAGGGAAGGGAAGGGAAGGGAAGGGAAGGGAAGGGAAGGGAAGGGAAGGGAAGGGAAGGGAAGGGAAGGGAAGGGAAGGGAAGGGAAGGGAAGGGAAGGGAAGGGAAGGGAAGGGAAGGGAAGGGAAGGGAAGGGAAGGGAAGGGAAGAAGGAAAAAAGAGAGTAAAGGAAAAGGAAAAAAGGAAAAAAAACCGAAAAGGAAAATGGAAAAGGAAAATGGAAAAGGAAAATGGAAAATGAGAAAAATAAAAGGAAAATAGAAAAAAATAGAATAGAATAGGAAAGGAAAGGAAAAGAAAAATAGAAAAAGGAAAAGGAAAGGAAAAGGAAAATAGAAAAGAAAAAAAGGAAAGGTGCAGAAAAGAGGGGAAAGGAGAATTCCTATAAAAAGGTAATGGGAACCTCAGTGCTTGTCAGCACATTATAAAAACTTCCATGTCTGTCACTTCTGTGACACTCTGTCCTTCTTTATTAAAGGAAAGAATCACTAGACCTTGAGAGCCAATCTGCTCCACCGAATGATACATTTCTCACACCACTTCTGAGAAAATTATTAATAGACATTGGAGTGGGCTGAGAGAAGTGAGTTTATGATCTCCTAAGAAACTACAAAAATCTATGTATCTTTCATATACATAGATTGTTCATGTACACAGATTCATAGAGATAGATACATCCCTTAAGAAATAGAGAATGCATGACAGAAAAAAGTATCAGTAATGTCTTAAAGCAAAATTAGCTTTAAAAAGCCCTCTTGAGCTTTTCCAAGAGGTGGTCATTCATCTTTTGAAGCAGTATCTTCGTATGTTTGTTCCCAGTATCTGAAACCAGCAAAAGCTCTGCCCCACTGCAGTGGGAGATCAAACATTAAACTTCTTGACTCCTGCATATGAGAACATTGAAATGAACTGCAGGAGAAACTTACTTTGTCACAGAGAAATAGGAAAGGTTCAGCCTTCTCAGTGGACCATGGATGGAGCAATACTTAGGCCAGCCAGGATAGTATTCATTACAGACTCCAGAAAGACTGAAAAGGACAGGTCTCACAAGCTGTAAGGGCTTGGAACTTGGCCCAAAGAACTCAGGGACACTTTGTTAATAAAGTATTAAAATCAAATGGACAATCAAATGTCAACTTCACAGATGTAACTAAAAGGAATGGGGCAGAGGAAAAGCAGTAACAACTTAATACACACTAAGTTACTATATTAAAAACCTGATTTAAAGCTTTAGAACACAGGAAACAATTATGTGGGCAGGTTTGGGGCTGTTCTATGACGATGTGCGTACTGGTTCTCCTGTAACATTCTCCACGAGGTGTTGTGTTTCACTGTCCCCACCAGGTAACTCCTGAAGGTCCCTTGGCCCCGAGCTCATTACCCATGTGGGCAGGCAGTGCAGCGGTGCACATTCTCCAGTACGGCTTCCTACGAGCCTGCAGCTCAGACTCAAAGCTACTCAGCACAGTACCGGTGGCTCTCACCTGGCTTTGCGTACGAACATCATCCAGTTACATTCATTTTCATCAGTTGTGATGATACAGAACTCCAGAACACCATTGTGATAGATCTACCAGGAAAAACAAATGCAATCTTAGGACAAAACACAGCAATAAATGCAGTGAAAGCCAGCCTCTTTCTTTAAGAGAGGATGTGTTTACCTAGAACAAACTAGGAAGTCTCCATTGCCAACACCACAGCCCTGTTTTGACTCCTTACTTTCCCTTCACACAGAACCTTGACCTCTGCTACCTAGGAGGCCAGAAAACCTGTTTATCAGCATCCTTCTCACCTTTAGCTCCCAGCAGAAATGCATTTGGCTGCTTTTCTTACAAACCAAGTCCTGTGAATAACAGTATCTGGGCAAACAGTACATGTTTTATTTATATAGATCAGATTTACTTTCTGAAAACGAAATGATGGCGAAAAGAAAGCTTTAAATTTGCTTTCCTAAAACAAAGCATTCATCACCTGGGGGAACCTTCAATGAACAGAGACACAAAACAAACAAACAACTGCTGCCTAGTAATTCAAATACAATCCCTGCTGCAACTCCACACAAATACTGAAACCACATATAGCCCTTTAAAAGAGAAGGCATTAAAGAAGTTTTTTGTACTTCAGGACTGACTACCAGCATACTGCAAGGTATACAGCTCTGCTGTGCTGATACTAAGCATTAAACAATTAAACTGCATTACTTTTGGCAAGGATGATAAAGTTGCTGTCATGTGGTAGCTTTCACCAGATAAAGGCATGGTGGCAGGTTCTTTGAGCCACAGCAGCCACTGACCTTCCAGATGTGACTGGCTGCTTTGTCTGTCCAGTCGGCCACCTCCAGAGAATGGCTCTGCTGCCCAATCAAAGGTCCAAAACAAGTCCTCACAGGAATGGTTTCTCGTGTCCACACACCTATCATTAGAAGACCAAAATCTGAAGAAATCAATTATTTAAACAACAATCATGCATAATAAAGAAGTGGGAGGCTTATGAGATAATGCTCCAGAGGTAATATCTATGCATAAGACCATCAAAGCTTCTACTTCACATGTGGAACACACCTATGGCAGAGACAAGAACCACCACCACCACATGACACTACTGGGAGCCGCTTTGGTGTAATTACGAATATTTATTTGGTCAAAAGCAAGTAATTTACTTTTCAGTAAGCTATAAAACTAACATCCTAGCCACTTGTACCAATTAAAGTTCTCATGGCACTTTCTGCAGAAGCAGAAAATACTAGTTTCAGTAACTACATTTTGCCTACCTAATCCCCAGGAATTTCCAGAATTGTTGCTGGGCATTGTTAAGCAGCTTCTGCATTTCTCCCCAGAGGCAGCTGTATTTCTGTCATGGGCAGAGGGATTCCTGCGTGTATATTATTTATTATTAAACATTTATATATATAGGTCTACATGAATACACTGAATAGCTCTTAGGAATAAAATGGAAACTAGTGCAGCTTGAAAAGAACAGGTGTAATCTACTCTCAACAAGCAGCATCACTAAGCAAGCCAATAATCACGTTCTTCTCTAGCCTTCAGATCCTTAGGGTATTGCACTGTACTCTTCGATTTCCAGGTGACAGTGACGTGAAATACAGTAACAAGGTCCACATCCAATGACAAGGTCACAGTCTACATGCCAAATGTAAATGAAGGGGGGAAAAAAACAGAGGCACTCGTGATCAATGAGAGTCTCTACTGAGAGCACCCAGAAGGTAGCAAACCAAGCTGATGAACGAGCAGACAGAAATCTCCTCTATTACTTCTAATTGTTACCTTCCCCCAAACTGCAATTACTGCAACATTTTCTTATCAAACCTGTGCCTGGGCTGTTTAGCACAGTAAAAATAAACACCATACCTTGCTTGTGCTTGACCTTATGAAGTGCCACACTCTGTGGCAGCAGCCCTACGGTACAGCTGAAGTCTAAGCAGTAACCAGACCACAAGGAGCTCTGGGATAATGTAAGTCCGGGTGATTACAGAAGAGGGAAGCATCTCTCTATTGCAGTGTTTCTTTCCCACATTAATCTCCCTATGGTTTTGGATTTCAGGCAGTGAGTGTACTTTAAACTGCTGCAGGGAAGAGCACAGTAACGTGATCCTTACCCGCTTCAGCTCCCATGATAGACTGCCGGAGGAGCAGCTGCTTCGGCAGGGACAGCCTGGCTCGGCTCTCGATTGGGCTATCGGGGACAAAGGTGACGGGCCCGTGATCCGGGCAGTCTGATGGATACGCCTTGTCACACAGCGTGCACCCTGCAGAGACAGGAGGGGACAGCAGGCATTAAAAACACACAACAGCTCCTACAGTGCAATCAGCTCCCTACCGAAGTGCTTCAGCTCAGCTCCTGCCAGAGGCTGCTTCTATCAGGTTCAACTTGTCCACTTATTATTAGCTTTTACTCAGAAGAATATGCACCATGTTGTTACAGTCAGGTGGGCACTGACATACCTGTGACTGTTTCTATCCAATTCAGATCAAATGTGAGCATCTCCACCTACCTTCCTGATGGTAAATTAATGACCTAGACTCCAGACTATCTCTTCAGGCAAATCTAGCAATGGGACAGAGCCCATCCTTCGTCAAAGCTACTGCAAAATGGATGACAGCCTCCCCAGTGCTGGTGGTAATGCTGGTGGATGGAAGAGCCATTTTCACTCTGATCACAAGTGAAATGAACTCTACTGGCAGAAAAATCTAAGGCAAACAAAACCAAACACCATCTAACTGGTTACATTTTTGGAATTTACCAGAAACACTTCCTGCATGTAGAACTTCGATGATATCCATGCAAATGGACCAGTAAGGTCATCTTTCTAAAATTTTTCAAATTTGAACCACAAATCCCCTTACCTCCATTTAAATTCAGACAATGTGCAGATCACAGCAGCAAAAACCTGACCTCACTGCTGCTTTTGAAGGTCTCACTGCAGTAAATTCACGCAGTGTGAGTATGCCACTGAATGCAACAAGAACAAAAGCCCAAGAAGAATCAGTAGCATCGCTTAACCAATCTGTCATTCAGCACAAGTACTGTTATAAAAGAAACCACTGAAAGTCTTCAGTCTAATAAATCTAGGGAAAAGTACAGCATAAAATGCTCTCTACAGCATTACAATTTCATCTGGAAAAACTATGTCATTTTAATTCTCTGCGGATGGAGCAACCAACATCTACTCAGCAACCACTCTCCTGATAAATCATTATTCTTCTGAAGAAGAAAGATGTGCAGGTAATAAATCAGGATCTCCACAAAGGCCTTCTTTGGCCTCTTGATGATCCAGCTCCTCTATAAAAGACCTATCACAGAAGTAGCCTTCAGCAGGCCTAAACAGCAGCTCCATCCTTACATGCTTAAAGATAATTTCCAGATACTTCCTTCACATACTAGGGTACCAGAATTTGACCTCATATAAAGTACAGTTTGAGTAACTACACATTAACAGATAGGAAGGTACTCCAAAAATTGTTAGGTAGAGCCTATATAAGCATTGTTCCATGTGCACAGGTGACATGTAGCAGTAAAGCAACAACAGCAGCCACACCTGAGTAATGAGAACCACTGTGTGGAACAGCTGCTTTTAAACACTGCCTAGCACACACCCCTATGGGTCTGTGGACATGCTCCAAGGAGAGGCAGAGGAAGAAAGGCTCTAGGCATGGGACATTTCCACTTGGAGAAGTTCAACCATTCATACATTTTTAAGAAGTTGGAAAAGAAAAAACCCCTCACATTCTAAAGAAAGTGAAATATACTTTCCATTCCTGTCCTTGCCAAATAATAATAATAAAAAAAAGAATCAGTGATTACTTCTCTGATTTGGATACCCAGAACTGTCAACAAAGATGACAAAAAAACCCAGCTTCTTAAAAGTTTTGCAAACATTCAGGACTGTAGCAAAGGCACATTTTTTATCTCCAGCTTAGGAACAATAAAAAGTTTTCTGAAAAAGGCCCTGACTTCTGCCATCTCAGTGAGGAAAAACCACTAAGGGGCTCTAAAACAACTCCTTGTCCTTGCTGTTACCTGTCTGGACACAAATTCCTGTTTACTCAGGTGAAGTTTAAAAACAACAACAAAAAGTTAAAATTTAAACCTCCCCAAGTCAAGAATCTGTTTTGCAAATCACATGCAAGCACAAGGCATGCAGCAGCCATTTTAATAACCTACCATAGGGGAGCATTGTCTGGAAAACAGCTTAGGACTATGTTAAGTACAGCAACAAAAAGCTGGCACATTAAATCTCACTTTTAGGAGAATAAGAGAAGTTATTTCACCACAAGCATGTTAGATATCACAGTATTTGGATCATTATTTGTTCAACATGCAACAGATGCTTGTAGGAACCTCTGAGTGCATCGACTGTAAAACTCTTCCTCTAGGAGCTGTAAATTCATCATAGTTCTATGCCCAACTGATTTTAAGTTGTATTTTTTCCCACAGAATGAAATCTTAATAAATTAATCCAAATGTCTGACTGACTAGGTACTTTGCACTAAACTACACCTCCTCCCCTTGCTAACCAAGGCACTGTATCTTTCAGTTTCTTAAAATGATGTCCTGCAGGCAAAGCAAGCCATTAGGTTCTGGCAGTTGTAGGGCCAGACTGGATGAAGAGCAGCACTCAGCAATGCTACCCCAGCTAATAAAAATGAATATAAAAGCTGGCCTTATGCTTCAGTGGCAGCAAGCCAGACATCCTGCAGGTGACAGTTCAAATCTCTCCCAGCAAATGAGAACTTCTCAGTTCTCAAACACCACTCCTTGAACGATAACAGGATTGACAGTACAATACCCAGTGCTCCTCTCTTCCTATGAGATCCACTAACCTCTGGACTAAAGTCCTTTGATGAGAATAAATAGAAATATTATCAAGTTCCTTCCCTCTCTGCTCTTTTTTTCTTGTTGAGAATGACACTTTCATGATGATTGTTCATGGTTTAACATAAATTTTTCAAAATCACATAATGTCATACTCAACAATTACACCCATTTGATGAAAAGTATGGCTTGTGGTGGTGTTTGTGTATTTTTAATGGAGCAAGAAGAGTCACTTGTGATGTGACTTTAAAAAAAACAGAAGTCTCATTGCAAAGGATATCAAGCATATCCACCAAATCAAGAGCTTCATCAAGATTCAGCTTCCAACCTCATGGCAACACGGGAAATGGATACAAAGAGAATTATGCTAAAACATCCTACTACATCTTCTACGACGTCCATCTACTGTTATTTCAGCACAGCTAATCTGGCACTGCAGATGTGTCAACTTTTGGACTTGTTAAATAACTGGTTTTTTCACCGCAAATCTGTAAGACTTGTGACAAGAGTCCTGCCATACCAGACAATAGCTACATGACAAACCCTACCCCAGAAAAGCAGGAAATGTCCACTCACATATGGTAAACAAGGTTGCCATGTTCTCCTTGTTGGAATTGGAGTCTTCCATTTGCAGAGATGATGGTACAAAGGCGAGATTGTCTGCAGACACATCGACATGACTTGGCCCCATGGCTACTTCCTGACTTATGGAAGACACTGCCACGGGCTCCAGGCTGAGGCCGACTTCATGCAAGGCTACTGAGTCCAGGGAAGCGAGGTTGTGTGAGGTAGGGAGCGCCACACTCACGGAGTTGGTGCTCATGGCCACAGTATGAATGGGGTCATTTAGTGTGCTGTCCGATATCCCTGTCACCCGCCCGGCAATGTGGTCGGGCTCCATGACAACAGGGAGTTCCAAAGTGCTACCGTGAATGGGAATGACACCGCCGTGTCCCACAGCGTCCGACGTCAAGTTACTCCCCACTGTGTCTACGGCTAAAGGTTCGTGGCTCCGGGAGCCATTCGGGATCTGCGCGTGATCCCCGGCTACATCATCCATTGTAAGCTCCTCTGTCATCCCATCTGTGGAGATGGGGCTGGTTACCCTCGAAACGCTCTCCATGGTGATTGTAGTATCCAGCGCTACCTCGTGGCTGTCACCAGGATGCAGATTTTGAGGACCATGTGTGTTCACTGTGCGGGAGTCCATGGAGACAATCCCTGGTTCCAGTCCCACGGTCCCACTGGGCTGGTAGGGATCCAGGGCTGAGGGATTGTTGGAGACTGACAATGCTGGATTGCTGTCAACATTTATAGTGTTGGGATGGATGTACTGAGGTGGTGGTCTGTCAGCCAAGTAAGATAAGATACCTGATACGAAGAGAGGGAGAAAAAGAAGGGAGTCAGATTACATCAGTTTAAATCTTGAATAAAAATCAGTCAAAGCATAGTACACTGAAACCCAGATCCCTGAAGACATGTTCTCTACATTATCTCCAATTAAAATCCACTAATTCTAAAACATGGCTCACAAATATATGCTAGCCCAACACTTTCGTCAAAGTACCACTCAACAACTAATTCAGAGCTTCCATCCAACAGAGCAAGTCTCTAGTTAATTCTCAAACTCTGAACAGCCAAGTTTCTGGCAGAATTCCACCTAGACTGCTCCGTACGAAGACAAATGAGAAAGAGGCTCTTCATATTTTAGGCCTAATTTTTCATTCCCAAGAAATAGCTCACAAAGGATGGAGGACTGCTAGTGGAATCTATAATTTGGTAATTCCTGGTTCATCTTTGCTAGAAGCAGAAACAATTCTCCAGGACACATAGTTTTTGCTTAGGTATTTAAGTTTTAACAATGACTAGTTCCTTCCTCTAAGACTAAGTGGCACAACTGTCCATCTCAGAGGTCATCAATTGCAATTCTGAAGGACAAACACAGGTTCTCTCACAGATTTCATGAGTCATCTGCTCTCTTTCCTTACATGAAAGCATGTTGTTTTCCTAAAACAATAGTTTGGTTGAATTTAAATCAGAAACCCTACCATCTTTTCTGGTAGTTCTGGGAAGCTTCTCAACATCAAACAACCTTGGAACTTAAGATATGAAGAAACACTAAACTGTATTTACATACTAAAAACAAACAAAAAATCTTTGGAAGAAATACAACAGCACATTCAAGGAAACATTATTTCCAGCAGAGACAGAGGCAGATTTTGCAGATTCTGCAAGATCTGAGTCAGCATGTTTCTTTTTAGCCTTCAACCCTATGGGCCACTTGTTCTGTGAGAGTTTTTCATTCAAATATGATGTTTGTTATTACAAGGATGCAAACACAGATACTCTTTCTGCTGCACAACAAGCCAAGAAATAACAGTTTCATTTAATCAGCTGCATCAAATACTTCTGCATGCAATGCTGCCTTGTGGCTTGAACATGGAGGATCCTTGAAGGCAGCAAGGTGACTGACAGAAGAACCCTATGAAACATCAGACTAAACATCACAGGAAGATTATTCCAGCTCAACAGAATGGCAAATACCTTTGGTCCTAGTGCACAGTTTCCTTGTCTACTCTTTGGCCACTAAACAGGCAGGCATGCAATGCAGTAGGAAAGGTTACTTCTAAGCTGCTGCAAAGTTCAGCCATCAGTCAACAGGTAGCTGCAGGAGACCTGGGCTGCTACAGTTTATTCCTAACCCAGGCTGAACCAACAACACTCGCTGAGTCACCTTGAAGAAGTTTAACTACCCCTTCCACCCTGTGAATCTTAGCTACCAAACAAAACCAGGACTGCATTTAAAGCTCCAATTTCTGTGTTTTCATAGACTAACGCATAAAATTCCACATTTATACTCCAAAGCATGTGCGAGAAAGGAATCAAGATAGAAGTCAGTGTGTTAGGCCTTTGGAAGCCAACCTTGAACAAAAATGAAGAAAAAATGCGCCATGGGTTAAATGGGTGGGAAAGTGCCAAATGCCGCAGCTGATGTCTTGCCCTCTTTGAGCTTTGAACTGCTGTGACCTGACATTATGCACATATTAAATATTGCTTCAGACTATAGGAGAAGAAAAACAGAAGCAACTTTCAAGCTACAAGTCATTGGAGACAGAAACCAGGCATGCTTTGTTTTCTGTTAATCCTAAAATCAAAGCAGGAGGAGCAATCAAAGGTTAGGTTTAAATAGAAAATGCCCTCCGATTCTTTTCATACACAAATATAGAAACAGATACCTGAAAATAAAGGTGTGTAAATGACACAACAGTCTCCAGACAAACTCAGGGAAACAACAGCTCTGCAAAACTGTCAGTCACGCCTGCTTCAGGACAGAAACAGACGGCTCTTAAAACAGCTTCTGTTTCTGTTCCCATCCATCAGTGCCAGAGCACTTACCAGGTAGAATGTGTCTGAAATAGCTGCTCTCCAGGTGAGGGTATGGTGGTGGAGGTAGGGTGTAGTTTCTCTCTGGTATACCACACATCACTCCTCGGTCTCCAATACCCATTGGGAGCATCAGAGACAGAGCAGAGGGCAGGGAACTCAAGGAGGGGCCCAGGTTTGGAATTGCAACAGGCAGGCCTGCAAGAGAAAACACTCATTTAAATTCAATGGAACTACCCGAGTTTATGAACACACGAGCTAACAAAGAGATGAGTAATTCCCCAGGAGCTCCTGCCCTACGGAAATACAGCATGGTACTGTCCAAGTAAGGTGCCAGGCATCAAAGAAGGGATCAGTTATCACAGCACTGAGAGGCATGCCTGAATATGGGTAGATCTTTTTCGGATGTGTTTTGTAGGGCTTGCTTCTACTTGACAATTGTAATGCACTTCTGTCTGTGCAGCCCCCTGGAAAGAAGAACTATGAAAACAGGTTTGCTTTACAGGTGAAAAGTTATTATTTTTACCTGAGAGAAATTAGACATAGATGGAGACAGATTTTCAGCTACAGTTCTGATTTCAAAGGATTCTGATACTACTCACCCACAGTGCAAATCACCCCATTAGAACAAAATGAGGCTCCCACTAAGGTGTAAGCCTGACAAGCACTCGTGCCTTTCGCTTTGCCCACATTAGCAACAATTTACGGTTTCCCCTTCCCCAACCCTCCATCATTTAACTACCTAAGATATGACTTGCTATCAGAGCATGCACTGCTGCCCAGTTATGACCATTGCTGTGACAACAGAACACAGAGCAGGAGCTGTAATACCCCGAGTGGGCCCTTCCCCCATTACCTGGTGCTGGTATGGCGTTGTGAGTGGGTGACGCTGCCAAGCCCAGGTGACTTCCCGAGACCGGCAGGGCATTGCTCACAGAGGAGGAGGTCAGCTGGTCCATCCCTACAGGACTCAAGTTCATTTCATTCATTCTGGAGACAGGGCACAGAGAGAGGAGCAGGAAGAAGAAACAGATGCAAAAGCATTCCTGATTACTGACTGTACCGTGGTGAGGAAGGGTTGAGCAAACAAACTCAAAATCTAATATTGGCATATAAAACTCCTGCCTTAAAAAGCTACGCATAAAACACATCAGCCACTCACACTGTCATCACATCATGATCAATACATATTGATCATATTAGATAGCAATAATCAGGATTAAAAAAACAGTTCAGAAAGACAAATCAGACCATAGCTTTTTCCTTGTCATCCAGAAAACAAAGTCTTACTCCTAGCAGTAAAAACCACTGTGATTAAACTCTTGTGAACACAGATCCATTAACAAGCTGAATGTCACAAATACTCAGACAACAGCACCTGATTTGTATTTCACGACTTCTGGACACCACATCCACATTCAAAACCCAGACTCTGCAGGAAAGATCACTTCAAACTGGTAATGGACACAAAACCTCTAATTCACCATCAGTTCAAAACAGGCTGATAGTGACAAGAATTACCACTGCAGAGCAGCCATAGTACAGTTTCAATAGACTGCCTCAGTCTGGTTCTACATGCTCCCATCGCATTAAAAACTGGCACCATGGATCACATGATATTTCAGAGCGATCAACACTCAAGTGGGCACACACAACATGAGGAGCTGCAGGAACCGCCCAACACCCTAAATCCTTAGCCTTGGTAGAAACCATGTTGGCTTGGAGCACATAAGTCGTTTGGGGTCTCAAGCTGCACATGCAGCCCAAACCAGTCCACGGGGATGGGGACACCAAGGAGACATGGTCTACTCACACTTGCCACAACTTTTCAAGCCCTGCCTGACCTAAGCTGTGCCCACCCTGGCCCTCCTACCCCCGCATCAGGTTTAACCAGCAGCTCTTGGGGCCAGACAGACCTGCTGCCCCCACAGCAGTCACACACAACATCCTCCAGGCTGACCCAGGCCTCCTACATGGCCTTTGCCAGCACCAGGCCCAAGCTCTGCAGTACTGATGGAAAGCTGGAGCTTCGGCTGCCACTCCGATATGGAAAGGTACCACTCATCCAGGAAAAACGGCCGAATCCACCAAACTCACACAAGTTAACAGCACAAGATCTCAGCTTGGAAGAGGGCCGTAAGGAACATCGAGTCCACTCGCAGCTCCTCGCAGACCACCTGCCACCCGGAGGGCTGAGCTGCAAACGGAGTCGCCGACTTCCACCTGGGCTCTGCCCACCTTTGGCACCACGCACTCTGCCACCGCTGCCTGCGGCCCCGCCTGCCGCCAGGGACGCCTCTGCAGGGACGGGGCCGAGGGCTCCGGCTGCCCGGCGGGGCAGGGCATTTCCCCCCGGCCCAGGCGGCTGCTGAGGATGGCGATGCCCGAGGGAGGGAACCACCACCCTCGCCCCGGGGCCGAGCCTCGGGGCCTGCGGGAGGCGCCGAACGCTTGAGGGACCCCCTGCCCTGCTCGCCCCCTCGGCCGGGGTGCCCCCCGCGGTCCCGCCCGCCTCGCCCGGTGCTCCGCGGCGCTCACCTGGGGTGCATGGGGCCCGGCGGCGGAGCGCCCGCAGCCGCATCAGGGCCCTGAGCCCCGGCCCGCCGCCTGCCCCCGGCCCCGGCTCCGGCCCCAGCCACGGCCCGGCCGCAACCCCCACCGCCGCCGCCGCCTCATGGGCGGGACCCGGGCGGCGCGGGCCCGGCGCGGGCGGGGAGGCGGAGGGAGGCGGTGACGGCGGAGGGAGGGGGCCGGGGCCGCTTCCGCCGCCGAGCGCCGGAGCCAGGAAGCGGCGCCACCGCCCCGGGGCTCGGCCGCTCTCCGCCCGCCCCGCGCCATCGCCTGGCCTCACTCCCTGCCCGAAGCTTCCCGTGCTGCCTCTTCCAGAGCAGTGCGGTGCTTGCTCTGGTTTTCCACACACTGTTCCCACACAATATTCCCAGCTATCTCACTGCTTTCTCATTACACCCTCGCATCTGCTGTCATCAGAGGTTGCGTTGTGTGTCCTCCGGTACCATCAGCCCGTACGTGTCCAGCTGCCTTCTGGACATCGTTCAGTTATGGTTGATCGTATGTGCAATTCTGGCTCAGGTCACATTGCAAAGGAATCTCTTGATGTGTCCAAGCAGTTCTGTAGCTGGCTTTCGCCTGCAACACGTGGATAGACATTATATACGCTGCTCAAATCCATCGCCACGTTCCTTCAGTGCCGGGGTGAACAGCTGTTTCCTGGAACACTGTAATGGGGCTTGGTAATTTGCTTGTGCCCTGACACTTAAGTGATGTCTCATTAAATGAGCCATCCCTCGATAGGCTGTCTGCACAGGAGGAAATTCAAAGTATTTTTCTGTCTGCTCTCTTTTGATCTAAAGAACATAAATGTAGGATCTGTAAGGATCATTCCATGATCTAAAGAGCCTAAATTTAAAAGTCATTCTAGCTCAGTACAAACCTATCGGTTCTTCTGGGGGTGGAAACATACTCTCCTCCTTTGGCTTTGTCAGAAAGTTAAACACCTTGTATTATGCTGGTTCTTCTCCCTGTAGCTGAAGGAGAGAAATAGTTTGCTGCAGAGAGTGCTTCATCCCATCCTGAAGTAAGTGTCCGAGATGTGTGAGAATTCCCTTTGGAGCTGCCTTTCTGTTTCTATGGCCTGTAACTGGGACCTGCATACTGGGTTTAGTCTAAATATGTAACATCTAAAGGAGTACATTTAGGTAAAGTAAGTCCAGGTCTCTGTCATTTGTGACCCAAAGAATGACCTTATTTAGTTTACCACATATCCCACAACCTCTCCTCCACCAAGCCAAATAATCCTTACCGTAACCACAACTGACTGACTATCCGAATTGGCCCACAAACATTATTTCAGCAAGTCAAAAATGGACTCACCAAGTCCTCAGGTTTTTATGGACTGCTAATCCTGTGATGGGGCTTTAGGTGTGCTTCATTTTTGTGTGTGTAGTCCCACATACTCACATGTTGGTGCTAATACTTCATGTCTTTCTTAGAAACTACAGCGAATGACTACGAGCCGAAAAGTCTCTCTCTTCACTTTGCATTCCCTAATATGTAGGAGATGACAGGAGACCTTCCATTTTTAGTTCTCATCCTTAAAACGTCACGGTCACACTCAGTACATCTCAGTTCTGTCCTGAAGTGCTGGGTTATCCCAAGCCCTCATCTTGTCTTAATTCCAATTATGATACTGTAATTCCACAGCAGAAGTGCCCTGGCACTGAAATCCTTGCGCTATTTCAACTATCTGAGCTGAAAGTAATACTTCGAGCCTATGAGCCAGATTGGATGTAGTCGTACGTAGATAAGAGTGGTTTTTCCTACTGTCAAGCATGAGTCCTCTGAGATTCCAGCTTTTTTTGTAGTCACTTTACTCCCTTGAACTAGTGATATCTTAACTACCAGTTTAAAGCACAACTATCAAAGGAAGCCAGTGATAATGTGAAGTGTCACTGAATGAGAAATTAATCTGTGTCTACAGAGGTGTACGCTGCATGCCCAAGGTATTGTGATAAAACACATTTGGGAACTGTTTCTTCTGCAAGGGAAGATATTTTTTTAATATACCAAACACTTTTATTCTGTGTGAAGTGTTTTGATAAGACAACTGCACTATGTCTCCTGAAAGCCTGGTTTATTGACATTTATAGGGGTACTTGCTGCATGAGGAACAAATTGCTGAGCTATTTTTTCAAGTCGTCTTCCGATCCTGGAGACATACTGAAAGATAAGGGAGGCTCTGAAACCACAGGGGAAAGAGATGCAGTAAGCACGCTTCAGTCCTCCCCTGCAGCGTGAGCCAAAGGCCCTTCTGGACCGTGCCCACGTCTCGGTGCAATCAGTTCTCGTCTGCTAATGCAAACCTGCCCTTGGCTTCTTTCTCACACCAAGCAGAATAACACTGGAATGAAGATTATGCAAAAAGCCATTTTTACCAGCAGAAATCCAATTTTCTCATCTCCCTTTAGTGGCTTGTCAGCAGTTTGCAGGCCTATATTTTGGTGATAGTCACAGTATGAAGCCTAGGTAGTCTATGTGCAGCTTTCACTTCTAGGTGTAGGGTTGGAAAGAGAAGACCCATGCTTAAGGATAAAACAGGACAAGAGAGACACAAACCTACTCAATCCTGTATTCCTGTAGCTCAGTCTCAAGTGAAGTTGCTACTATAATTCTGTGAGAGCAGTTAACAAGAGAATCTGTTAATTACATATTTTTGTATCTGTTAATAAATTGCAGCAGCCTAGAAAACCTATGATATGTCTAATAGATACTCAAATTTGGCATAATTACAGCACAGTAAAATATAAGAAATGCACAATGTTATGATAGTTTCAATATAAGAAATGCACAGTGTTGTGAGAGTTTCTGTTTAAATTCCTGGTGTGTTTTCTTCTTCCTTCTCAGTAATGTGTTCACAGATAGAGCAGCTGAGACATCTTCTGTTGGGAAATTACTGGTCTTGCATGTGTTCAGCTGACTCTCGTGTTTCTACTACAATATTTCCACCAATGACTTTCTTTTCAGAGACAGAGGGACACAGGGTCAAGGCGAATCTGTTTCTTTGAGTAATTCAGAGTAATTAAAATCACTGTGTAATGTCAATAGTGTTATTCATGGTTATGGTTCGTGTGGGAGTGGGACCATGTTGGGGGTTCTTTTGTACAAAGATTACATACTTATAGATATTGTGTTAGGATATATGCGATTAAAACCACAACTAAGTTAGATCTGGAAGGAAGATGCCTTAATGTTTTATTTTTAGATATGTCAAGAATATTTTCTGTTTGTTTTGGCTGGGTAATTAAGTGCTCATAGTGAAGTAAAAGAGAAGAGAAAAGGAAGGGAACCTGTTTGAATGCCACAGATGGTGGAGTGTGTAAGGAATCTTCCAGCATCCCCATTTAGACTTTGCATTTACAAACAAAACAAAACAACAACAAAGCCAAAACCCCAAAACCTAAACCAAAGCTAAACATACAGTATGTGTATAAAGAGCATGAACTCTGCCATTGTAGAGCAGCGAACACCTGATTTGTACCGCCTGGAAAGCACACCAGGCCATCTGCTTTGTATCAGCATGGCAGATACTGCATTCTGGAGTCAAAGCTTCTTCCAGACAAAGGTGTGAAGAGAACTTAATTGGAGAAACAGTGTAAGAAAGAAGATCAAAGGCTTACCTTAAAAGAGGAACATTATCCACGTAGTCTTAACCTACTCTTAAAATCCGAAAGGAACGTGTATTAGCCTTTCCCTTTGGTGGTCCAGTCCTGCTACTTTCACTGTTGTCTGCATGTGCAGACATGTTGAGACTTGGTGCCAAAGTCAGTACAGGAACAATAAATTGCTTTAATCCTGCTCACGCTCTCAACAAGGAGCTGCAGTGGGATGTAAGATGTGTTGGCCTTGTTCTGGCTCTCTGCCCAGGGGCAAATCCCTTTCCGAGCAAGTGACATTAGGTTGTCAACAAGATTCCACATTCATCAAAAGCCTGTGGCATATTTTCTAATTTCTCTTGCACACAAACAAATTCAGACTTCAGAGTCTGTTTGTTATGAGATCAGTTTCAGTAATTCAGGTCAACAATTAACATTTACCTGTTATTTTTCTTCATGTATTTCTCTAAAGGATTCGCAACGTGGATTCCTCTGTCAGAAGAGCAGATGTCTTTAGCACTGGTGCAAATCTGACACTCTGGGAAGTGCTGGTGGCCTGCATTTACAGTAAACATAGAAAAGAGGCCTGGTAGCAAGGCACAGTGCATTTGAATGACAGAACTGAAACGTAACCCTGCCTTTTGAATGTGGCCAGGCTGCTGGCAAGGTCATGGAGAGCTGTGAAATGAGCTGGCAGCTGAGCCCCTCAAGAGACATGCTTCTATTTCCTTGCAGAAATACTGCCAGAGAGCAGCGTTTTAAACCTAATGATAACACAGATCAAATGGCCTTTGCGTGCTTCAGGTATTTGCTTAGAGGTCAACATCCTCTTTGTTTCAAGAAAACTGCAAGTCCTGGCCTAGCCTAGTGCTGTAGTGAAGGAGCTGTTTTCTTTTAAGCATTCATTTCTGAAAACATTTCTGGACAACACAGATTAGAGTGCAAGTAATATTGAAAAGTCCATCCTGATCAACTGTTTCCAAAGATTTTTTTAAAAGGCAGAAAGACTCTCGCTTATTTGATCTGAAATGAGCTGTACATACCATGGGGCATTCCCCAGTAATTTTTGCTCTGGCTTCTGAGCCACTTTGGTGCTGATTCTACCCTGACATAAACAAGAGTCCAGGATTGTTCTCACTCATGTCTGTCTGGAATGGTCTGCCTGCGCGTCCATCATTCTTTGAAGATTACTACTCTTTTTTTGAAGCTGAAGAATAGGCCAGCAGAGACACAAAGGCTGACTTGAAAATGTGTGGTACTCACATCATTGCTGCTAGTTTCTAACTCAGCAGAGATGTACATAGATGTGTGTCTCAGAGTGGAGAATGTTGTTTCAGTTGCTGACACTTCTGAGGCAGTTTCGCATGAAACACTGAACAGGGTGGAAACTTTCACTTTGAGCAAAAGAACAGTTTTAATAGAGCCTACATGCCTGTACCTTTTCATGTCTGTCCCTTCCCACAGCTCTCCCAGACCAAACATTCAACTCCCCAAACTGATGATGGCCAAAAAAGGAGATTCAGTTAACTGTGAAAATGTGTTTTCAACAAAAAAACCTGTAGCTATGGAGCTCTTGAACAACAACATGGGAAAAGTCAAAGACTGTCAAGTTGCTGCAGGGGAAGATCCTAACACAGTGGGTGTCTCAGAGGAAAGGCACAGACAAGGACATTATGACTTTATACTGCCCAAAGTCCTTGTCTTTTGTCCTCCTCTTTTCTTTGGCAAGCTGCAGGCAAACTGGAGGACACAGCACAGACCTGGCAGGGTCAAGAGGGACTTTCAGCTCCTCAATTAAAGCAGTGTGTAGGGTCCATCAGGTAAGCCAATATCTGTGTAAACATCTAGTAATAGCTGCGCATGGGGCTATCAGGGCATCACCTTTGTGTTTGTTTATCTGAGGCAGGTGCTCATGGGGATGACCAGAACTTTCCTAGAATGAGCAGAAACACACAGAACGTTGAAAACTGTTTGAAAATGCTAAAATGCTTATGTTCAATTTGTGAAACTCACGCTTCTTGAGAAAACCTCTATTAGGGCGAAGAAGGCAGTTTTCCTCTTATGCTTGCACGTAGTACATTCTTGATCTGACAAGACTTGCAACCACAAGAGAGCACTCTTCCCTTTGAAGATGTCTCAGCTTCCCCAGAAAGCTGCAGATAAGCCATATAAGTTTTGCAAACTGCTTGTGAGCTGGTTCAGTTAGACCAGAGCAGCCTAAACAACAAAGCTTGCAGTTGTCTTTTGGATTTCATTGTGAAAAGCCTTTGGGTAGTTTTCAGATGTCAGAAGATCCTTGGTTCCTGAAAGTGAGTAGTTCTGCCAAAACTTTGAAGATCCCTGTAAACTTTGCAAATTACCCATCTTTTGGAGACAATTATATCAAACGATATCATGGATTACAATACATGAGAAGTGTTTAGAGCCTGGAAGATTATTTATGTTTGGCATTAACTCTTATGGTCATAATTTCAAGTGGAGAGAAAAGGAATACACAGGAGCCCTCTTATTATCTTTTGAAATATGAAGATCACAGGAAAAGAAGGGTTTAAATTGTGGAGTGATGGTCCTCAAAACCTGTCTGTACATTAACTGGCATCCTACACCTATAAAAACAACAAGGCTCTCCAGGCACAGTGTGGACCTCATGAGTTGTTAGCCTTGCTTTGAGATCTGAGTTTTTATACGCTGCAGGAGGAAACTGCAGCTTGTGGGGCAGAGTACCTATACAAATGTTGGATTAATACATTGGAAGCCAAATTCAGGAACTAACACGCCACTGGTGAGGAAAAAAAGAAGCATGGACAGCACTAAAGATGATGATAAACTATTGAAGAGGATTGCATTTCCAGGAGCTGTGTCCCTGGCTAACAGCCACATGCACCCCCACGGGGTACCCCTGAGAGAGCCCTTTGGGGTTCCCTTCCATCTGGACCCATCTTACTGGGAGCGAGCCTATAGCGGGCACACAGGTCGCGTCTCCTACATCCCGTTTCCTGGCTACGTGGGCATCTATGACTGTTCCTTCGAGCCTGCCTTCATTCGGAAGAGGAACGAGAGGGAGAGGCAGCGGGTGCGCTGCGTGAACGAGGGCTACACGCGCCTGAGGGAGCACCTGCCCAAGGAATTTGCTGACAGGCGCCTCAGCAAAGTGGAGACCCTGAGAGCTGCAATAAGCTACATCAAACACCTGCAGAGCTTGCTGGACTGCCATCCCTTAGGCTCGACCAGTGAGGAAACGCTCTGTGCCAAGGAGCGCCCGGGAACTCCCAGTCCGGCTTCCCCGCGGGAGTGCAACAGCGATGGAGAGTCCCAAACTTCTTCGGCGTCGTCCCCCTACAGTGAGTTTGAGGAGACGGGCAGCTAGGTCTCCTCTCTGGAGACAGAAAGCTTCAAGTTTGGCTGAAAAACAATTTCAAGCCCTGGGGACTTTTCTGCAGAGGAAAATTAATACCGGGGAAAGGAAAAACTGGTAGGGGAAAAAAAGGTATTTTCCGTCTCTCAAAGGACTTTAAATGTTTGCTGTATAAAACTTAGACGTGATTTGTAAGCAAACAGGTATCTCTCAGGTTGCTTCAGCTGTGTTACTAAGCTTCCTTTGGACTGTTGAACCAGAGCAACATTTGCATTCTACTTTTCATTCAGCTTTTATTCTGTTCTATTTTCTTTTGCCTTTCCCTTGAGACAGTAAAACCAGATAAATCCATTCCAGGAAATCCCCCTCCTCTTTCCCCTGCTTTGTGCAGTAGGTTTTATTGTCTGTTTTTCCTGCCTGCCAACCTGAGATGCACTGCATTGCAAACACTTGGACTGGGGAAGGTACGATTTAGATAAAATGTCTGTCCCTAAATATTTCAGAAAACTCACAGAAATACTTCTGTTTATGAAACAACAATTTTCCAAATAAAAACAAGGCTATATTTGGAAATCAATTTCTTTTACAGCATCTTCTAAAGTGAAAGAAACATTTGGACACTGTCTAGCTGGTAAATATTCTAAGGATAATTTTCAGGAAAATAAAGCTGGACACTTTCATTCCAGTCCATGCTACGAAGAGGGAAACAGAGTTCTGTGAAACTGCACCCTCAAAAGCAAAACTTCACTCCAGATACTGAAAAAATGCTGCCAGCCTTTTTCCTACTTTCCTTAAATCTGAGTTCATGGACAAAATAATCTTGATTTTGTCTTTTTGGCAGGTCAGAAATGATATGCTTAGAAATATAACCTGTAGTGGTTAGACACTGGTGTGTACAAAAAGGGAAATGTTGAATATATCAGTTTACATCTGCATGAAAGTGTAGGTATTTCTCCTTTTGTTTAGAATATTGTATTAATTTTTCAAAGGATGCAACTTTTCAAATTAATACCTCAAAATCTATGGAATACCTTTAATTTGGATGGCATCTACTTAGAAGGAGAATTTCTGTCCAATTTGCTCTAAAATCTGCCTTTCCCCAAGGCCAGATTTAAATAACATTTAGCTATGTGCTTAAATCCCATTCCGAATATGGGTAAACTTCTTACTCATCCACTTTCCACACACCTTTCAAACTTCTGCTTTTCTGGCCTTGTGTCGATGAAATGGTTTTGTGTCTTTTTATGTTGCCTTCACGTCCTGCTGACTGAATACCTGAAAAAAATACTCATGTATAAATAAGAACAAATACTGATCAAATACCTCAAAATGTGTCCATAAATTTCCTTTAAATAAAAAATGTGATTAATCCTGGCTGTGTCTTTTTCACTTTTAATTGATAACAAACAGGACAGCTCTAGTTGCAGGAGTAATAAATTTTCAGGAAAAAATAAAGAAAATAGAAAGGAGGTAAATATGAACTGCTACCTATGTAACTAATTTTTTTATCTAGATTTTTAAATGTAGATAAGGTCTGTGTTGTGGGCATCTAATAAAAATTATTTGGTACAAAAATACTCGTCTGCTTTCTAGAAGACTGTTCTCAGCATTTGTTCACTTTCAGCTCCTGTGTCCATGGCAGTCACAGGTGTTGTTCTTCACCCTTTACACAGGAGGGAGCTCCATTTTCTAATGACTATGTTGTTTTTCTAAGGGCTGCTACTTTTGCAGAGGCTGTTTCCCAGACTCAGAAATAGAGGTTTAATTACCTGGACAGTTCAGATCCAGAGCCAGTGCACTCATTTCTGGCTGTGCAGTGTTTGTATTTCTCACCCAAGAAAGAAGAGGACAGCGAGGTAGAGATCCAAATTTCTGATTGGGTTCCATTTTTTCCTGGCTTTTCTTCTTTCCGTTGTGTTTCTCTGGCAAGGAATTCAACCTGTCTCTCTCTTTGACTCAGTTTTGAGATTTCTGGAAATGTGGTATTGCTGCTGGTAATTCTGTGAGTAAGCCTGAATTGCATTTCTCCCTCAAAGCAGAGATTAAATCTTTGTTATCTATAGAAAACATACACTCCCTCAGAGTATCAAATTCTGTGAAACACACTTCTTTGGAAAGCACTCTGAAGGTGAAAAGCAGTTACTATACATATCATGAAAATAAACAGCCAAATCAAACCAAACCACCAAAAATAAAAATTGCCAGAATGACCATTACTTCCTGGGCAGGACACATCAGAGAAGGCCACAAATCAATTTTTAGGTCAGATTTCTATCACAGAGGTCTGACCCTGACAGAGATATCAATCCAGGGGCCTCAGTCCTCTGATTCCCAAACCTCAGAGAGGTGGTGCAGTGAGCCACCTTCTCCGTGAGCAGCTGGCTGGAGAAGGGGACTGGGCTGTGACTCTGCCCCTTTTCCTCTCTCATATGGAATGTTCCTCAATGTTCCCATCTAATGGAGTGGAAATTATCCCACCCTGGGCCTGTGCTTGACCATCACTGCTTTAGGGTGTCTAGCTACTTTTTTTCAGACTATACATCTTTAACAGCTCTGGAGATGTCCTTAAAATACCTCCCAGTCCAACCTCAATGCTGAAGATGCAAAAACCAGAATGCCACGTGTATTTTAATTTAATTTTTAAAAAATTAATTTCTGGATGAAAAGGAAATTCTTTCTGTGAGAAAAATCTGTCACAGATTGAACCACTCTCCTGAGGAAAGTTGTACATTTTTATTTCTCACAGTTCCTGTTCTTACGCAAACCTCTTGCACAATTTTAGCACAAGCAAGCAGAAAACAAGATTTCCTAAATATGGATTGGTGCTTCTGTCCAGGCATCAGCAAAGGTTTAAAGTGAATGCCACATTTCAAAAGCTTTATTAAGCTGTTTCTGTCTAGACAAAGGTTTTTTCCAAAGCTTCTAAAGTGTTTCATTATCAGACTTTTAAAGCAGACAATGATCCAACTCGTCACCATGAAAATTATAATTTTAATTAAAATGTTGACCAGAAGAATTCTCTCCAGGTGGGACAATTACTATTTACAAGTAAGGTGAATGCTGCTATCTGTAGGCAACCATGCTACAGCTTTATCCAGCTTTGCCCACCAAAAGCAGACACTTTAATCTATCAAATCTGGAAAAAACAGACATCCAAAGTCTTCCCTCTACTGCCATTAAATTACAAATCCATTTGCTTCTTGATAGTATCAGCATTTTAAAGATGTGTTATCCCAGCCATGGTATTGCTTTTAATCCTCTAATAGCTATTTAGCTGATTTCTTTGTAAAAGCCCATCCACAATCCTTTCATGTTCTATTACCCAGTGTCAATAATGTGGCCAAAGAAAACCAGAAGGCACTACAGAAAAATCATGTTCAGACAGTAAAGCAATCAGGGCCAATTTATCTCACTGGAATAGATGAGCAGGGAATGTCCACACACACACACAAAGTGTCTTTGAAAACATTTGTCTCCAGTATACTTAGGCAGGAGGCAAAACAAGATCCAAAACATTTTGAAGAGAGACTCTGAAGAGGTACCAAGAGAGCCCTGCTTAAGTAAGCTGAGGTACCTGCTACAGCTGAGTAAGCCTCTCCAAAACAGAGTCTAAGCAAATATAACTTCAGCAGGTGCCTCTTGCTAACCCTCAGAATATAGAGAAATGGCTACAGAGTAGAAATAAATTTGTTCTAGGCAAACGGGGAGCAGCAAAATGGCAAGACTGCAGCTGCACCCAGATCTTCCATGAGGCTGTCCTGCTACACATCTGGAAGCTCTGAAAATGCAAGATGAGCACCATTTTCCATCAGCCTGAAGGTGTGCTTGTAAGTAAAACCCCACTATAAATGCTCACTCATGTGTTTCCCACATGATTCTTACACAATTCTTTCCTACCTTATTGTGGCTATATCCACGAACAGAGCAGTGGAAAAGTTCTTCAAGTTGCCCTTGCTGAGAGAACAAATTAGAGGAGTGAAGACCCCCTTGAAAATTTTGGAGACCCCTTAGCTCACTTCAGATAGGACTGGAGACAGAGGTCTCAAAGACATGAAATTCCTACGTGGTCCATGAGCACTGCCAGCACTGGAGTAGAAAAACGTGCCAATTTGGAGTCCTTACAGAGGGCACAGCTAACACTGACCCCCGTGATGGCCAGCCAGCCCACGGGCACCAGCCAGCCGTGAGCAGGCACACGTGCTTTGTGCAGCCTCTTGTCTGTTCTATGGGGGCTAGTTAGAAAAAAATAAGTATTTTGTAGGATTTTTTTTATTTTTTATTTGGGAGGGGAGAGCTACACGAATAGTCTGTGGAAGGCTGAAGAGTTGAAAATGTGAGGAAGGTAGTGGGCAGTGAAGCCAGCACAAAGCCAAGACAAGCTGCATTTACTGTGCTGCTCACAAAGCAGCTTGCTTGTCCCCATGATTTTATTTTGATGCAGTGTGGTTCTGGGCATGCATAGCAGATTTTTGTGTTCCAGGGCTATAAGATGTCAGCACTGAATCCTAACCAATCTCTTCCATCTGCAATGAGATCACAAAGAGAACAAGTAGTTACAAATAAATGGAATTTTCACATCTTTTCATGTATGCACTTTACTGCAGCCTTTTGCTATGCTAGGCTGCTCTCTTGATGTAGCTTTTTAAATGTAAAAAGCACTGAAGAAGTTCCAGGCTCAGCTGCAGACAGTTTATCCCAAGGGATCACTCATGCAAAGGATGTGGGTATCCCCACCCCCAGAGGCACCTAAGCATACTGGGGCTTCACGAATGAAACCGATAATAAACTGTGTCATGCATAAATGAAATAAGCCAGAGGTACAAACACAGGAGCGTGTGTTGTGGTGCTTGTGCAAAGGAGGAAGCGTGGAAGAGGGGAGGGAGACAAGAAAGTGGTTTTGAGGTACAGCACACTGATTGATACCATATCAGCTATGTGGCTCAAACAAGGGAAACAGGAACAAATTAGATATGACATCTTTGGGGAGGATTAATGCCTGGGGAAAAAACCAAACTACTCCCCCAACTTAATATATTTGCCTGCACCTCAGACTCACCACATTCATTTGCCTACCATTGCTTCTTGTTCACCTTTTCTTGTTCATCATTGCAAAACACCTCCGAATGTATTTTTTATCAAAGTGCTAAGCAGTTGTGAGCAGGCTGTGCTCTATCTGGGGAGTGAGGGGAAGATTACAGTGCTCAGCTCACCTGCTGTCAGGAGCCAAGTGATAAACCCAGATTACCTCAGGCCTGGGTTTTGCCTCTGTTTCAACAACAGCATGGCCCACCTCTTGCTTGTGTGCTGGGAACACCAGTACATCCTGCCCCACTGGAAAATATCACCAGACTGCCCCTGTAATGCTTTACCAGGAGCTGGCTGCATGGGTTTCTTATCCCCTGTGTGAGTGGAAGCACCCAGGACCCTTGTGCTTATAGATAAACCTGCCCTTGTAAGTTACCCAGCTCTGGTATTGCAGAGCTGGCAGCTATTCTATTCTATTCTATTCTATTCTATTCTATTCTATTCTATTCTATTCTATTCTATTCTATTCTATTCTATTCTATTCTATTCTAATTTCATCCCATCCCATCATATTACAGTTACAGTGAGGGTGGCAGGGACAGATAAATCTCTCTGCCAGGCTGTCATGACAGCGATGCCACTGGCATCCTCCTTGCCACGAGCATTCACTGCTGACTGATGCAGACCGCTGCTGAAGCCACGCAAAAAGCTGTGAAAAGCCCTGCCCTGTTCCACTCTTGCCTGCCTCAGCCCCCCACCCCAGCAGTTTGCTCCCAACACACCTGGGTGATGCTGCAGCCCTGGTTCACAGGGGCAATGCCCCATTGCAAGCAGTGGTGCAGATCCTGAGGGCCCTGTTAGGACAGATCAAAGCTGTCAGCGTGACAAGCAGTACAAATGCAAGGAACTTGCCTCTGTTTATGTGCAGTGTGCTCCATAGCTTTGCATTTTGCAGCACTATGAAAGCTTTAAAATTTCCATTTACATTAACAAGCCCATAAAGCATAAGGTTGTTAAGTGGTGTTTATATTACCCTGTCTGAGAAGCTCATTCAGTTTCCAGCTGGTTCGATTTTCACTAAAAGCAATTTTCATGAGGGCGCAGAGTTGGAGCTGCGTGTGTTGGGGGAGCTTGCTTTGAAAGGACCAAAAAGCAGCAATGCCATCGCCACGAAACAGCTGAATTGCTCTGCAGTACGAGTGGTCAGTGCCTTCAGAGGTGACTGAAATTAGTTGGCTCTGTGATTGAAAAACATGTTGCATTTAAACATTTTAAAATGTACTTTTGACAAAACCCTTTGAGCATTCTGCGGACTTTACTGGAATTTCACTGAGGTCACTGTCTTAAGGAGTACATTTCAGATTTGCGTCTTTGGTGAAAAAGTTGCAGTTTAGGTCATTTCATCACAGTAATCACCACAAAACCTAATAAAGTTATTGTGTGTGTGGAGTGATCGGTGTCAGAAGCTGTCTGGGCAGGAGATGGTCATGCAGAGTGAGGACTGGGTGAGAGCAGCACAAGCCAGAGGGGCATTTGCAGAGAGAAGCTGAACAGGAACAGTTGGAAAAAAAGAGTTTGGGTAGTGTTAGAGGAGATGCCTATTGACATGTGGGAAAAGGATCCTAAGGATTCATCCACATATGCCTCCTGGGAAGGTGGCACTAAGAGCACATTCACAGCCTCAGGACTACTTTTTCCCCAAGAACAATGTCTAGTGGGGTCTCTGGCCAGGCTTTCCATGGCTGACGCATGGGGTAAGAAGGCACCTCTGAGAAAGCCACTGGTGAGTTTCCCACATGATTCTTAATGCAAGAGTTGAAGTAAGAGTTTAGCAATGAAGCCTGGCTGCAGGTGTGGGCACACATGTGTGTGGGGCAAACGCCACAGAGCAGCTCCTACAGCAGGCACCAAGGTCTGAGAGCAGGGGCTTGGAGCGTGGGGCAGGGGTCATCTGGTACCAGTGCCTGCTGTCACCTGTGATCTGGTGTGACAATGGCAGCAGCAACCCGTGTCCAGGAATCATCAGGGTGATGTATTTTATTTTACACCTGAAGTTAAATTTCACAGATAAGAAAAGTTTTACTCTGTAAATCTGTAAATGAGGCTATTTTTAGTTTGAAAGAATGTAATTGGAAATAATGTAAAAAAATATGTTGCATTGAGCCAGCCTAAAAAACAGAGGCAGTTTTGGGTTTATTTTATTTTTTTCTGCAAGCATTCCCTTTTTTCAGCTAGCCCTAACCTTTAATGCTGAGAACAAAGTTCACAAGTGTATGCTCAAATATTGGCAGTGACTTCACTGCAACAATTAGGAAAGTGACTTGGCAGATATGAAGGCTTAAGGCTTTCACACTATGAAATGTGTGAATGGAAATTCATTAGACTTACTTAAAATTTACTTTGAGAGGTTTAAGAAAAGGCAGTTTGTAGGGCAGAGTAAAAGAAGTTCAAAAGGTTTGAAGAGTTTTTTGAGATTTGTGAAAGAATGATCTATCATTGGGATGGAGCTCTTTGGAGAATAGGTATCATGGAGAAATTTCCAGTGCCTCTTCATTTCAGCCAGGTTTTATATAAAAATATCACAACACAAATGCTCCAAAGGGAAAGGGTGTATAAACCAGGCTACCAGACAGAACTAGGAGTATGTTCCACCTGGTACATTATGGATGTAAGACAACACTTGCATGGTTAAATTATATCCCTCTTTCCTGATTTTTTTTTTATCCTAGACTCAGTGGAACAAACTTACCTCCTCATGACAGATCTGGCAGCTCCCTCTGTGTCCTGAACCCTATCCAACTGATAATTATACTTGTTTGAAATGGAGGAGCTGGGAAGTAGCCTCCAGCCACTCAACAAAGGCTCCTCCAGTGCTCCGAGGAGGTGGTGCCGACATTTCCCTTCTCCTTGTCTGCCTCCTGCTGAAACACATTTGCAGAGTCTCCTGAAGCCTCTGAGGCTTTTCCAGAGATCTGGTGGAACCAGATGGAGTATGGAGTATCATCACATGCAAAGACAAAGAAACACCCCCACAGGCATAGTTAATGCAGACAAACCTCCTTGATGGCTTTTTTTTTCCCCTTCCCCCTCCAGTTATAAATGTATAATTAATCTCAGTTCAAATTTACATGTTTGATCTATTTCCTTTAGGCTTCAGATGTTTTTGAAGGAAGGGGAAGACCCTGTGAATTGATCTGAAGTGCCTGAGATAGGCTCAGTGTTTACATGGACAGACCCCCATGCCCAGTGCTGGTCAGGTGTGGAGAGCTCCCAGCTTGCAGCCCTGGGGCAGCAGGGCAGTGGCTGAGGTGCTTCCCAAGCTGGGCTGCAGGAGCCCCTTCACCCCAAAAACCCATTTCCTCAGGGCTCCTGTGAGCAGTGAGGACACCCACAGCCAGGTGATGGGAATCTTCTGCGGACAAGAGCCAGAGCAGGAGCCGACTCTCCCGTGAACAGACCCTCCGAGCCCTCGCTCCCGCAGCGTAGCAGAAATGAAAGGTGTAGGGATGAAGGATGTATCCACTTCAAACAGGGAAATTTCCATTTGAAGTGCTGTCTTGAGTCAAATCCTCCCCAGCAGCACTTTGTTCCCCTCACTAGCGTGTATCAATTTCTTCTGACAACAGTTTCATGGCTTCGGGATAAAAAAGCCCAACTCCATTGGTATTATATTTTACAACTACAGACAGACCACAGAGATTAAAATTCTTAGGCTGAGTCACCAAAGACGGGGAGGGGGGGAGATGGGTCCACCAGGCGCTGTGAAAGGTGGGTTGAACACAATCCAAAGTGAATCCAGCCTTTCATCCCTGGCGGTGCCATGGAGGCTGGGGAGGATGGCGGATGCAGGTGGCAAAGGCAGAGCTGAGGGGACACTGCCATGAGGGGCCCTGCGTGCTGGGGAGATGGACTCTGGCACTGACTCAGGGCTGGGGGCTCTTCACTTCTTATGGCACAATACTAATGGCTTGTTTCCATGGCAAACAGGAGTAGCTGAAGAACAAAATAATTTCTGGTTGATCCATAAGGGTTTTGTTTGGTTTTGTTTTCCCCCTGGAACCAAAGGCCTCCCTTAAATGTTTTCTTCCCTGACGTGCAGTGTTTTGGTTTGATCTTCAGATTTTTGAAGTTCTTCAAGTAGGACTGTGAAGTGTGGAGTAAAGTGAAATCAAAGTCCATGTGCTGACATGCATTGCTGAATGTTTCCTGACTGAAAGCATCCATCCAACATTGTCCCTTTCCCTGGTCCACCCTGAGAGAGCAACCCGATGCTCTCTCAGCTTCTGTCCCTTAGCACACAAAGATGGCAAAAGCAAGGTGGCATGTTCAGCTCTTCACACGGGCACAGAGAAATTTAGGTGCTCACTAACACGGAACTCAAGATGAGGGTCTGGCTCAGAGGCTCTGTGTTCTAGCCAGAAGACTATGAAAAAGTTACTCTAAATTTTGCAGTGACTATTTGAAACTCTGAACAGCTTACACAGTCTCCTCCTTCCAGTTTAGATTGGAACCCATCCCAGCAGCAGCACTGAAGCCTCAGGAGAAGACAGCACGCACTGAGCATGGGACAGCCGAGGCCATGCTCCACAGAGAGGTACCACTATGATTAGCAGCACTCGTAGGTGCAGAAGGATCTGGTCCCTGAATCACAGATTCATATTTAAATAGGAAAGACCAATAAAAAGTGAGATTAAAGGAAGTGATTTTTATTCCCATTTGCAGATAGGATACCAAGACCTAGGAAGATAAAGTGACTTGATACAGGCTGGAAAAGTCCATGATGGGCTTGAATGTCTGCCTGAGCCTTAAGTTGAACTTTTCTTTCCAGGACCAGTCTGTGATGGAGGATTCACTTTCTGCCAGAGAAGCAGGGGGAAAGGAGACAGCAACGGTGCTCTTGACTGCTATTGATAATCATCAAATTGTTGGAATTTCTGCCTGAGAGACAAGGAAACGAATATTGGCACAAACAAAGCTTTGTGTTTCTCTATCAAGATAAAACTTCTGCCTCATCCACTGACCATTAATGGAAGAGCTTGTGGGGTCTGGCCCGAAGAGCAGCCAGCAGCCTGCACATCTCCTGAACTAACCTAACAGGATTTGTGAAGGCCTTGCCCAGGTCGCCCCACAGCCCTGGGACTGAGGTGGGGGACAGGAGCAGTGCATAGCTCCTGGCACACCACACTTGTGAGCAGGGTTCTCCCTCCCTGCTCGCCCCTCTGAGGCCTGACAGCTGCCCTATGGGCACTGCAGCCCCCCGAGACCCCTTCCCTGGGGAGGGATTCTGTGCCATGGAGGTGCCCGCTGGGGTGCTGGGGTAGGAGAGCACCCAGCGCTGCCTGCACCCAAAGGCACCCTCCTGCCAGCACAGCCCCGTGTCTTGGGAAAGTTTTCTCCTCCTCTGCTGGGCTCAGTTCTTCCACCATGAAAGGGCTCCAGCCCTGCAGACATGCACAACTTGTGTCAGGAAGATGGACAAAGTCCTCTCTGGGCTAGATGCAAAATACACAAAATGGAGGAGAAAGTGCTTGTCACGGTCCTTTCTGTATCTGCCTGACAAAAACACTCCTATGAAAGGTGGAGAAAATCCCTTTAGCAACAGCTACAGTATAAATACCTTCCAGGGAAAGAATAATTTACAGTGATACCCTTTTAGTCCTCATCCAAGAAGTGGTTAAACATTTGGCAGGGAAACAGTAGAGGAACTCATCAGCCTACCTATGGTTTTAAAGGTTGCTAGCTTGTCTGTGAATGACACAAATTTAAAGCACCACAATAACGAGCGTTAGTCAAAAATAAAACAACTGAGTTTTTGGTTTGTTTTTTTAAGATTAAAAGCACAAACAGGTTACAATTCTTAAGAGCTAAGAGCTGGATAACCAAATGATCTGTTGGAATAGGCTCCAATACAAGGCTGACTCAAACACCTCAGCATGTGAGGGCAGCCCAGCCCCTGCATGTCTCTTGCTAAGCTAGTAAATGTTAAATTAAGTGCTGGCAGATGATTCCATTTCCCTTTCCTGGTCATAATCTCTGCAATTAAGACTAGCGATTATTTTGGTTTCTGAATTTATATATACAACGTGACCCAAAGCAGTCTCCTGGGGTTTGGGAACAAGGGTGCAGCAGGGTGGGGATGTGCTCAGCACCACGAAAGCCAGCAGCAGCAGCTCAGGCTGGGGATGGTTGGTTGCCTGAGGAGACCAAGCTGCACATCTGCCATGGGAGACCACAGGCATTTCTGTACCCTCTGCTCTCCCACCTCACACATCGCTCAGCATGACCCCCAACCTCCTGCTACATATTGCAAACAAAAGCCCCAGAGAAACCACATAATTATTGGTGTTGGTGAGTGCCAGGAGGTTATCATCCTCTTCTTCCTCCCATGGTGCAGGGGACAAAGCACCTGTACCCAGTATCTTTCTGACTGGGGACCTCCAAAGCTCTTGCTTTTCCACTGTACACCTCCCACTGCCACCTTTCCAGACAGAAAAGCGCTGGTGATCAAAACCCCTCGGGCTAGGACACGGCTCAAGAGAGCAAAGCTTAAATGCCAGGTACAGGCAGGGCCTGCTGCTTCACTGCAGCTTTCCTGCAAGCAGGGAGCATGCTGGCACACGCTGCAGGAGGGATATTGCTCTGTCTGATCGCTTTGAAGACTGGGGGGGTCGAGGGAGAGGAGAAGAGGCCAGTTAAGTGTGTTTATGTTTGAGAGGAACAAAGGAGAGCGGAGGAGAGAGTGGGGGCGCCTGCGCCAGAGATGTGTCAGAGATCACTTGTTCCTCCTGGGCCAGAACACCAGCCTGGGACCACCAGCGTAGGGGGAGGCGGTGTGTGCGAGCTGCGTCTAAGGCAGGGAGAGGAAAGAGCAGAGGGAAGAGAAATCCCAAGGGACTTAGGATGGTGACAAATGTGATACCACGTTATAAATGTCAGACACCAGGCTCCCAACCAGTGAGGTGTGTGGCACAGTGCAAATATACCACAGCAGCTTACCTTGCTGGGGTCTGGTTTCCCTGGGGAGAGGCTGAATTAGGGAAGTTAGGCACCTGGACAACACGAAGTGTGACCAAGTCGTGGGAGGCCATCAGCTGCACCCCAGCTTTGCCATCTGTTACAACAAATGAAACACAGGTGCCCCCATTTGCAACACTGCTGGGAGGAACCACCTCCCAGGGCTCTCACACAGCCCAGGGCTGAGTGCTGCCCTTCCACCTCGCGCTGCACCCCACAAACAGCACCCTCAGCTTGGGGTGCAATCCGAGGGCTTTCTGAAAGAGTTGCCCAAAGGCAACCAAATCCTGAAGTGCAGACTTAATGCAGACACCTTGTGCAGGCCAACAAACCTTCTGCTGCAGACCACAGATGACTGCATCAACTGAGCTTCAGCAGGGAATAGGTGAGTGCCTGTGGTTGGACACAAGTGTGCAGCAGTTCCAAGGGCAGATGTAGACCAGATTTCCTAACTGTGGTATCTCAAGGAAAAAATGCCCTAACACTCATTCACCGAGGCTTTTTCAGTCTTTTGGGGAGGAAAGTGCATCATTAACAGGTATTTCAGAGTTCTCAGTAATCTTCTCTGGAAGCAGAGGTGGTTCAATAATCACACTGGTTCTTCAGTGTTGCCAAAATGCCCCTGCAGATACACCTGTATTTCAGCACATGTATTTTAATACTGCATGCCTTCCCTACCTAACACTTCTTATTTTTTAAAATGCAGAATAAAAAAAAGTTGGTGGACGGCCTCATTTGCAGAAAAAAAAGACTTGAATTGGATAAAAATCCTGGCTCAAACAAAGAACCGGGAAACATTTTACATTTTCCCTTACTTTTTTAGGTAGTTAGGAAACCAGCACTCTACTCCATACAGCACAACATGTAACCAAAACCAGTACTAGCTTTGTAACAGGAAACCAAAATTGACAGCACTTCTTGCAGTCTTGAATGCTAGTGCACAATCACTGATGATCAGAGGACTTAAGGCATACATCCCATCCATATGGCAGCACCTCCATGGTACTCATGATTTCTGCTTGTAAAAAACAGAAATTTGTCTCTTAATGGCAAGGGTAGGTAAAAGTTGAAAGAACTGTGTTTGTGAAATGCTTCTTATTTTTAAATGTGAGTTTTTTAAAGGTTCCCTTACATTCCACATCAGAGGCTAAAGCATTCATAGACAGAAACTTTTGCATGGAACATACACTTCTGCAGATTTGAGACCAAGCTGTCTTTCAGTCACTGGAAGCTAATTCACATTTTAGGTGAAATGATTTTTGTTTTAATTCAGCAAGTGTGTCTCAGACCTCTGAAATGGCAATCTGGAGCTGTTCCACCGAAGAAAGGAGGGAAAAGCAAGAAGCTGTAAGTTCAGACCCACAAGAACTTACAGCAGTGCCTGTAAGTACGTAAGTGCTGTAAGTGCTGCTTCTTAACCTGCACAAACGCAGTATTTGAACCTAAGAAACCCGTAAGAACAAAGTGATTACGACAGTGAAATACCATTTTGCCTTCTAAGATCCTGAACTTGAAGGGATGTTTCATCAAAAGGCACTGCAGTCCATCAATCACTATCTGCTCCCCTTACACGAGTCCTTGGCAGGGCTCCACTCTTGCTTTGGGGTGCTGTTTCCCTCCAGCCGCCCTCTTGTGCCGGCATCCAGCCTTGCAGGCAGGCGCCATCCCCCGTCCAGCGAGGTGGGCTCAGCACGGCTGAAAGTCCCAGCCATCACACTCCTGTCATAACCGAGTTCGGAAAACAGCACTGCATTGCCCTTCCTTGCATCCTGCAAAAATTCTGCCATCTGCACATTCCTTAGCGAGATCCACCAACGTCTGCTGTCTGCTTTTAAGTACACAAAATAAACATGACACAGATACACTGCCGTGTCCATCTCCCATTTTATTGTAATCCCCCAAAATGATCCAGTGGGGATGGTCAGCTTCCCCTCCAGCCTTGGTTAATGAATGTAAAAGAAACACTGTAAGGCCCATCACATTGGGCCTCACCCTGAAATTGGGCTCCCTTAAACCAGAGCCGTGGGACACAGTGAGCAGCACTACCCAACCCAACTTTTACATGCTTAGAGCTTTTTAAAACGTTGGATTAGCACATCTCTAAGTTAAGTTACAACTTTTACTAGGCAAACAAAACCTCTCAAGGCAACGTACTCAGTTCTACTCAGCTTTTCCAAAAGATGTGGAATACCTACTTGTCCTGAGCCAAGTTCACCAGGTGCTGTGTTAAATGGGAGAGGCTGGGGTAAGACTGTCTCCAGCTTAGCTAGTCCCTCTCAACCTGAGCGGGAGACCACTCCCAACTCCAGATTTCTTACCCAATTGCCACAAAACATGCAACAGTACAGACTATGCATAAAGGTCCCTGCAAACAGGGCAGCCTCTCCCTGCCCACAAGCGCAATACCCTGTCTCTCAGAGTACTTCCATATGCAGAAAGAGCTCCAGGCACTCAGGTGTGGAGACAGCAGGTCTGGTTCATACACCACCTTCACTGATGGAGGTGGTCTGGCAGCACAGCACTTAGTAACAACTCAGGCAAGTCTGAAGTCCTGCCTGAGCAGGGAAATGGAGGAAGGACTGCATATAAAAACCAAGACTTATTTCTTTGCTCTGTCCTCACAAGAAAAGAACGCCATAGAACAAGGAGGAGGGGCATTAATTACGGCTAGGAGTGGTTAAAAATAGGTGTATCCTCAGCGGTTGTGTTTCCAGAACAGGAATGTGATATTTGAGCATCCTACAGAGTCCAAGAGGTGTGGGAAGATGGTAATTCTAGTCAGTTTTGTGTAAGGCCTGGAGACATCAATGCCTTGTTGGCTCCTAGCCTTTTATAACAGCGATAGGTCTCAGTTTAATGGCTTTCTTGCTGATGCCAGCTTCGTGGCAGGTGTTAACCACATCAGTCACGTTCTTGTAAGACTCTGGTGCCTGGAGGGGGGAAAAAAAAAAAGACAAAACTATAAACAACCCATAGTCACAGGAAGTCAGATGCAAGCTTTTGAAATCCACTCTTCAAAAAATAATTATAAATAGAGGGTGTAGAAGTAGGTGAACATATAGAGAATCTGGCCACCTTATGTATCTAAGAAATCTGTAAGACACTTAGCTTTCCAAATAAGCTCTCATCATATTTCAGATAAAATACTAGCTATTTTAATCTAGTTTTTCAGATAATCAGTGCCCCAGCATGTGAGCACGTCAAGCCTCATTCTCTAGTAGGAAGTGACTCCAGCTGCTTTACAGACAGCCTTTATCTTCACTGCCCCTTAGTGACAGCAGTCAGGGTTTAACTCTAGAGCTTCCCCCTCTGCCTCCATTCTGACAAGGAAGCTGCTCTTAAATAGAGATTTTAATGTATCAACATGTTCATGTTAACACCAACACCCATAAAAGCACAGTGCCAAATGATTAACACACTTTCATGAGTGAGGCTGCGAACAGAAAAGGCATGCTCATGTTAATGCAGAGGAACTGGAAGTCATAATATCCAAAGTTTTCTGACCATTCAGAGTTCTCTTCTTAAGCAAATATAGGAGTTCATCTTAAAAGAAGATCTTCCAAGCTGCTACTAATCTACATGAAAGCTGCAGTGTAAGGTAAATTTAAAGCAGGGAGAACATAATTCAAGAAGAAAATCCATAAAACATAGCAACTTTTGTAGATGCTCACACAAAGATAGCAATTATCCCTATCACCAGGCAGAAGAGGAAAAAAACATACCCCCAAAACCTGTCAATCAGGCATCTCCCCTTTCAGCACACTTTTAGGATAGAGAACACATCATTTTCCAAAAAATTTGACAGCTGTATCAGAAATCGCACAAGCTGCATATTTAGAGTCCTGGCAACTGCTTAAAAATTGCACTGCAAAAAATCAGGTCAGGGAGGGTCATTCAGCCAGGGAGCAAGACCCCCTTTTCCTTCTAAGATAATGAAGTACTAAACTCACTTCTTCCATGACCAGTTTGGGAGAAGCAACACGGATGGCAATGCCCATGTCAGCCAGCTTGTCCAGTACGTCCTGGAAGTCCAAGTTACGTCGAGATTTGGCTCGAGACAGTGCACGACCCTAAGCAACAGTTTTGTTAGTGCTATTTTTGTAGCTGTTTGGAAAAACAACACTCCTTCTTATCAAACAAAAACATTATTACATTAAAAGCAAACACAGAATGACTGAGAGCACAGACCACAGTAAACCTCAATACAGGAAATTAATTTAGCCTTCAGGTCACAGGCTCCTGCAAAATCACACCTCTGGTATGACAGCTAGGAAAGTTTCACTTGTATAACGCACTGGTCTGCAAGTGTCTTCTTACCCAAACCAGTGTTCAAGACTTGGAATTTACTGGAAGGTACTTCTCTTCCTCAATCATTGTCTCACACTATGAATAACAAGGGAGGAAATACCTCCTTCTAATTACTGAGTAGTTTTACACAGACAGCCTCAGCACACTTAACCCCTCCTGTTAGCTCAGAGATATCAGAATTTGGTAAAAGGCGCTTATTCTCCACAACTTCATCCTAACGTCTGCCCTATAAAAAGCAGTATCCCCTAGATTTTCTGCAGAAGTAGTCAAAACTACTTAGTAAGGGACAAAGACTTCTACCTTGCAGTCCTCCTGGCCAGGGACTACTGGCAAGGCTGCTCTCTGCTTGTATGACCAACAGATGAATCACACATTGGATGACCCTTGAACAACTCTGTTCTCTGGATGACAGTCTCATCCCACCCCCTCCCAGAAATAACTTCTTGACTTACAGCTCCATGGCAAGTAGTTCCAAAGGTCTCAGTCATGCCTTGCTCTGTGCCAGTGAGGACATAGCTACAGGTGCCCATCGTGCCGCCAATCAAAACGGGCTGTCCAGTCAGCTGTGGATGCAAAGCATTCATTCGTAAGAAAAACCTGGAAAAGCTCATTCTTAATAAAAGTCTGAGAGGAACCATATCTCCAGAAAAGGAGGTCAGATTAACATTCCCTGAGAGCATCCCTCGTTGTCTCAGGTGCTTGGAATCAAGGATTCTAGAAAACTAACTGCACTGAAAGATGCAGACCAGTGGATCAAAAGCCTTGTGTCCAACAGACAGACAAGGCAAACCACTGAAGCCTACCCTAGGCATAAACAACTTCTTTCCTTTCATGATCTTCCAACCATTTTGGGTGTGGAGCAGAAGCAGGAGCTCAGTGTCCCAAAAATCTAACACACAGACAAGCAGAATACTGCCATCCAACCACGGTTCCAGTGCTGTTATCTTAAAAAATGAACTCAACAGCATTTAGCCATCTGTTAGGGACTCTAAAATTGTCTGATTAATCCAGAACTCTCTTTCCATTTCCTTGTCCCAAAGCCACACTTACTTGATAATCAACAGCAATAAGAGGATGGTGAGGAGGGAAGGCCCTGGTTGATCCCTTTCTGTGCACCAGCAGAGTCCGCTCCTTTCCATCCACGACATGCTGTTCCACTTTGGCAATGTTGTGAGACACATCATAGATAACATGCATGTCAAGGTCATCTGGGGTTGTGTTGAAGACTTTGGCGAAGGCCTAAAAAGAGACAAAATCAGGATATGAGACACAAGATCATCATAACTCAGCCGCCGTGGAACTCAATACAACACTGCTGAGAATGACAGAATTGGACTGCTTAGATTGTTTCTCTGCCCACTGGCAGCTTCCTGCTGTAATTCAGTCAGATCTCAACTAGACAAATTCTTGCAACTCTGAAAAGTTGACTTTAGCAACAAAAAACCCCAGTTTTAGCAACAAAACCCCAAATTTTCTTGTATCCTCTTTTTCCAGCTCAAGGCATTTTCAAAATACTGCTTAAGCAGCTTCTGCCAAGTACAATCCAGCGACGTTGAGAGGTTTTAGATGGATTGTCATGACTGCAGCTTTGTACAAGTCTCTCCAGAAAAAAACAGTTTAAAAAGCATAAAAATGAAATTAAGTTAAATAGTGCAACTACTCTTTGTTCTCTCTGTCTGGGAAAAAGCAGACGTGCAGCAAAACCATTTGCATCAGAGACAACTCTGCTCCTACCTGTCGTGTTAGGAAGGTCATGGAAGAGCGGTTAACCCAGGCATAGTTGCCAGCAGCCGCCATTCCCTTCAAGTAATCCTGTCCCTCTGCAGAGGCAATCCTGGCACACGCCAGCTGGCGATCATTCACTATGATTTTGTCCCGTTTCATAGCTTTTTCCATAGCCACCAGTGCATCTGGGAAATAAACACAGGAAGTCTAAGTGACTTCTTAATTTTGCTGCAATCTTTGAGATTAAGATGGGTGTCTATAATTTATATTCTATGTCTATAATATATGTAATATATTCTAAAACTGAACTCATCTGTCCAATGTCCAAACCCAAGGCTACTTCTCAGATGCAAAAGCAAATCTGTGGCAGAACATTATCAATTGTTTGCAAACAGATAACACCTGACCAGGCAATTCAGGATGCTCTCAGCAATTCACTGTAAGAAGTGCCCTTTGGTGCTGGAGTTTGCTGTCAGTGACAAGACCATGCTGAAGAGTTTGCCTCACTCCAGGTAGCTATGCCAGTCAGATCCTACCTGTGGCAACCTGGTGGCCCAGCCCTCTGCTTCCACTGTGGATCATCACGCACACCTGCCCTTTGTGGTCAATGCCCATTTTCTTGGCAGCATATTCGTTGTAAATCTCATCCACCACCTGGATCTCGGCGTAATGATTTCCAGCTCCCAGGGTCCCCAGCTGCCAATCACAACACACTGATCAGACAGGGCGGGGAAAGCAGCCTCGGGGAGCACAGGGAAGAGCTACGGCAACAGGCAATAGGGCAAATTGCTACAGCAAGGTTTTGGGTTTAGAAAAGGTTTTTGGGGAAAAAATATCCCCATGTAAACTGCAAGGAAGTAGAACACAGTAGCATCACCATTTTCCTTTTTGTTCAAATTTTTAAGTACCTGTGCTGTTGGAACAAGACTGTGATTAAACAAAAGGACCAGGATCTACATACAGACTGTGCTGCCACGTTTTTACAACTTACTTTGGCCTGGTTGAAGGATGGGAAGAGTGTAGAGTATAGAGACTTCATATTCAGTTTGTATAGACAAGGCAGACAGCCTTATAGTAGGTTATAACTCCACAAAGAAGTTACAACATCTTGTTAATTAGGTACTTAGAACTTTTCAGTAGATTAAAACAAGATATTCCATTTCCAAGCCCAAATTTTTTCAACTCCATAGCAGATGATTACTTATTTGCAAGGCAAATGTGAAAACTGGGGACATAACACTATTTTGAGGTTAAAATGCTGTAATTTGGCACCACCCCAATTAATAAAGAATAATATCAATTAATATCAAGAATATACCAGAAAGCTTTACAAATGTATCATTAGTATAGCCATCTCAAATTGTTCCACAGGGAGCAATGAGATACTATATATAGAAACGAAATCCAACCCTTAAACCGTGATTCAGTTATGAGCTAGTTCCATTTATTATTGTACCTTTTCTTGCCCTGCTATTAACTCACTGAGCAAACAAGAACAGAAGTTGTACATTAACTTACCTATCTCTTCAAAACAAAATACATCTGGACATGGAAATGCCACCCAATATAATTTCCAGTACCAGGTGCTAACAGATGAAAACCTGATGGCCCCAGGGACCTTGGATATTATTCTCCTCTGTTGCAGTTCTGTCAAGAATTATTCAGAACTGACCTCACCATCTCACCTTTCCCCCAGCCTGGAAATGCTAGACAGAGTATCAAGATACAGAATTAGAGAACTACTCTCTAACCTTTCTATTTGAACCCTGGGAGCATGCACAGCCCTCCTGAAACAACGTTACCTGAGGCAGGCCCCTTTTCTTTGCCCTTGAAGAGACTTTGTTGGGGTCAGCCTGTAGCATTCTTCCATATTCCTCACAATGCTCCTTGTCCTCTGCCCAGGCATAGCCCTCCCGGAGAGACCAGTCCACTCCCATCTCCAGTGCCTCTTCCAAATCCCTGCAATTATCAAGAACTTACATAAGATGATTATCCTTGGTTATACTCAAAACTCCACTGGATATGGCCTTAAGCAACTTGATGCAAGTTTTTTGTTAGACCTACCTTTAGATTTAGATCCTTCCTGCAAGGAGCTGGTTCAGATGACCTCAAAAGACCCCATCCAACCTAAATTATTCTATGATGTTATGGTCAGCCCCCTACTCTCCTAACAAGTCCAGCTTCTTAATACTTCATGAAAATCTAGCTCTACAAATATATTAACTTTTGATAAGTCGTCACTTTTTCCTCTTTGCTGGGTGGGAAATATCCTAGTTTCTATTTATTATCCTATCTCTTATCCCTTTCACAAAATACCCTTATGTTCATGGAAGTTTTCTGTCAGAAGAAATGAGAACCCAGCAAGAACTTTTAAGGGGTTGAATGGGGGAAGAAAGAGCTGACTGTGCATTGATGATTATGTCAGACCTGGTAAAGCACATATGCAGAAAAAATGGAAAGCCTTTTAGAATTACTTTTTCTTTCTTAGAAGTCTCACACTGATGAATCTTGCATCAAAACAAACAACAGAGATGTCCCCTCTAGTGATGTGTGCACAAAGTCATTCTCTTACTTGGCATTCATGGGGATGACGCCTTTGGAGCCGACACCAACAGGAATGTGGTCAAACATAGCCTGGGCGAGCTGTTCTTTCACAGGCTGCACATCACTTTCATCCAGATTAGTCCGCAGCAAGCGGACACCACAGTTGATGTCAAATCCGACACCACCTGCAAGTGGAGAAAAAGCCATGTCAGGGAGCATGTACTGAATGCTGTAATCTCACTCCTTTTTTTGTGACACAATACTGGGGGGAAAAAAGCAGAACTGCAGTAAGCTTTGTTGTAACAGATTTACATGAAGCCTCAGACTTCGAGACATAGCTGTACGATTGCCCACAGAGCTCTCTGTTCGCAAAGTTACTCCAGCAAGCTGACAAAGAGAAGTGGACACAATTATAAAACACACTGCCCATAGGAAGTACAGAGAACGTTCCTGTTCTTCTGCCTAAGGTCAGAAGAAAAGTGATAGATCTCAGAATGGCTTCCTGATGTAAAATGTTCTTGAAAGCAATCCCTGAAAGTAAGTTCTTTTTTGAATCTTCACTGGAATAAATAATAAATAGTTATAAGAATAAATACTTACAAGGAATATTAAACTTCAGTTCTTGGTGTTTTGCTTAACTCTTACTATTTATAATAATAAATACTACAAGGCAAGGCCTAATGTGAAAGATAATCATGCCACCTTAATATGAAGGTTCTGGTATTACTAATGTTAGAGGGGAAATACCAAACTAAGAGACCTTGGGTCTGAGTCAAACAGGAACACTTGAACTTATCAAAGCAAAACTGAAACATGAGTATCATGTTTCATGACAACCACACAAGCTTCAGACTGTCAGTAACCAAAGATCTGGGTGCTTACTAAAAAGACAGACATATTTTAAGGCCACATTTTAAGTAAAACTGTAGAAATACCCTCAAAAGATGTTTACAAACACTGCTCAAAGAAACTAGTCAGTTCTTTATCAGCCTGGTGAAACCGAAGGTCAAAGGATTGTGCTCTCCCTTCAAAACTGAGGGATATCACGAGTCCAAGACACAAACACAAGGCCAATTCTCCCTCTACTGTTTAGCTGTTCTCAGTGTAAATACCTGCTCCATAAAGAATAAAGATTCTAAGTGCAAGAATTAAGCACCCCATAACTCCCTATAATTCTCGTATTTTTTGCTTTGTTTTTGAATGTAAAGTCCTGCCATTTTGAAAAGTATTTTTATGCCATCCCAGGTATTTCTCAGAGCAAGTCAGTCATCCTTACCTGGTGAAACCACTGCTTCAGGATCACTCATATCAAAGGCAGCCATGTTGCCAATAGCGAATCCATAGCCAGAATGGACATCTGGAAGGCCTATTGATCTCTGAAAGGCAATTTTAAAGCTTTATGAAACTCAATGCTGTGGAGTCACCTTGGTTATACTTTGCCTTGTGGCAGTGGTTGTCACATTTGCAAACAACTATACCAAAAAGATAATGGATGTTCAGATGTAGGCAGAGTGAACACGTCAATTCAGGTGGGTATCTAATCTCCTGCACTTACAGGACAAAGAAAGCAGAGAGCAGATCTGAAGCAAACACCCCATGACACTCAGAAAGTTGTCAGAAACTGGAACTTTTCAATATCTATTAAACTGCTACCACACACTGAAATGAACAGTACTTTTGAATGGGATTATTTGCTTCTTCTGCCTCTCCTTGCCACCACCAAGAAATCCTTGCTTGGAAATAAAAAGTGAAGATTTGAATATGCAGATTGTAGCATCTCTTCTACAAACTACCAGCCAAAATTCCCATTTTAGCAGGTTGTTACTGTTCTACCTTACTCCATTTAGGGCTGACCCCTAAGGCATTTAACAGCATGATGGTCTGCCTTTTACTGCATCCATAAATTCAAAACCTCTGCCAAAAGAGACAACTTTTAAAATTCTGTTATTGTTACTTATTAATATATGCAATATTGAATGTGAAAAGGGTCATTTCCACATCGTACTCTGCACTTCTTGAAAAGAGTCACAGGTAAGCATTTTCCTCCTGCATCATTCTATCTGATGCTTTGCTTCCAAAAAGGCACAGGATGAGGGAAAGCGGTGTTGAGTGCATGGGAGGGTTCCCTACTCACATCAGGCCAGCAACAGTAATACAGACAACAGTACCACCTCCTGCTCTCTCCACACTTCTCCATGTATTCCAGAGCAGAGGCAATTCAAAACCAACAAGCAGTCAGTATAAACAGTGGGGAAAGGTGGGGCTCAAGAAACTGAAACAGCATGAAAAGCTTCATGTCAAAAGACAAGCAATGAAGTAAGTGGGTACTTCCCTTTCTGAAACACTTTTGCAGCCTGCCCTTGCAAGCTCTCCTTACTCAGACAAAGGTTCCTAACACACAAACTGCCTTGAGAAGAACTTTGGTGCAGACCGCTTTTCCTAACAGAGTTCCCATTTGGAATGCAATAATCTCAGGCTAATGGGAACAGAAAAAGAGCAGATTTCCAGAGCAGTTACTCACATGAACAATGCCAGGTAATGCAGCCACGTTCCCAATCTGTTTCATAGCAGGCAAGAAGCCACCCGCACCTGAAAAAGATTTTTTTTAAAAAAACGTAAACTGATAATTTACCATGATAATCACAATGAAACACTTTCTAAAGAGGGTGTTTAAAACACTGGCAAAAGAGAAGTCAGCCACCGACAAGCCTTCAAATCTGGTATAAAGCACGTGGGATTGTGCACAACCTGCAGTTTCATTAAATGTGGTGCTTATTTCACTGAAGTCCAACTTCTGCTGTGTTCATACCAATAGAGTGGGGTCTGTGCTAACAACAGCAGTGTGCTCCCACCAGCCCAGCTGGCAGCTCGGATCCAGCCCTGCACTCCAGCCCCACAGAGAACAGGCCCAGGCACTACCGCCCACCAAAGTAAACTCTGAGACCCGGCAGCCAGGGAACACTCCTGAGCACAGAGCGCAGCCGGCACTGCTGGGCCCACCCGCCAGAGCTGGGCACAGGACATGCTACAGCTGCCGCCGTGCCGCTCCCCGGGCTGCAGTGGCACGCACGGCGGGATAACTCACTCCAGTCTGCCGCCTCCGCACACCCGCCCGCGGGCACTACACACCGGGCCTGCCCCGCTGTCTGCTGCACCCTGCGGCTCGGGGACGGACGTGCGGGGGCAGCCCTGGGGCAGAGCACACGGCCTCTTCCCCCAGGCAACCAGCGACAGAACAACAGGACAGTCTTTAAGTTGTGCCAGGAGAGGCTGGCATTCACGGTAAGGGTGATTACACATTGGAATGGGCTGCCTAGGGAGGTGGTGGAGTCACCGCCCCTGGAGGTGTTCAAGGAAAGGCTGGACGTGGCACTCAGTGCCATGGTCTAGCTGGCGTGGTGGTGTTCGGTCATAGGCTGGACTCGATGATCTCAAAGGTCTTTTCCAAACCGACTGATTCTGCGATTCTGTGTCACGCCCGGGGTCAGGGGGTCCGCACACCGCTCCCCGCCGGACCCACCTCCGCCGCGGCAGGCATTGCGCAGCTCCTCGAACATCAGCTTCTCCAGGGGGTCATTCACGTAGAAAACGCCCTCCACCTGCGGGGAGAGCCATCAGCCGCCCGGCTCCGCCCGGGCCGCCCCGAGCCGAGCCCGAGCCCGAGCCCGCGCCCGCGCCCCTTCCCCCGACCCCCGCCCCGGTCACCCAGGCCCCCTCCCACGCACACGCATGTTCGGCACGAAGCCCTTCTTGATCCGCCAGCAGTTCTTGTCGATCTTGTCCAGGTACTGCAGCTCATCGTTGTAGCTGCGGCTCATGGCGGCGGCGCTCCCGGTCGCAGATCCCGACGGCAGCGCCGGGCCGCCGGCAGGAACTGACGCGATCCCGCGGCAGCAGCGGACAGGAGCCGCCGAGGCTCAAACCTCCCCCCTCAGCCCTGCCTCCTCCCTCCCTCCGTCCGTCCGTCCGTCCGCCCCTCACCCGTGCCGAGGGCTGGCCCGCCCCCAGCGACGCCCATGCCCGGGCCGCCCGCCAGGATGCTGGAGCGGCTGGGGTAGGCCGGGCCGGGCACCCGGTACCCGCGGGCCAGGGTGTGAGAGGGAGCGCAGGGCGTCGGGTTTGTACCTGGCTGCCTCCTCCCTCATACCACGTACGGCTTTGGGGCTGGTTTGCGTGGAAGAAACCCAAGTGTTTTTTTCAAGTGTCTGTGCTTGCTGATCCCCGGGGCAGAGTAGCTTTGGCCCGTGGGGTTTGTAGGTACCGCCCTGCAGCACATGGGATGAGCGCTCTCAGCTCCGGACAGGCGAAAGCTGGCTGCACCCCATCACTGATTGCGTTTCTCAGCATGAGGGAAGCACGTGTTTGGAAGGCCAGAGCCGGCTTCCCTTCCGGGTTTGCCCAAAGCACAAGCACCTCACACTGCAGGGCAGGCATGGCCCTCTGCAGAACTGTGTTCACGTTTGCACACTAATAAAGTATTGGGAAAAAAGGAGGAGAAAAAAGAGGGTAAGATAACAAATGAAGTAAGAAAAGTATCTAACTTTCAATTCAGCCAAAGATGTCAGAGAATTAGAAGACTTACCCAGAAACACTGAAGGAGTTAAATGTATCTAACCTGGCTAAACAGCACTGAACAGGGCACACGACAGGTACAAGGATTTGAAGAGTCACAAGGAGAGAGGGACAGTAATAGTGCCACTTTGTCTCTCTTCCCGCTTCTGCATCTTAAGCTTTGTGTTAAGACACTGCAAAGACTTTAGTTCCCATTGTAACTGGGACAGTTCCCAGTTGGACAGTTCCATGGTTCTGGAGAGGGCTCACTCCACACTTCATGCATTGCATACGGAAGGGAAGTGTTTAAGATCATTACAGTAGAAACATATTAGCAGCTGTATCTGCCCTAGCAGCATTTTGACAATGTTCTTTTCCTAATTTTAAGAGATTGCAGCACCTTTCTGGAAGTGTATAGACAAAACTGTATTTCAAAACAGTCATTAATCTTAAAAACATTTTTGCATCAGTTAAACTATAGAATAAATAAATGTCAAGCATGTGTTACATGTTTTCCCTTGGGTCTGCTTTTTACCACCATTATACCAGCTAACCATTCCATCAGCTTTTTTTGATTCCCAGCACCTGCTCTTGCTCCCAACCAGGATGGGGGTTGTCAGAGCTCAAGTTAAACATTTCAGCAGAGCTGAACAGTGTTTAGTCTTCAGAGTCACATTATTGTCTTGATTTGAAGTTCATGCTTAACAAGTGGTCTGTCTTCTCCTTCAGGGTTTGTAGTGGACATCAGTTGAAATCAACACGTATCCCTGTGGGGAAAAGAAGAGTCATGGACATACTATGAATTAAAATTGACGTGTTATTTTGGGTTTTTTTAATTTCAAATTGATCTTGGTGTTTAAGGTCCAAAAATCTACTGAGAAGAGCTTAGCCTTGGAAGTAACAAGTTTTATTCAACTCTGTCCTTTGAACTTTGCAGAAGGGCTCCATCTCTCCGTGGGTGCTATCTCTTTGCACCATGTTAGTGACAGAAGGGAATCTAAAGATCATACAGCCTGCTCAGGAAGGTTCATCTGAGCCTTGAGGCAACTAGGCAACCATCACAAGGTGGGATTATTTTTTACCTAATTTGTGCCACTTAAGAATTAGCCATTTAATCTAAACTTGTCCTTAAAGCTTCCCCCATTGTCAGCACATACAGACCTTTGCATTTCCTTTCCTGAGTTGTGTTTTGTGCTTAACCGCAAGCAAAGATTTAGGAGTCTCTGCAAAGCTGAAAATAACTTTGAGAAGTTGGTAAACAAGTGGAGAAATGCAACAGGCTTACTCATTTTCTGGGCATTCATTTGTCAGCAATGTCCTTGTACTGACTGATTGCCTAGCACCACTCTGTATGCTCAAACTACAGGCTAGATTTGGAGAAGGATAACCAGAAGGCAAAAAAATATTTTCTGAGAGCTCACTAACTACTTTTGGCTACTAGCATCAGTCATCATCACCAAATATTAACAAAATCTGGGCATCCTAGGTGCACAAAATTGAATCTGCCTCCCTCTCATATTTCAAGTATTCAACAGGACTGTGAGATAGTGATAACTCTAATTTGATGTGATTGGCCAAACTTGAGCAATATGTTAAACCTGTTTTTACACTGAACTGCAACTTGCAAGGCTGAACAAGTTGTGCATTTGATCACTCCATAGTTATATATTCAGTTCTAACTATTCCTCTCAAAGAAAGATATTATTTGTTTCTAATAGAATTTTACCATTATTACAGATCTCATTTTAAACCCATTTTTACTACTTAAGTAGCTCAAATACAGCAAATTTCTGGCACAATAGAAGGTGAATAAATGCCTAGCAAAAAAAAGGAAAAAGAGGAATAACCTTTCATAAAGGAAAATCTTTCATAAGTATCAAAATCTCACCTGTACAATTGTAATGTGAGGTCTTGTCAAGGTAACATTGGCCAGATTGGGAAGAGGGAATCCTTTTGACAGTTTAGCTTAAAAAAAGAGACAAACAATGATTTAGGTATGTATTAGAAAGATAATAAACACCTGCCCTTCAACAACACTGTTTACCCAGAGACTTGTAGGTCATTTATACCAATTAGCCTCTTAGTCTTCACAAGCAACCCTGGGAGGTAGCTAAGCTGCTCATTTACCAGTGGGAAAAAAGATTTACAAGTGCTTCTCTCTTGGTAGAGTGTTGCAACCAAACCAAGGCAGCTCATGTCCAATACATTACATACTCAGTGATTTGTCCCTAATGATCCCTGAGGGATTGTTAATACAGCTCTGCCATCATTAGAACCTGTTCCCTTTTGTATCCATTAACTAAAGAAGGTGATGTTCATCCCAGTACAGAGGGCTGACACAAAGCTGTATCTCCCTCCAGGGCCTTAAATAAGGTTGATGAGAGGCAAAAGCTCTGTGCTGGTCCAATAAAAAGGGATACATTTCACATATGGTGGCCTCAGGCAGGTGTGCAGATGAGAGAGACATGCTTTTCTCCCTGATGCATCAGGGCCACCTAGACTGAGATGAAGGCAGATGAATTTTTACTTTCCAAGTAATTTTTGCCCTTTTTGCAGAACAGTGCCAGTGAGAGGGAGCACTTACACCCCTACAGATCAATCTCCCCCTTCCACTGCTTACTGGCTGATGGTCATTTTCCACTCCAATTAATGGGAGCTGAAAACTTAATCAGAAAGTCAGTAGAATCACACATTCTGCTGGAAGCTTTTTAGCTGATGCTTTGAAATACAGCCTTACCATTAGCTGATGGAATTACTTCAGTCTGTAAAATGTAAGATAGGATGTTCTCCAGAAGCAAGACCTGCCACAGACAAGAAAACTGAGTTAGCCATCATTTCCTGATGGCAGTAGAACTGTTGTGCCCTAATCCTGGGTGGAGTTAGTAGGCTCTTATTCAACTTCCAGCTCTCTTTCGGCCTCAAAGAGCCATAAGCTCAAGTGAACTTTGGATCTTACGGTTTTGGAATGATGCAAAGGAAGTGAGATGCAAAATGCAAATGGATTTCATTATGCTTGGCCAACATTTTAATTTAAAACAGTCTATTTCCTTTATTTATTGTGAGATAATTTATCACCAACAGCAAAGCAAGACCAGAACAGTTTTAATCCTTTCTCCTCAGATACTTGGAACTGATTGATTATACTGAGAATGAAATGACTCTCTGCGGAGGCAGGGTTTTCCCCTGCAAGGCTACAACTGCTCTATTTCAGGCATCTGAGGGAAGTATCGACTCCCCCTCCTTGCCGTAGTTCCGAGCACCTTGATGAGCACCACGGAGTGCCTGTGCCTCAGGCATCCATGTAACCATTAGACGGCGCTCGGCTCTGCTGCTGCAGGTCAGGTCTGCTCTGTTTCACCGGGATGATTCGAGACATCTCTGCTTCCTGCAGCAGGGGGAACTACAGAGTATCTCCTTTGCAGAACATTAACCGCCCCAAAGAGTATAAAGTCCGGAGCAGAGAGGTGGCTGCCAGAAGACAGGAAAAGAGCCATCTGGGAATGAAGCCAAATGATTTGGAAGTACAGATAAAATTTAGCCGCTTACTCTTTAGCCTTGATATCATTGATATTCTTGGTTTGCATTTCTGTATGCGTCAACTACCCACTTACCTCAAAAGAGCCAACGTTGGAGTGGGCTAGGGAGAACTGGAGCCTGAGGGAAAGAAGTGAAACAAGATGAGTCACTAAGAAAGGATAAACACATTTATTCTAATCATATGCAATCTCTGCTGTAGAGCTCCAGGCCTTAAGAAGCATCTGTAAAGAGATTTTTGAAGCAATTTCACACACTGCATACTGCTGCATAGAGAAAGATGTGGTTTCTTGGAAAATTGCTGGGCATCCATGCAAGAGTGTGCTAGAAGGGCTGTAGCCAGCAATGTGAGTGTGCTTCTCCCTCTGTGCTGTTTTGGAAATCCTACTGACAATTGATTTTACCGAGGACTTGCAGGGTGTCAGGTATTTTGCAAGGATTTTGGTACATCTCCATAATGCTTTTGCGTGAGTCTTACCAGGAAGAAAGGATCTGTTCATGGTATGGTATTACTGCTGCTGCTGGCTTTGTTGCTGCGGCCTCTGTTTCCAAATTGAAATACTTATTCCCTGTTACTCTTGTATCCAACAAAAGATTTCTGAGTTTCCTCAGCATCAGTACCTGAGTTCTCAAGGCCAGCTTCCAGCACACTCTAGATTTTCCTCTTTGAAAATTACTGCAGAAAATGCTAACGGCACTATCCTCCTTAAATTCCTAACATCCCTCTGCCCTGATGAACTCTGCATGTTCTTAACCCTGTGTCTTTCTTAGGGACTTTTATGAAATTGGAGTCCCAATTCCCAGTTGTGAGGTCCTGGTATACAGAGCTTCTCCATGAAATGTGACATGCTAGATGTGTAAATGACCTAGCCTCTGGTCTCCAGCTTTCTGACCCTTGGAAGTTGCAGGACTTCAGTTAGTGAATGTCTGCTCTAAGAATACCTGCATAGGGGACCTGCAGGGGCCCAGGTTCTTTACTGTGCCCTGGACTGCTCTGACATTCTTTAGTGGCACAAGTTGTCTAGAAAGCCATGACATCTTGCCAGCTGGAAAGTGATGAAGGAAACTCTCAGGTGATTTATGGTCATCAAAACTGCCCTACATGCTTAGTTTACCTAGCTCAGAGGGGAGAGTAGAAGTAAAACCAGAGGAGTCCAGTGAGACCACTGCCCTGCAGCAATCCACAGCTGGTGGGCAGTCCCTTGGGGACATGGCAGTTGTCAGAGAGAAGCTTCCTGCCTCCTCTAAACTGTACAAGTGCTGCCAGATTTAGAGAATCTAATGCAGATGATTTTACCAGCAAAACATATTCATAGTTATCTGATCATATGTCTAAACTACTAATGTTGGGATTGCTAACGTTGTTTTCCAAAGGGCTGGAAATCTTTTTCATCCCAGGCTGGATTACCTGTTCAAACATAGTGAGCCCATCAATTTCTGATCAAATATATTCAGAGAAATGCTGGTGTTGGCTGCCTGCAGAATAAAGAAACCATGGGTTACCAGACATTACAAACCCCAGGACCCTTCCTGTGAATTAGTCACAAATACATAAATACCATCTTTCCAGTTATGTATGGAAGCTGTTTTACGTAAATGCAACTTTCTCGTTGCAAGCTGCACACAGTAAATGTCTGTTTGTTTGAACGGCACTGGCAGGAGCCGAAATGGGGGTAATGAGATTTCATTAATCAAAGCCATGAACAAGTTGCCAAGAGGCATGACTCATCCTTGCAGAACTGTCATTCCAGAGAACAAAACCTTGGTTAATCAGAGTCACTGTATGTTTGGATTTTTGTCCTTCTGTAGGAAAATGTTCTTTACCATAGAAATGTCCTATAGGTTAAGTGAGGTCATGCCTACACCATCTGTGATTAAGGGGAATTTGCATGTTTAAGTACTAGTAATTTGGCATTTTCTTTGTTTCTTGTACAGAGTTTTAACAGAAGGAAGGAACAAACATATTTAACCCTGTGTTAAATGTCACCTTGTTTGTTGTACTTACTATGTTCATTGTGAACAGAGACTGGGTGGTTGAGTCTGGCAGAACAGCCAACACCTCCATGGAGCCCTGAATCTCTACCGTGAAGGAATCCTGCTCTAAGCTGATGATAGGGATTTCAGTAGCCATTAGCTTCAACATCACTGGATTGGGTGTAACTGAATATTTAGCTACCTGTAAGATTCAAAGACAAAAAAAGAAAAAAAGAAAAACACTTTTCTCATAGAATGGATAAGAATACTGCATGTTCTCAGTTTTGAAGCAATAATTTTGAAGTAGTTCCTTATGACAAGGTTAAGGATAGCTGCTAACATAAGATTCTTTCAGGTAAGCAGGAAATAAAGGTTTCCTGTGGTGCTAAATTAACAGTATTGGCCACTCAGGAATGCAGTAGAAAGTTCCTTACACTTGAGGAATACAAATTTTTCCATATAATTTCAAGAGAAATTAAATACTAAATTAAACAGAGGAGATAAATGGACCATGAATGTGGTATTTAGTCACACAATAAAAGAGCTCATGAGTTATTCACTTTGAAATTCACCCATCTCGGGAGATGGGTTCCTCCTCTGGACTGTCCTCAGAGGAGCCTCACTCTGTTCATTGCCTGAAGAGTGAATAGGCTCACCAAGTTCAGTATTTGAAGCAGAGGGGGTGGAATATTAGCATCAATGCTCACGGCATTTTATGGAGAACACCATACATGACTACCCTTGGAGAATTCTTACATTTCTGAGGAGGGAACTTAATAACATCTGGGAAGCAAACAAGAATGTGAAGTACTTTGAACCATTAATCTGATTTCACCCATCCTTGGCATTTATAGCCTAGGGGTTCTTATGCTGATTTTTATTTTCTCATTCTGTCTCAGAAGGCTGGTAGAAGTCATGCGTGCTCATATTCTCTGTCCTGTTATATTAATCTCCTCCACCTAAAATAAATGGAAATCCTGTGCATCTGCCTTGTCTGTTCCATAGGATGTACTGTTTCCTGCCCATCTGTTAGCTCATTTTCCTGCACGTGGTCCCTTCCCAGGCCTTTCTGCTCATCAGTCACAGGCCAGCAGCAAAGCAAAGAGAATTATGCAGGTTTGGGGAGGAGAAAGGTGTTTTTTTCTGAGCTGAGGCCCTCTTGGAGGTCTCTCAAAGCAGGACTCATGACTGGAAGCTTTTTGCTGCGTAGAGCTGGTTTTAGGTGGGAACAGCTGTGGCTTGGGCATGGTGCCCAGAGAAAAGATTGATGTGCAAGGTTATGGGCCAAGATTATGTTTGGTAACAGTGCAAGTCATTCAACTCATCATGGGGTGGGAAGTGACAAGGCCCATCTGCTCTGCTGTTACAAGGCACACATGTGCCTGCTTCATCAGCACAGGGGCCCTGCTGGCCCTACAAGCCTTTGGGATACACCAGTAGTGAGGTGTCTTGACACCCACACTGGGTGGCTTCCCTAAGACTTTGTGAAAGTAATGATACTCACCTCAGGGATGATAGTGCCAAATATCTCTGTGTTTATATTAAAATAGCTGCAAGTCTGAAGGAAAAAATAAAAGTGAGGAAACAAATGAGTTACCAGATTTGACCTTCATGGTCAGCTTTTCTCTAAATGCATTATTACTGTCATTTCAATGAATCTTTGAGTTTGTACCTCTCAGAAATATTCCTAAGAGACTCAGTATACTAAAAGCAGCTTCCCAATAACACATGCCAAAATAATCCCTCAGAAAGCAAATGCTTAATGTCATTATAGTTTGGGCTGCAGTCTATAGGTTTTGGGACTTACTGAACCTCCTGCAGTCAGGTTAGCCAAGTCAGGCAGCCTCCAAGCCACAGATGCTGTGCTTTGACATATGCTTTGCTTACAAGGCCCCTGTAGTACTTTCATTCTACGAAGATCCCTCAGAAAACAGCCACTGAGGCTGCACAATTCTCCAGAGTTGATCCCTTGTCCATATTAGAGAAGTCTGTGCCTCAGGTCTACAAGCCCCTTATTTTTTGTAACAAAGTTGGCAGTATTTGGTACTTTGCTCAGTGGAACGTGGCATGCCTGGCTGTGGCCTGAGGCATCTAAACAGAGCATGAATAAAAGAGAATAACAATACCCTAGTATTTATAATCTACTGTCTCAGGACTCTACAGACCAACTAAGAGTTGTATTTGGCCACATACTGACATCTGGCAGGTCAAAGCCCTGTGTGAACCACTCTGACCCCATTCCTCTGTGTCCTGCTCACCTCCTCTGCAATGGTCATGTTGAAGGCCCCTGCCGTGTAGTAAGCAAATGAGGAGGTCTGAAAGAAATACTCAGAGAAGGCAAGGTAGAGCATGGAGTCACTTTGGTCCGGGATTGTGAAGGAAGCTGGCACGTAGGGAGAGTCAGTATAGTTTCCAGCTGGGAAGACTATGCCCTAAGAGTTATTGTCAGAGATAAAAAAACAAAGTCAAAATATAATTTTACCATGACTGCAGACAATGAATGCTACTTTCCTTTACTTTGCCCAGGCTATTCATTTGGTATATAAATGAGTATGCAGGCTTTGTAGTACACCCTGAATGCTTGGTGCTCTGAAGCAGGTGGTGAAGGCAAGTTTCAGCATTTGGACATCTCACAGATGAGGCCCAGGATCTGTCTTTTGAGATACTGGTCACCTACTGAGGACAGTCTGCCACCTCAGATCACCCTCTAAATTAAGGGTCTAAATGCATGAAGAACATGCCTAGTGGTCCTCCTTTTTGAAAAGCCTTACTTTCTCCTTTCCTCATCCCCAGGAATTTAAATCTCAAAACTGCTGCTTAAGAGCCATCCAATGGTATCAATTACAAAATTGATCTCTAAAACCAGAGGTCTTTCTTGGTCAAAATCAGCACCTTACTCTACCCAGAATCAAGTTGATAACTTGTGCAGACAAAAGGCTTATGAGAGAAAATTATGTCAGTCAAAGCTAAAATGCCTATGTTGTCTTCTGCATGATATTAACTAAGCCTTGCAGACCTAATACTTCCAAATGCATCCAGATGAAACAAAAAAGTAAAATTGATTTAAAGTGATGAAGACATTTAAAGTTTTTTATTAATTCTCCTGTTTCTGTTTCATCTCAAATGTATTTTGTCTGTCTTTATTGTCTCATCTAGCTCTAAAGCTCCTGTTGCCTTTTAAGGACTATCAAAATGCTTACAAAGTGCTGAATCACAGCTGGTGACCTCCTATTCAATACTCACTTGCTGGATTTACCAGTCACTTGCTTTGTATATTTCCTCCATGTAACTTATGTGGGAGAGTAGCTCTTGGAACAACCATGATTTTACCTCTTTAGTCTGACTCAAGTCCCTGCTTAAAATCTAGTTGCTGCAATACTAAGAAGAGTTTGACAGCAGCTGCAGAGCTGGTATGCTGAGACCCGTGTCTACCATACAAACAGATACTAACTTTTTGTTCCTTTGTGTTTCCACCTCTCTTACTTCCCTGTTTTCCTTTTATTTAATACTTAATTTATAGGATCTTTGTGACAAGACTGTCTTCTCATTTTGCCTTTGTAGAGTACCAAGCACAAGGCAGCTTAAACTTAATTAAGGATCTCAGGTACTACAATGATAACTACCCTCAATGAAGTCATTTTAGAATTAGGAACTAGTCAGATTTTAGTTTCAGTACATAAGGAGACTTTTTCCTTAATTTGAAATAAACTTTCAAGTCCTCGGACTCGGCAGGACTCCTTGGGCTCCCATGCTTTTGAAAGGGTCTTCTGTCTTCCCATTCAAGAAGCCAGAGGCTTAATTCTTGCTCTGATAGTCTTGCTCTTTCTTTTCCTCTCTCATCTGACAGCAGACACATCTAGTTAGTCCCATGTATAGAAATATTACCCTGACTGACTGAATGAAGTCCCAGATATTAATCAACATTGAGAGAAAGATGAGGTTGAAAAGCATTTTTCTTTCCTTTCCCTTTCTCTTTTCTTCTATCTTGTTTAGTCAACTTTAACTGCTCTCTATTTTTTACAACCAACTCAACAGCAGTTTAAAGAAAAGGATGTGGCCTTTAAATAATTCATTTCACAACAGGATTGTTACAAATTATTACTGTAACAAATGCAATAATGCTTTGAAACATCTGTCTTCTCAGATAATGAGCCTTTATGTTCAGAACAACAATCACGGTCATCTTAGAAAGTGTCTCACAGAATGATGGAACCCACAGCAATCTTGGCAAACAGCACTACAGGCAACTACCTTTAAGTCCAGGTCAATGAATGGTCGAAATACTGCTGGCAAGCTACTTAAGGAGTAGTCTACTTCAGCCAAATCATCAATCTGCATTGCAACTGTAAGGGTGGTAGATAAGACACAGAATATTACAAAAACCACAGAAATAATTTTATGTATACTCAAAACTAGGTTTCTGACGGGGAATAACACAAGTTGTTCTAGAGAGTAGGGAAAAACACAACCAGGGACCTCCTAACATGCATTCTAACCTAAGATTTGATGTTTCCACTGACACCCTCTATAAAGGACCTTCTCTAATTTGTCTGTTGTTTTCTCATTGTGGAAAGTAAGTTTGGTCTAACCCAAAAAGGAGATGGCCATATCAGTGCTTCAGGGCATAAGGAGGTGTTGGGATTTCTTGTCAAGCAGTTCTAAGAGCATCCAAAGTGCCTGTAACGTGCAAATACTTTCCCAGAAGGAGGGTGCCTGATTTGCTTAGATACCTGTGTTTTGGCACATGGTATCTGGCCAACACTTGGGGTGTCTTAAATGCCTGCAAATCTAACCCAAAGTGGTTCAAGTGAGAAGTTTTTTGCAAAGAAGCTTTTTCATTTTGCCTCTGGCAAGTCTGATAAATAGGCAAGTAAAACTTTATTTCCAGGCAGACTAGGAGAGCAGGCTTCAGCTTGTGAAGTGCTGTGTGTGTAGGAGGACTCGGAGCATGGTAAGGGAAAACTGCCTCAGCATCAGTACTGTGTGGCTTCTAGGTGGCATTTCTCACAACAGAAGTGCACACTGACACATTTGCAACTTGAGAATTGCTACCAAGTCCTTGGCTCTTAGAAACACAAATTTCTTGCCCAAGTAGCCCAGCCTTTATTTAACTGTGGTTCTGTATGCAAGGGAGCAGACGGAGCAGAAGGACTGATACCACTCCTGGAGGCATCGCCAAGCAGCTGCCGTTAAGGAAGAGGCAGAATTTCACTGATCAGAAGAGAGAAAAGAGAAGGAAAGGTATCACTAATGACTCACCATTCAGTGATCGGAGGTCTTCATCTATCAACTGGATCCCAGCTCTGATATTGGGACATGACTGTAATAAAAGCATACTCAAGTTATGGCCTGATTAGCATGGGTGTGTAAGCACCTCTTACATGTGTGCTAGCAGATCTTTCTGCTGCATGACACACATTGGAGCATTTGTTTATCAAAACACCTAATCTGGCTTCTCTTCAGCTAACTGGATCCCCAAGGTTTCTGCTTGGTGCAAGGTAAGCATGTTGTATCTCAGAGCCGCAAAATAGAGGCAAACTTCCAGAGGCAGCCTGGTGGGGGTGACAAAACCACAGCCTTAAATAGTGCGAGGACAGATCTCATATTGGTCTCACGGCAGAGATCTCAGAATCATGGAATAATTTAGGTTGGAAAAGACCCTTAAGGTCATCGAGTCCAACTGTAAATCCCCGGACAGAATGACGGCCATCTCAAGCTCTGTCTCCTCTCAGTGGCCCTGGGCAGGTTGTCATCAGAACTACTCACCTCTTTGATACTATGAAGTTGAAATATGTCATGCTATCAGTTGATATACTATAATTTCTCTATGCATTGCCCAGTATATGTTTTGTCTGCCAAACATAAAAATGACCCAAACCCCAGGATGCCTGTAGGTACACAGGCAGGGACTTACTCTGCATTGGAATGGAAAAATAACTACATTTTCCATCCCTACTGCTACCTTGGTTGAATGTAGCTGTGTCAGTATCTTGGCCATGAACCTGGAACTTTATCTGGAATCATTTCTGGCTGGCAGAATGATGACTGTGCCGATCAGACCAGAATAGGACTATTACAGGATTATTTTTCTAGTTCTTCCTTTGCCAAGTTCACAGCACTGACTTGTGAATGCCATCCTCCTTACACCCCTCCCCTACACAATGTGAAAGGCTTACATTAGTGACCAAGCTCCTGTGAATGGGTTTCTTCAGATACTTGATAAAGAAGTTATGCAGGAAGCTAGAGGGAAGGAAGAAGGCAATTAATCGGTCAAGCACTATGGTCTTTAACCAGAGATCAGATATCTCTGCAGAACACTAATTTGATGGCCTCTTAGTGTGATATTTTAGTACACATGGGAGCTTTTCAAAATGTAAAAACTATCAGAGAGACACCATTTAAAAGATGATAATTTCACTATTGAGCATCTCAGCCTGGGTTAATTCATATTTATGAAAAGGGAATTCTTCATGGTACCACTATCATATACGTACAAAATAGTCTCTGCACTAGGAACTTCCAAAACAAGTAAAAATAAACAAACAAAAACAACCCCCCAAACAGGTGACAAGAGTGGTATTCAGACAGTGAGAGAAATACAAGAAAACAATGAAATACTGTTTCCTGGGGCTGTATCCAAAGGCTTAACAGACAGCAGTCTGGTTCTGTTCAATTTTGATAGCACTGTGACTAGGAGGAGTGAAGCATAGTACAAGCATGTAACTTCTACCTAGAGTTGAAGGTTAGAGCAGAAGTTTGAAAGAAGTGGTGCTGAAGAAGCACAAGGGATTGTTTGATTCTGTCTTTATCTTCTACTGTGTGTAAATACAAGGACAAATATCAATGTTGGCCATTTTAATGCTGTATTAGGGCCCCGGTTCTCGCCTTTGGTGCCTATGATGCCTAAAAGCAATTCTGTGTGCCCTAGTTTGTGAAGTTGTCCCTGTGCCATTCATTGACAGTTATTTTCTAAGAGAGTTTATACAGAACTCTTCCACTTACCCACTTTTCCCATTCAGCTTGATATCTATGTCACCAGGAGTTGTCCAGCAGCTGGTGAGGGATATTGACGTGGGGCCTGTATTATCCAGGGGTGTTGAAAAGATTGCGGTAGCAAACACCTTTGAAATGTGCACTGTGCCTCTTCCACTGTCTTTGCTGCATAAAGTGAAAATAAATAAAAACTGAAAAACCCCCACCTCTTCACTATGGAATTGCCTGGCAATGCGGACTCGTGGCTGCTCCTGGTCACTGCCATTATTCCACTTTGCTTGCCTGTGTGGGGTGCTTGCCAGTGAGGGCACTGTGCCTCCTGCTGTGTCACCCCCCTCAGTTCCCAGGTCCCCTCCCCCTGCATGCAGCCCTGCTGTCCCTGGCAGAAGTGCAGATCAGAGACTGCTGTAATTCAGTCAGTTTAGCAATACAGGTAATGTGGGTTGTGGGGAAGGGAACAGGGTTTTCTTTCCTCTGGAACAGGTTGGGACTAGGAAGGTGTGGAGACTGCTCTAAGGATATTGCCCTTTGCTCATCCATTTTCCATCAGCTTTTGAACTGTATCTCTTGGTGGCATAGCAGAGGGTTTCTAATAGTGTGACTGCACTATGAGGGTTTATTATACTGGACTGTGTTCCACCACACTACAGTTTTTCTAAATGTGTCATTAGCTGGCAGGCTGGACAATGACAGCATTCAGCTAGAGCAGCAGTCCTGTACTATTTGCAGCAGTGCTTCTCAGCCATGGGCTCTTCGTCAGTGCTGATGTCTGAGGGGGCAGGGGCTGTCTCCCACCAGCAGACCTGTTGAGAAGCACCAGTCTGTGCTCCTGAGTTACTGCTGCCAGTTGATAAAAAGCACCTTTACCATGAAGGGGTCACAAGAATAAACTAAATTTTGCATTTTTGTATTATCCATCAAGAAAAAAATCCCAGGACATGCAAAGCTGTACATACAACATCCAGGTCCTTATGTTCCAGTTCATATCGATGGTTAGAGAAGCATTTCCAATCACCAGTTTTATCCCAGACCCTGGTAGGAGGGAGATGGAAGCACTGGGTAATTCAACAGCAGTAACGTGTATTCTAGAGCATGAGAGAGAAAAGATAAAAAAAAATGTATTTCATGAGTCAGAATGAAAACAAAACAAGATACAAATTTCAGTCAAGCTCAAATTGCCCCCAGAGAGAATACTTACCTTGAGATGTTGTATTTGACATTACCAAGCCCAAATTTCTCATGGCCAGTCAAATCAGGGAAACGCTCCTTCTCCATATTCTGCTTCAGGATTTCCAGCCCAATGTCCTTGGCTACAGGAAAACAGTGACCAGTTCAGTTGCCTTTGATAGTGCCTGGGGGTTCATAGTTACGTGCTTCTGGCTTAGGAAATGTGATGGACACAGAATCAGCAAGAAGGTGGCATCTCACTTGGGACCCAGCAGTGTTGTTTCAGGTGTCACTCCTTGTCATGGCAAGAGCTGAACTAACTGATTCAATATCTGAGGTCAGATGAACCTTGCTATGATGTACAATGCTGTCAAGCAGCTTACTGACTTTGCTCTATTGTGCTGTTAACCTTTCCTTTATAGCCTGTCATTGGGTCATTTACTCCCACTGCCCTCTGTTTCCTTTGTCATATCAGTATTCAAGGCAATGCCACTAACAGCTCCTGAGAACGTCACACATACCATACTCCAGCCCCTTCTGGGTGATCCTCGCTTTGAGTCCAGGGTTGGCGCTCAGTTGCCCGCTGAGCAAACTTAAGAGGAGGAGAGAACAGCAAATCTTCACCATTTTCCTTGTTTTTTACAGGACCTGTTAAACATTTATAATGGAAGCAGAAATCCATGCTGTGTCACTTGATGGTTTTACTCCCTCCCCCCTACCCTGGACACCAGCTTTCCCTCCAGAATGAAGAAAGTGGAGAGCCCAGCAACCCTGGAAGAGAAGACCCATTCTCCACAGAATGTTACAAAAAGTGAGATCCATGGGGAAGAGGAGAAAAGTCAGCCTATTCACTGCCATAGAGACTGGGGGAAGTGCTTGGGATACATCCATCTGGACAAACATTGAATTTTCAGGCTGTAATTTGGTGGCTCTACGGGATTAATCACAGGGGTGGTGAACGATTGAAGCAAATGCCCATCCCAGGGGCTTCTGTGATAGGATTTAAACTGAGATGGAGCTATCTGTATGAATCACAGACTGCATGTAGTGTGAAAGCAAGGTCTTGCTTTCAGCAAGGTTTCCCAGGGAGAGTGAGAGAAGCCACCCTGATGGAGAATTTTTAAACAAAACTGGACAAAATCAGAGACTGGTTTTGTTTTTTTCCCCAGAGCTAGGAACAGCTTTCTATGGAGTTGTCATCTGGGATTGACTCAGCAAACAGGTCACATTATTATGGTTTTCCTCATTTCCAGCTACTACATGGGGTTATGAACAGTTGAAAATACAGGAAAGTGTCTTTTCTAGCATTACTTTTACAGATAAAATTTTAGTTGCCATGGGGCTGTTGAAGAGCTGAATGAAACCATCTATAAGCAGACAATTGCCTCTTTCCTAACACAGGAAAAATTGTTTTGATATTGCTGCATCTTTCACTAGCTGCTTCATTACCAGAGGTAACAATTTATCTCAAACCATAATATTTTCAGTCATGATCACAATTTAAACAACCTGCAAAATTATGAGAGAACATTGACTTAATTTTTTGTAACAGTTTCAAGCAATCCTGAAGAACACCTTTGCCTTTTAGTATAACTAGTGTTTTTTAATTTTAACTGACAGATATTGAGAGATGAAAGAAACACACTTCATAAGTAGAACAAAAGAAAGGACTGGAAGGAAATGTGTCTTTGACATATACATAGTTCTCAAACCTTAAAATCTCAAAATTTAACCAGATTTAGCGACATCTATCACTTCCCAACAAAGGCACTCCTTGACAAAGAGCAATCACCATGTATTTGTTTCCATACCTCTCCTCCAAAGGCTGAAGAGAAGACCTTTTCTGTAGCAGATCACAGGGCTGAGGATATTGCAGGGAAAACCTTCTGCAGCCATGACCCCATCTTTTAAAGGAAAGACCTGTGGGCTTGAAGAGAGCCAGTTGCTATCATCATCGGCACTATCACCCAGGGAGTGGCCTCTGATAACCACATCCCGAGCTATTTTGGGTCTTCCAGGTTAAATCTATCAAATTTCATGTAGGGATAAGCAGAGGGCAATGTAAACTGTTGGCTGGGGTTACTCAGGTACCAGGATGCAGGATTCAGGGTGGGGTGCTGCCTTTGTGGCAGACTGTTTCAGCACTGGTTTTTCAGATGAGAAGGGAACCCCAGGGAGAATTCCACTATTTCCACAGGACAGATATTCATAGCCAGGTTTGTATTGTAAAATAAGTAAATTAATGTGCCATTGATATGAAAAACAGATGGAAAACAAGACCCATTTGTCTGAAGTTGCTCAGGATACAGGAAACCATAAACAATATAGTATTTATATTATAACATATACATATATATAAATACATACAGACACTACAGTGTATATATCTTGTACCAATATGTAGTATCAAGTCCTTGCAGTCAATACTTTCTGTTTCTACTGCTTTCTTATCCAGTTAACCAGTACTTCAGCTAACCAGTACTACTTGGTTTGTCAAGGACGTGATTTAATCAATTAGCTTGCAAGTACCAAGCAAATTCCCTCAGGCGTGGGGCACTTTGCTGGACAATCTGAGTCACTTCATTGTGCAATCCATGAATAGAAAAGGTAGAGACACTTTTCAGTCAGTCAACAAATGCTCATACTTTACACAGATTTAACATTCACTGCAGGGAGTCCCATGCATAATAATTTCATTATTTGTATCTCCTGCAACTGATGATTAATATAACTCACACCCTCAGTTACATAAACCTCTATACATTTCTGATATCAGTGAGGGACACCAGTCTAATTCAAAATCTCCATTTCTTTCGAGTTCTTCTTCTTCCATTAATTTTCTAGTCACTCTTCACCTACCAAAGAATACAAAGAATTGGAAGCCCTGCTGTGATTTACTGCTGTTTGGTTTCAGGATGCTTTTTTTAGTGTTCTATCAGACAGCTAGATAAATAAACTGATTCAGCTCAAACTACACTAGCCACGTTTCTTTCCTGAACTGAACTTTTCTGTAGTGTGACATTTGTGGAGTAGTTTTCCTTTCCATACACTTTTAATGTATCCTGGTTGAATGTCTTTGTTGACACTGATAAAAGGAAAAATGCAGCTTCCATTTTGCAAATATTAAAGGTATGGAATTATTTGGAGATTGATACCCTCGAAGAGCTGCAGCTACTCACAATCAAAGAACAACTTCTGTATGATATAGAGGCCAAGGACAGCCTTGGCTGCAGTGAGCATGAGACTGTTGAGTTTCAGACCCTGGGAGAAGCAACAAGACAAAGAACAGAATTACAGCCATAGACTTCAGATGAGACCTGCTTGGCAGGGTCTGTGGGAAGTTGCCCTGGAGAGCAGAGGCCCAGAAGAGCTGGCTAATCTTCAAGGGCAGCTGCCTCAGAGCATAAGGGCGGCCATTAGAATGTTCAGACAGTTGAGCAACTGTGGCAGAAAGCCAGCATGGAGAACATGGAGCTCCTGAGTGAACTTAAGCACAAAAAGGAAGCATACAGAAGATGGAAACTGAGACCAGCTACTTGGAAGGAACACAAATATCTTGTTTGCACACATAGGAATGGAATCAGGAAAGCCAAAGTTCAGCTGGAGCTGAAGGGCAACAGGAAAGGTTTCTGTAAGTACATCGACAGCAGAAGATGAATGTGGGCTTCTTGCTCAGTAGGATGGGGGACTACTGACAAAAGACATAGAAAAGGCCACTTCTACTAGCAAGGCTTGTCCTCCGGCCTGCACCAGCAGGTGCCACCGAGGGGGCTGGAGAACATGAACTACAAGGAGAGTCTGAGAGATTAGGCTGTTCACCTTGGGGAATAGAGGGCTTGAAAGGCCATTTTGTTGCCTGCAAATTTTGCAAAGAGACTACAGAGAAAATGGAGTCAGAATCTTCTTGGAAGTGTGTGGTCAAAGTACAAAAGGCCACAGAACATGCTGGAACATGGGAAACACTGATTAGATACTAGGAAAAAAATTTACTCTGAAGGTAGTTAAACAGTGAAACAGATTGTCCTGAGAGATTGTGGAACCTTCATCCTTGGAGGAGTTCAAGACTCGACTGGACACCATGCTCAATAACCTCATCTAATTAGTCCTGTTTTGAGCCAGTGTCTGGACTACCTCATATGATTCTACAATTACAAGGCAATTCACTGAGCTTTATAGATCTGTTCCCACTCTTGGTGTCCAGTTACAAAGAGACAAATTGTGAAATTCTTACAAAGGATAAGGTCTCGCTCCACACACAAAGTTTTGCTAACACTAATGGAGATAAATTGAATAATGCAAGAACTGGCTTTTAAAATTAAGAAAATGTTTTGTCTACAACTCCAGTGAAAAGAACCAGTCACTCCTTCTCATCAGGCTGCAGCAAGTTTTCCAAAGCATTAATAACAATTAGCTACACTCACTGTACTTAAAAACAACAGATTTGCTTTGTGAAACGTGCTTAAGAAGTTTTACTAAAACATTAAAAATAGTGATGAAAAGCCATGCTTCTAATGGTATAGCATCTACTCCCTATAAGACAATAGAAGGAAGACTACATTTTTCTCTTATTGTTCTTTAAAAGTAAAGGGACATCAGCAGTGGCTGTGAAGATCCTCCTCATCCTCCCGTTGATAGTGAACATCAGTGCAAATAACCAGATGACCCTGAAGAAAGAAAAACATATAAAATTACCTTAAATTCAGATGGGTATATTCAGGTACAGTACTCTGGGACTTGAGCCCATGGTAAGACTCCCAGCAGGGCAGGAGGCAAGAGTGGCTTTGTGCCTCCTGAACTTTAGTTAACTTTAGGGTAGGAATGGGTTCTGATGTAGGTTAATACAACTCTCCAAAAGACTGAGCAACACTTACCACAGAGACACTCTGCCCATGAGCCTTCTTAGAGAATGGCCAGAGTAATGAGGACTCAGGCACTCAATGCTCCTAAGCCCTGCTGGGGATAGCAGTGCTGTCCTTGTCATGTCCCCATGCTGGCACTCCAAAGGGCTGGTGGACCCTTTACAACCTACAACTGCTAGGGGTGGGGGGCTCATTTTGGGTCCAGAGATTGCATTTTATATTTAATGTATAGTGAAAGCTTTACTATTAACAACATTTAGATCTACCCACCACTGGAACACACACAAATGCACAGGCCTGAAACAGAAGCAATTTTCTGTAAGAAGAAATTTGGCTTCTCACCTGATTTATTTTTATTACAGGTCCAGTCAGGCTAGTGTGGGCCAAACTAAGAAGAGGAAATCCTTTCCCTAGTTTATCTTCAAAAAGGACAAATATAAATACATTTGAAAGTAATAATAAAATGCACTTCAGAAGCATCTTTCTCAAGGAACTCAATTTGTTTGCAAATTCCCTTTAATTAGCTGTCCTTGTGTCTCTCAAGGGAGCTATTATTCATATGTACTAAAAAGCAAAAACCCTGCAAAAAAGTTGCACATAAACCTCTTACAATCTCTCAGCTGACACTGGGATCTGCCTTTGTTCCTCTTCTGGTATCTCCCCCACAAGATCTGGTTTCTGCTATTTCCCATTCTGACTTACTCTCCATCTTAACTTTCTTCTCTAATTGATCTTCTCAGCCTGTGGGTTCCTCTTATTCTCATCTATCCCTATTTTCCCAGATCAAACCCCAGCTCTATTCCTATTTGCTTTTCTAAACACCTGACTTTTGCATCCCACCCTTTCATTCTCTTACTTTTCTTCTCATTGATAGCTCACCTTTTTCCTCAGCAGTCTTCTCACCTCTGCTCACCTCAGAGGCACCTTCTGTACTCTCCCACCTGCTTCTTTCCACCATCACCCCCTTGTTCATCATCCCTTCCTCCCTGCATCCCACAGAACGGATTTTCTACTCTGTCCTGCCTGTGGCAGCAGGTGAAGCACAAAGGCAGAGGGAGGTGATAAGTTAGAGATGTTACCCTGAAGCCCAAAGATGCAAGTGTACTCTGCACTTCCTCAGTTTGGGCCATTCTCTAGTCACGGCTTGACTGCCAGGACAAGACTCAGGCCTGTCTCAGCTCTGCTGCCACACTGCATTCAGTGAAGATGGAACCCAAGCCCAGTGTCTGGAAGGGAGCAAAGACTTGCTCTCTGCCAGCCCCTGATCCATATGTCTGAACGACCAGGATTGAAGTCCAGCAGAGAGTAAACCTGCCCAGCTGCCACCAAATGTAAAGAAAAACTCCCGTAACAGAGTCTTTAAAGCTGGGCACTCCCTTTTACTGTTTCAGTCTTGCTTTCTCACCAGCTGTGCTCAGGAACTGGCTACAATCCTTACCATTGATTACTGGAATCACTATTCTCTGTAAAGCATAAGACAGAAAATTCTCCACCAGTGACTTCTGCTGTAAGGGAAAAAGCACATTTGGTGATTATTGCCTGATGCCTGTGAGGTTGCAGCTTGATGAGGAAGATGGAGGGTTAGGACTGAAGTGACAAGCAAAACAATCAGAGCAGAGCTTGGCAGGGAAAATCTCAGGCAAAAAAAAATATTTTTTGGTTTAAGTTGCAGCTGAACAATGCAAAGTATACATGGCAAAGAGGTGTCCATGTTTCCTGCAATGAGTTAAATTGTAGGGCTTTTTTTTCTGTATGTTAAGTACCTGGGATGAACATTAACTTTAGGAATGAAATATGCTAAACCTCATTTCAGCTGGCAGGACTCAGTTCTCAGAAGTGAACTGTTGTCTGGATAGAAGAACTGTCCTGTGCTGGTACTCTGTCTTAATGCCACTGTGATTAGTGTCCTCCTTCCTTTACTTTAAGATGTGGGTTGGACTGCTCTGCTGCAGAGTCTCACTGATCATTTCAAAGTCTACAGTAATTGATCTAAATAGTGGCATTGCATTGGATTTCTTTTATTCCCTTTTTTAAACTCCTGTTTTTATGATATTTGGTTGAAGTGATTTAAGATAATTCCTGAAACTGAGGTTAAGTCTGACTTTGTATTCACTCCAACTGCTACACATACTCAATCCAGCTGTGAATTCTATCTGAACCCATGCAGACTATGTAACATTTTGAGCCTCTGATGAAGAAAAAACCCCAACACTCTTAGAGGTATTTCCTCTTACTGAAAACAAAAAGAAAAGCAGAGAATATACTGTTTCAAAACAGAAAGAGCAGTGGCAGATGATATCCCCAAGACAGACCAATAATTGTTCAGCAACAAGTTCAGAAGAATTTCTTTTGTCTCTGAAGGGCTCAGCTACCTTTCCTAGGCACTGAAATCATCAACTTACATCAGGGAAGCCAAGACTGGAGTGCAGCAGGGAGAACTGGAACCTGAAGAAAACAAGTAAAAGAAGAAAGACTAGAAGGCACAAGTTATGCACACTGCTTGAAGATTCATTTGTGGAAATTCATACTGATTTCACACTGATTCACACATTTAACTTTGTCAAAAGCTCTTTGACTCCCAACAGCTTTTAATTAAAACTGTCACAACTACAAATGAATTCTAGAATGACCAGGATCTTTCTGGTACTAATCTTGTCCTATGATCACGTGTAGTTCTGTGCTGTGACTATGTGACTTGGGAAATCAAATTTTTCTGGAATTGTAATTTCCTGGAATGGCTGAACTACACATTCCTCAAATGTTCATTATGATTGGAATAAACTCATATCCATTCCTAACCATTATGATTTGCTAATTTTTCCCACTGATGCTTGTAATGCGTCCTCAGATTACTGTAAATATAATCCTGAGGAAAAACAAAGTTTTGAAGAACAGGACAACACATTATTGTGTCAAAATCTCTAAGTCAGCAGCACCATTACTTCTTAAACTTATATGGACAGGCTCTGATCATTCTAAGTCCTCTTTTCCCATTAAAAAGTCCAGTGACCAAAACTAAGAAAAGATGGCTCACATTTTTCTTTAATGAAATTGCAATAGATTAAAAATTGTCATATATTCTGGAATTCTAACCTGACTCGACGTATAGCGCTAACATGAAGATATACTGATGTGGGCTACCTGTCTGAAAGTCTGTGCTTCTACCCATCAGGTGCATTTATGGAGAAGGGGGTTGTAAACCCAGTCCTGCTGGAAGTGTGAATAAAATTTGTTGAAAGATGGCTGAGAACAAGGACAACTCCAGGTAACTGCAAAACCAGCAAGAACTAAGTGAAATCTAAAAAGCTCTGAGCTTTGATTCAAACTACAGAACCTTTCTAGTCTCATTTGTTTGATGACATGCTGCTGCAGTGTGTGCTACGTAGTCTCACTTTTTCCTGCCCCTCTCGTGAAGGCATATGGAGAACTATAGGGACAGTGGTCCTGTGCAGGGTTTGCACTCCAGCACTTGTTTATGATGCTCAGACTTCACATGGCAGCAGCATTTAGAGGGTTTTGAGTAAACTACTGAACTGGATTCTCCAACACCAACACAAGGCTGAAACAGATGCCTTCACGATAAGCAATAAATTGAATGTCGTCATCTGGAAAGGTATTTAAGCTACAGAAATGGGAGCATCATGGGGCACAAGAGACATGGTTGTTCCACAATATTATTGTATTTCATCTCCAAGATTTAGACCAACCAGTCAAAAGTATCTTAGAGCTCTTATGAGAAAGAAGGCAACTAATTTTCTTTTTCTCATCGTGAAATAAGCATTGTCAGGCTGACACAATGAATTCTGTTGTATCCTAATGTAGGGATCATTAATGCTGCTTTCTGAATTTTTCTTGGTTACCTCTTCAGAAGTAATGAGATAATCAGCTTTTGTTTGCTTATAGTCAAATTGGCTCCGGTACTGGCTGTCTGCAGGGAAAAAAACAAAACAGTCTTCTGTGACTGTACACACAGATAGATACTGTCTTAGATACAGGCACAAATGCAATTGCTTTTGTGATTGGAAACACATTATCTAAACTTTTCATGTGGTCAATACATATAGATTGTGAAATCATTTGTGAATTTGCCGCTTTCTGCCAGCAACTGGGATTGAGTGAGCAAAGTGATAACACTGCCCTGATTGCCTCTTTATCATTAGGATCATTTAAGTCCTTGCATGGCTGACATAATTGGTTCACTTGCAATCTAATGAAAAGATGTCTGGGGACACACTGAACTATTTTATAACACCGAGGTTAGGAACACTGGGCATCAGACAGTAATATTTTTATATATTACAATTTATTCTTGAATAGTTACTCAACCTCCCACATGGAAAAGAGGGCTCTCTACACCTGCCTATTAAGACTATTAAGTTCTACAATGTGTGGTGCACGTTTCCTCCCTGTGAAATGCAACAAAACAGTGTGCATATTTGTGGCAGACCAGTATATGCTCTTTTATGCTAATCTCTATGATTTTCAAAGGACCAGGAAGATTACTGTGTGATTTGTTCAGCCCCAGCACTGAATGTTACCTTCTAGCTCCTTTTACTTACTAGATTCCCTGCAAAGACGTACTGGGTGGTTGAATTTGGCAGAACAGCAAACACTTCTACACAGCCAGTGATCTGTAGGACACATCTGTCTGCGTTTAAACTGACTGCAGGAGGTGATGTAGCCATCAGCCTCAGCAGCACTGCGCCCGCTGCTGCGTCACTCCGAGCAATCCGTGCAGGTTCAAAGAGGAAACAACTGCTGAGGGCAGAGTTAAGCTTTTCTTAAGCTACAGTTTCTATAGCTGCATCATAATCAGGTGTTACATACCAATCCTCTTGTAATGAACCAGTATTAAAAATACTTCATGTTCATTACACCAACGGATGTGACAAAATTGGCATTGCATATACTCTGAGTTTCAGAGATGATAAAGCAAATGATGAAGTTTCAAACTCACTGATATTGAACATATATAGAGAAACAATTTAAAGGCTATTCCTGAAAAAAGTATTTCAAGAGGAAAAGATTAGTATGTTTAAGAAATGAAGGAAATGAGTGACTCCAGCAAAAAAAAAAAAATCACCTTGACAATACAAAGAATTTGGAAAACTTGACAGCCTTTCAAAAGAGGCAATCTTTTGAAAAGCAGGGAAATTTCTAGAGGACACAATTTCAGTTTGCAATGCAGATTCTGAATTTCATCATCTTATAGTAAATATTGCCCTATTTTTAAAGCATTTCACAGTATCTTAATTTCTTGCATCACATTTACAAACTCATGACTAGTATTTCCCATTGTACATAATCTCCAGTAGTCAGAAATCAGGAATCTTTGCAAAGAGAAGTCAGGTTACCAATAGCAGAGATACCATTACCTTGAAGAGGAATAAAAGGAAACTGAGCTGACAGATGCCTACCACTGATTCTTTATAACTGTTTCAAAGACTGAGAGCAAATCTAGCACTCAGAGGAGTAGGGAATGACTAAAGTGTAGTATGATATAGTTAGGAAGAGTTACCATGGGATAGACATGTAAGTTTGAATCTTGCACTAAAAATAAACCAGTTTTCTTGTCTCCTCCAAACTTCTGCAAATGAGCTAGCACACAGATCATATCCATAAAAAACATTAGATACTGCTTTTTCTTAAAAGGTCTGTACAAATAAAAGTACTCACCTCAGAAACAAAACGTCTGAGTAAGGAGGCATTTTGATTAAAAGTACTATCAAGCTGTAAACAAAATAAATTAGATCATTTTATCAGCTTGAAAATTAGGTTTTCCTTGGGAACAAAAAAACCCCCAACACATCCTGTTTATTTTAGTTTTAGATAGTCCATGTTTTGATTTAATATTTTCTTGCCCCAGAATGATTTCTAAGGAACCCACAGTGCTCTTTTGGACAGGAGAGAGAGATTTCTCATGGACTTGATTCAGGAGCATGTACCAGTAAACAAGCATTACTCTTTGAAAGAACAGACAGGACTTCTGCCTTTGAGACTTTCTCAGATGAAATATACTGAATATGTCAGAGGCAAGGACTCAAAAATCTCATTTGTCCTTTTGCTGCTAACCACTGCGATGATTGCAAGTACCATTTGTGTCACCGGTTTTCATAAAGACCCTCTTAGTGTTATTACAGTTAGCAAAACTTATTGGAAACTCTGACTACAAATGCCATTGTGGAAACTGGCATTTCTGAGAGGTCTTGGATGTTCTTCAAGCACAGCTGAAAACTTAGTTTGCTTGTACCTGCTGCTTCCCTCATTCTGCTGCTCTGTTAAGTCTGAGGATTTATTCTAGTTCTCAACACAGCCAATACATTTATCATGGGCCACTGTGCAGCAGACTGGGGCTTCAGTACACTTTTTATTGTCTTGTCCTTTTCTATGTGGAATCCATGCAGACAAAAGTTTTTTTTGGTTCTTTTTGCCACTCCTGGCACACCAACTCTGTGATGTTCATTCTGTCATTCTTTGCCTAGAGCTGCCAAGAAGTTCAGACTGAAGTCTCAGGGGGACTTTGACTACTTTAAATTACGACAAACAGAATGAATGTCATGAATACCTCCTACAAGTGGTATGACCCAAATCTATGTGAAATGGCAAACATAAGGTGTTAGTCTTCTTTGCTGACTATCCATATTGCTAATGTTTGTCATTCTATTACAAGCAAATCATACTCACCTCTTTGGAGATAGTGATGTTAAAGGCCCCTGCTCTGTAGTAAGCCAGTGAAGCAGACTTAAGAAAATAATTGGAGACTCCCAGATATATCATGGAATCACCCTGGTTTGGGAGAGCAAACGGAGCTGGCGCAAAGGGAGGGTCTGTGTGATTTCCTACTGGATAGACTGTGCCCTGCAAAAAGTCATTATCAAATATTTCTAGTTGAAACATTTGTATCTGTCAGAATGCATTAGCAGTGGTTGAACAGAAAGAATTTTTCCCAGTCTGCAGAAAAGCTTGACATTAAAGAAACCTTGAACTAAGCAAATAAGTTTGTGTTATGCCCTAAAAATCAGCAAATTCAGGCTCTTTTGAAAAAATACAGGAATCAAACAAAATCTGCATGCCATACTTTCAAAGTTTGAATTTGAGCATTCAAGTGAGTATTCTGAATGGCAGCTACAAGACACACACAAAAAAGAATTCTCTGGACCACAGTTTTCTTTCTCTTGTAGCAAAGACACCTTTTTAAATTTAATGCTGAAGGTGATATTACAAGAAAATCTTCAGGCACACCCGAAAAGCACTGGAAGCTGCTTAGGACAGGGACACAAACGATCCTTTTATATCACCTAACACTCAGGCCTGGCCCCGCTGCCAGTCCTCCAAGACCTAGTTTGGGTGCTGCATAGGTAGAGGACCTTGGTTCATGTATGCTAAGAAAATAACTTTTAAAATGTGAGAAGGTATGTGAGCTCAAGCCATGAAAGAGAAGAAGACTAATACAGACAGTAAATAGTGTAATTACTGACACTGTGAAGGTTAGTAGCTGGAAGATTCTATAGGAAAAACACTGGCTGGAAAGGTATAAAACCCTAAGAAAAAAGCTGAAAGATGAAAAAAGACAACATATAACCATCAAGAACCAGCCTGTTCCAAGGAGCACTGAATAACTTCCTTGACTGACTTAGGAGAGTCATCCCGTGTCCCATTGGGATGTCCATGTGTTAAAGCCTAACCCGTAAAATTGAGATAGCGACAGTAGCTGATAAGTAATTGCTTAGCTCTTTCAAGATGTGTATATCCTGCTTGCAAAGTTTTTTGTGTGTGGTAGAAGTTGCTTGAACAAAATTAGCTCTGGCACATCTTTCTTAACTGAAGTCTGTTCTGATAGCCATGAGGATGCTCTGAATTACAAGGACTGTTGAAACTGCCAGAAAAGCTGGGTGTTACTGAGATAACTCTTGCAACAAAGGTGAAAAGTAGATAAGAACTGCTACGTGCTGCTCAAGGACTGAGAGGAGTCTTCTTTATGGGTGTGACCTGTACTTATACAAAATGCTGAATCATCTCAAAACAAACAGCTTTGGACTGCAATCACATTGGCAGCCATCACAGATTATGCATCACTGCTAACAGGGGAAGACCAAGCAGCAGTGCAAGAGCTGGGTATCTAAAGAACACTTTTATGCTGTTTGTAAAGCACCTCTGGAGGGTTTCAACTCTGAAATAATTTAATTATAAATAATAGCTTTGGTTAATTAACAAATGCAGTCAATTTATTAAATAAACAATTGTATCTGGTTTCCAAAATAACTCTTGACCAAAATTCCCAAAAAGTCTTATTGCTTTTCTAAGTAAATATTGGAGAGGCTGAGTAAGACTGTAGTGAAAGAAAATTCATCAACTCAAAAGATAATCAGAAAAGTCTTAGAAAGCACACTGATATTAAAGACAAATTACCTTCAAATCCAAGTTAATGTGTGATTTGAAGACTGCTGGAGAACTAACTAGGGAATAGTCTACTTGTGCAAAGGCGTCAATCTGGCTTAAAACTAGAAGAATGATGGACAAAATCAAAACATGTATTAATTACAAAACCACATCACAAACAGTTGTTGCTTAGTTAAAGGCAAAGGCATTATAGAAATGATGAATCTAAAGAATGGTGGGAGAAGGAAGAAGAAACAGAAAGAAGTGAGACTGTCCCCTCTGGAAAAGCCACTGATTCCTCCTGGTTTAGGCCTTGTTCTCCTGCTGTTCTCAACTGAATACACTTTGCAGAAGTCTCTCCCATGCAGTGAAAAATCCAGGGCAGAGTTGCCATTTTCATTATGTGTTTCCACAAGAGAACTAAACTCTCCTGTATGATTAGTGAAATACTGCTAAATAGGACTAAATCCTTTGGAAGACGACGTTAGCACACTTTTCTGCCTATCAGCGTTGAAAAAAAGGGACCTTTTTTCACATAGAGAGCACTTCATTATCAATATGATTGAAGACATTTCCTGAGAGGTGCCAGATGCAGCCTCAGTCTGATTGTTATTTTTGATTGGACTGTACAGTCTGTTTATACTGTATAAAAATCAGATGGGTTCAAGGAGAAACGGTGAATTCACACAGAGATTATGAACTTCTCAATATGACAGCACAGCTTGGAGTGCCCTTGAACCTGAAGTGTTTAATTATGTGCTGCATAAGAAAATGATCTCAATGACCATGATTTCCAGCAATATTTGCCAGTGCTTGGCACATGTCAGGTATAGGTCATTTTTAGGAAAAATAAATGTCTACTTACTCTGCTTCTGAATAGGAGAGCAGATAATAGAAATATCCACAATGAAAAGTGAGAATGGGAACAAACTCTGTGACCTGAATTGTATTTCTTATGGGAATTAAATTAATTTTAGTTGAGAAAAAACCCAAATATTCTCAATCTTGGGGGAAAAAACCCTAACAACAACAATTAAAAAAAGCTGTAGCATTGATTATAGTAGCGAAAATCTAATATTTATATCCTTTTTGAACATAGCTAGCTATTGTATTCATGTCTCTGCAAGAATGACACAGGAATTATTACTGGTGGGAAAAGAAACACGCTCTGTGTGACACTGTCTACCTGCAGCATCTTGTTACCTCACTGAACACAAGTCATATGCCCACACACCAAGAACATAAAGGAACAGCAGGAAAATGCTCACCTCCAAAATCTAAAGAAATAACACAGGTCAACCACAATAGACTGAAAGATTGCTATGGTGACTTGCTATGGGCACAGAAGAAATCTGAATATTGTACATAAGATGCATGCAAGAGATTTCTAGGGTGAAGTATGGAATATGTTAAGGTACAGAACAATGGCTGGATTTTTCTTCCTTCACTTTTTTTGTACCATGAACACAGGAATAGTTTGGCATCTAATAAAAATGGCTACAATTTGAGCACTAAGAAAATTACTTAACAAAAAACTACTATCACTAACTCACCCTTATGCTTTCTAAGCAGTGCATCCATCATTTGGATTTTATATTTGATATTTAGGCACAGCTGTATGAAAAGAGAGACGAGTCAGAAATGTAAGGCCTGTGTTTTAATTCCTCCCTTCGCTAACTGAAACAATCTTTGCAAACTTACACTTCTATCCAATTTGGTATGAATGGGCTTCTCAAGATAACCAGACAGAAAGCTGTAGATCCAGCTGGAGGAAAGGAAATGAACACAGTGGCTTTCTTACCATGGATTGAAATCTTTGAAAATATAAAATCTGGCAGACTGGGACATCAATGTCATTTATATTAATGAGAAGCAATTACAGCACTATGGTAGACTGAACAGTTGACTGTTTTTATTAATTTGAGAGTCTCAGACAAATCTAGGGGGTCTGAGTCTCAGAATAGCTATATAGAAGGCAATCTGCAAAGTGAACGTTCGTGTTAACATGTTGATAAATGATGCTCAATTAGCCACATTTTGTCTATGAGTAAGAAAAAAAATTCTAGAAAATCACAATAAGAACTGTAAGCATTGTTTCCTATTCTCTTTTGAAAGCTTTATTCCTAAATTGTAGGTCAGCTTGTCAAAAGGCTTAATCAGTCTAGGTCATCGTTATATCTGCAAGCTCCCATTTGCAATCTTGTACTCTCTAATATGGTCCAATGTCAATGCTTACATGTGCAGCAGGTCTAGTCAGCTCATTTGCTGGCACATGCAGGGAGAAATGTAGATTAACTGCACTTTACACATCCAGCAAAGGAGTCTGGTTTTGAAAACAGATCATTAGAAACCTCTTTTCAGAGCCTTCAATAGTTAATCATATCCTGTAGCTGGATCCTTAGAAAGCAAAATTTGAAAAGTGTCCCTTATGGTACAAACCCTGCCACTTCCCACAGAGTAATTAGAAAATTTGCTGTACATACCTAGATCCTCCACTTAACTTGATTTTTACACTATCAATGCTCAGCTGGCAACTGTGTAGCAATGTGGACAAGTGGCCTGTGCTATCCTGTGATACTTTGAAGACAACTGCAATAAACAGTCCTGAGATGGACACAGTAACTTCTCCTTGGTCTCTGCTGCTTGGAAAAAAAAAGCCAAACTCAGTCAAGAGAACATCTGCTGTAAGGGAACAATTTAAGAAATGGCCTGTAAATCAAGTTTGAAAGGACTTCTTGCTTCTATTATCTAGAATGAAGAATGGGTTTTCTAGGGATTAAAGTATTTTAGGGACATGCCTGGTATTCAAAAACAGATTATATGCAAACGTTTCAAGGAAATTAATTTTCCAGTGTTGTGCAGGATTTGACAAGTTTACAAAAATGTCACAATTTCTCAGAAACACAAGACATTCCAGTTCTTCATGACAGATCACCCTGAAGGTCTCTGGGACTGCAACAGCAGAAGCCAGTTGGCTAATAAATATATAACCCAAGTTTTATCAACTTTGTAATTGTTCCACTTTGCTCTTTCCAGTAACAGTTTTCAATAACTCTTTTAAATCTATATATTACTCCATTAGTTTTTATCCAGCCCCAAACCCATTCATTCTCCTTTCTGTAAAATTCCCTACTAAGATCCCAACAGATATCTCTTTATACCTAAATTCCAGAAAATTTAGGTATTAGGACTATGGTTAGGAGTTGCAAAAGCTGTAGAGAACTGAGTAGGATAGAGAGTTGAATGGATGTTAGAACAACCTTATAAAAACCTCATTTACCATAACAGAACTGACACTGAAAGCATCATTTTTCACCCTTTCATCCTGATTACTTGGGTTCTCTTTTCTCGGGCATTACTACAGTGGTGGCATCACACTACAGAGAAAGAGCCCTGTCCAAGAGGAAGTTCAAACCATGAGTCTCTCCACTTTCCTCTTAATTTTTTTACACAAAACAAAATTCCTGGAAAAAGAAGCTGTAATCCTAAAAGATTCATTTTTACCCTAAACTGCCCCTGACCAAACCAATGTCTAGTATTGCCAGTCACAAAGTTCCTCCTACCACCATTACCATTTTAAACCTCCCCTTTCAATTCATATATGTTCACTAAGTGTCTATGCAGAGAAAGAACCACTCTTAAGACCCTTTTTTCCCAGTCCCTATCCAAACCATCATCACAGAAACCATCAGGAAAAATATTTTCCCAAGGAGAGTTATGCAGCATTGGGACAAGCTATTGGAAAGATTGTTGCATCATCATCCTTGGCCAAAAAAACATCACTAGTCAGCTGATGTGGTCTAGTCTGGTGACTGCTATTTTGAACAGGAGGTTGGACAAAATTACTTCTAGAGATCCTGCCAACCTAGGTTTACTCATCCTTCAGGGGCACAGATCACCACAAAAGGATCTCAGCCCTCCACCCTTTTTGGGCTGCTTGGGAGATGGGTACAAACACAGCTACTTAGGTCTTTTGTTCCTGCATATGCTTCTCTTCTGAAGGAATCCTGATTCACTGAGGCAGGGTCACAGCTCCCAGTCTTCAGGAGCAATGGGCCCACAAGGAAGTTTTGTGACTTGCAGAGTGCTCTGGGACATAGTGAAGAAAAGGACTACTTTGAGAACTGGAAATGCACTAGAGTGGAAATCAATAACACTATCACAAAAAGCAGCACAGATTAATCCTCCAAAAATGCAAAAAACCGCCTTCACTCCCTAAACTCCACCAAAGCTGCCTTTGACCACTTCTCCCATGATCTGCTCTGTGAAATTCTGAAAAACTCTCTGCCTCCCTTGCTGTCTCTGAAGTGTTTGGGAGTTTTATACATCTGGAGTCTCTATAGATTGTGCCCAGGTCCTTATCCTTCAGCAAGTGGGAGAGGTGGCTTCAGTGTTTAGGGCACAGCTGTTTTGCCCTACTGAACACGGTATCTTTTTCCTCACAATAGTGATATAACAGAAGAAACAACAGAGAGGCTGGGGCCACAGTGACAGTTTCCAGCCACCAGTCTCACTGAGACAGAATGTAGAACTGCATGTCCATGCTCCTTTCGAATCAGGATGTGCTGTGAAATTTTGCAGCCTGGTCATCCATTTTGCTGTGCTATCTGGCTCACAATAGAGCAATGCCTACTGCTATTACCAGCTGCTCCATTAACCCAAATTGTAGAGATTAGCACCTTGCAAACTTTTCTGATATCCCAGAAGTTTTAGCCCTCCCCACTCCCAAGAAAAGCTATACTATCTAATACTGTTGTGTTAAAATTCTATTGCAAAAATGCTGAGGTAAGTGGAAAAATCAGTATGTAATCATGTCATTACAGACAATCTTATACTGCACAGGCTTATGAAGCTAAGTCAGTTTTCCACAGCAACCCAAATTCTGGAGTTTCTGAAGTTGTGAATGTTTGGCATTGTGACAGTGCCCTTCCTTTAATAGGAGCTCTTTGGACAGCAAAATACACTGTACCAGCACATAGATAATTAGCTATAGAGTCAACCTTCCAGCTATACTATACAAAGAAAGTAGCAAATGTGGCCACTGCAAACTCTGTGTTCCTGAATATTCATGTAATGTCCAGACAAACTGAGCATGCTAACAGATGTCTGACCTGATACTTCCCAAAGAGACCTGTGGGGCAGAATAATTAAAAAAAACCCACAGAACAACATTAGTTGTCAGGGGATGTTTCCTTCTTAAGAAGTTCATTCAAATAGACTATTGTTGTATTGTTGTTAAATGATAAAGCATATCTGACCTGAAAAGTAATTACTCAGTATATTTCTTAATTTCATTTGCAATCCTTCTCCCAGAGCCCTCCTACCTGCACCCTGTACAATACTTACAGTAGCCATGCGTGTATTCTCCAGTCTGCACTGATTGTAGCAGAAGCCTGTGCCACTGACAGATAAATGCCAGTGCCAGGAATAAAGGAAGCAGAAGTTTCTGGGAAATCTACAGCATTAATTCTGAGCCTACAGAATACAGAAAGGGGGATTATTAGACTGCACATCAAAAGACTAAGAAGGACCTCTGATCACTGAAAACCCTTCTGCTATAAAAGGCAAAGTCTATGCTTCAGTAAAAGAATTCCTCAGAAATGACTGACCCATGTGTATGTTAGGAAAGAAAGACACTTGCACCATTACACCTTGTAGCATCCTTGAGAAAAGAATCCTTGATATTTGGCCAGGGGGGTTTTGGGTGTGGGTTTTTTTGTTTGTTTGTTTGTTGTTTGTTTTAAACAAAAACCTTCCCTTGGGAGAAGAATGAACTCATTAAAGTGAAATCTTCTTGCCAGGGAAAGAATAAATCTATGTTTAATCCCAGATACTACATCTATAAATAAATCCAGGTTGTCTGATTGCTAGCATTTACTGAAGACCATCAAAAGCTTTTGTTTTCCCATTCTGCTTCCTTGCCTAAGCAAAGGACTCTGGAGAGGATCCATTTTTCTAAATTAAATCTTACTTGAATATTTCCCTGCCAAAACAAATACTTCTGATATTCAATGATATTGTCTTGCAGATGGGTGTGTTGAATTGAGCTGAACATTGTAAAGATATCAGATGTCATCTTATCATGTAGTATACATTTCTCATTGTTCCCTGCTACCTGGTAGAGATCTCTGAAACAATTGCCTTTAATCTGCTTTCCCTGGGGCAGAAGGCACCAGCTCCTTTTAGTTAAAATAACCATAACTTTCCAGTAACATCTCAGGCAGTAAGACTGCCTTTAGGTATCTTGTTTGCTGTGAGCTAAAATCAGATTATACACTGGGAAGATTGCCAATTTCAAGAACTGTGGTTGGGGGAATGAATCGGGATTTTGAAACTCATGCAGTAATTTAGACTGAAACAGGACCTCAGGAGATTTTTCTGGTTCAACCTCTTACTCAAAGGTGAAACAACTCAGAGACTCTGCCCACTTGAGTCTTGAACTCATCCAAGAATGCAGACTCCCAAACATTTTCAGCCCTTGTTCTGGTGCTCCCTAGAATTTTTTCCTAACTTTGTACTTTTCTTGATGTGACTTATGCCTTTTGCTCATCATTGTTTCACTGTGTACTCTTGGAAGAATCTGGCTCCATGTTCTCTTGGTTTTTTTGTTTATAGCCTATTGGAAGGTGAGATTGAAGGCCGCAGAAAGACATGCTTTTATATTAGTCTCCATATTTGAAGAATTTGTAGGAAACTCTGTAAAACTGTGTTTCTACTGGCTGCTCCTGGTACAAAGATTTTCCTCTTCAGCAAAGAGTTGTTGAGCCCTATCCAGTCAAAAGGATAATTTATCATGTAAATTCACCTAAAAGTATTCTGTAAAAAGCATCTTCCTGCCACATCAGCCAAGATACATCATCCCCTGCACACATTTTCATCTTATCCCTTTTTTTGCTTTTTTTCATCAAACACAAACAGATTATTTTCATTGCTACAGGTCCTTCATAGGAGCAGACTGTTAATAACACCAATTCTGCCCTCTTTCACACCCATTTCCCCTGCTGTATCATAGCCATGCTTATACCTGTCTTGCCCCAAACGCTGATACAAACCAACTGAAAAAAAACAGCCAAGGTGCTCCTTCAGAAGCTTTATAAAGCTCATCTCTTGAGTGTAGCAGAACAAGTACTTCAGAAGCAGAGTTAGATGAACCATTAAAATTTTACACTGAACAAAGCAGTGGCTGTGTAATTATTACAATGTGGTAATAAAAAGTTGTTTCATCCTAAAACTCTGAAATTTATTTCCTTTACTTACCTTGAAATGACATAGTTGACCTTAACAACTGAGAAACTCTCCTGCCCACTCCAGCTTGGGAAAGTATCTTTCAATACGGCTTGCTTCAGGAGCTCCATCCCAATCCTCCTGCCTACAAGGGGACATAGGAAAGCACATGCCTTGCAGATTGGATTCAGGCAGCTGAAGGTCCAGATATACTGCTAAATAATTTAATCATAATTTTTAACATATTTCTTACAACACTGATTCTATGATCTTTACCTAGATCTCCTTCCAACTGCAAATATACCCATTTATAACTTCTCTTAGCCTCACATATAAGCCATTTAATTCAAGATCAAGATAATCTGTTAGGATCATTTTGTCCCCGAGTTGTATTTCATATTCTAGAGCTCGTGTCAGGTTTCTGAAACTCTTACACTCCCTTTACTACACTCATAATGTGGATGGCCTTGGGAAACACTTGGTTATCACCTTTACCTCATATTGGCTCATATCTGTTAGATGAAAAAGCCAGTCATGAAGTAGCAAGGCAACTTGTCTATGTAGTGGTTACTTAGGGAAAAAGTGTGATATAAGCATCTGAAGTGCTGGTATGTCAAATCCAGAACTATCTAAATTGTTGCTTGTCTACAGAAGTTGTTGGAGTTCTAAAGACAATCCTTTAAAATGTTTTCTTCCTTTTCTTTCACAGTACATATGTTTTGCCACTGCACCTTAACCATTGCAGCCTGCTGCAGATGTCTGACTTGTTTCCTTACCTACTTTCCTTGCTTTAAGGAATCCCTGCTTTCTTGAATGTTTCAATGCTATTTGTGCATTGATAATATACACAGACCCTATTATCAACAAACAGAGCATTTTTAAATCCCAAATTCCTCGAGCCTTCCTTCTTTTTGCTCATCTTTGATTAAGACATAACTAAAACTTTAATACTGAATGATGTCCTGCTTTCAGATGTTTTTACGCCGAGTGTCTTTAGCTTTTTACCTCACAATTGCTGAATACAAAACACCTGGGTTTTTTTCATTGCCGGGCTCCATAGTATTTGAAAAGCAAAGAATTGAAATTTGTGATAACTCAGCACTGGAATACCATTTTATAAAACGCATCTTTTGTGAAGGAAACATAAGTTATGATGATCTGGGAATTCCTGTCGCCAAAGCAAAATATGGGCTCTCACTGAAATAACTTAAAGCTCTCTTATGACTGTCAATGAAGGCAGCCAGTGATCTCAGGTGGAATTTCTCTCAAGGTTCTTGTAGCAGGCAAGAAGCACGAAGGCAGGATCTATTGCCTCAGCCTTCAAATCTCACATTAAGGGAAAGGATATGTCAGGCACCAAGCTCTTCAAATATGAGCAATACCTTTGGGAGGAGAACTGTTCATCTGCTCTTACTACTAATGCAGGGGTGTGCCAACTTAGTCTATTCATTCAGCACTTGAAAGGCCACGCTGACTGTCACAAAAACTGCTGTGCTCACACTAAGAAACAGCAGGTCGAAGCCTCATTTCTAAAGGCATCAGAAATCCCTAGGAAACAAGGGAGATCAATACAGTTTTGGGTGATTAATGTTTGCCCTGCACTTTTCAACTCCTCAAAAGCTTTTAAAACAATGCTCATGCAGCAAAATAAGTGGACCTGATCCTCACTTTCATCTCAGTGGAATGAACCCTCACAAGTCCATTGTTTACCTGTCAGCATGTTCAGTACTTAAATGACGATTAATCCTTAGCATGACCCAGTCTTTGTTGAATTTGTGCTTTGTTAACCTTTATTACTAATCTGAATACTATAAACAACTGAAATTCTACTACATGCTCTCCACACCCATGGAGTAAGCCTTAGGTAAGAGACAGGGAAAGTTAGCATGAATAGAAAGAGTATGGAAAATATATTGTGGAAATTTTCTGTTAAGGGGCAGAATTACGGCAGTCACTAGATTTTTTTTTAAAGAATAGCACATGCAGGTGCTGTCCCATGCTACATGCAGGAGTGAGAGTAAAGGTGTGCAGCGACATGGCTGTTCCAAAATTGTAAGCTTTTTTTCCCAATTGTGTCTGATTATCTTCAACTAAGTATTGCACTTTAAGTCAGGTTTTTGACACTTTAAAAAAAGAAGCAATTGTGTGACCATCTAATCCTGGTTCTAAGAAAGTATATAGATATGAAGAATACAGTAGAAACTACTGGACTGTAGGAGAATGCAGTCATCAATAATGGATAAATTCACACCTGGGATGCACACAAAATAAAGGGAATAAATGAGGAAAGAGAAAAAGAGTGTTCCTGGTGTGAGGTGACAAAAGGAATATATTCTATTTCAGTATTTAAGAAGCTTGTTCCTTCATTGCACTTCTATTAAGAAACAATATTCTGTACATAGAGTATTTATGATAAATTAACTTCTGGCAATGTTAGACATACCATAGTCCAGACCCTTCTGAGTAATCCTCATTTTAAGACCAGGATTAGCCTCAAGCCTCAAGAACAGCCAACACAGCAGGAAAAAATACCATGTCTTTAGCATCTTCTCACCTTTGTCACGGATCTGTTAACAACAGGTATGATACAAATGCTTTCATAAATTATGCATACCACGAGTTGCAAAAAGTCTGTATCCATGACTTTCCTCAATGAAACTTGGACAAGGATGGATAGGCAAGAGAGCCTTAGTTAATGATTTTATTGCATAAAGCCATAATTGTCGGAGCAGGCACATATTTCTGATTCTTTGGATATCACTTTGGCAGGCACTAGCTGTTGGTGAGACTGAATGGTTCTGCTCCACTACTCTATCCTTTCCCCACACCCGTGTCTTGGTTGTTTTATTTTACCATCTGTCCTACCTCCTGCAGAGTGAGCATGACAAAGCAATCCCAGTCAAGGAGGAGCAGGTCTGTCTTCCTCTAATAACACCACCTTCTTTTTATACACATAACCTCCCTAGGATATATATACCAGATTTGAGAGTCTCAAAGTTTTTCAACTGAATCTGCTGGTCTAATAAAATAAGGTAGGTCAGACACTGCTACATGAGATTGTTTAAAAGAGGTTACATGAGAATGGAATGGAAGGGTAAATTCAATGCATGTGTGAGAATTACATGGTGATCACAAAGGAGTAGAGAAGAGTGTCCTGGCATGAGAATGCAGTGGTGTGGTTGAGTGCAAAGCAGGCTCTGAGCCACTGCATGGTGGGACATAACCACACAACACAGATTCACAAAAGCTGAGACAAATTGTTTCTTTCTGTGACACATTCCTAGTACAAAAGTAAGGTTTCTTTGTTCAAAATTCTTGTATTCATCCTGATTTTCACTACCAATGACAGCCACTGCTCAATTTCCTAGAAATAACAATACTGTTTCTCAAGACAACTTCAAGTCTTCCCAGTGCTGCATTAGAAAATTGTTTATTAGAGACCTATAATAACTTTATGCTGGGCTTACCACAGAGGGGAGAGGCACATCCTTTTCTAACACATCTGATTGTGATCATGATATCTGCATATGTGAAAAACCATGCTAATTAATCAGTAGCAACAGGTCTTGCTAGTTTCCCAGTAATTTGGAGTCTATAAAGTCATTCCTGGATTTCTAACAAGTATCATACTGTCTCGGACAATTTATTCCCTAATCTGCTAGAAAACACATAAATGTTAAAAAAAGCACAAACGCTCCCCTCCACCAAAAAACCCCACACCCCACCACCCTTTGCTAGCCTTATTCCTGTATTGAAATTAGTATTATCAGGTCAGACTCTAAATGGTTGCAAATCTATGTTCTACCCAGCACCTCACAAATAACTGGTCTTCAGTAAATTTCCCACTATAAGACAGACAAAATGCATTATCAATATTGCCCTGAAATTGGTTCTTCGAGGAATCCTTACAAAGTTATTCCAGGACACTATGCAAGAAAAAGTAGTCTCAGGGAAAAAACATTCTGAAAACATAATCCACATTGTGACAAATTTTGAAAATGCACCCTTTAATTGGTCTGTCTCTAGATCTTCCGCCTTTTCGGTTTTCTCTCTTTTAAGCAACTCAAAAGAAATACTTTAAGGCAGCAATGTTGTATTATGCACAATAGCCTGTTGAAGTCACATACCTTAAACATTTTCCAAAAAGTGTCCTAACTTTTCCTGCAGACATGCCACTTTCAATCCTGATTAACAAGGGTCAATTAAAAATTAATGTAAAACCAGAAAGATTTTTCTATCATTAAAGGACATGGATATTTACTAGATAATTACCTAGCAGGATTTCTAGAAACATTGATGGAGATGAGATACCTCATTCCCATAGCATTTCATTCACATTGAGGAACAGAAAACAGCAATTCTGGTCATTAGCGTGCTTTGGAGCTGATTAGTTCTTGTTTGGATCTTAAATGTATGTTGGGTGAGAAGCTGAAAGAAACTGAACTGCCATGGGAATAAAAGATGCGATCATTTCATACTGCTTCCTCACACCGACAAGGTTCACTTTTGCATTCCAAAGCTGATACTCTTGGTTTCATCCCTGAGCCTCTCTCAGATGCTAGGATCGATTGTATGAGGTCAGTCAGATGACTGAGGCAGACAGAGCTAAGAAGAACTTGTCAGCTGCCTGATAGTCTAAATGAGAGCTGCCAATTGCACTGCTGAGGACAATATGTGTCAGACAAATTGCTCTGATTTTTATCTTCAGTAACTGAGCAGGCATGGACTGATTTCTGTATGTAAATAATCCTCTCAATTCTCTTGTCTTCACAGAGATAGTGCATTCAAGTACTTGAAGTAGAGAAAAAGATTAAAAACTCCTTTGTTTCAGTTTGTGTATCTGTCTCACCCTAAGGAAGTACTCTACTTACCAGACTGTAGATACCATGTCTGGTTTCTCCTTTGTGAACAGTCTGCAAAAACTTTTAATAAAAATCACAATAAAGATTACAGCTGAAATCTGCCTAAGAACTCAGCAAGCTTCTGATGTAGAAAAAAAAAAAGTCACAATAATTGGCTTGTACAGGTTTAACACAGCCATAAAAACACACTATCTTAAACTGACCATCCTCAGAATAGCATACATCTGAGAAAGAATTTTGTCATTGTCTTGCCTTGGTCCTGTACAAGATTCTCCAGTCTACAACTCACAGAATAATTTCTTTCACTTTCAAAAATATAGAAACCTCACTAGTTAATAAACACAAGGCAAACAGTTCTCAAACACGATAGCAAATATAGAGTCTACCCAACCTAAAATCCAGAAGGAGCACTTTAATTTCCCAAATATCTCAGCTGTTATCACAGAACTGGGACTGGATTTTTCAGTTCCTTCTTTGCTCCATTGTTTCTAGTTAGTCTGCAGTATACTCAAGAAGAGGTAGGGTTTCTGCAGCTCACTCAACAGTGTCAAATCAAAAAGGACTCAATAGCCTCAGGATTTTAACCCTTCCTACACACTGATACTCCATATGGAAAATCGCCTCTTGAGGGAAAAGGAATATAAAGTTTATATGGTTGATAAAAGAGATGTATTGTCAGGAATGCTTAAATAAAACAACAAATGACACAGACAGGAGTTTGCTAAATGACATAAAAGCAGATGATCTCTCTCCACAACTACTGGAAATACCCACAGAATGAGAAAAACTTCAGTAAATTCCTGTTCATGGTTTCCTGCATTCCATATAGAAAGTAATGCTATCCAGTTCCCAGCTCATGAGGCAGCCATCAATCTTGCTCAGTGAAATCTTCAAACAGAATCCCCAGAAGGAAATGGCAGCCCCTACCCCACAGGCTGTGCCTGTGAGTATGTCTGGGACACTCCCTGATTTTTCAGCAGCTTTGCAAAAGCTTTGTGTTACCACAGCTTTTCCTAAGTGTGGCTTTAGTACTGATGCCCGTCATAAAGGCTTCCAAGGCCTTGGAGCAGGGTTGCCAGAGAACTATTAATCTACGCCAGGCTGCAAAATAAATAGCATAGCTGTAGTGCCTACACAGAATCTGTTAACAATGGATAACAATGTGGGGAGGCAGTTGTCTGATGAGCTGATGGAAAAAAACATTGTCCCTGTTTCGATCCATTGAGTTAATGTTGCTGACCTCTGTAACTGCCCTATCCTAGTACCCGAGCCAGGACTATGAGAATCATTTTTATCAAAGTCCATTTAGCAAAACAAAAATCAGTGTCCTTGTTCTGGCTCTGCCCTGCACGCTGCCTTCACAGCTAAGATCTGTGGGGTGCACTTAAGCTGGTTCCCAAGAGACAAGTAAAGAGTAAGAAGTACTGCGACACTGGACAGGAATGCAGCAGGCATTATTTGTCTGGAAGCTGCCCAGATTCAGAGCTGAGTCCATCATTTGCATAGGTCTGTTCTAAGCGTTCTTCTCTGCTTTTCTCCCCGTTTTTTGGCTCACTCAGCTCACTCAGCAGTCTCTTGTACAACCATTCCGTTCCTTTCAGGGAGCTGACAGTAGCATGAGGCACTCTCAGCCTGGGCAGCCACTACCCTGGGTTCACACAAATTGTAGTCCTGTCAGATTCCTAAGATGTAGATGCAGTAATCTCCCTAAGAAAAAAATGAGCCTCTTTTTACTACCCAGAGAAACATTATTTTAGTCTGCTAATGAGAAGATAGTAACTCCGACCTTGGTGTGTCACTTCAAATACTTTTGCTCAGCACAAAACTCCCAGCAATTTGGTATTGTTAAAAATATGCAAACCCAAGAAAAACCACAGTGGTAGCTAAAAGGGTCTGAAGCAATCTGGCAAACTCCAGGAAAACTGCTGGAAGGTCTTTTGCTCCATACAATCAAGATTTTATTCAGAAACAGAGAAGTTAAGAGGTACACCAGCAAGCTCCAGACACTGTTTAAGGGTCATCTGTAGACAGCCAACCTGAGATGGTGTAATGCAGAGTTCCACTCACTGTATAGAGCACTAGCATAAACGGCTTTAAAATACCTTCAAGGAGTAAAGCTGACCACCAGCAAGCAGCAAGGATTTAGGAGGTTCTCTCCACTGGCTTTGATTTGAATCTCCTCCTCCACTGGCACACTTCAAATGGCACTTCAGACTTTGGCACTTCATCTCCTGATGATACTCCAGCCTTCATACCCATCTCCTTCTCATTCCACACTTTATCCCATCTTTCAGCGTGACTTTTGTCATTCAAAATATGAGCATCAGAAGTTAATATATACACATATATATTTATTTATACATATTATAAAATACATTATTTGTAGTGCCAAACACATGAAGAAAAATAACAGAAAAGGTCCACTGGCTCACAGCTTTATTACCACACTCATCTTTCAGGAAAAAAAAATTTCCATGAGGTATGTAACTGAACCAAAGAGACTTTTACACTTTATAGTTCTCCTCTGCCGTGGGACTTGGTCAACAGGACTACAGCTTTAAATTTCAAATTCCTCAAGAGAACCCACTAGGGCTTTCAGTAGTGTTTTACAGCTTTGGTGAAACAGGTTCTATTGCTTGTGTTTCACACTGACCATGAGGGAAAGAAACATCCTCAGTAAAGTACTTTGAGAAACCACATTGTCTTCAACAACCATTCCAAGCTACTGACAAAGAGCTTTCTTTTGTCACCATACTGTGTATTATCTTAACGAATTAGACTTAAAAATAATTCACTATTTCTGATAAGAGTGAACGATGCTGAAAGTCAAAATTCTTCCGTACGCAACCATTTTTCAAGCCTCTAAGCACACAGATTTCCTGTACTAATTTGACAAGTGCTGTTCCCAGCCAGAGGTCAACTTCATATATGGCCATCGAAAGTCTCCTGCCTGCAGACTGAGACAAAATTAAAATGGTGGAGAAAACCTGTAACTCATCAAATAACAGCCCTTTCTTCTAGAATGATGCGTGAGGGAAAAAATAATGGTGGTGTTGAGTCATTTGAAATTTGCCAGACTTGAAAGCTGAGTAAAATGTTTTAGCCTTTCATCCTAATTCTTTCCTAGGAGGTTTTCCTGCTGTGTGGAAAATGTGTCTAAACCTTACATTGTGTGGAAAACATGTATAAACCTTACATTATAGCATGACTCATAAAGTTCAAAGGAAAAATTCACAGAATGGCAGCAAAAACGCTCACTTGTAACTGGTGTAGCTGGTTACCTAATAATGACTGCAGTCAGCTCCTGAGAAACTGAACCACTTTACGTCACACAATCGCTTCAGCTTGTGCAAGCTACTGAAAAGGTGGTTCTGCTGCTAGCACCACGTCTGCAGCGGTTGGGCATTCCTCATACTAGAGAAGCCTCCCCCTCCTTTCCAAAAGAGCACAGGCTAAGATGCCATAGAGCCAGCGGAATAACAAGAGGTGGCTGGGGCAGGGATAACTCTGAAGAATGAAACAGAGTAGGATATCCATGGCCAAAGGAAAATGGTAATGATGTTGAGGCAGCAGCATGACTCACTTTGGATTCAACCCTCTTCAAGAGAGAGCAAAGAATTTCTGAGAAGCACAGGGCTCCTCACGTGTTCTCCTTTCTACCTCTTTGCCAATTCCACTCTCATCCCCCTCTGCTGCAGCAACCCACTCTTCTGGATTTATCCCGGATGTGGCCCCATTTGATGATGACTGCATAAGCACTCCTTCAAAAAGGGTAGTGGCAAAGGGTGCAGCTTCTCAGGAAATCACTTGTCGCAGTGTTTGTCATTGAGGACCTGATAAGTTACACCGAGCTGATTGTAATGAGCATCAGCTCTTCCATTGTTCAGCGAGTGGTGCTCCAGCTCAGCAGTCTCTTTCTTTCATCACCTTCAGTACAAGCCTCTCCTTTCCACTGAGGAATTTATTGACATGTTGAAACCAGAGGATGGCTGCCCTTCAGTTTGAGACATGCCTGACAGCCAACTCTAACACAAAGATGGCCATGTTAAGATGCATCAAGGAGATTTCACCTGCAGCCCAGAATAAAGAGTTTTTCGAAGTTTCAAGTCTCCTTTTTCTGACTGGGCCCCTAGGTGCTGAAAGAAGTCAGCAAGGCTGTTTCTACAGGGTTAAGCAATGTGAATAGGGCCCTAATAAGCACTTGAACTTGGTGGTAGCTGTGTGAGCTAGGTCGTGTGATTTCAGTTATTATTTTAGTATTATATTCCTAGAAAGTACCCCAGTTTACTTGCATTATTCTTTGCATGGAGAAATGTGATGCAAGCCAAGTTTTATCATGAGAAAGAAAACCACGATGATCACAGAATATGCATTGTTCCAAGTTACCTCTGAGTTTACCGCTTTTAAAAATTCAATGGAATTCATTAAACAAAGTGAAAACTTGAAAAATTTTTTGCCTTTTACATTATTCCCCCAGTCAACATTATAGTCCTGCCAAGTGTGCATTTCCAGGTACAAGACATGGGGAAAGGCTTTTTTCCAAGTATGACAGCTGAAGAGGAAATAAAGCCAGCAAACTTCAGTCTGTACCACTTCATACTTTTGGCGAGATTATTTGCCCACAGTCGTTGTACCATTATCTGTGAGGTGATAACTCAGCAGTCTGGTCCAGAAAAATCTGTTTCCTTTATAAAACTAAACACTCTCGGGAACAGCGTCCTCTTTCAACCTTTCCCCTTGTGCATTTCCACCCTCGCCTACAGTTTGACACCCAGGCAGGCTCTCCCTGGCAGTTTTGGCTACAGAACATCACCTGACCCTGTGTTACACTGAGGACGAGGAGGGCAGCGGCCCAACCACCCTCGCCACGCGGGGTCAGGCAGTCCGGGCGCAGGAATAACGCCCGCCAGTAGCTCATCCATCGCAGGGTAAGCAGCTGAGGAGGAACGGAGCAGTTAGGAGGCGCAGGACCGCGACGCGATCACACCCGCAGCAATGGCGGCTCCCACACCGCCTGTGGGGGCGCGCGCGGGGGCAGCTCCTCGCCGCGCACAGCCGAGCGCCCAATCATCGATCGCGGCCGGGCGGGGCCGCCGCCGACGCGCAGGCCACAGCGCGGCACGCCGAGACAGCGATCGGGGGCGTGCCGCGAGCCCTGGAGGCGGGGCCGCGACAACCAAAACAACGGCCCGGCCCGGCAGCCCTTGCGCCCGCGTGCCGCCGCCACCTTCCCCGCCGCCGCTGCCCGGCGGGGCCCGCTCGGGGCGCGAGGTAGGGGCGGAGACCTCCCCCCGTCCCGCTGCCGCCGCCATGAAGCTCCGCGTTCGGCTGCAGAAGCGAACGGCAGCCCTGGAGGTGCAGGGGGCGGAGCCAACGCTGGGGGAGCTGCGCGCGCAGCTGCGCCTGGCCCTGCTGCCCGCCTGGGGGTACAGGTAGCGAGCGGAGCGAACCATCGTGAGGGGGTGCCGGGGGGGGAGACGATGCCGGCCGTGCGCGGCCCGGGCCGGCGGGGCCGTACCACGCGGTGCGGGGGGAGGGCTCTGCCCCGGGGCCGCGGTGCTGCCCCCTGCGGGGCGGGGGCGGCGCTGCTGCGGCGGCGCGGCCCGGGCCCGGTAGCGCGTCACGGGGCTTGGCTTCTCCCGGCCTGGCGGCTCTGCCGGCTCGCGGGACCGCCTGCCGGGCTTGGGACCAGGGCTGCTTCCCGGCTGGGCGCTGCGGAACGGGAAAGCGAAACTTCGGGCGTGCTCCGCTGTGAAGTGCTCGGTCAGAGCTGACTGAGATTTCTGCGCGGCACTTAAGTTAGAAAATGCTGTAGGGTCTCAGTTCTGCACTTCTCTCAGGCTTCCTGGAGAATCTCGGTTTAAATTTCATAAACGTTTTATCTGTGAAAAACTCACGGCATCCTCCGTAGGAGAGTAAAATCTGCAGAATCGGTTTAAGAATCGCCTATAAAAGGGGAGCGTTTTCTCATGGTGGCTGAAGGGTTTGTATCACAAACCTTTAATTAGGTCCGACGTGCTGGTGTTTCACTGGTGATTCACACAGCAGTGTGGGCAGGAGGAATCTGAAGTTACTGCTTGTCTTGCTGCAGTGGGTGTATTTTATAGCTGATACTGGGTAGCTGCTTCCCTGCTAACCAGTTTCATTTCTGGTTTTTTTTTTTGGCCTGAAGCATCTTGTCTTATTACCCTCATTTGCAGCTAGCATTCTATACGACAGCTGCTGATCTTTGAAATTAATGTTTAGCTTCATGGGAAAGCAAGTTGGTTGAGCCTTCAACACTATTTGTTTTTAAATAATCTGAGGCAGTAGTTTATTTAGAGCTTGTTTTCCTAGCTGTGATATTTTCTATTTTGAAGGGCACTTGTTTGCTTTCCTTCATAACTGTTTTATGAGCAATTTCTGTAAATGAAGTTTTATTTACCAAGCAGCTACAGCAACTTAAAATGTACTTGGCGAGAAATGTGGGGAAATAATTTCATACAATCTTTTTTCCCCTCACTGTTTCTTTAACATATAGGTAATTAGCAATGGATTAAGCCCCGTGGCACAATACTATTGTAATATACAGTATGCGTTTCTAACTGTAGAATTATAGAACCATTAAGGTTGGAAAGGACCTCCAAAATTAAGTCCATCTTCTACTAATCACCACCAGGTCAACTAAACCATAGCACCAATTGCTACGTCCAGTGTGTGGCTATCCAGGGTCAGCCAACCATGTTTCCTTACGGTTTTTTTTTTTTTTTTAATTATTTTGCAGTTCTGATACCACATTTTCAATAACGTTGAACAGAAAAGATGCTCTCACAGAGGATCAGAAGACCTTAGCTTCATACGGGATTGTTTCTGGTGATTTGATTTGCTTACTACTAGAAGAGCCAGATGGACAACCCAGCCTACCTCCTCCTCCTCCTTCTACTCCTTCCTCACTTCAGAATGGTCATGAGCCGTCCACCTTGACCCCCAACAAAAGTCAGGCCAACAGTCCAAAAGGAGAAGGGCAGAATGAGCAGTCTAACAATGAGAAGGCCCAGGTGGAAGTTCAAGAGAGTGATGAGAGGGTAAGTACACGAGAATTTTCCTGTGCAGCACAAGGCAAAAAAGAAGGTATCCTGTAGTGTCAGTTGCTGTACTACATAGGAGAGAATCTCTTCAGAATATTTGGCTCCTTATACTTGTCTGATATGTATTCAGTTATTTGAATGGAAATTCGTCTCTATTCATTGTGTATTACTGTGGCACAGAAGCTAATTCAGAGAGCCCAAAGTGTTTCAGGTTTACAGGAGTAAATTTTTTTGCTGGAACATACACTTAAGGAAGTAAGGATTATGTTTCTTACCCACCTTAGTGCTGTCTTCTTGAGGAAACTGATTCTAGGTATGAGCAGATGCAACAGGCACTGTCGAAGATAGGCTCTTTTTTTTACCCCCTTTCCTGACCCTTCTTTTAGGTAAATCTGCTTACAGGTTTCATTCTACTTTTTTAAAATAAAGTGTCTGTGTGTAGTTTTGTCAGTTACTAATGACAGGCTATGATTTTGGTAGAATAAAGGAAGCTGCAATGAAGCCACAGTCCTCAAGTGGCAGTAGGTGCACTCCATTGATTTTTTTTGTTTTTCCCCCTTGCTGCTACGGCCTGTTGTGTTTGTTGGGAGCCCAAGTTACCATTTTGGTTACTTGCCATGCATATTGGCTAAGTTCAAATAAATGGTGATATTACAGTGATTAAATTATTCCTGTGTATGTTGCAAAAATTCCGATGAAGCTTTTGTATATTATGAGCACTTTGTCTTCAGTTAGTATATGCAATAAAATAAGACTCTTTCATGAAGGGTTTGCATTATAAAGATTAAAAAATCTAAAGGCTACATGTATAATCCCAGTCTCCATCTGGCATGCTAGAAAATGAAGGTATAGTGAATTCATACAACTTGTATGGGAAATCAGGCTGGAATAAGCAGATGTATAATGTTGATGTATACAGAGGTGTAATTTTCTGACCAAATGTATGTTTTGCTTTCCCCTGAAGGCAGGATCCAGCCTAGAATTTCCTTCTGGATTAGTCCCAGAAGATGCTGACCTGGAAGAAGGTACAGGTTCCTATCCCTCCGAACCCATGCTGTGCAGTGAAGCCGCTGATGGTGAAATACCCCATTCCTTAGAGATGCTGTACCTTTCTGCTGAGTGTACCAGTGCCACTGATGCCTTGATCGTTCTGGTTCATCTTCTCATGATGGAGACAGGCTATGTACCTCAGGTAGGTAGGTGCACCACCAAACAGCAATTTCTGGGTCAGTGTGGGGAAGCTGTGGAATATACAAGATGCATCTGAGGATCTGCTTCTGCCTTTGTGTATATCAGTTGGCTGCAGGGGCTGCTGAAGGATCAGCTTCTCTAATTTCCCTGACCAGAAAGTCTTCAGGGTAAAGATAGAGCAGCTTTTAGGTGTGGAAGAAGAGGCCTGTACCTGTGTTTCTTTTGGTCCTCAGCCTCGCTGGGACCCAGCTGAATCTCCTGCTCCTGCCTTACACTATTGAGCATGTGCAGATGTGCTTAGATTGTAGCACTTCCCCGAAGTACTGCCTTGAGAGTCAGCGTTGTCTCAATATCCTGTCAAGTGGTGCTTAACGAGGCCTAGGTCTGCCAAAACACTGCCTCTAATTCCATATTCAACTGTAAGGTTTGACTTTGGTTCTACTGATTTATAGAGGTATCATAATCAAGCACCTATGGCAGTACATCTGTACAATGTATGGATTTGCTTTTTCCCTTTGCATTTTATGTTTACTAATGTGCGGCTGAACGTGCAGAAAAGGACTTGGTCTGAGGCAGGTGTTTGGATTCTCATATTTTTTCTTGCAGTGAGGCTGACTAAGCACATGTGGGTGTCTGGTTGACCAATACCAGTTTAATAAATATGCTAAGTTCATTGCATCCCCGTAATTTGAAATACTGTGTAAAGAATACATTTGCCACTGGGAATAAAGTTTGTTTATGTCAGTGAGCAAGCTTGGAGGTAGGGAAGATGATTGCCCTGCAGATTTAAAAGAAAAGAAAGAATCTGCTTTTACTTGTGGTTATATTGTATCTGTATCAATATCTCTGATATTCCCTCTGAGCCTCTTCATGCTGAAATGGAAAGCAAACCTGTTAGGGGACTCAGGTTTTCTAATTAACTTCAAACTGTGATTCTAAAGCCCTGTAAAATACTGTAAGTTCACAGAAAAGGTGCAATAACTTTTTTTTTTTATGCAGCAAATTAATTATGTGGAATTGTCAGAATGCTGGAATGGATGGATGTGTCTCAAAGAAATAGGTGTGAGTGCTCACTGAACGTCCTTTCCTGTCAAGACAAAAAATTACTGAACTTCACTTAGATTTGGTGTTAGTTTTGGGGAAAATAGTGTAGAATCACACATATTCATAATCACTGTGTCATAATGTGCATGAGGACTGACCTAAGAGTGAATTGCAAGCATCATTCTGCCATTTCTTAACTTCTAATCCTTCTCTCACCCCTCAGCATTGGTACATTGCAGAAGTATGACATTTTGTTTGTTACCCCTTTGCATTTGTAGGGGATAGAAGCCAAGGCAGTCTCTATGCCAGAGAAATGGAGAGGGAATGGCGTTTATAAGCTACAGTACACACATCCCCTTTGTGGAGAAGGTTCTGCTGGTTTGACTTGTGTGCCTCTGGGAGATCTTATTGCTATTAATGGTGAGTCAGTAATGTCCTTATCCTGGATGCACATTCCTAAGTATCACCATTGTTTAGGAAGGGAAAACTTAAGTGTGCTTTTTTGTGCTCTGCTTTGAACTACGCCTTTATTACTTGGGTTGCTGAGGTGCAGGAGATGCCACTTCCTGATGCTGGATACTCTTGGCATTTCTAGTCTCTGTGTTAACTGTTTCTTTCCCTGTTGTTGTAACAGATTAATCCTTAGGAGATTCAGCTGGCCTTTTCATTGCAATATTGTAGAAATCTGTTTGTTGTCTGATTTCACAGGAACTTTGGTACACATTGCCAGACATGAAGGAAGTAGATTTGCATCAGCTACAATGTTTTGGCTTCTTTTATGTTATTTGCAAGACTTACAACTTCCAGATTATGTATTACTTCAGTAATGAAGTGGTCTTTGTTGTCTCTCTGGGTTTTAAATTTTGAAATGTCTTTCTTTCTTATATTTGTAGCAACATTAAAAATCAATGAAGAGATTAAAAGTGTTAAGAGGATCCAGCTATTGCCATCATCTTTTGTTTGCTTTCAGGACCCAGGTATGTCTGAGCTATGATACTCATAGTAGTAAACTGAAAAGGAAAGAAGTGACACAGTGGGTAAGAATATGCTGTAGTAGAGCGCCAGATAGGTACAGAATAGCAAAAAAGAATAAAAATGTGGTTATCATTTGGGTTAGTCATAACTTTGTGGTAAAAGGAATTCAGAGTGTAGCCATTTACTCACACTTAGTTGTTAGCACAATGTAAGGAAACATTAACAATGTAAGGAAAGAACCTTGCAAAGCTCAGTTTATCCTTTGGCCCATATGTTGTTTATGAGGTCCTAAGCATATGTGTGAATCTCTGGGACAGCAGTGCTGGGTGATATCCCCTTTCTGCCTGGCAGCTCAGGACTTCAGAAGTTAGTGGTACGTACACTCTTGTTGTGGCACTGTAGTTGTTAAATTCTTCTTGTCAAGAAACATGTGCTGACCACATTGGTTTCTCCAGAGTGGCAGAATTAGAGGGAAGATTAGAGTGAGGGAGGAGAGAAGGGCAGATCGATGTAGATCCTTGTGAGCACAGACCTGACCACCCTTATGTTCTCTGAAGGATATGAGCTGCTTTATTGGCAGTCCAGGCTGACTCAGTTTCTTATGTTCTGTGTAGTCACTGATGTACAAGTCTAATTGAAAGGCTGTAGAAGAACTGAGTGCTGCAATGTGTCCAATATACCAGTAAAGTCTCCTGGCTCCTCTTTCTTCAGAGAACAGAAAGGAAAAATACTTCCGTCAGAGAAATGAAGCTTGCAGGCTTTTAGAGCATAGGTTTATGTTGGGCAGGAGCTTTGAAATCTGACAAAGGGAGCTCTGACAGCTTCAGAATCAGTTTGTTTCCAGAGTACTCAACTCTTTCCCTTAATTGTGCTTTTTAGGGCCAAAGGGAAAGCTTAGCCTGACCATGGAGCTGCTCTCCAGTTTATCAATGACTGACTTGTTGCAGGATAATTACGCTCTAGCAGCAGAGCTGCTCCCATCAAGATCACAAGCAGATTAAAGTTGTGCTAATAAGAAAACTGTAATTCTTATATATTTTTTGTGTTATAATCTCTTGAAATTAAGCTTTTTCTCTCTCCTCTTTGATAGAGAAGGTTGCAGGTGTTTACAAAGATCTTCAGAAATTATCCCGTCTCTTTAAAGACCAGCTGGTTTACTCTCTCCTGGCTGCTGCCCGACAAGGTGAAAGAAAATATTTACAATTAGAGATGGTACTTAATTTTTGAGGATGGAAGGAAGGGGGTCTATCTAAAGTATTGAAGGAAAAGTGTTAGAAACAGCTGTTCGGTGATAGGCCTATAAAGAGTAAGCATAAAGTAATATATACATGCTAAAGAAATTTAGCATTAAAATATTATCTTTGTAACTCAAAAATATTAATCTTTGTAACTCAGAAAATGTTAATGTAATTCTGGTTTTAATTTTGATTGCTCTAGTCTCACTTCAGAGATGGAAATGGAGTGGCTGTTTTCCATGCATAATGATGAGGAAATGCTACTACAATAACTTTGTAGCAGTAGTTCTGGAGTTCTGATCTATTTCTTTGTCAAAACAGAAAAATTTATTTAGCGTCATATTTGGGAGTCTGACCTCAGGAATGACATTGTTTAGAACTGGTCATTGAGGGCTTGGAAAGGATGGTGGGAAGTAAACCAGGCTGGTGTTTGTGAAGCAGTAGGAAGCGAGGCTTTCTCTGCATAGTTACTGCCATAAAAGGTCTCAGCTTTGTATTCTGAAGACTATTCAGTGGAATTCCCTCTAGACTTCAGTGCATGAAGATTTTATGTGAGTCATGTGCCCTATATTTCTGGTTTTTTTCAGGCTCATGAAGTTGGGCGGGTCTTTTTTTTTTCTTTACTTATTCCTTAGCTCTGTAGCCTGTAAGCATACTTTGGTGTGTGGAATGTTTCTTAGGCATAGTACTCAGTATAAAGTGTCATTTGTCCTATTTTGTGCACCTCATAAGTGTAGTTAGAGTTGCAAGAGATCTGTTTTGCAATGGCACAGTAGTTGCTCAGAAAAGTGATGTAACTCTGGCATCAAAGGGAGAGGATGTAAGGGAAAGATTATAATGTTCTTTCTTTCTTTTAGGGTCTCTAGAGATAGAACCATTACCTAAGTGGTGTTGAGTTTACTCTATTTTTTCTGAACTTTCTTTCTTCTTTCTCTAGCTTTGAACTTACCAGATGTGTTTGGGTTAGTGGTCCTTCCTCTTGAGCTCAAGCTTCGGATTTTCAGACTTCTGGATGTCCGTTCCCTCATCTCTCTCTCTGCTGTTTGCCGTGATCTCTACACAGCTTCCAATGACCAGCTTCTCTGGAGGTTTATGTATCTGCGGGATTTCCGAGGTAATGTTGAGGCACATCTTTTTCTGATTACATTCTCATGTTAACAGAGGGATTAGGTCTGACAGGTTTTGATAAGAGGCTCCTCAGGCAACCAATAATGATGTTTAAGCACTGTGAGTAAATGCAGTTGTTTGTGATACTAATCAGTACAGTTGGTCAGGTGTGATTCAGGGGGATGCATGGTTTTCTGCCAAGGAAAATTGTTGGCAATCTTCTGAGCCACTACTGCTGTTCCATGTGGTTCTTCCCATTATGTGGTGCAGTCTTTCCTTGTTTTCATCTGTTTCCTTTGCTACCTTGGTGTATTGGCTACTGCAGATTTTAGGAAGTGAAGGGAAGATATATTCCTGCCTCAATTTTCTCACAAGAGAGTGAAGAAACAAACGTAATCAAGGGACGTGCTGTCAGAAGGCAAAGGCTGGGACAATGTTTCTGGGATTTCTCTGTTTAATAACATTTGGAGATGATGCTTTACATTGAATGGGTGTGCAACTAGATCACCTATCAAATGGACCTGGGGCTTTATATTTTTTAAGATGCATTATCTTTATGAAAAGATGTATTGACCAAAAGTGGTTTTTTGTGTCTTGGTTATTCTTCGAGTTCTGACAAACTGCAGGTATCTGTGGCACAAGTTCTGTTGCTTTTCATAATTTTTGCTTCTCTTTGTAGATCCTATTGCAAGGCCTCGTGACACAGACTGGAAAGAAGTAGGTGGCTTTTTTATATAATCTCTCTGAGATCAATCTTAGTTTGAGAATTAAGTATAGACTTTGGGAGGCAGTAACTTAGAGTTTAGCTTAAAAGTGTGGTTTTCTGTGTATGCATGTTGGTCAGACTAGGGGAAAGGAGCGTCAACAAGTTATGTGGCGCGTGCTCAAATTGTGGGTTAGAGATCTTCCAAAGATGCTGTGCCTGGTCTTTGGTGGGCACGGGAATTGCTGCTCTGGGTTTTCAGACTGGTAAGGAGCACTTTTTTGAAAAGTGCTGTAAAACTGAAAGCAGTTGCTGAAGCTGGAACACTTCGCTTTAAAATGCCTTTTTTTCTGTCTGCAGCTATACAAGAAAAAGTTGAAACAGAAGAAGGAGGCCCTGAGATGGAGGCACATGATGCTTCTGCCCCCTATACCTCATCCAATCCCCTTTCATCCCAACCCATTCTATCCTAATCCCTTTCCACCCAACCCATTCCCATCAAATCCAATCTATCCCCCAATGATCATTGGGGGAGAATATGATGAGAGACCAACACTTCCATATGTTGGAGACCCAATTAACTCACTCATTCCTGGCCAGGGAGAAGCACCAGGTCAGTTTCCTCCATTCAGACCACATTTTGACCCAATTGGCTCCCTGCCTGGAGCAAACCCTACGCTTCCAGGACGAGTTGGTCCCAGTGACAGGTTTTCACCGCGACCCAGCCGGGGCCGCCCCATGGACATTCGCCGTGCATTCATTTGATCGCTGCTTTTTCCTGCAGGGAGTTTTGTAGTCGCTGAGCTTGCTTTCTAACTGCAGGAGATTGCAAATCCCAGGCACTAACATCTGCCTTCAGATTGTGTCAAGAACACGCGTGCATGGTAATGTCCCAACCACAGAGGCTGGGTTTGTTTTGTGCTCTGGTAGTGCTGTACCACCTGGCACTTAAGGTCTGTTCCTCACAGAGCTACGACTTAGAGCAGTTTGTTCTGCTTCCCCCCCTCCTTGCCCTTAATCGTCTATGAAGTGCTACTTAGAGACCAGAATACCGGCCAAATCCTTAACTGCATCAGATAAAGAGCACTTTAAATACAAACCCTCTACTTGTCTGTCTTATTTGAAGAGTTTTACTGAATTGCCAGGATGAAAGGTTTTGTTTAAAATCTACCCAGCTAATTAATAATCTTTATTAAACAAAAAAGTTACCGTGTACCACATAGAACAGGATAGTGCCACTGTTATGGTAGATGTGTGTTCATGGAAATTTTTAAAAGTGTTGTTTCCTTTTTCCTTTAATATTTTATTAGGTAAAAAGCATTTTTGTGTTGTTACTTAATGCACAAAGAATACAGCAAAGGGATTTTCTTTACAATGGAAATATTAGAACACAAATTAATTCATTTTACAAACAACTGAGTAAAGTCATGCTACAGTGCAACTCAGAAGTCTAAGCAGAAGCAGAGCAATTTTACAAAGAATCAGCAGCAAAACTTTTGACTTTCTCCTTGACTTTACAAACGAGGATCTGTAGTACATGACTGCATTTACTCTGTTTGAACTAAAAGTGGTGTGAAAATGCATCTTTTCTCCCTCTCTGACTTATTTAAAGAATTAAATAGGCTGACCTGGTTGCAGTGGAAATGGGATCACAACATGAGAAGCAGAACGGATTCTGACTTCAGTAAATTCCATTTAATTCCATTACTTAAGTATCAGATTATATCTTGCCAAAAGGAGATGTGTCGTAGCGTATTATGAGCACCTTTCAAGTGTTATCTTATTAACTAATGAGCAGCTAACAAGACCACTGCTAAAGTCTCCTGATGAGACCTGCAGGCTGATGCTGGAGCTCAATTAAAGGAAGACTGGAATGACTAAACTTTGCTAGAACTTTTAATTTCTTATGTATTTTTTAAGATGATTGATCTCAGTGTTTCTATAATTGTAAATGGTACTGATGACTGTTGTGACAACTGATATTATTTTCTAAAACTCTTTTGAAATTCCAGCTGGAAATGGAATGACATTTCCTGTTAAATACAAGCTATTTAATCAGTAATACTTATGTGCTTTTTCAGGTGATATTTCAGTGGTTCATCTTGTTTTGTATAAAATCAGCTGACTTCAGTAAGGTCAGGAAGTTTTGCCAGTGGAAGTAAAATATAATACTTTATTTTGCTGTCAAAAGTTGTATTGCTTCTTTCTTCCCTTTTCTACTTAGCAATAGTTTTCCTTCACTACCAAGATTAGCTTTAACTTTTAACATTTGCCTTCAGTGGTTGGATTGCTTTGTTCCAAAAGAATTTTCACAAGTGAAATGTATAGTCAGATCTCTTAGAGCTTACAGCAGTTCTTTATATTCCACTGATTATAAAAAAGAAAAGGGAAATCTACACTGCACTTGTCTTGCATAATTTTGTCCTTGTGATGAGTACTTCAGCAATGCATAAATAATATTCAGATAAGGTTACAGAGCTTTAACTGATAAAATAATTCATGACTTACCCTTTTCCTTTTTTCCCAAGCTGTTTCTGGGAACAGTGATCACATAATGCATGTGAGAAGTTAATTTTGTGGTGGCAGTGGTACTCACATTGCCAATGCCTTGATGACAGTCACGTGGTTTGCCCTGTTGGCAAGCTGTGTGCTGCTCTGGAATTGGACTGTTTTTGCTGTGAAGACAACCATAAAGTCATACTTCTGCCAGGCTGATGCCAGAGGTTCAGTTTATCCTGGATTTTGTCATTTGAATGTTTGTTTTTGAATTAATGAACTCAGCCCTTTTACACATACACCACTAAGTGACCTGAAGATATTCCTTCCCTTTTTTTTGTTGTCCTTCACATTGTAGTAAAGGTATTGTGAGCCAAAGATTAAGAAACCTGACTTAGCTGGAACTGTAAAGTTCCTTAAAGAGGAGCTCCTGTTGTTCATAAAACAGGGTCTAAAGTGAGTGTCTCAGGACCAACAGTATAAAATTACCAGACAAAACAGAGGAAATAGTTGAAAACTAGCTGCTTGCTTTGTTTATTTGCCAGCTCCTAAGTCAAGTGTGTGTGTGTCATTGCTGTTGCAAACTGCAAAAGAGAAATCACAAAGGATGAAATGCCTGAAGATGAGCATTCCTTACCTGTACTGTTCATCAGTATCCAGCACTGTAAAGGTTGCTACTAAGAGTCACTTGGAAATAAGGAACTGTTGTCCTTGGCTTTTCTGTGTATTGTTTTATCTTATTCATGAAACTTTAGGCCAACCAGATGAAGCAACTGAGCCATACACAAGGTGTGAGGTCTTACACACCTGCTTGTGATTAGTGGAAGATGGTAAAATACCACTGCATTTACAAGTAGGACTGCCGTTCTTGTGGACCTTAGCTTGCCTGGGAAGGTGTGTTCCATGCCTCTTGAAATACCACACCTAGCTATGACAAGAAAGTCAAGGTGTTCCTCAGTTTGTAGCTAAACAGTGAAATGTAAACTAATTTTCCAGGTGGTGGATGTGGTTGGGTGTCATAGCTGTGTTCCAGCTACTTAATGGGATGGATCCAAACACACAAATCTACTCATGTTTCCTGGCTTCCATGTGAAGAAAATGAAAGCAAATAGGACAAAAGAAGCTCTGACCAGGTGCTTAGTTTTCACATCTGTGTGTGAAAGATGCCAAGGTATGTTATGGGACATGTGTGTCCTGTGATTTAAATGTAGCTCCTCTCTACCAGTTTTTCTGTTGTTTTTTTACTGCCCCTGCTGTTATATTTAGGTACCTAAATGCCTCTTGGGTATACCTTAGTTTCCCATTCATATAAAAGGAGAATACCCCTTGTCTTCCCTCTTCTCTTTTTTAGAGTGTAGTGATTTTGGAGTAGAAAGCCAGCATCAAAGGCAATAACTTGAATATGGGCCAATGCATTTGTGAATCTTCTGCTAGCCACAACATCTAGTATGTGAGCATCATAGCTGTAGACTTGAAGTGTACTGTTGGGACAGTTACAGGACACAATATAGATTTTCATCATTCTAACTTTGGAAATGAGTTCTGTGTTTTAAAGCACTTCTGTGAATAGAACTGAAGGTGCTTTTTCAGGAACTATGGACTAACTAAATTAAGCTGAGAGTGCCCATTGTTTTTACTTGATGCTGCAACTTAAAGCCAGGAGGAGGGGAGATGCAATGCTGTTTGCTTGCCCCTTGAAAGGTGACAGCTGGGAGCTGTAGGCAAATGAAGAGATTGAGTCACTGCTGGGTATCAAAGCTGACAGTGCTATCCTGTTCCTGTGGTCTGTCAGAGGACAGCCCTGCTATGTTCAAATGCAGCCTCAGCAAATGACCCAGCTGTTGCACTTTCAGCGATGAACTGCTGTCGATTTATGGGGTCACGTCATACTAGTCACCATTCCTTTTTTGTATATGTTGTGTTGGTAAGGGAAGTTTAGAGTTTCAGGAGATAAAGCAACTGAGGATTCTTGCAGTAAACTTTCATTTCTGTCTCTGCATCTCTGGTGACCATTTAGGAGGGAAAGGCATAAACCATGCTGAGGGAAGTGTTACAGAAGGAAATCCTCTCCTGCCAGGGTTGTATTACCTCTTCTCCATATAGTGAAGCCTGTTAATCTGCTATTCTTGCCAGTGGGACAGTGCTTGCTCAAGGCCATTTCTCACTCTTTTATTGCTCCTGGAGACTGCAAAACAGCAGGGACTGTTTTTTTTTTTTTCCTCAAATGATGACATATATTTATGATGCTACATTGTAAACTGCTTGTCAAACCCTGAAGGACAACACAGAACTGAGAAAAAAAAAACAAAACAGAAGACAAACTGTCAGAGAGTAAGGTGGTTCTGTAATACTAAACTTGAGGTATAAATCATTGATCCAGATGAGTCTCTTGAGGGACTTCCAATCTGGAAAAGCTGTGCTGTTACTTGCCATTAGATGTGCAAAGGCGTGCTCAGGGGTAGGTCATACAAGGTCCAGATGACTTCATTGGATTTCGATGTTTATTACAGGTGCTATGCAGGAAGGATTTCCTTGTTTGGCTTTATTCCCACCAGTGAATCATAAGATCCAAGATGGCAAATGCAGCTGTTGCTTTTGCTGCTTTGGGGATCTCCTTGTTTAAGTGGCAGCAAAGATCTGGGCCATTGGCTCAAATATTTTTTAAACTTACTGACCTCCCTGGGCATTCCTAAGTATCATCACGGTGAAGTTGCCAAGGGAAGCACAAAGCCAAGTCTGGCCTCAAAGCCATATGTTGAGGTGGGATGAGGACTGGCACCTGCATTAGGTGTGTTACAAACAGACCTCCCAGGATGCGAGGGGTAGGCTCTCAGCTGGTGTAAATAGCTGTAAATAGGTGGATTTAGCCAGGGTGAGTTTTTTCAGTCATGGACATAGTTTGTGTGAGTTTTGTCATATCCCAGTTTCAGTATACGTGCACGGACACAGCTTCGTTCAGTGCTGCAGGCTTAGAGGAAAAGCACACCAGCAAAATCCGTCTCTGTCTTCTCTGGAAGGATAATTCTTGGGAGTGGTCAGGGAGAACTAATACTGATTGTTACCTGCTTGGGACAATCCCATACGTGCCCTCCTGTGGCTTGGTGTCTCTGGATGGACCCAGGTCATTTTATTTGTGAAGTGTAATTTTCCAGTTCTGTTGCAGGTTTGTCACCTTGCATTCATTTTGCATTCACCCCAGCAAAGTCAGTGGGAATTCAAGGCAGGAGACAGGATTTCACTCCATCTCTCTGTCCGTTCAGTATTATGGAACACTCAGCACACAACTATGTGCACTTCATCAGCTCTGCTATTAATTAAGCATGTTCCTGAGGGACATACACAGCCAGATGTGACCAAGTCACCAAAATGCTTGGAGTTTAGCTGGGTTTTGTCTGGAATTCATGTGAACTGTGAATGTGAACTCTGGTGTTTTTAGGGGCAGGGGAAGAAGTTGTTTTTTGTGTGGAAGACCCACTTCTTAGGTTATTTTCGAACTAAGGCTACCAGGTTAGAACATGACATTTTTCTCTCAGTACTTGGGAGTCACACGCAGGGGACATAAATGCAAGGCATGAAACAGAGATGTTTTATCTGCTATGAGCAGAGTGATCTGGAACAAATCAGCAGTCCATCTGGCTGACCTGCTCGTGTGATCTTTGGTGCTTACTGATGCCTGGTACCATATTTATCTTGAACGTAGTTTTTCTCTGAAAAGTGACTTTTTATGAAGTTGGTACCATGAAATTCCACAGTTCACTGGATTTCCATGCTCAGGCATGCTCACTTTGTTGGTCAATGGATACTTATTCTTGACTCTGCCTTTGCACATGTGTTTCTGAAAGAAGCCTTATTTTTTTAGCTTGACCTTAACAATAATTCAGTAATTGGAAGTTAACAATCGTATTGACTATATACAAATCAAAATAAAACCCAGTTTGCACTGTCATAACTGTGTTGACTCCACAGGGGTTAACAAGAGTAAAATTTGCTTTACAACTCAGTCATTTGAACAGATGTGATTCTGATTATGCACAAAACCCAATGAAATAGTGACACTTTTATACAGTCACTTCTCAGATGGTTATTCGAATATTTTCTTTGTATTAAAACAACTATAGTTTTCTAAATTCCCTTTACCCAGGTGTTAGTTGTAAATCGCTGGGTTCATTGAGTGTATTCCAGGATGACATCAGGTATGACATAATGTAGAGTGAGGGCTGACAAAAGCACAGATCCAGCTGCAGGGACTGTTAATCAGAAAACAGGCTAGCAAATGATTTCCTCAGGTTGCGGATGGTCTCAGCTTTTGCTTCATCTTCAGTGGCATTTCCTCGCTGAGATGACTCAGATATGCTGAAGCTGTTTGTCAGGGACTGCGATTTGCTGAAAGGGAAAACAGTTCAGACTCAGCAGGAGAAGGTGGGAATTCAAAGCTGGTTACTCATGCTTTGTGTTTCATCACACAAGTTCAAGGATAAAAGGAAAGGTTGGCATGGAAAATCTCCTTGTGCTAAGACATCCAGGAAGGGAGGAGGTGGAACAGAATGGGGCATGGGCAAGTGGCTCAGTCCAAACTGGTAAGTGTTACTGAAAACATCTGACTAGAGGTATGCAGTTACCATTTGGTGAGGCTGTTGTGGGAAACCCTGAAGTAATTTCACTACCAATACAGAAGACAGCCTCACAACATCTGATATGTTCTTCATGTCAGCTCAGGGTGCTTTTTGGACAGCCTTATTCTAATATCTGCAGATCCTAGCAGTTAGAGCACTTACTTCAGGTGTGGGTGTGGGGTGGTTTGCTGCTTGGACATTTCTGTGGGGCTCGGCTGGCTGGGAGCCCGGCCTTGGGCAGGAGGCCTAGGCTGCTGCGGAGGGAATGCGCCTGCCTTGGAGGCCTGGACTGGAGAGGACCCAGTTGCTGATCGGACTTGCTGTGGAGATCCAGGTGACCTTTGCTGCTGAGGGGAAGTGGACTGGGGACTCTGGGGCTGCTGTCCTTGAGGAGAGAGCCGCTGCTGTGGGGGCGCGTTTGTTCGTGCAGGCTGAGATGCTTGTGGCTGGCGTGGTCCGCCTGAAAGGGACATGTAGACATAAATGTGAGGAAGTGCATGTGGTGGGCAACAAGCACAGAACATCTCTACAGAAGGACAGGTTTTGCTAAGAGGAGAGACTGTTCAGAGTAACTTCATGGAGAAGAATAAGGCAAACCCTCTTTTACAGGCCTAAAATTGGTGTCATGTCTTCCTCTCTAGAGTTGTCCATTCCTCTACCTTCTTCAGCACTAAAGAAGTCCTTCCACTCTCCCCAAAGGGAGTCACTTCTACCTGCCTTACCCTTCATGTATCTGGTATTTCTTATCCGTGGTGAGCACTTCCTGCTTGGGGAAGGAAGAGTCACTGGAGAACCAACTCTGCGGGAAATGTAAGCTGACCCTGCTGGTTTGGGTCAGCAGTCCCTTCACGGGCCCAGCAGTTTGATGTGAGACACTCCATCCTATCACTATCCATGCCTCTGTTCCAGAACCATCATCAGGTGGCTTCAGTTGCTTTGGTAGCAGACTCTCAGAACTGAAGAGGATGTGGAAAACAATTGGATATGACATGAGAAATTGCTGGATATGGCAGATAATACTGTGAGAACCTGACAAAAGTTGCAGATAGTGTTGTGAGGCCTGGCTGGATTTCACAGGTGGTCAGGGGATTTATGTGAGAAAAAACTTTACAGAGAATTGAAGGGGAGTACTGGAGACAGATGGGGAGTAGTACCCTGCAAGGCCAACAGCTTGTATCAATAGTATGGAATGCCAAGATTACATAGATGTGTTTGGTATCAGAAATGTTAATTTTGGATGCAGCAAAACTGTGACCAATGAGAGATAATTAGAGGAGGGTGTTAGTTTGGTAGAAGGTTGAAATGGAGAAGAAGGGAAGGTGGCAAAAATGAGGGTCTAATCAGTTATGTGAATTGAGTGGTGTGATCTGGCTACCCACGGGGTAGCCCTATGCTTCATCACATCAGTGTACATCAGGACAATAAGCCAAACCTGTTGTTCTGACCAAGCCATGTAAGTCAAACCTGCTTCTGCTGTCAGGAGGAGCTGGGTGTGTGCTCTTGCTGACATGGGAACTCCTGGATAGATGGATCAAGGATCCTGGCATTGCAACACTGATGTCTGTTCCAAGCCTGACAACACTAGCATCTTACTATCACTTCTTAACACTTGTAGCCACCACAGCTTTGTGCAAACACAATATACTCTGTGCCCAGAATCCTGCTCCAGTGCCAGTTCAAGTGGCCTTGTTCGGCTGGGCCAAGTCCTACCAGGGGTATCAACTGGATCTATATCAAATTTTCATCCCACTTTCTGAGCTGCTGTGGAATATGACAGTATCTGCTTTAATAGTACACTGAATTTGCTGCCTGCTTGTCAGTGAATTGGAAAATGAGCGAAAACTTTATCCTGATTCCTTTTATTTAGAAGGCAAACTGATCAGACTCACAGTCATCACTGTCATGGGAATCAGAGAACTGTACCTTGTGGAGGAGGCCGTGGTTGTGACAGTTGTCCAAGCGGAGGTCCAGTCTGAGATTTCATTGACACAGGCTGAACTTGTGGAGGCTAGAGGAAAAAAGCCAATCCAGTTAATACAGAGTCCCCAAAGAGAAGCCCTGAGGTAATACAGGAACTGTAGAGTCATGAAGTGTTCCTTAAATACACACTCACACACATGCAGCATCTGGCTGGTAAAATCTCATGGGACCATAATGGAGAGGTGAGTAATAAAGAGCATAGAAGTTGTTTGCTCACAGGGAGTAACAATGGAGTTACAGTTTAGAATCTTTTTTAGACAATCAGGAATTACCAAATGTATCTGGCCCGAGGGGTTCTCTTAGTCCCATCTCCCATTTTGGACAGTTGCCAGCACCAGATGTTCCAAAGGAAGGAGGGATGAACCATGGAAATGTCTATGGAGTAATCATCTCTGTACCCTAAGGGGTCTTGTCTTGATTGCTAATAAGCAAGGGCCAGCTTCAGCCCTGAAACATGAAGCTTATTATCTGCTCCACAAAACCTTTGCAACAGTTCCAGATATTTTGTTTAGCTATTTACATCCAGACCCTTTGACTCTTGCTCAGCTTTCAGCCTCAACTGTCTTTCCCATTTCTTATCTCCATTGCTTTGTTCTGAGTTTTGAGACTAGTTCTCACAACCTGCCCATGCTAGGCCATTCATAATTTTGTAAACCTTCATTGCCCTCTCTCTCATTCATCTCCTTTCTAAAGCCAAGAGACTTTAGAATCCCTCCAGTCCCTCCATGGGAATATTTCCAAGCCCCTAATTGTTTTCATCACCAACTCCTCTTTCCCAGCTTTGTAATTCCTCCTGCAGATGCCAGAGATGGGTCTGCTTACATTTTTCCAGATGAAGCAATATCTGGGTTCTCTGTGTACATTGCCAGTTCATTTTTCCTGCATCCTAATTTCCTGCTTTTCCCTTGTCAACACAACCGTAGGCTGAGCAATGGTTTTCATTAGCCTGTATGTGACAAAGTGTTTCTCAAGGGAATGGCTGGTGCCACTTGAAAGTTCTGCACATTGTTTATGCTCTCCCTCTCTCTGCCCCCAGCTTAGCTTACCCTTCAGTCTTCCATATGGAGTTTCATTTGCTGTTGTGGTGACTGAACATACATAGCTCTGTCAGATGTTCTTCACTGCCATCCCTGGTCCTGACTAATGCAAATAATTTGGTGCCATCTGCTCTTCCTTCTCTCTTGCTGTTTAGTCTTTTTGACAGATACTTTAATAAACAGATTAAGCAACACAGAACTGCTGCACAAAGGGCTGGTCCAAAATTAACAAAAGCCTGAGTAAGCCTATTGCACAAAATTGTTTATGAAAACAGGGGAAGCTGGAGACAGGTTGGTACATGCTGGATTATTTACAAGGAGAACATCATGATAAAAGGGTCTTCAGGGCTCCTGAAAGGTCAGGAGAATGAGCTAAGTGATTCTGAAAATGGGAAGAAATGTTTCATAGTTGGAAACATTGAAATTAGTTTCAACTGACTAACAAAGATGTGATGAAGTTGCCAGTCCATTTTTTGCACTATTTGTCTGGGACTTGCAAATGGACGGGAAAGAAAATCTGGGAATTTTCCATTCATGGCTTCTAGCCCTACATAGCTTGGGAACTAAACCTTGCCTTGGTGTTGATGGAAATTTATTGTCTGAATGCGGTGAGACATCCTGATTAGACCAGCCAAAGAAAGGGAATTGGATCTCATATTCACCTCTACAGCCTTTCCCTACAGTCAACCACGGCATCTCAGAGATAAAGGCAAAACAGGTTTTTGAGGCTGAGAGATGAAGGGGTGAGGGCCAGCCCAAGGTCTTCTGCCTCTGGAAGAGACACAGTGGAGGGAAAGTCTGGTGGTGGGTCAGAGAGGCGAGAGAAGAACCTTGTGTAACCATGAAACTGGGTTTCATGTTGAAGGCATGAAAACGAATTTGTCATTAACATCTTATCCTGTCCTGGGCTCAACCAACCCATTTATCAACACGGCCAAGCTCAGTAGCCTTGAAGCATCCCCTCTGCTAACTGTTTGCAAGAATTAAAATCTCTCATATCTATGTCTTTATCTGAGGTCAGCTTCTGCTACACAATAAAACTTTACCCTTTAGCCCCTCCGTGCTTCCTCTAACAGCTCCTCTGTTACCTTGCCTAAGGCTTTTTGACTAGCTACATCATTTTGACTCATTGCCTGTTATCTGCCACTTCATGAAAGAATTCCCAAAGAAATGAAAGGAAAAGAATCAAAAGGAAATTTATGGGGCATTTTTCCTTCTTTGCAAAAAAAAAATGTGGTAAATGCCCTTAACTGTGGTTTCTGCTGATTTATTTATTCTTCTGTATTCTTCTTTAAATTATCATTTGAGATAATTCATAAAGTCTATGACTCACTTGTCTAAATTTTTCTACGTTACTCTTTCCAACCACATATTTTGTATTTGTTGTACACCAATCCTCTGGAGCAGTGACTATTTCTAATGATTTTGCACAGGTGTTTTTGGCAGCTTAGTCACTTCCCAAATTCAGTTCATTGGATGTGGCCATCTGCAGTTGGGGGCTTAATAATTTTTAAAAATATCAGTCGTCACTGATTTAATGACTGTTTTTGTTCTTTTCTGTGTCATTCTGATCAGGAAAAACTATAACAAGGTAAAGAAGTTCCCCACTTTCAGCAATTACATTTACTAGAGTCAAAACACTGTCCCTGTTGTCTTCTTTTCCTCCCTTAATTCTGGATGATCCATAGAACCCACCAATTGTTTGGTAGGGTTCCATTTTCTGATAAACTCAAAGAACTTGTTTCATTCTTTCCTCTATCTGTTCCTCAAAATTAATTTCTGTCCTTTTTACATTTCCTTTTATTACTTGTATGATGCTACATAAAGGTCTTCTTAAATGTCAGATTTCCGAATTTGAAAGATTTTTTTTCAGCCTGTTTGTCTTGAATGTCCTTTTTGTCACTCAACTCCACAAGTTTCTTTCACACATTCTTGGTTCAGGAGCAGATCAGAAATGTATATATGCATTCTGGAAAACACTGGTCTCTCAAATAGCATCTATACAGTTTTACTGCTAGGGAGTTGATTAAATTTCTTTTCTCACTGCTTGTGTCATACTTTTTGATATCACATTTGTCCCTTGGACATCTAATGGTACGCACTCACTTTCTGAATTTGTACATGGTTGTTTCTTAAGGCAAAGTCAAGATGTTTTTACCTCCCTCTGAACTGCTGTCCCACTGTGGTATTTAACTTGCTTCTTGATAGCTGAAGTCTCACATTGTTGTGACTTGTTACTTTTCCATCTCTGTCAATTCTGTGCACTCAGTTTCATAATTTCTCAGTTTTTCTTGACCCAGAGACTAGTATAGAGATGTCCAATAATATATATAATAATATATATATGAGTATTCTATTCATACCCATAGGATATCCAAGGATTTACATTTCTGTGTTTTCAGTACTGCTGTCTTTATATTCAGAATTGCTCTTTGTATTCCTTCTGTGGAAGTCTTCCCCTATAGCTCTAGTTCTGCATCTCACCAGCCTCATATTTAATTATTTCTCCCTGGACACTTCTAACTGTTATAACATTATGTTAGTAATGTAGCATGTGCAATTTTTGTGATGTTTGTGGCACCAAGCTCTTTCTCTATAGTAAAACTCTACTTAACATGTTTGTGGGTTTAGTTTTCTTGATTATATATACAGGTATTTCTAGGTTGTATTCCCAATGCAGACCCTTTTCTTATTTGACTCTTCTATTTGACATCCTACACCTTCAAGATTTGTTTTGTTCTTGTTTTGGCCCTAATTTAGGTCAGCTGTAATCCAGTCCAATCCTGTACCAGTATATTATGGACACGGAAAACAGAAGCATCTGTCCATGTTCTCAGTTGCTGCTGGCTTGCCCTTTGCTCTTAGTTCGTACACTCTATATCTTGGCTATTTCAGATGGTAGTTCTTGATTCCACTTTGTAAATGCTATCTCTTCTGTATCACTTTCCCTGCCTCAAAGCATTTCTAGTGTCTATTAAATGTTTACTCCTTCACTCTAGCTAAAACTTGGAGTTACCCTGAATACCCTTCATGCTGGGGCCTGGTTTAGCAGGAGTGGACTGTCACATGACAAAGGCAGAGCATCATAAAGTGCCTTCTCCCATTTTTTTTGTCTCAAGTGGAAATGAAAATTGTACCAGTGCATTGCAATCAGTTTTGTCCTTCAACCTTTTTACTCTCTTGTCTCTTCTGTTGTATGGATTTGTTGTCCTCAAACCTTCACACTTGGCTCCCTGTTAGATACTGAAAGAGGTGTAGCAAGTACACCTGGATACTCAGGTTTCATTCTGGGGTGTTTCATTTACATGGAACTGCCCCTGGGAAATGTGGCAGTAAAATTAGATGCATTTGATACTCAAAATGGATGTACACAAGAAGAACTAAGGAGTCAGTTTAAATGCAAAATACATGAGTTCAGCCTTAGTAAAGCCTCCCCCTGATGAAGGCGGCAAAGGACATCTCTGAAGAAGAAACTGCAGTAAGGAATGGAACAAGTCTTGCTGGAGATTCCCACGTTCTGTTCTCAAAAGCAGAACAGGGATGTAAAAACTGGAATGAAACCTATCCTGGGGGATGACAGAAATGAAGTTGGGCATTAGAAGAACCTCTAAAATGCCTGTCTTCAGTGTGAACCTATGAATTTAGCAAATTAGAATGTCTAGATGCATGGACATGCTACTGGTGTGATGTCACGTTTATCTGGAAGGAGAGTAAGGGAGAGAGATGTGTTCCTTAGGGGTGCCCACTTCAAGGAGTCTGTGAGAGTCTCCTTTGGAAGAGCAGGAGTCAGTCTGTCCAATACACTCCCATATGGGGCTGTTCAACTCTCTGAGATATCTGACTGCCTGACAGGCTCAGCGAGGAGAGCGAAAGAAAGAAGTTCAGGGGAATAACTTGGTCACAAGGTCTCTATTCACTCATACCCAAGGCCGCAGTGGTGACGGTGTAGATCCAGCAGAGACGACAAGCTGAGTCATTTTGGAAACAACCAGATCAGCTATAAGCTGTCTGTCCTCTTCTATGTGCTCCCCAATCAGGGGCATCGAGCTGTCCATCACCTGCCACAGGAGGAAAAAACAACAGTTAGTAAGGTGGTTTCCTGCTGCCTGTTTCAACTCGCCTCTTACATTAACCTGTTTTGTGTCTCCACATCCTTGCCAACACCTGTAGTCACCACTCTCCTCATGCTGAAAGATGCTTGACTTTTCCAGGCGTGGGATTTCGCTTGGTGTTTTTTGGAAATAGCATGCACTTCCCCCAACTCTCCATCTTCCTTCCCTTCACAGCTTGGGAGCCAAGCCAAGACTTAGGGTGGCTGGAGGTTTCTAAATCAGCTAAACACAAACTTTCTCCTTCACATGTCCTAAGGAGATGCCTCTGATGGATAAGGTCTCTCTGGCACTGTCCCACAGTATTTGAGGGTGACATTGCAACTGAAAGGGCCACAGGAGAAGAGAAACAACATGTACTGAAGCCTGAGGAGATGAGAGCAATGAGAACTGGAGGAAATCAGGAAACATTTGGGATTAATGAACACAAAGCACTGAACCCTGAGAGGGAAAATAAACACCACAGATGTGTAATGAATAGGATGTCACCAAACCAGCACCAAGTGCAGGAAAATAAACTTATTCTCTGCTTGTCTTCTTGATAATGCTGTGATACAACTGCTCCCCAATCAAGTTCTACAACTCTGCTGGGGAAAACTGGGAAGTGAGACTGTGGGGATGGGGGAAGGAAAACTGTCTAAGGGTCTTTGAGGTAAGAAATGGCCTCACAACAATAATAGTAGAAGCACAGCAGACCCTCAGCTGTATAGCAGCCCCAAACATAATTTTCAACAGTTCATCATAAATCAAGTGCTTTGCAAACATTAACTAAATCCCACAGGAAGAACTGTACTCTGATGAAGTTAAGATTCAGCTGGAGTAAATATAATAGTACCAAAATATCAGGGTTGGAAAAGTTTATTTTATTTTGCTTTTATTTTTAAAACAAACATTAAAATCCCTGGAAATGCAGAGTTGAAGGTTGAATTGCTCAAGAAAGGCACTGACTCACACTCAGAAAACAATCAGAAGTGCACTCCACCCTGGCAAGGCTGCAAGAGAACACTCTTGGAGGGAAATGGAAAATTTTGCACCCTCTTTTTTTAGATTTAAAGTAGAGGAAATCAGTGATGTGAGTTCACTGAGTTTGTATTCTGCTCTTTTCTTGTGGAATGATGGTTTTGTTTGATTTCTATAGGTGTCTTTTCTGAACACTAGAAAAGCTACCTAGAAAGTTTAAAGGGTACTTTTGGAGAGTGGGTTAATGTTTATATCCATGGCCTACTTGGCCCAGGGGGCAAAAGGAGAAGGTTAGAAAAATGTATGTCAGTGTTTGGCAAAATACACAACATGGCTTTTCCTTCCACTATCCACTTAGCTGTTCTTCTGTTGAGGGATGAGGTGGAGAATGTGATGCTTCCTAACAGTGTCAGGGAATGGCCAATTCCCATCTGGGTCTCACTAGCCAGGGGCTCCTGGGGGCCCTCCAGCAGGTTCCTGCGCAGGTTTCCCTCCTCTCCACTCCTATTTTAAAAGGAAATATGGCAATTACAGTTCCCGAGAGAGAAGAGGTCTCCGTGTCCCTGCACGGCACGGTGCGAGGGGCCCGTGTGGCCACTAGATGATGCCGTGTGACCACTAGATGATGCCGTTCCTCTGCCGAGAGTCAGGCGAGCCGCGCTCCCGGCTCCCGCCCTCCTGGGAGTCACCGGGACATGGCTCTGCTCAAAACACCCCGAACTCCGCTTGTCATAGACTCGTAGAATGGTTTGGGCTGGAAGGAACCTTTAAAGGCCATCCAGTCCAATACCCGTGCTATAAGCAGAGACATCTTCAACTAGATCTGGTTCCTCTGAGCCCCATCCAGCCTGACCTTCAATGTCTTCATAGATGGGGCATCCACCTCTATCTGCACTGTAAAAAATTTCTTCCTTATATATATTCTGAATGTACCCTCTTTGAGTTTAAAATCATTATCATTTTTCCTGTTGCAACAGGCCCTGCTAAAAAGGTTTGCCCCTGTCTTTCTTATGGGCCCTTTTTACTGACTGGAAGGTGCTATAAGGTCTCCCCAGATCCTTCTGTTCTCCAGGCTGAACAACCCCAGCTCTTTTAGCCTGTCTTCATAGGAGAGGTGCTCCAGCACTCTAACCATCTTCATGACCCTCCTCTGAATCTGCTCCAACAGGCCCATTTTTTTCCTGTGCTGAGAACCCCAGAGCTGATTTCCCCAGTTCAAGGACTGCTTTTTCCTATTTCTGTGGCTGCAGTGGCTGAAGAGGAAGATGGTGCTTTATAAAGCAAAGGCACCAGGGGAAGTGAACCCTGGAGCAGTGAACCCTGGAGCAGTTCCACCTGAATCAGTGAAGGTGCACCAGGGATGAGGCTATATGCTGTCCTGAAGTGCAGTGTCTGGTAGGGGAATGTGAGATGTGGGAGACAGCAAATACAGGAGTGAACAATCACATGCACAAGAGAAGGCCTTTGAAAATGGCAGTGATTTCTGTGGGTAAAATGACGCAGCTGGTTGCCACTGAACCGAAAAGGATCATGAGATGTCACCATGCCTGTCCTCCAGGAAGGGTGAATTGGTCTGGAATTGGGCAGATACAGATGCTAATTCTGAATAAATCAGCTAGCTGAGAGGAATATGTAAATTACAGACAGATTGCACTCATCCCTTCCCGGGTGATCACAGAACAGCTGGGCAAGGCAAGAAGACGTCAGCATATGTGGACCCAGCCTTTGTAGCTGCCCAAGGTCAGTGGCTTCTCCTGCTGCCTGATAAGGTGTGTGAGGGGTGAAGGAAAAGTGCCCAGGCAGAGAAGAGACTCAGGAAAACACCATCCTGGTTGTCCCTCTGTGCCTTTCTGATGCTGAAGCCTGGGTTTGTTTTTTCACACTCTGATGTGCAAGAGTGGAGTGTTAGGTAGGTAGGTAGGAAGGAAGGAAGGAAGGAAGGAAAGAAAGAAATGACTGGACATATCAAAACAAATGGCAGGCAGTGCTGAAGGGATGAGCAGGGCTCCTTGCAGGGCAGCAAGGAGCATGTCTAGTAACATAGCTTAGCTGTGTGGCAGTCAGGGCTTATCTTATTCTTCCAGGAGGAAGAACAAATCACATGGACCATAAAGAGGGAGAGGGGAGATTATTAAACCCTACATGTTTCTGAGCTCTTTTGAGAATCTGGCTGCTGACACCAGTGGAGAATTTGCATTATTTTGAGGAATTCTGATTGAGTGCTGACTACTTATGTTGAATATTTCCTCAAAGTGACAAAGTTCTTTAAAGCAGAGGAAAAGAGAATTATCAGCATTTACTGTTAAATTCACAATCTGTTTCAATATGAGCCATGAAAATGGTACATAAGTGTGCTAATACTTTGAAGGCAGAAACGCAACAGATCCTGCTGTTTGCCATGGGAAAAGAAAAGAAGATGAAGTTCAAGTAAGAACAAATACCATGTGTGCAAGATTACTCTTGTGCTGTTGATAACTCATCTGTCTTAATCTGATTTTGTTTGCCACAAACCACTGTGATAAATCTCAGTTCATAGAACTGCCCATCACTACCTCTGTGAATCTTTCCTGAAGAACTACTTTGCACTGTGAAAATTAATTACTGCCTGCAACTGCATTGTGCAAATTCCTTGTTTGTTCAGCCCATTTAGGCGTGCTTTCTTGTAAAATGTCACAGCACACTGTTCCTTCTTACCAAGAAAATACAACTGTCACTATGTCAAATAACTTTTTTCTCCCACTATCAAAAGAAAAAAGCAAAACAAGGGATCAGTTTCAGACCGAGAAAAGTACCCCAGGAAGTTGGCTGGAGGCAATTAATTACTTGTCAACATCTCTCTCAGATCTGCATAAAAAGGTGCCTGTTTGGCTTTGTTCTGCTCTTTATATTGCACTACTCTGCTTCCTTTTCCAACAATGTCCATCAGCCTGGCATCTGAATGCCTGCTAGATGTTAGTATATCAGGCCTGCTCAATCAGGTTCTCCAGTGGGGTAATTCAGCATGACCCATCTGAAACTACCGTGTTTCTTCTGATTTGTGTCACATTAGATGCATTGCTGTTTACCTTGGTCACAGAGAGAGGAGCGTGAGCGTGCATTTCTCTGTGTGCAAGCTGATGGTGGCTGTTAGGGTGCAGATGTGCTCTTCACCAGTCAGTCACACACAGTGGCAGATGTGAAAACCCAGAGGCATACCCAGACAGAGGCATATAATCTTTAAGCCCAGAACTAGCCGTGTGTGCACGTACATAGGCTTATGTGCAAGAATATATGCACGGATATGAAAACCACATATCACGTCTAACCGTGTGTGGACACAATCCAAATGTCCTTACAGTTGTCTCTAGCAAGGCTGCTTTCTTGCTCTTCCTTTCCCAGCTGCAGGGGCATAGAGATTTGAAAGTGCACAGCAGGGAAACGGTCTGCTCTGGGGGATGCTCCCTTAGGTGCTGATGAATTGCATATGGGAGCAGACCCATTAGCCCTGGCCCCATCAATTCAGGAAAAGACAGAGGCTTGCCAGCATTTGGTTGCTGGCAGCACGCTTCTATCACATGGCCTTTGACAGGTCACTGCTCCCCTCCCTGGGGAGAGCAGATACATAATGCAGGAATGCGCAGTCACTGGAGGGCTCATGTGGTTCTCATCAGCATCCCAACCCTCAGTGGGTGGGACTGCTCTCCCACACATAGCTTTCCAGTGTGTCAGCACCCCTGCATGAAGCCAATAGGCTGGCTCTGCTCGTCTTCCTCAGCTGGCCTGTGTTGGTGGAGTTTACAGCAGGTCAGATGTTGTGTCTCCTCAAGTCACCTACTGACAGAGGCACGTGCTTACTTGCCGGATTGTCTCTCCTCCTGGGCATCTCTTCAGTTTCCACTTTGATTTTCTGGCCAGCTTTTCCTTCTCTGCCCTGTTAGGATGACCTGAGTGTGCTATTTACCCCACGTCCATATCTGCTTCCTGGCCTGGCAAGGAGCACATTGCACTTTAGGTCTCAGAGCCACAGTCTGTCCAGCTTTAAACACAAAATGTTGTAATACACATTGCCCATAGTAACTCCGTGGTGCTTTGTCTTGATGGCCTCTTACTGTAGTGAATGCTGTCTGGGCAAAAGAGTTTAGAAAGTACACCTTTCTTTTTTGTTTCAAGTTGCTCCTGTTGCTTGTGAACTTTTTGCTACACTCTCACCATTTATTTTCCTCTTTTAAATTAGATGCAGCTAGGATTTTTGTTTGGAAGTCCCCTTTAAAGTGACCGAAGGAAGACAGGTTCATTCAGAGAGAAACTGAGGTTTTTAAATAATTGAATTACCTGCTGAGGTGGTCAAGCACTTCATGTCTCTCCATTCTCTTTCACAGCCCACACTGAGAAAGGAAGGCACTTCAACCCTGACACCTTGCTGTGTATCTGCTAGTTTGGCTGGGGCTCTGAATCAGTTCCTTACATATCAGTGGGCCATGGCCTGAGGATACAGGTGGGCATGGAGGAACAGAGACCGCAGGAGCACGCAGGGGTAAGCAAGTATGTCGGTGCATGTGAACTCCAAGGCAGTGTGCTTGCAGATACACTTCCCAAAGGAGACTGGCATTCAGGTCGCCCATGCTCTCACCTCAATGATATAGTCTTTTCCATCTTTGCTGTGGACAGCTTTGACAGCGCAGATATCAAGACCTCCGAACATTTCTGCACAGGCATCTGCCCAGAGTCTGTACCTGCAGAAAGCACAAGAGCATGAGCTAGGATTAGCTGTCCTTGGGTAGTCCACCAAAACCAGCCACCCACCCCACTGCCCATAGGAACACAAAGAGATTTGGGAGCCCTTATTACAAGGTGTCCTTCATATGATTTACTAGGTCCTTGACTCCCTCTCTTGTGCAGGAGATGGAGTAAGAAAAAAGAATCTTGCCTAAAGTTTCCCTTCATTTCAGATTGATTCAATCCTGCCCTCAAACCCACCTTAAAATGTTTCTTTCCCTCCTTGGTGTTTACATCAGATCTCCAGTTGGTTGTCATTCAGCCAAGCTATAAATATTTAGCTCATTTAATCTCCCAGTAGTGTTGGCCCCTCAGCGTTTGTATTGGCTTTGCCTGAAAGCCCTCCATTATGCAGGCAGATTTCTCCTGATAAGGTGTCCTGGACATTAGGACTGGAACAGGATCAGAAAAATGAGTGTCGAATTTAGTGAGGAGTAGCCATCCCCTCTCTGATCTGTAACGCAGTGGCTCCTGCATTTTACAATTTACTTTCAATTTTATCCTTTTACAGTCTCCTGCCTCCTTCTATCCCTTGGGTGTTGCTTCTAGTCAGGCGGTCTCATCACGTGGACCAGGCACTATTTGTTAGAGGGAGACCTACAGGCAGCAGCCCTTTTCCCTAGCCATCCCAGGATGGGAATGTGAGCTGGTGCCCCCTTAGCTATCCTGGTGTCAGAGGAGGAGAGAGAATGACAAGAGGCATATTATGGGGGGACCACATCCCCCTGCTGTGTGAATGAGGAGGGAATGAGGCAGCCTGGTTTTATTTCCTGTGCAGCTGTGCCGTGGTCCCAGCCATTTAAATAAAAATAATAATCTCAGAACAGCAGATCTGTAAGCAGGACTATGACAAGATGCAGAGAGCGGAGGGAAGGCCACAGTCTCATGAAAACACTGACATTTTGCAGACCCTGCAGGGACTGGGGAAAGAGCTGTTCTGGCTAAAGAACAAATTTACGTCCTTGAAGCCAGCCACAATCCCCACAGCTTTACAATATAATGATCTACTTGTGCAAACACTATGTCTCTGGGAAGAAGCAAAATTATGACTTACGTGGCTACTGGTGCTCTTTTATCCCTAATGAGGAGACCAAGTGTGTTCACCCTGGACCCCCAAGGAAGACAGTGTATGAGGAGGAGTCAGTAGCATAAGGAGGAGGAGAACTATGGACTGCATGAGCCAGGCAGGAGGCACAGAGAGCCCCTCTCATGCACTGCTGTGGCCCTGCATCCAGGGGCATCGTTATAGGAGCCACCGGTGCTGCTGAGGAGCATCTCTAGGTGTCTGGGTTCAACAGCCAGGCTCAGGGAATTGTTCATGCCAGAGGCTCTGATAGCTACACATCTTCAGTGTTTGTTGGCCATAGGTGAGCACTGGGAGCATCAGGGCTGCTGGGGTGTAATAGGAGTGTTATGGGGAAGAAGAGCATATTTATGCACGTGCACAAGGTGTTGCATTTTCAGAGGGTTTACTGTCATTTCTGCATTACCTGAACATGTCAATCCTTTGTACTACTGTTCAGTACAGCAGGTACTTCAGGTTGCTCCTACTCATCAGAGCATTTGAGCACATTCCTGCCTTGTTTCATGCACTGACATCTCACAGATTTCAACAGGGTTTATTGCGTTTATGGCTGAATAAGGCTAGAGTGGTTAATTGTGGTACTATGTCTACAAAACAAACCTTCAAAATGCAGTGTTGCAGGCTGGCAGGAATCTGGGTTTTAGCCCTACAACACTGCAATAAGGTAATGTCTACCCTTCATGTCCCTAGCTTCAGCTGTGTTATAAACAGCCAGGATGCATCATCATGTCCACTCCCCACAGTACTACTAGGGTCTTGCAGAATTGCCTTCAGCATCTGATTTGGGGCTCAGCTTCCCTGTTTCACAGAACTAAAGGTGCAGAAAGGACCCTAGATAATTGCCTGCACAACTCTCATGTTCCAAAGAGGAGACATTTCTCTAATCTGGTCTGAAAGAGGACAGAGATTTGCCATCTCTTTCAGAGAAACAATTTCTGTGCTATGCTATCCTTACTGTAAGAAAATAGAGGAAATGTTTAAAGGAACCTTTTCTGCTGTAATTTATTTCTTACAGTATTATACTTGTAAGTAGTGAGAAATGCCTATTAATAGGTCTTCATATATTGAAAGATTCTATGCTCTTTTTTTTTTTTTTCATCTTTAGGATGAAGTGGTGTTCAGCTTGTGGGCAACTTCTTCCAGGTCTGTAACAGCTAATGAAGGAGAGTGAACCTCTGTGCTGTGGGCAGGGATTCATTGTGCTTTAGTCTACACCTCTACTGGAAAAATATCAGTGGTTTGCTAACTGAAAAAGTTGGAAAACTACATAGAGCTACATAGAATTGTTGCATGTTTTTCTCAACAGTTCATTAGGTTTTCTCTGAACGTTCCTTTTATTGTCCTTTGAACTTTCTCCAGCTCCTTAATATTTGTCTTCAAATGTGGTGCCTAAAACTGGACAGTCAGAATTAATCATGATCCTGACAAATTGAAGGTATAATCTGAAAAAATCTTAAATTCACTAGGGATGAATGCCTACATGTAATCGATGGATTCTATAAATCTATCAATAATCTACTTAGGTGGGATGGAGAAAAGTGACGAGAACAAGTGATAGTTCTGCAGAACAGGAGTTACAGCAAAGCATGTTACCATGAGTCCCCAGTGTCAGGCAGTTGCAATATTAGCAAATATCACAGTGATTTGAATACATGGAAGTAGCATCTGCAAATTTTAGTCTGTGAGACACATGAGGGAATTCTTCCTGCTCTGTTCAGCCTTGAGAAGACCTTAGCTAAGACAGTGACCGCTTTTGTGAGCCTAAAGCAAAAAGTGCTTTCAGCACTTCAGCTGACAGTTTTTTTCCTCTGTTAAGCAGAAGAAAAACACTTTTCTGTGTCTGCCTCTCATTAGTAATGTACTTAGAATAACTTCATGTAACTTTGTGTTTTGTGCTTTGACCTTTCTGATTTTATCCCTACATGTTTGCACTGGTGTGCTTGGCCTAGCATGCTGGTCTTGTTTCCTGTGGTTACCTTCACTAAAGATCTAATGATTTAGCAATGTTGGTTTCTAGCTGTACTTTCAGTCTGTTCTTCAAAATAGGACAGTTTGCCTTTGTGTCCTTAGTATTTTTTAAAGAAAACACTCAGTCTTTTAAACTCTTTATCCAGCCTCCCAGGAGACCTCACTTACCGGTTCTCTCAATTAACCAAAGTCGGAAATACAATTCCTCCCTTCTAACCCAAGAATAGCTAATACTGTCTTGAAACACTCTTCCTTACCTCTCTGTCATTGCAATCTGCTCTAGCATCGCAGAACCTGTGTTTGCCTTCCAGTTTCCAGAGATGGAAGTCCTCCTAGGAAAACAAACCAAAAACACAACCTGAACATGAAAATAGACTCCTGACCCATCCTCCCGCATACTGTAGTCCTCATTCTTGACTCTGTGCTTGTACAGGAGGGGATGAGGCGAGGTTCTTCCTCCCAGAAGCCTTTCCAAATCCTTCCTGAACAACACTCCATACAGGGTATGTTGTCCAGACTCATGAAAAACTGACTGAGGATTTAGACAGAGAAACCTCCAAGGATTCTTGAGCACACATGAGGCTCTGTGAGTACTTTCTTTTTTTATACATCAGACCTAGGGGAGCTGAAATGCTTGTAAAAGATCTCTAGAATAATCACCCTTGTGTTCTGCAATGGGTAGCATCCTCCATCCATGGAACAGAAGCTCTCCAGGCAAATACTTGCTGAGCAGTGTCACAAAATATCAGCTCTGACATTCTGAGTCTACTTAAATTTGATTTCATTTGTACTTCTAGGTCCACTTCAATTTGATTTCAGTGGTACTGATGCCATAGAATATATTATCATACTGTCTTTTCACTGACTTTTCATTGACCTGTTGGTGGCTCACTGTGTTTGGACTTAGAGAATTTCTTATTTCAAAATCTTTGGAGTTTCATTAGCTGCAACTCATAGTTAATTTCCAAAAACTGTACTGTTGCTGGAAGATTCTAGGTTTCACCATCACTGTCAGGGGTGAAAATTTTCATTTTCTTGACTTTAGGCCCAAGGCAGACTTCGGACAGCCTGCTCTGACAACACTCCAGATAACCCTTCCACAGCGTACAAGCTAGGACAAGTCAACAAGCTGACAGGATACATCCAGAAAGACTCTCCATGCTGAAGAAGATTTAGGTAGAGATTTATGAGAGGAGTATGAGGTGTGATCCAACACTTCAGCATGAGGTTGTGGGAGCCCTTGCTGCCAGTTCTCTCGCATTTTCAGCATCATGTGCAAAAGACACTGAATTTGCAAAACTATGTTCAGCAGTGGTAATACTGATGTCCTGCTAGACTATAAACTTGGATCATTATAGCTGACTGCCTAAGGTTCCCCTTTACTCTTGTGAGAGACACTCTGGAGTGCTTTTTCCAATTCTCCTCTAAACTGGTACGTATAGTTGCTGTGAAATTTAAATTATCTTTGTAACTATGTTTAAAGGAGTGGAGTGGGGGGCCAAAGAAGCATGATTACTGTGTCGAATAACTGTGTTTCCATATAGTTGACTTTTGGGCCTGTTGCCTTCACCCAACATCCATATTGCTTCCCTACTTTCTAAGCAAAAGAATGGATTCCCCCTCAAGCTTGGACTGTCATTAGCCCTTTGACGGCCTGCAAGGTGAGTGTTCAATCCTCAGCCTTTCTTTCTCTTTTGAGATGGGATTCTTAGGATCGTGTTTTTCAGTTCTGCAGTGGGAAGAACCACTCTTTGCTAACATTTCTTTTTAACAGAAAATTGCCCTGCAGTGGCAGAGGACATCCAAAATCCCATTAGTACTGGTGGGAACTCCTGGGGTCTCATTAGTGACAAGATGATTTGACATCGGTGTTTAGAAAAGGTACCTGGCATACCAAATGCAGGCAGTTGTGTTGTCCCTAAGAAAAGGAAACCACAGCTTGACAGTTTTACAAGAAAATTTGACATGGGAAAGCTCCCAAAATAAGAGCCCTGCTCAAGCCATTGGGCTGATTTGTTGGACTTGTTTATGCCTATCCATCTCGAGCCAATTTTGGGCGTAAGATTTAAAATATATCTCTCTGCTGTATTCCTAACTTTCCTGTTAGGGAACTTTGCTGCTTTGAAACTGAAGAGTTTTATTTGAAGCCCACTGGATCAGACACCAAACCTTACGCCACAGCCTCTGTCAAGATCACTCCCTTCCAAGCATGTCCAAGCAGGTCAGGTGTCAATTGAGCCCCCAAACTTACAGAATCAAAGAATCACTGCATATTCTCAGTTGGAACAGGCTCAAAAGGATCATCGAGCCTGACTTCTGGCCCTGCACAGCACCATCCCCAAGAGTCACACCATGCGCCTGAAAGCATTGTCCAAATGCTTGCTGAACTCTGTCAGGCTGGTGCTATGGCCACTTCCCTGGGGAGCTGTTCCAGTGCCTGACCACCCTCTGGGTGAAGAACCTTTTTCTGATATCCAGCCTAAACCTCCCCCGACACAACTTTAGGCCATTCCCTTGGGTCCTGTCACTGGTCACCAGAGAGAAGAGATCAGTGCCTGCCCCTCCTCTTCCCCTTGTGAGGAAGCTGTAGACTGCGATGAGGTTGCCCCTCAGTCTCCTGTTCTCCAAGCTAAACAGACCAAGTGACCCCAACTGCTCCTCATATAGCTTCTTTTCAGTTTTGTTTTTTGAACTGTATGAAGTGAAAAAGGAGACTGAAGACAAAAATTTTTCCTAAGGATGTTCTGCCTCGAACCCCATTTCCCTTAGGGACTGAAAGTCAAAGTACTTCCAACCATCCTAAGCATCAGGGACTGTACACAATGTACAGTCAGTATCTTAAAAGAAGGGACCCCAGGCTTTTAGAGAACAGTTGCTTAAACAGATTTGTGACCACAACACCTTCAGCATTGTTTAGTATAAGTGGATAAACGAGCAGATCAAGAGCTGTTCGTGTCCTATACTCACCATCTCTAACCTGGGCTGCTTCTGTCTAAAAGTAGCTCTAATTTAGACACAGTTGATGTGGTGTCCCCTACAGAGCACATTGAACTGCACTAGAGGTGACCAGGTCAGAAATCCCACTAATGAAACTACAAAGGAAGGGTATTACCCTCTTACTAAGAGCTGGTGACAAGGATATCTCATGCCTGAAAGTCAGTAGCTGCTGGCTTAATTTAAAGTGAACAGCATTTCATGAGTCTTGACTGGAAATGATCCCCCTGTTTGCCTCCAGTTGGGGTGAGAGTGGAAGCATAATTTCTGCCCCAATTTCCCCTGCAACGTGAGCTGTTTTCATGTTTTCTCTTCACCAGTATTACAGTGGCAGTCAAATACGCTTGGTGGAATTTCAGGCATGTATCATATGCTCCTTATCTGCTGTTTTCAGACTGGCCCAAGGCATGGGCTAAGTAGGAGTTTGTTAGCAGTGTAAATCTGGAGTCACTGCACTGAAGCCAATGGGAAACCGAACTGAAGCCTTGGGTCATGGGCTGGAAGGAAGTGCATTGAACATCTGGGGCAGGGAGGAATGCATGACTCACCCTGCAGCATCCTCCCTCTGGCAGATGCTTGGTGCAAAGTAAACATAATCTGGAGAATTTCAGTGCAGTCTTTTCTCAGAAGAAAAGAGACTTTTAAAGTCTATATGTGTGGGTGAAGGTATAAAATTACTGGATAGATTCCATGGCTCACAGATCAAAGCAAGTCACTTAGTATGACACTACTGCAGATGCTGGAATTGCCTTTAAGGCTGAGATTTGCTAGCATGACTAATGGTTTTGAGTCTCCTGTTTGGGACACCAGTGTGAGCTCTGATATTTTGGGTGCTTTTACCTCTGTCCTTGGACATAGTAGGGATTTATTTATACCATAGGAATAACCTATTTTGTCTAATGCTGGGAAGGAAGGAACAGTCCCTGGTGGGACTGACTATACCACTCTCCCAAGCTCATGTCCATAAATGGCTCTCTCAATCTAAGTTGGCCTCCTGAGTTAGCAAGTCACTGGGTGAATCTTGCTGGTTGCTTTCTTTACTAATGAGCTTCATTTCTCATTAAGGTGTTCTCTGTTCATGACCATTTTCATATGAAAACATTTTTCCTTTAGCAAACAATTGTTTGTGCAGCTATACTCCCAAGTGGGATTAGGTCTTAGTGTGACTGCTTTCTTTCCTCAATCATCTGGTATTATTTCTGATCCCTGCTCTGGATGAGTGCATGGTGAGTGCAAATAATAAGTGAGGAGAGAATATGGTCAGGCTAACTTGGCCTTTGTTTCAGTTAGAGGCAGTTGGGGAGCTGGCTCTGGGGCCAAGGCTGGGTATGTTGGCAGGAATAGGGAATTTTAATTGATATTTTAAACCTTCTTTCCTTTGGCCAATTTGAGTCAGGCTCTCTGAGATGTTAATGTAATATTAGGCAACTGTGCTTTTGTTGACCTGATTCAATTAAAAATAAATTTTCTCTCATTGAGATCACATGAAGTAGGCAAGTGTCCCACATGTCCTTCCTTCCCATGAAGAATGTGACTCAGTCATTATCTAGTTTTCTTAAACATCTCTGTGCTAGGAATCCGCCTGGGAATTTTAAGCAGTTATAGCTGAAAAATACGTGATTGTGTACATTTGATTATCTTGTTTAACTATGTTGCAGCAGAACTATGGCCTGGACGTTTGTAAACATGGAACCAAAAGTCACAGTGTTGTGGGTGTTAGGGAACATATACAAATTACCTGGTGACCTGAAGAATGTACTGCTGGAGCTGACTACTTGTCCAGAATTCTGTGGCTGGATAAGGAGCTTCTGGAGAAGCTGTGCAGTGTGGTTTTTTTATCTACTGATTTGTAGTAAGAAGAAACAGGTGTCTTACTGACTCATGTGGTTACATCTCTAATTGAGTGTGGCGACTACTGAAGTTTGGCTGAATGCTTTTTAATACTTTTAAACATACCAGTGTTGAAGATTGCTGTCATGCCACCTCCTTCACTACCCCACACGGCAGGGAGGAGTTTTGGGGCACCCACAGAAATGTCTCACCTCCTCTCCCTCCTCTGTATGTGTCAAGGAGCACACATGCAAAATGCCCACAGAAACCCTGCGTGCTGCCCCGGCTGAGGCCGTTGGCACCCGGTGCTCTATGCTCCTCGTGTGACTGTGGTGCCGTGATCTCCAGCTGGGGCGAGGATAGGGTGCTGCTGTGGGCTGAAGGATGGGGTGCTGCTATGGCCTGGACACTGTAGGACCCCAGGAGTTGCAGCTGGCTCAATCTTTTTTATTTTTTCCCCCAGGTGGAAAGTGAGTGGATCCAGTTCCCACTAGAGGGTACTTGGAGCTGGAGGATTTTGCTGGGAAAGATGAGCCCTTCAATGACAGGATGGAGAGGTGATGGCAGAGCACGGTCATTATAGTGGGAACTTACTGAATCTCAGAAACAGACAGACAGAGATTTACATTCCAGAAACAATGACCTGACAGTGACTAATGGAGAAGATGATTGGTGGATGAAGAATCTGTGTTCAGAGGTGGGAGGAAAACGAAGGGTTATTCTTCAAGGAAATTAAGTCAGCTACCTAGTCCTGCCCAGAGCAGACACCGACTCAATCACATCCACAGCACTGTCTCCTCCCCATCTCGCTTTGGCATAGCCATGCACTCACATGTAAGCCTTGTAGTTGCTGCCAATTTTCTGGATTCGGATGTCATATTTGGAGTCAATGAATGGCTCGGTGGTGGCATAGGTTTTTGCCATGGCTACTATGCTGGCCATGTCCCGGAAGTCGTGCTGGTTCTCAACCTTGACCTTGATTATCAAAATCCAGCGAAAAAGAGACAAGAACAAAAAGAACGTGAATACTTTGTGAGCAGAAGTCATCTCTGCACCTGAATAGCACAATGTCAGTTAAACCCCACATCCACACAGCTGAGGACAGAGCAGGGCTTTTGTGATTTAAAGAGAGAAGTTCCTCAGAGCAAACCAACCCAGAGCAAATCCATCCCATTCTCCTTCCTCATGCACCAGCCCTGGTAAACCTGGCACCAGAGAGGCAGCTAGACCTCTGCCCAAATGGCTCTTGCTAATGCTCTTTGCTTTTGGGGTGCTCCAGAAAAATATTCAATCTCTTAAGAGGCATTACTCCATTCAAACTTTGGAACTGCTATTTCCCATGTTGGGGTGGATGAAAATAGAGTATTTTGAGCGGTCAGGAAATGCAAACCAGTTCCAGGAAATCAACATGAGAGCTGGTTGTCTGCCACCTCTGGGCTTCAATCCCCCGGCATTTCACATTACCCTCCTCCAGACTTTCTCTGAGGAGTGGTGCAGGTCTCTTGACTGGACACAAGCTCTGAAGGAAAAGGATGTCTCTGGGGGAGTTTGTGACTCTTGGGGAGATTAGTGTGAGTGTGAGGCAATGGGCACATGGGCAGGACAGCTGGTTGGGTGTTAGACTTGAGTCGCACTTGGAAACGAAAGAGCAGTTGACCTATGAGCTACAGTTTTTCTGAGAAGATGGCTTTTCACAGATCTGTATCCAGTTATGGGAAATGCTCTGTATCTTACTTAAAAAAAAAAGTGAAATGAAGAAGGACCAAAACAGTAGAAGTTCTAATGATATAATCCAACCTCTACAAAAGCTCATAGATTTTGGAAAGCAAAACTGAACAAGCAGGTAACAAAAACATAGTGGACTACTTCACCTCACTCATACCTTTAACCACAGCCTTTAGTGTATTGGCAAACACTTGTTTGGTGCATCAGAGAAACCTGTACAAGTCTTGTTCCTTAGGGCTGGACATATGCAGGAAGGGTGGATTAATTTGTGGAAAAAGGACCAAGACTCTATGAAAAGGATGAGCAAGTGAGTGACTTTCTTTACTTTATTACCCTCAGTTCGTATTTTGGTAATGCTTTGAGACTGCAGGTGGGGATTGCAACCCTGCTTTGCTATCACTTTGTGCACTGATAGGTGACAATCCATCGGTCTCTTCTCCAGAAGAGTTTCCCAGTTGCATCACTGTGTGTTAAAGGAGGGTGATGCCAGACTGTATGGAGCCAGCTGAAGGAAGCACATGCAGTGGTATTTGGTGTTTCTTCGCAAAGAACAAACAAGTGGCTTTACATATCTGCCTTCAGCCATGGGAGGGTGAGAGCCATCTTCACTAGGGAACAGAGGACAAGCTTGTTGCTAACCTGTTTTACTCTGTTTGGATGGTTTTGTGTAAGTGCCAGCTTACGCATCGGCCAAAGATTCGGCCACATCCTGTTGCAGAAAAGCTCTCAAAAACTGAACAGTTGTGGGGAAGGTGAAAAGTGCAACCAGTTTCACCCATGACCATTTCTAGATGCCTGAATAGGAAAAAGAACTCTCTTTGCTTCTCCTATTGCTGACCACCAAATCCCCCTAGTCCTTCTCCCTTTTGCTGTGGTGAGGGCTGTGGTCTCACTATCCAGGAGCTGCTGAGGAAAGGAGCAGAGGGACATGACAGTCATCTGTGGGAAGGGAGGGTACTAACAACAACAAAAAAAAGGAAATAACAAACACAAAGGGGATATGTAAGGCAACCATTATACGGCATCCAGGAGGAGCAGCCTTGCTCTAGGCTGTGTTGTTTCCCTCTCTGTCTGAGTGGGGATGTACAGGGCAGGGTGAGGTGGTAGGAATGCCCTAGAGGCGGCCGGGAGAACGGGAGAGGGAACCCAGAGCCTGGACTTGCAAAATACCAGAGGGAACAATGCAGGCTGTGTTGGAGCTGGGTATTTTTGTTGCACTGATAAGAGCTGCCCTGGGCTGAATGACATCAAGCAAGAGAGTCCCACCCAGATGAGATGATCGCAGGAGGGACTGCAAGGGCAGGCGACACTGACACGGTGTTACAACATATTCTCCCAGACCCTTTTGGGAGTGAGAAAATACAAAAGCCATTATATAATGACCTACTTGGAACAAGGACGTTTGTGGGATTTGAAACAAAGTGCTGTGCTTGTGCAACAGCTGTCTTTGGGCCCAAACAGAAATGTTTGCATCCTCAGCCCAGGAACATTTGTCCCAGAGCAGAGGAAAGGATGCAGCTTCCCCCTCCAGACTGGAATTAGACCATATTGATATGGCTAGAAAGGAGCTCATCTTGTTAAATGTGACTTTTCCTCAAAAATACAGCATGCTATGGAATGGAAGGGTCCACTTCTTCCTTCTCTCCACCACCCCTTCCCCATGGGGAGAGAAGGAAAGCAGTTGAGAGTGTTCTCTCTAATGTCCCTGAGGACTTTTGGCTGGGTTAATGAAGAGGGGGGACTCACCAAGGACACAAAGTAAGAAATCAAAGATAAAGAAAATTACTCCCACAGTGCAACGCCACAGCACAGTCCTCGGGAAGCAGCTCTGGCATCTTCCCTGGCCTGTACCAGAGTACTTCCCATGGACTTCAGAGAAAGAAACTCACAGAAATCCCCTTTTAAGAGATCACAGCCTTGTTTCCCACCAGGCATCAAAATAATCACCACACCAAAGCTGAAATCTGAGCCACCATTTGTTAATTGTTAGAGCCAGCCAAATTTGACAAAATAACAGCCGTGTTCTGGGTTAATGCTGGTTTATCCCAGGGTATGGTTATTACTTCATAAACAGGAAGCACTCAAGTTACAGTCAAATTAGATTTATTTTACTGCTTTATCTATTGAGTCCACCATTTTATTAGCTTTCTACTTTTAAATTTTGTATAATTCATTTCCTCCTGCCTTGTAACCCTTTTAGATGTTAATAAGATATCCATTCTCCCAACAGAAGAAAAAAATCCCAGACATAACCAAAGCCTGGGTGGATGTAGTGTGACACCAGAGGGCATTATTTAAGAAGGGAGTTTTAAAAATCATTCCAGAGCAAAGTTACCAATTTACCTAACAAGAGACAAATATGTCTTCTAAAATGGCAGGTTGGCCAATACACGAAACTGATAAAAGAAGTTGGAAAGAAACTAATAGGAAGCCATTTTCCCCCTCTCTTTTATTTTGCAACCTTCTCAGGATCAATGCTATATCCCATTAACTGCATAGAGGAGTGCAAACAGTGAGTACAAACACAGCCCCTGCCCTGGCAGCCTGTTTGCTTAGCTGCGCTGGCTGTTTGAGCAGCAATAGACTCATTCTGAAGCCATAAGTTGCTGTTTGCTGTAGTGTTTTAGTGACCTGTTAAGAAGGGTTTGGGCCAGTGTGTTGACAAATGCCTTTTCTGAGTAAGAAAGCTCCCTGGGATAATTTCTCCTTCCCTTCTGCCTCTGTTCTCTAACCCAGGCACCAGTGATGCCCTAGCATGCTCCCTGTTGAAAAGGGGAGTCTGGCTGGATTTCTGGGGACATGCTCACACAGATATGACTATCCCTCTGCCCTGTGGTGGCATCTCAGAGGCTGATACTGCATGACCTGCATCTGGTACCTGTTTGCGTCCTCAGCCTGCCCAAGAAGCACTGACCTTTCTGGCCTTGGCTGGAGGGCAGTCCAAGGGGCAGGTCTGGAGGAAACACTCTGCCCCACCCCTGCTGCACACCTTGTTTTGAGGCCTGCTTTCAAGGTAGGATTTTGGATGGGTTCTGGCGATGTTAAAACCCCAGTGTAACAATTTCCTGGGCAGTCTGAGCCACACCTGAGATCTGTGTGAGCATGGGTTCCTTCAGTGTGGAATCTATCTGGGCAGAAACTTCTGCTTGCTCTGTCTCATAGTTCCCTAATCTGCTGCCTCTTGTACATCCCAGATGTTCCTGGATGCCAGGGTCCCAGGGCTACGGCACTCCTCCCTCTTCCTTAGCCTAAGCACTGCAAGGTATTGCTTCGCAGTCCCCTTTTGCTTTCATTATGTGGCCACATGAAAAAATAATTGGGTTAGCCAAAGTGCCGTAATTATCTTAATCTGCTAGGGCTACCCTAGCCTTGCTTTTCTTGAGCATCATCCATTCTGAACTCTGCCTTTGAGGTTAACTCTGCCCTACAGGCTAAACACACATCACTTTGGAGATAACTTGCAGAAGCACTTTCCGTGTCCAAACTGAGGTTAGAGCCAGGTTCAGCTGGAAGGTGAGTGTCCAACGCTGAGCTGGGGCTGGGCTTGGCAACGTGGTGTCTAACTGAGTCTTGGTAGGCTTGTGAAAATGCTTGGTCTGAGTGTTTTCCTCCAGAGGAACTGGTGCAGCCACACAAAGCTTGTGATTTTTTGTCTATCTCGACCTGCTCTCAGCCTTTCTGTAGGGACCTTACCATCCTGGGATAGTGGGTCTTCAGGAACAGATCTGTGCAGACTCTTTCCTGAATTTCTCCTTTCCTGTACCCCAAATTATACTCCCCTTCTCAGAAAATACCCGATCCAACTGACACACAATCAGTTTAGGCCTAATTTTGACCCACCCCAAAGTAGTAAAGTCACAATGGGGTCTGCATTTCCTTATTATCCTCACACTGAAGTTCCCAAGATGCTGTCTTTAATGCATTGAATGTTCCTAATACAGAGCCCAGGTCCTGGCTGCTTTGATCCTTGGTGCCCTGGGTCAGTCACTGTTTCCTGTGTCCAGAAAAAGATTTCAGACTGATGTGCAAGAAATGTGGATGTTTTTGCTATTTTCAAGACATTTGGAGCATCCTCACTCATGAGTCAGTGGGAATTCAGTGATTGGGCTGCTCTGTTGTGAATGGATGTTACATGTCAAGTCATTATTTGTCTTCTCTAAAAGAAAATATTTGTTCCTTGACAAACTGAGGCAGCCCTTTCCCCTTCCTTTCCTCTTTAGCACACTGGATTTTCAAAGCTCTCACTTTTGGAACATTCTATTTCTAGTCCCAAGAGAGACAAGGTGACGAGCTGTCCTTCCTGATAAAAACCTTGCAGTATTTTTACATTACAGAGTGGCTCTGTTTAGTTTGTGCTATATTTATACCAGGGAAAAAAACAGAAGAGAAGTCTTTCCCATCCAGTAAGAGAGAAAATAACTCTGACCATATTATTATGAACAACAAGTTTTTCTTCTACAATGTAATAAATTCATCTGAGCCAGGATTTGTACTGGGAAGGTGTTTTCATAATTATGGGGCAGGAGGGGACAGGAGGTGACTCTTAAACTGACCTAATTAGAGAGGTCTAAAAATAAAGTAGGAGTAGCAAAAAAAACCCCACCAAACTCTATATAAAAATTGATATAAATATATGCAAAGTCACGTGAACAGATACTGGTTTTCCTCTCTTTGTAGATATGGCAGTTGTTTCCTTCTCATGATCTGATCAGGAAGAGGTGAAGAGGCTCTCTGAGTGAATTTGCAGTACTGGGCTCTGTTCCTAGGGCACTTTAGGGTCATGTTAGCACACAAATGGCAAATACTAACACACTCAGAGCTTTATTCTTTTCCATGGGCTCTGGCATTATGAGATCCGGAGTCAGGAAGAAGTGTTATTCCTTTCTCACTGCAGTGCTCTCCCTATTCAACAGAGACCCCCAATCACTTCTGGGGTAGGTAGGCTCAAACTGCACAATGCTTAAAAATGCCTTGACCTCTAAGGAACTGCTGGGTAAAAACCAGCTCTGTCCTGCACAAGGAAAGACATCTCCTTTCAGTGTCCATCCACGATTTCCCTGGAAGAGTCCTTGAGTACTGTTGAGCCTGTGAGTCTGGGCAGCTTAAGTACAACGTGAGAAAGGTCCTTCTCTGCTGACTCCATTGTAAACAGCTGTCTAAGCAGTATTTCTACAGATATTTTATTTGTATCAATACTGCACAGGGCCAGCAGCACAGAGAGCACTTGTTATGACCTTCCAGTGCCACTGAAATATGAAGTGACTCCAAATTTTGGAAGGAGGATAACAATGATCATGGGAGGGGCTGAGGGGCATATGTTCTGTTTTTAGGTTAGAAGATTGTCTGTTCCTGGGTGAAGGCTATTACTGGTGTCTCTGTTCAAGTCAATAGAGGGGCTGTTGTTTCTGCATTTCTCAGTGGAAATTTCAAAAGATGCCTTTTATTGCAAATTTGTTTTCTCCATCTCCATGTGCACCTCACACGCACACATCACTTGGCAAGAGCCCTGTTTCACTGCCACCCCTTTTGGTTCTGATCTTGAATTATAGCTGTTCCTCTCCCAAGCCCAAGACCGTTGTGATGACCCACCCTTAAGGGGAAGGCAGTCAAAAGAGCCTATTTTGTACAAGTCCTAATGTGGTTATTTTTCATTTTAGCTTTGAGGATTCTTTGTTCAGCCCTCTGATTAAAAAATGTGGTGAGTGAATTTTGTGAAAATTATGTCAAAACAAACAATATGTGAAAATGACAGTTATTACAATTATGCTCCTTCTAGCAATTATTGCAAAATAATAAACACTCAGCACTTGCACTGCCAAGAACCTGATGAACATGAGTTAGCAGTAAGTATCAGGTAATCGTTATAATTCCTCTGGTCTGTAACACAGAGAAACTGAAGAAAACTGTGAAATGACACAAATCTCCCTGCAAGCAGATGATGGAGCTCTTTGGGGAAGAGGCATTTTCTGCCTCCAGAATTTTTCTGGCTCCTGGCCACTGCCTCAGACAAACAAAGAATAACAGTGCCTGGACTTCCCATCTTTGCTCATTCTTTTAAGTGTTGGTGCCTCCCATTACACGTGATTTTATCATTAATAACAAAAAAAATAAGTACTTCCTTGAAAATTTCTGTTGGTAATAACACTGTAACCTGAATGCTCACATCCTTGGAAGCACCAATTACAGGTACAAATACATGGCTCGCTATCTTGGCGTCATTTGTTGCAGTAAGTACTATTTTAATACTCACATGTGTACTTTGGCTAATATGTTGGTTATTTTATCCTTTGTTTCTCCAGTCACTGCTTTAATACAAAACGTGACCTGATGCAGGTGCTTTATTAACATTTACTTTATTGCACTCATCAAACCAAAAGCAAATCTCTTTCTTTTCATGTTATGTGTATTTTATAGCTAAATACCTGCTATTTCCTGCTATTATCTCTACTTCTGAAGACCAGTGCAAAGAAATAATTTAGCTCTCTGTAATCTCACTGCTTATTGCTTTTGCATTATGATGGTTAAAAACACCATAATGTCTCCCAGAAACTTCCCTCTTCTGCATTACTTTATTGTAGGTTTGATTTTTTTACCTGTCGGTGTTACTTTTCTAGTATACCCATAATTCTGCTTCTCTGGATTTCTTCTGATATTCTCTGTGGTTTCTTTTGTCAGTCCCACTTGGGCTTGAACCCTACTGTTTAAAAAAAAGCATGCAACAAATTCTTGTTACTTGTGTTTTAAACCAGCTGATTTATTCTTTGTTTTATTTTATCTTTCTCTCTTTTATTTTTGCTCTGGCAATGAATGCAGTGAGACTGAAGAAAGAAAATTTAATCAGTCTCAACTTTCCTTCAGGCTGCTTGTGGCTGGATAAGGGCCCAAACTAAAACCATAAGGTCAACAACCCTTGCTTCCTGTACCTTCTCCATCTACTGAACAGGGCAGTGTTGAAACTCAGTGCCCAAATGCACATCCAGACTTTGCTAGTAGTCACTAATTTCATAATGGACTAAAGTAAACTTGGCCTCAGACCAATTCTTTCTTCAAAGATGCTGGCTGTTAGCCTATCTTTATCTGGAACGACTTCCTACATACCCTCCTTGTACTGCTGAGTACAATTGTGCCAGGAGTCTGAATAGAAACTCTCTTCCTCTGTAACTTGTAACAGCAAAAATCAACATAATAAAAGAATAAAATGGGAGGGAAAGTAAGAGGTGGAAGAAGATCTGGTGTGTGGTGCAGAAGACAATAGCTAAATGTTCTGCTGAGAGTTTTGTCTGGAAATGCTGTTAAGATTGGAGTACTTTTCTCTGATTCTACCCTCATTTCTGTAGCGGCTCAGGGTCCTTGGTGCATGAGACACACGAAGCCCTTGCTGCATTACAGGTGAAATGGCAGAGCAGTCAGACACATGTGGGCTTGCAGGGTCTCAGGGGAGAGGTTTCCCTCCTGGTTTGTCCTGGTTGGTTTTTGCTAATGAAATCCTTCCTAGGAACAAGTTAGTGGCTCCCTACAAGCACCTCTAGGCTGTCTGCATGCACTCTAATTCAATAACACCTCTGCCTGCTTAACATAGGCAGAACCAATATATTAACCAACATTTCCTGCTTATTTACATGTTTGTTCCTGGATGCTGAAAGCCAACTCCACCACTGGCACAGGGATCTGTGTCCACTTCCTCCCCGGCAGCTGCCATCCAGACAGGGGAACATTGCAATCAAAGCAAGAAAGATTATTAGATCTTCCATGTGCAATCCAGCAAGCCAGAAAGGGCTTCTGTTTCCAGAGCACAAGAAAACAAACTGTACCAAGTTTAAATTTGGTGTAACTATATATATTTTTCGGGCAAAGTGTGAGGCCAGGAGAAGGTCTGTCTGCTCTAGGGAGGCACTGCGAGAGGCGTATCAGTTACAAAGTTCATGTACCACTCAATTGGATTCAGAGATGATACCTCAGAATTTTGTACTTCTGAGCAAATAAGGTTTTAGACAGATAGGGGATGACTTTTGAAAAGATATATGCAAGAAAGAGGAGACTCAAGTGCAGCAGGAATGTGCTGGTGATGCCTCACTGAAAGGGGAGCCCAGTCACCCCAAGAAACAGGGGCTGCTAATTCACTGAGGGAATAAAGATCCCAGAGAGCCTGGGAAAAACAAACAGGTCCTTCTGGGTAGTGAACTGTTTTTCAGGATTCCTTGGCAGGCAACCAGCCACTCTGCTTTGTAAGGTCTTGTTCTTCCTTGCAAGGAAGAAAAAAATAACTGAAGGGCTCCCGTTTTTTGAATAAGGTCATCATAATGCACTCCAGAAGCCCAGCGTTACAGCTCCTCATTGTGAGTGCTACGGGGTGTAGCTGCACTTTACAGGTGCTTGAATAAACAACACTACCACTTTCAGGAGAGGAGAAAATGTATAAAGGACAAGCCTAATGACTTCAGCCCAGCCAGCTTTCCCCCCACGCTTCACCAGCCCCCCTTCCCGCATCCCAGACAGCCTCCAACCCAGTACCACTGCCTGTCTCCAAGGGCGTGACAGCAGAAAAAGGCCTTTTCTCCCACAGGAACAGCCAGTGCGACCCAGATAGGTTGTGGGGAGGTTTAACCCCTTTGCTGGCTGGTCATATGTCATGTGTAATCACAGGAATGCTGTGCCACATACATATCTGTTTCCAGAGATACATATTTTTTTTCTTTTACTTACCTTCCCCATTCCAGCATGAGCATGTCCCAGCTTGACCACTACAGGAAAATTTGGAGTTGTGAGCTGAAAGACAAAAGAAGGACTTTTTCATTAGTTATTTTTTCCAGCCACTGTATTTGGAGTAATTTTCTTTTATTTAGTTGCTTTTATCCCCCTCCTGGATGCTGTAAACTGAAGAATAAAAAGGCCAAATAAAGTTTGTCTGGATGGTAGGGAAGTGAGCAAATATCTCTTTACTGGGTCCCATATGATTGAAAATGGAGGCCTGGCAGAATTCCTCAGATCTGACCTGCTTTTGCTGCGTGATAGCAGTTTTCCCACCCTGTACATATGGATGTGTGTACACTCATACGCTAGTAAAACACAGATGCACATGCAAGCTTGAGTAAGTGAACACTTTCAGATGCTGAAAACATCTGAATGGTGAGAAAGACAAAGGTTGTTTGTTCTTTTCCACACGGACTGCTTTGGCCTTAATAGTGAGTGTACCCCTCCCACCAGTGGGGAGGGTGGGGAGACAAGGAGAGAAGGAAGTGGGGCCAACCCTTAGGTGCGACTCACAAAGTCTATCTATTCATAAAGCCTGTTCTTCTCTATTTTCAGAGGTGGGTATAGTGAATAAAAGAAAACAAAGAAGGGTTGGAATCAGCAATAAAAATAGAAAAAAAGTCGTATGTTCTCCCTGGCTTGTGTGGTGTTTCCATTGGGCAGGGTGCTGCTACCCAAGGCATACAAGGTCATCTTAGAGCACATGTGGGATTTTACTTGAAGAACTGCAAGTACCCTCTCTGCCTTTTCTTCTCCAGTTTCACGCTCATGCAAGGATTCACTTGAAGTGATGGGCTCAGAGCTGGGTGGCTGTACTGGTAGGAAGTGCACATGTCAGGAGTAACTAGGATATATGCACCACATCTCCCCTATGTACTGGTTGGTCCATTTCTACACCTCTGCTTGGCATCCCTGTGATCTTCATCTTGTCTTGTGCTCATGATTCTTGTGATATAAATGCTATTTGTTCAGTATATAACTGGTTATTTTTTATTCCATATTTCATTTCCTTTAAAGACACTTCTGTCCTTACTTAAGTGCCTGAAGTGATGAGCTCTATTCATTAAGCAGTTAACCTGGAGATCTGGCAAAGGGAGGCAGTTGAATTTGGATGGATAAATGGGTCTCCTATTTATTTAAGTTTGAGAATAGATAAACAACTTGTTCTTGTGCTAATTACCAATTGTCTGTATGGACAGGCAGGCACTACACCCTAAAGATAGAATGGTGCTGCAGTCTCCATCTGTGGCAGCTCACTATAAATAACAAAATTAGTAATGAACACTGATATGTTTTGCTATTCAGCTGCTTATATAAAGAAATGTCACAGGAGAGTGGAACAGTGAGTGCATCACGTCCTCAAGCAGCCTGTGTCACTTTCTTCAGGCAGAAAGCTGAAAGATCTTCGGACCACAGAAGGGCACAATAAATTACAGTCCTGGCACAGGCAGGGACCAGAACCACCGCTTCAGAAGAAGAGGCAGGAGACTGATAGGTGGCCATCCTGAAGTCAAATGGTTAAGTATATGTCCAGGCACATGAATTTGTCCTCTATTTCACCTTTGCCTCTTTAATTCATTGTAAGAGCTTGAAATTTAATTTATGCTGGCATAAATGAATCATTTGGAGGACTGCACCTGAGGCTTACTGAAGATAGGGCTATGGATGGACCATGCCAGATCTTTAATGCTGGAAGATGAAAGGTAACCTAGGTAGTTGGGGCACCCACCTGCTCAGGCTCTGGGAGACGTGGCTCGCTTCTCAGCTCTCTCATCCCTGCCCCATGCCCTCTGTTTGAGCCAAAGCACTTGCAAGCCCCGGCCTCTGTTCCCTGTTTGGGAGCGGAGGCAGCAGCTGTTCCTACAGCGCAGGAAAAGCAAAGTGCGTGCTGTGAGCCCGCCTGATACCCTGGCAAGGAGGCCACAGAAGTGTGTGGGATAGATAATGCTCTATCACCAGCTCAAAGCAGACAGAGGCAGGAAGCAATGTCTCTGCTGCCCTGTTTTTTGTCCTCTGCCTATGGTGTTGCTAAGGGAGCCTGCTTGGGCATGGGGCCCAGGAGTGGGAAGCATCTGTTTTCCTGTATACATGCGAAGAAAGTTTGGGATCCAGTAAACAACCCAAGTTTATTGTTAGTCTGGAAAATACCACCGGCAGTGACAACGTGCTCCGCAAACGTCTCCCTTTCTCTTTGCTTCTTGGAAACATGAGCTCAGCTTTCTTACTAAGGCTTGGTCTCATCCCACGTAGGGGTGATGAGCTGGTGTCAGAGCATGCTGGGGTCACGTGTGGCTTTTCCTAAGCAAAGTGCTTGGGGCTTGGGGTGAGACAGATCCAGACTGTGAACATGTGGTAGCCTCGCTGGGAAAGCTGTGGCTCCAGAGAAATGCTGGTTAGCCAGGAATCTGCCTCTGCCACTGAAAAACCACCAAATTTCCACGTACATGAACCTGCCTTATGGAGGAACCAACAAGAGAGTATGGCGCATACACAGAGCTGCATTATATAAGGAGTTTATCTAGTGACAGTGGAGTGCCCTTGGCCTGTGCTGAAGTTAAGTGTAATCAAAAGCTCTCCATAGTCCACAGGACTAAAGCAACCAGTGTCCACAACCACCCGCTGGAAAGCCCTTGCTGAAGTGGTGGAAGTGGTTGAACGCCACTGCAGTCAATGGGGACACCTCCAGCTTCCACCAGAGTCTTGTTGGGACTCGAGTCCCATTTTTGTTGCTAATAAGGTGGCCAGCCAGCATACTTGGCAAGCACCCAGATGGATAGGGAAGCCGAAAGAAGGGAGAATCTATTATACACACGACTCTGATGCAATTCACACACAAACGCGGTGAGAAGTTCTGAGGGTGGCCTAAGACACCACACGGGCAGACCCCTGAGATGAGTATTTACACATACTGACTCACACATTTCCCAGGAAAGAAGATTATTATAATCACAGAATAGCACCACATTTTAATAAGAAAAGCATGTTTTTACTGAAATCATGCAAAGATATATGTCTGTGTCTTTCTATGTGTTGCAAGGGCTCTTTATTTCTCGGAAAAGTAGTGAAAAACACTTTGATCATTTTAAAATGTGCATGAACTGTTGACAGGACTGTTATAGATGAGGTCTGCAGGTTTTGAGATGGGACTGTAGTGCTACAGCTAGCTCAGTGATCATACGCAGGGTTTTAGTTCATACGCATAACTCAACCCTTTGAATTAAAATCTTACAAATGTATTCCCAGAGCTTGTGACAAAGCCTTGAGATGCCAAGGTTTACATAAATGTCTAGAGCTTGGTGTATGTAGAGGCCTGTTAAGAGTCAAACAGTATTTTGAATCCTGAGCTAGGAACTCAGCCAAGTCTTCTTTGGTAGTAGTGAAGAGAGAGTCATGAAGTTATTTCCAACTTAGAACACCGATCGCCCAAAGTGTACCATTTTAGCCCCTGATTTTCAGGGCTCTGCTCTGTGTGTAGTGTCACTGCAAAGACCACTTTGCAGTTTATCAGTTTTGGCACTGGTGTGTAAAATGAGTGCTGGTATGCACACATTAGCCTTTATTTGAAAACATGTGGCTGTAAACTGTGACACTTTACCCTCTGCCCCTCCTTTCCAACAAATAATGAGGGCTTCAATATTTCCTGTAAATTTATGAATATTTTCTCTATTCTTTACTGGTGGAGCAGTAGAACAGAGTTGGATCTTAATTGATCTGAAGGGAGGAATCTTAGAAAGGCAGTGTTCAAAGCCAGGTTGGACAAGGCCTTGAGCAACCTGGTCTAGTGGGAGGTGTCCCTGAACATGGGAGCGGGGGTGTAAATAGGTGATCTTTAAGGTCCCTTCCAACCCCTTAAGCTTTTATGGTTCTGTGAAACCTGATCTAAACCATAAATACAATGCTTTTGACTCTTTTGTTTCACTGAAACCGCCAATTGTCAATCAGTATGAGAGATGCTGATTTTAAGTTTGTGATTTTATGTACAGTCCTGTAGAATGTCTTTTTTGATTTCCTTCTGTTATGTGTAGTTTTGTGCATTAGTTCACATTATCTAGCTCATTTTATACAATGAACTTTCAGTTTCTAGTACTATTCTTTCTTCTGCAAAACCATTCCTATCAATGCTAAAATGAATAGCACAGGCTGCAGTTACATCATGGATAATATTAGGAAGGATTTGAGGTGGTGGGAGATGGAGTCATTAAAACTTTGGTCTCTTGGCATCGGTGTTGTATTGCCATAGCATCCAGTGTTTTCGACTAGGCCAGAAGGCCCCATAGCACAAGGTATTGTAATTTTGGCTTCATCCTTCCCCCAGAAGAAATATTCTGAATGTTTCTTTTATACTCTAAACCTGATTTTTATGTTTATTTAGCTGCTTTTACTTGTATGACGACAAAGTCTGTTTTGGGTGGGTACCTAATGGATGATGGGAATGTTGTTGGTGCACTTGAAAGCTGAATGTTGGAAGTAACATGTGTGGCACTTCCCTGGTGTCAATTAAGTTGAAGGAGCAGTGAACATATAATTTCCTGTAAAAGCAAGCAAGCTGATTCAAACCTACAGGAAAACAATGATGTCATGATACGATGTCATTGTGTTTATGGAATTATCTTACTAAAAACTTGAGCTGAAGATCAGCATTCGTTGCCTGCCAGCCTTGCCAGGCACGGCCAGATCAGGGCTGCATGTGATATGGATTCCTGTAAAACACACACCTGTGTATTGATTACTGTATGGTAATTGGAGCACAATGAAAAAAAAAAATCATTATCTGGGGAAAGAGGGCCTCAAGACAGCTTTCAAGACAGCTGAAGTAAATCCTGAGGAGGAGTAGGTATCTGCAGAGGTCTCAAGAGGAAGGAGGAGATAGGGGTTATGTTGAGAAGAGCAACGAGAGACTTGTGACAGGAGGAGTCCAATGACAGCTGGATCAAGACAGCATTGTACAGGTGGGACCCGAAGCAGTGAGGCAGTTGATGGATGAGATGGCAGCAGATGGTAAAAAACCATCCTTTGATTCTCCCATTGCTTTTAAAAAACACAACAAAAAAAAAATAAAATGAAAAAAAGAAACCCCAACAGCAGCACGACTTAATCCCCACATCCTCGAGTAAACAAACCACAAACCAGTGTTTCAGGGCTCCTAACACTTGCTGTGGTTAGAATGGGTCATGGAAGTGAATAAAAAGGGGTAAGCACAAACCGGAACGTTTTGTCATTGATTCCACCTCTAATGTTACGTAACTTCTTTATTTGAGACAGGATGTATCTGGTTTCCCCTAGTGGAGAATAACAGTGTGAGCATTTGATGTTATTCTCATTCCTTTGGAGCTCCAAGTGTGAGAATTATATGAACATATCCAGACAAACAGATGCTCAGCAAAAAATCCCAAAATGCAGTATGTGTATGCACATGTGCATGCTTGCATTCGCACACATATCTAGCAGTCCTGGTCAATAAATCCCCATTACCACGTATCAAATCACAGGCAGGTTTTTTAAAGGTTCTATGACTACATAGAAAACTTCTATAATTCCTTAATGCGTGATGTTCACTTAGCTATTTTGCAGTGGTGCCTTTAAGGAAGCTTCTTGTCTTTCCTTTTTTTGCTAGGAGAGTGAATACATTCTCCCAACTCCTTATGTTGAGAAACTGTCCAAATATTTTTTGTGGGATGCAGTGAAAGAGAAGAAGAAACTCTTGAGTTTCCTTTTCCCCCTGACCTGAATAGTGTGCCTTTTGCTATATTTTTCTCTAATTAGAAAATTCCATCCCCCATGTAAACATATTGCCAAGGAAGAGATTGTGAACACCAATTGTTAACAGGGTAGGGAACTCCCTAGGAATTTTCTTTTGATGGGTTACCTTTGGAAAAACTGTAGCATCTAAGCTATGGTAAAAGATATAAGAAAAAGACAGATGGGAAATAAAATGCTTTATGAATTTATGCTGGAGTCTTCGAAGTCATCATTTCACAAGATACTGGCCAACAAACCTCTCTTTCCTTGGCGGGCTTGACTGTCCCTGTTTTTGGGAAAAATCTGAATTCTCACTGATTTCAAAATGGGCAGCCATCGGGTTTCTTTGGAGAGAAAAAAACTTCCCTAAACCTCACAGAGGAAACCAACATTTTGCAACAAGTCTCACTGAAGCCAGTGATTCCCCTGTTACTGCTGGTCTCTAATCTCACCACACAGTCTGCTGCAGGTATGCACCGAAGGACAAGGTGCATACGGATCTCCCCCCAGCTTTTACACGCAGCGAAGCCGTATGCCCTGACCGCAAAGCTGGGAGGCCCCCACATGACTCCAAGGGCTTACTTGTGATTTCACAGCCTTCTGTAGCACATCTGAGAGTGGTGCAGTTGTGTCAGTGTAAACTGAGGAGTGGGTCCTGGGCTTATTAGTACATTCATTGAGAAATATCCGCCTGCCACAGAAATGGCTCCGAAGTTTTCTTGTAAACCTCATGCTGTTGTAACTGCCAATGACCCCGTGCAGGCTTGGCTGGCATTGCCATGTCAGATGCTGGCATGAGCAACGAGCCATGGATGCTGCCTGGTATGGGTAATGGGATACTGGAACACTTGAAATACTCTCTGGGCTCCTGAAAGCTCTTGGGCAATGAATCACTGCCTCCTTCCTTCTTGCCATTCTTCAGCACTGAAAGCTATAGAAATAGCAGCACAGAAGACCAGGCAGACACAGTTGGACTTCTTTGAAAAATCCATTTTTTATACTTTTTAAAAAGCACAATTAATAATCTTGATTAATGCCTCAGGAGAGACTTTGGACATAAAGAAGAATGAGGATTATGGGAAGTATGACGCTGCAGCTGGCATCTCATGCCACATCTATACTAGTAAACAGAACAATGACATAGCAAAGACACTGGCCCTGATTTGCCTATACTGTTAAATTGTTAGATCAGTTTCTGGCATATTCTGGCTCAAGATGAATAACCTTCTCCCAAACATCTCCCAAGCACAACATGGAACCAGCATAAGTCTGCAGACATGCCCCACAGAACACTGGAGGCTAGGAGAGCTTGATAGCACCACTGTTGTTGGGCCATGACAGAGCTGCCAGAGAATGAGCCTGGCGCTGTATGGTTTGCCACTGTTAACGTAGCCTCTGTCTGTCTCACTGGGTTGGGCACGAGAGTAGTTCTTACCTTGCATTATGCCCTGTCTTTGTACGCTCCCACATGAGTGTTTCACTTTGGTTGTACAGACAAACGGTGCACCTCATGCAGCCAGATGCCATACCATTCCCATATGACAATTTCCACTGACTACGTTTTTTAGACCGAATTCACAGTGGGTCCTTTTTTGGCTTACAGCCACAGATATTTACACCCCATTTCTTTTGCCCGCTGACCTGGAAAGTCAGGTATTGCCTCACAAGAAAAATGTTTGAGCTATGGGCTCAGTTTGTTCTATTTTACAGCTAGATCATATTTTCAGCATTTTGAGTCCTTAGGCTCATGCAGGAATTCAAATACTTTGCTAATGTGGCCTGGAGTGAAACACACATCCCCTTCTTTTTGTGCTCTGGGACATAAATCCTGTTCCATGAATTTACCTCCCCCATGGGCTGCACATGGAATTAAACACTGGCAACAGCTCTTCCTAACCCTGAATTTGCTGTGGTATCTTTTGTAGGCATCAAGAGCAGGTGGGAGCCAGGTATGAGCTCTCTTCTTCTTACATCCTCATTCTTGTGCTTCACAGTTTCAAGCTTCTTTCTCCAGATAAAAATCTTCTGTGTTTATCCAGACTGATTTTTGGCTCATGTCAGAGACATTGAGGACATGAAAGGCAGCCATTGTATCCCATGTTTGAATTAGCTCTGTGTCTTTTGAGATTTCTTGGGAACTTTCAAATTACATGTTTTCGGTAGGAGCCAAAAACTGTAGGAAGGGCTGTATTTCACAATCTCTCCAAATTCAGCAGTTGCTTGGGAAAGAGAATGAGGTCCCAGGGGGCAAATTTTATATTTTGAAAGGCGGAAGTATCACGTTTCAATGATTCAGTGAATGAGCACTAATTAACTTCTTCCCCCCTCCCCAATCCAAATGGGACACGGAATGCTTTCAAACTGCAAAAGGGAAGTTTTTCTGACATGCATTTAATTTCTCCCTGTTTCATTCTTGAGGATTTTGGAGATTTCAGTTTTGGGTTAGGTAAATACCCAAAACCTTGGAACCCCTCAAGAGCTGAGAAATACATTTTCCTGCCTAGGCTTCAAGGGCATGAGCCTACAATGGCACCACTTGGGTATTTGTCTCCCTCTTGTGTCTCATTCCATGAGATAAGATACAGTCCTGCTCCACCTGTTTGCTAAAGCCACTAGAGCTCCCAATGAAGTGGAAGAAACTGTAGGTGACCTGTGCTCCTAACAGGTCTGCAAACTCAGTGCTGAGAGACAACGTAGTTTGATATTAGGAGTAAAAAGCAGAAGGGAAATCAAGCAGGCTCCACAAAGGACACAGGCACAGTTATTTTCAGCTGGGCCTGGATTCTGTTTACATCTTTCCCAGCTGTAACAAGGACGGGGCTCCTGAAGTGAAAGCATTCAGACGAGGACAGAAGAAACCACTGTGTGGATCAGCCTTTTCATCTCGCAACCACCACCTCAGCCAGCGGCATTTTTCCCCTGCTGAGCACACACTGATGTACCACAGGCTGCAACAGCCAGGAATGGCAAAGAAGCAGGAAGCAGAGAAATTCCTTTTGGAGTAACACATAGACCCTCTTCTTTACCTTGGGCAAGCCTGGAGTGGCAAAGGATGCTGTGGTCTCTGTGAGCCCACTCCTTCTGTTTGTCTAGAGAAAGGGTTCACCCTTTACTGGAAAAAGAGGTGGAGACCTAAGCTGATTTCATCTGTGAGGCAATATCTCCACTTCTCAGGGATAAATGAGACAAATGTTAGTGAGCTGGTCCACGCCCAGTACAGGAAGGCATTTGTTTTTTTCCCAGGCACAGTGCTGAGGCTGTTGCGGGATCCAGGTAGGATTTTGGAATGTGGGCAGAAACCCACATGGATGTGCCCAAAAGAAGGGCATTGGGTTCAGCAGGGGAGCTCATGCCAGGCACTCTGGCTGGAGGTAGAACCAGTCAAAGTCAAAGTCTGAAACTAGTCTGGAAAGAAGAGTTTCTTTAAAAACTTTTTTCTTTAATACAATTCTACCTCTTTTCTTCCCATCAAACTTCATGCCATTAAATTATTCTTCAGAACTAGTTGCTGAAGTCTTCTATTGTGGTCATGGCTTTAATTCTCGTGGAGGTAGTGCCAGCACCTCAGTAATGCAGCAGCTGAACTTCTCTGCAGAGTTTCTGTGCTGCACAAACTGCTGCTATCAAAATACACAGACCAAATTTCAGGGGAGCAGGAGTGCCTTTTAAACAACAACAACAAATCTTTGCACAGATAAAGAAAAACGTTTGCTTTCTCAAAGAAGCTAAATAATACCTTAACTGTTTAGGCTTACATAAAAGCTGTAAAGTGAAGTTAACGTGTAAAAAATTAGTTTCAAATGGGAAAAGCCAAATGGACTTTTCATTTTTTCTTGATTTTGTTTATTAAATTCTGAAATCAAAGAGAGTTTTGTATACACTTATCCTTGCAGACTTCTCAACTGATTGCTTTTCATCCATCAGTTGTGGGTGGGACAATAAAGAAAATATTCAAAACTTCCCATGCAGAGGTGGCTTGGCTAATTCCATGCTCAGAGAATAGCAGGTGTCCCTGCTATGTATCTGTGCACTTTTGGACTTCAGTAGCAAGAATCTCTGATACTGGGCCTTGAGGACAGAGTACTATTTCATATGCATTTTGTAGACAGCCCTAATTAGTTAAATTAGTTTGTCTGCATCATAAATGTAAAGCAGCGCACACTGGATTTGTCTCTAATTGTGGCATTGCTCTGGTGATGGGTTGCAGACTTTTTTTTTTTTTTTTAACTTTCTCATTAGTACTTAGCTTAAGGCATTTGTGAGAAACCACAGCCTCCTAAAGCTCCCACTCCTGTCCTCTTAATTTTGACTCACAGGCTTTTAATGGATGAACAGAAGGCAAAGAAAGCCTTTGGTTCTCATACCATTCAGCAAACCTCCGGCTGGCACTGGCATTGTTTGGGAACCCTTGTGGGGATGAAAGCAAACTCTGTACAGATGTGGCCTCTTCTGAGACTGCCCTTTGAGGCCTGTTGATTCTCAGAACAAAAAGCACGTGAGGAGGGTGACTGGCAGGGGATTTCCATGGAGTGCTCTAAGTGAAGGTATTTTAAACTGATCCTGCACCACACAAGGCTAATGATAGTCCTTGGTGGAAGGGGTTCCCAAAGGCACAAACGCTGCTCTGATCCTTTGTACGGAGCGAATTTTTCCATAACCTCAGTGGGACACTGCGTGGAGATTCTTTGGGCTGATAAGCTCATGAAGCACATCATGATGCAGGCCCACCAGTCTGGAACTGGAAAATGTAGGGCTGGATGAATGTGGCAAAAAAGCCACATGTAGATGGCCTATGCAGGGACAGTTTGGGTGTTTCTGTTCCCAGACCTTTCTGGGGAGGGAGCATGGGGTTGGCCTACATGGATCCGGCTGCTGCTGTGTATTTTTGGACTTTGGTCTCCACCTGTGAGAAGTTAATGGAGTGAAGCCATCTGGCTGGGTATCTCTGTGCCTGCTGTGAAGACACGCTCACAGAGCGCCAACGACAAATCCTGTCCTTTCTTCCTAAACCCTCACACAGGGAGTTTATGAGGCATGATGTGTGAACCCTGCCCCACAGAAGGATTAACCAGCTCTCCGAAGCTGGGAGTGGTGAATGGGACCCCTCCTGAAACAAATCCCACTATGAGTACAACCACTGATTAAATTGAGGCTTTGGAGGGTAAAACTGTAACCGGGGCAGGAAATGTGATTGCATCCATCAATCCAGCCGTCTGACTTCATGCCGCTAATGCTGTCCTGAGCTCATCACTGTGGCAGCACGGCATCGCACACGTAAGGGCCGGAGTTTGAGCACTGAGGGCAATGGGAGTTAGCTCATTCATTCTGATGAGCCCATGCTTTCTTTTGCAATATCTGGTAAAGAGTGTTTATCTCAAATTCCTGTCCTACCCTGAGGTATTTTCACTGTTTTATTGCTCAGTGATGTAACTTTTAAGCAATCTCTATGAAGATGGCCTTTCATGCCCAAAGCTGAGGCTGACTGAGAGTAGGGGGACAGCTGAGAGGCTGTGGCCATTCACCCAGCTTATGATGCAAGGTCCCAGGGGAACATGGACCAAAGCTGCCTCGAAGTGTCCCCACAGCAGGGAGAAGCAAGCTTTTTCAGGAACTCGGAGCAGTGCTGGGAAAGCCCAGGGAGAGGGGAAAACTGCTGACCCCTTCCTCCCTCTCGCCTCTTCCCACACATCTGTGAGGTCTCAGATGAGGTCATTAAGGAAAGGCTAGGACTCTTCCTTCTAGGGTGGCACATCTCTGTGCCACACCAGCACTGGCCTGGGACCACGGACCTCATTTGCCCCAAAATTTCCAGGTTGCCAAGTAATGCCAGGAGACACAAATCACTTCTATATGTGATTTCATTCTTTAATGCCATAAACTAATTGCTTCCTTGTACCACAATATGTTCCAGCTGTCAGTCTTTATCTGTTTCTGGGTTTCTTCCGTCACTCTGGAGCATGGGCAATTTGGAAATGGTTCCCACATTTCCTCTTCTACTTCAAAAGAAACAAGAGAACAAAACACTCTCTGGCAAAATCTGCCTGCTCCTAACTGTACTTCTCCATGTGAGAGGATCCAAGATCAAATTCTCTCAAATATTACCTATCAAAAGGGTTACTTTGCACTTGTTGATGAGGAACAGAGCGTCTTTGGTGATGCTACACACATAGAAGCCCAGACAGAACTGGGACAAGCTAAGCTGTGCAGGGAGTGACAAAGACAGTGTTAATCTTTAACGTGGTGAGACTACTTGTACAAGCTTACGAAGTCCGGCTTGGGACTGAGGGAGAATGAGGACTCTTCATTTGTAAAATTTGGTGTAAACTTTCTGCGTCTCCACCAAAAGACGACATTAATTATATTGAATTCACTTCTTTAGATCCACTGGGCTGGTTGAGAGGTGATTAGGTGGTACACAGGACTGCATAGAGAGCCAGAGATCAGATTTTCAGAGCTACAAGCAATCTATGTGAGAAGGGGATTAAACAGGTCCTTCTTCTCCAAGCACAGCCTTAAAACATTTCCCAACACCTGAGATTATTTTTCATGTGCTTTCAAGATATAAAGCAGTATATCAGTTTCAATATTTTTCAACTGCAAATATGTTATGAAGGGAAGAGAAGATGTATAAGGAGTGGCCCAGAGAGGTGGGTGAACTTGGCAGTGAAATTCAAAGCTGACCTTTTCGAGGTATTAATCACTGGCTAAGCTAACATCTGGCTTGTAACTTCAACAGGAGACAGGATGCTGAGTTTACGGAAAGAGTGAGCGGGAATTTTTCAGTGAATCAGGAGGAAGACAGAAATGGCTGTGTGGAATAGGTGTGAATTGTTAGGGAGCTGCCTAAATGGGGTGAAGCAGAGGCTATTTGCTTTAATTCAAGAGGCTACTTGCTTTGATTCAGTGCGATTGTTGCAGGAGGCAGATGCCCACGGACACCCTGATCCTTTGTTCCTACCACTCTCCTTTGCTTACAGCTTATTGATGGGAACCAGCGAAAGGAAGAATTAAATGCCCAGGTGAAAACTGAACCAGCTCTGAACCTCAGTGACCTCTATTTCAGCCTCATTAGTTTGATCTGTCCTGGGAGTGTTAGCTGGTGGCCAGAACCTTTCCCCCAAGCAATAGCCAGCAGGAGAGGTCTGTTGCGTGTTCATGTCGTTCATGAGCATGGTGAGTTGCATCACGCAGCTTAAAATGCAGTCAGGCAAATATATCCAGCAATGAGGAGGGTAGATTCAAACTGTGCAGGGAATTTTTGTAAGGCATGGGGTTTATAGTGACTTCAGATGGCATTAAGAACGATCAGTGCTACTGCTATTGCTCACCAGTTCCTCTCTGTGAACACGACCACAAAAGCCAGCAGAGACAGGATACTTCGGCCCTTTGGGTCGTGCTTGGGACACGGGCTTTGCTTGCCAGGTTGGCTATGAGAAGTGTGTCATTTAGTGGAAGTCCACTTGGAGTGTGGGGCCAAAACCCAGCACGTGTTCTGGCAGTAGTGCAAGGTCGGGACTCTTCTTTTCCTGTGAGTTAGGAGCCCAAGCCCAGCTGGCCAGGCAGTCAAAGCCCTGGCACTCTGAGCTCACATTGTGAACCTCATGTTAGATGTGTCTCAGTTACATTTGCAAAGAATGGTACAATAGATGTTAAGTGAAGAAAGGAGTTTTAGTCGGTAGAAGTGTGCCAACACCAGGACTTTTTGCAGGTAGAAAGATCATAGGGCTGACCTGGCCTTTACACTGCTCAGGGAGACACAGGAAGCGAGAAGGGAGGAAGCCCCACAGATACCATGGCCTTTTTTGGGAGGTTCGTAGTGACTGCAGATGACATTGAAAAGCAGTCTGTCAGAGTGCTGTCAGGTGATAAAAGAAAAGCATAATCCCATCATGCATTAGCTTCTGCTCACCCTGTTTACTGCAAATGTAGCCTGAGTTCCCAGATTTGGAGAAATAAGGGCTTAGGCCTAGGGTTCAATGGACTTGATCAGCTTGAGAAAATGATTCAGCTAAAGCCAGCACTGGCTGAAAACAGAGGGCAGCTCCTCTAGTAGCTGCTGCTTCAGTGCTGCCAGCTTAGGGCTGAAGTCTTCAGTGCACTAGGCACTGTACAAAACCATAATGCAAACATCCAGGCAAAACACAGCTGGTGAATAAACAGGAAAGCAAATGAGTGCAGGCGTAGTGGGAAGATGGTCAGCACAAATGAGTATACACCAAGTTGTGACAGAAAATCATCACTGTTCCTAACAGTTACCTGGCTAGTCAGGGATAGATCCCAGGAGTAGATCCTCCTGGTGTAAGCTGTTCTGAGACTGACTATTTGACAGGTGGAGCTGTGAAGAACCATCAGAGTGAAGCAGGTCCTTCAGCCATTCACACAACACTGAGTTTTCCCAGGCGTGCTGGCCAAGTGTGCTCAAGCCAGAGTTTCTGTCTTACCTAATCCACAGGCCTGGACCTGATCTGTAGTAAAACTTCTGATGAGATTTCACACACTCCTTAGCTTAGATGAAGTTTAAGGATGCAGTGAAAGAACTAAGATCTTCTTGAGGTAGAGTTCTTAACTTCCAGAGTGAAAGCCTGGGATTTGGAAACCCGAGATCAGCATATTTCCACTGATGAAAACTCAGTTTTGAGCATGATCTGACAGAGCTCTGAAATTGCCTGTCTGGGTGTGGTGGAAAGTACAGTTGTCTGCAAATCCATGCATTGGGAAGAAATTGCAGAGGTGTTTTTTCTTGGAGGCAAGATGACCTGTTATCAATATATACGATTATAAATCAGGGTATACTATGCTGAATACTGTGCAACACACACCCTGATTCAAGCATTTATAGTCAAAACAGAGAAGATGAAGGAGAATTATCTTCATCTGGGGAATGAAGAACTGAAACACTGGGAGATTAAGTGACTTGCTGTGAATCAAAGAGGCAATCTGTGGCAGAGCCAAGAATAAAATCCAGATCCCACTGAAGCAACCTAACTAGGAACATCCCTCCCATTGAATAGTTTAATTAACATAAATTAAGCAGCAAGTTCACTCAATGTGTTCTTAATTTTACTTGTGTACTTCAGAGAACACAATAATTGCATTTTATAATCTAAAAATAAACAAACACATATGTTTGTTAGAAAAACAACAGGCACACAGGAAAAATAATTCTTCCTTCTATTGTATTTGGTGTGGAGTCCTTCATTAGGACTAAAATTATTATGTGAGGTGAGGGAAGAAGGCAAAGAACTCTCTCCTGTGCTAGTTCATTAGAATTAAAAATAACCCTTCTTTTAGGTCTGTGCTGGGTGCCAGGGCTCTGTGTAAACAGAGAGTCAAATGACGGATTCTTTAAGCACAGATTCCATCAAATCCACCACATCCTCAGTCAGCTCAGTGATGTGCAGAGGGCAAGAGGCAGAACTGAGAATTTGCTAGCACCTTTGCAAGTGCATTTGAGAGGGTCCAAAGATGGAAAGAGTCTGGAAAGCACCTGAGCCCTCCCATATGCTGAAAGGGAAGATAAGAGCAAAAGGGATACAATAGCAAATCCCAGTCAAGGGAAAGATGTCTTTTAAACTCAGCAACAAATCTGTCTAGCCTTTGAAGTTGGCTATGCCAGGCTTCATTCCCAGACAGCAGGGTGAGCATTCCTCTCTAAAATTAAGCCCCTGGCAATTACTCCCCCCAGGAATAGGCATGTACTGAGTGCAGGAAAGCTACACATGAGTGACAATAGGATTTAAAGAGCAAGAGAGACAGAAGAACTGATTTAGACCTCATGGGAACATTCACGGAACCTTTTCTACATGCAAAACACTTGCATTGAATTAAGCTAAATCAATATAAGCCAGCTGGAAAGTGATCAATGGGGATGGCATTCCCAGGCATACAAGAGATGATTTTGCAGGGGCTGCCTACCAGCGTAGTGCCACGTAGCCCTGGCCAGCACAGATTCACCAGGAGGGTCAAAAAGCAGCAGCTCTTGTGGTAACCACTCTTGCACTGCGTGATGCAAGCACAGCCCCTGTCTGCAGCTACACCCCTGCCAGAGCACAGCCACATCACCACCCCTGCCAGGGAGCGCTGAGCCTGGGGCAACTGCCCCTGTGGATGGCGGTGGATCAGCTGGAGCCTGGTGCTGTGCTGGAAGGATGATGTCCCTCCTTGCCAGCCCGGAGCACGCGCGTGCCGAACAACTGCAAGCCTGCCCCTTGCATGTTTTGTACGTAGCTCAGCCTCCACTGACTTGGGCTCTCTTCTGCAACTCCTTTCCCACAGTTAAAGTGAAACTAGACAATTCGGCAGACCTCTGGCTTTTGTCTGCAGATCTGAAAAGGCACAACACTCTCTTCCTGTGACGTTGCTGTCAATATGACACAAACCCTGCTTTGATTTTCACTGGGGTGATTCAACAGGATATTTTTGTCTGTAAGGAATGTCAGGAAAATATGAGTAATATTTGATGCACCAAGCATTATGTCTAAAATCGCACTTTGAAGCAGAAACCTGGCAAACTGGAACCTGGTGGCTACATCCTTCCAGCCACTGCATCCCTTCCAGGAGAAACTGCCCCTGTTGCACTCTACTTTTCTTCCATGATCAAAGCTTGAAGACATTTATAAGTTCTAGATAGATCACATTCTTGTGCCCAGGTTTATGCTACTCAGGCTGAAGAGTAGGGAGTGAGAAACTGAATAAAGCAGGTTTCTGTCACACTCCTCCAATCAGGTTCTTGTCACCCAACATTAGATACCCATGAGTCTCATTTTTATATCTGCAGCAGCCAGTCTGGACAAAGTTTAATATCAGTAGAGATCAGTTGGAGGTTTCAGAGCCTGATTTGTCCAAACTATTTGAAACACATACCTCAGGCTGAGAACAGCTGTTTCACGGTAATACCTGTATTCCTCCCCACTGATGACAGTGCTGGTGACCAGGTCAAATATACACATCGACAGGATACATGCCTACATTTGGTTGAATGAAATCGATTTTGAGCACCACCCTGGTTCCTATAGGTAAAAAAAAAGGTAAGAAAATTCTCTGAGTTGAAGAGTGGGGTCACTGAAGCCTTCACCTTACTGGAGCTAATACTCTCTGGGAGTATGGAGTGTAATTTGAAAAAATTAAACAGGGCTTGTTGTCTACTAGTAGACACTGGGGGTCATGGAAAAGGAGGAGCCTGGTTTGCTCTAAGATGCTGGGGAGCGGTAACTGGAGTGACTGTGTGTGGAAGTGTGGACTCCCTGTGTCCTTTCAGCCTCCACTGCTCAGTGATTACAGGAAATTATGCTTAGGTGACTCTTCAGCTGAATGCTTCTACATCACTCAGAGCTGGCTTTATTTTTGACAATAGCTGGTTCTGAATTACTGGATGCTTCTAATGGTTTTGAATTAAGCCTGACATCTGCCGCTCACCAGGATGCTGCGTCACAGGAATTTGGAGAGTACTGGCTTCGACATAAAAATGAAACTTGTGAACCATATGTTATTAAGCAGTAAGATAACCAGGGGTAAGGGCAGCAGAGTTCTGGATTGTCAGGGGTTTGAAAAGCCAAACTCCTTGATCTTGAGGAGCTGAGTCTTCAGGAAGACAGCAAACATGGTTGAAACCTGAGAAAAAGCAGTCAAAATCTACTGGATGAGCCAGAGTTATTTTTTGGAAATGCCATTAAAATTTGCCAGCCCAAGGAAATTACCTGATTCAGACTCAAAGCTACACAAGACAGACAGTGCTGTCATGCCACAGACGATGCCACTACCAGACAGGAGAGTGGCAGCAGAACGGAACATTGAGCATGGAGCTGCCTCATAAACTGCACACATATCTACGAACACCACAAGTCAGGACAATGGCTTGTATTTGGAAAAACCTTCAAGGACCGCAGTGATTTCTGTCACTGTTCAAGACACTGCCCAGCATGAACAAAGAGCACAATAGCACCATGTTTGCAGGCAACACTTCATGGGACCAGTGAGCAGTGCTGCACAGGATTAAAGCACTACCTTCTCAAAAGCAAATGAAATGCCTGTGTCTTGAACATGATGCTGGTGAAGTGTTTCCAGGAATGGGCACATTAGCATAGAAAGTAAAACTACAGGCAATTGACCATAAACAAATGAAGCTCAGGACTTAGTGTGGTGAGCTAATTCCTATTAGAGTTGTGACTAGATCCATGGGCAATTAGCAAATTGGAAGAAGTACAATTTATAATCACACCAAGAGAAAAAAAATTATCCACTAATAAAAACATGCCACTCCCTTAATTTCATTAAAGAGGTAACTCACCAAACACGCAGAAGATCAAAACAATTGAAAAAGAGTTTGAAGATGTCTTCCAAGGGAGAGGGAACCTGTTAAGGCTTGTCACAATTACTGAAATCACAGGCCAGTCAAGTGAAAACTCCCATGGCATGGGAACAGCTGGTCAGCTGATGCAGTCTGGCACAAATTCCTTTATGTTGGAGAAATGAAGTACTTATTTCAGAGGCAACCTTACTAGATGGCCATAAAGGTGATCATATCCATTTTTGTTAGGTCTGCTCATCTGGCAAAGCTAGTTGCTAACACAGCACTGCAGTTTTAGCAGATCTGAGTCTGTGATGAGCACAATATGACACATTTTATTCCTGGTCCAAATTTACACTCAGTACAACAGGTCGGTAGGAAGCATTATCAAAATGAGAAACCACCCAGTGGAAAAGAGTAAGGATGTAAGGAAGTTAACTGTGACCTGCATTTGGCATTGCTAAATTACAGAATTTTGCAAAAGATGAGTGGTTTGTCAGCTTACAAAGGTCTCCTTCAGCAAAAATCTGAAGAGGTAAGAATGCCTACAACGTTAGAAAGTGATAAACCAAAGCCTGGCACATCTACAAAGAAACAGATGAGGTAGAACAAACTTTTAAGAACTGAGGTCCTGGAACCATCCACTCCTACATGAAAGCAAAGCAGATGATCTATGAAAAAAAATGTATCTGGCATTCTGTGTTTTTGTTGGTGAAGGTGCATAGGGAGAACTATATTTTGAAGACACTTTCTGAAAGCAAGTAGCAGCAGCAACTGCCCTAATGACAGGCCCGTGTTATGCACTGATGGACTGAAAATCAGGCTCCAGTGAAATGCACCTCCTTCAGATGTGATAGCTCAAAATAATTTCTGAACAACAGGCACAGCTCATTCAGGACTGCTGTTTACTGCCATGTAGTGAGGAAGTACTGCATTAGCTGGCATTCGGGATAAGCATCTCTTGAAGTCAAAATAATTTTGCAATTACTTAGAAACTGATTGTACTTTCATCACAATACTGATTTGCCAAAAGATCACATATCAGTCCAGTATAACTTGGGAAAAGCGAACTAAAAGGCTCTTGAAATGCAAAGTTTCAGTAATTCACAATGGCTTATCTCTTTGTGAAAAAATGTCATCAAGACAGCATTTTCTAGTGGAAATGTCAAATGAAAGCAGGAGCATTTTAAACACTAGGAGAAGAATACATTTCCCTTAAATGGAGATATTTTTCTTTATGAAAATGCATTAAAACAGTCTATTTGCAATACTTTTTATGCAAAGCAGGACTTTCGGGACATTGTAAATCGCACAAAACTTTTAATTCTGTGCTGGTCTATCTGCTATCTTCTGCCAGGCTTACAGTCTCTTGTGTTATCAGAATAACGACAAATCAACAGCACAGATCTAAGAGAAGCACCTATGAATGTTCTGGGAATCTAAATGAAGCCAGTTACAAGTATTAACAGTTGTAAAGTTAATTAGGCTTCTGAGGTACTTAGATACCTAAGGACCATTTCTGTGGTCTGGGCCTTAATACTTTTGGGACAGAGGGGCAAAGCATTGCAACTGTATTGCAAACAGCTGAAACAACCTTTGTTTTATCACAGCACCATTTTCTAGCTTCTAAACCCATTCCCCCCCCCCAAAACCCCCATAAACGGTAAAATGCCAACAACAAAAACAAAGTAAAACAGAAGGGATGTCCTTAAAATAAAATATAGAATTAAATTTCCTTCTGGACTCCCCACAAGGTTCTCCCATCCCAACATGGGAATAGTGACATTGGTTCAAGGTGTCATCCCCTGTGTGAGTCATTCTGCAGAAGGGAAGGGAAAAGGAAAGCATTTAGAATGGGTCTCCAAGGCTTTAGCCCACTGAATTCCTCCCCAGCACACAATCTCTGGAAGAAGTGGAGGAACCCCTTGAGCAGGAAGTGATTCAGAAACATACGATGGTCTGTTTGCAGTGACTCACAACACATCAATAGGAGAATTGTCCAGAGACGTACAGAATGTCAGGACTCTTTTTATACCACTGTGCAAGCACAAGTACCAAGAAACATATGTTTCCTATCACTCAGCCCAGCTTTATGCTAGACTAGTACATAATAATCTCTCTTGCTTGAAAACAGTCCTGGGCTTGCATATATGTGGTCAGCATATTATTATTATTATTATTATTATTATTATTATTAGCATCATCATTAGCATCATCATCGTCATCACATATGCTTCTGTTGAAGATTGTATAGATGCAATTACAATTTGTTGTTTGTTTCCATCAGACTGCACTATGTCAATATATACACTGTGGATGGTATGCATGTTTAACACCGTCCTCTACAAGCAGGTGCCATGCAGACCTGCCATCACCTGATGTCTCTGTGGCTGATCATAACTTACTAGAAGATACTGGTTTACCTTTTGAAAGATTTGCCTCCTGGTGACCATTCAGGATGGAATATTCCACTCTGAGTGCCTCCCTTAAGAAGAATAAATGGAATATTTCAAGTAAACCAGGAGGCTTAATAGACATAAACTCAGACACACAAGCAAAGGAAGAGTTGGTTTGCCCATAGTGAAGAATATCAGTGACTGCTTCCTTGTGAATCTGACAATTTCAGCTATGAAAAGAGCTAATGAAGTGTAGCAGTCCCTGAGCTTTTTAATAATTATAAAAATTCGGCCAAATTTGGTCAAGTTTCAAACTTCTCGTACCTGCAGGTAGCACCTGCTAAACACACTCTTCCCAAAGATCTACCCCAAGCATACAAAAACATCTCCCTGTGCTATGCAGGTTTCTGAAGTATAGAGGCTCACTGAGATCTTCCCCTGCAATTGCAAGTCTCAGGTGCTACAGGTGCTGGACTGAAGCAAGGCAGTCTGTGGGTGTGGAACCACGAACAAACAAATATAGGGAAGCATATTACTTTGTGTGAACTGATACGTAGCAATTATCCCTGTTCATTCTTACTCTGCATAAAATGGGGTAATTCACAGCAATTTGCCCTTCAATAAAAGGCAAGTAAACTGCCCTACATTTTCAGCATGATGAGAGCTGTCACGCAGACAGACACCAGTTTGTGGTCACGAGGGGCTGATGGGGTGTGCTACTGTATGGTGATGTTTCTGCACCTCTGTCGCTTTCTTGGTGCACGCCACACTCCCTGTGCTGGGCTAACATCAGGGCTACCACGAAAGCCATGGTTTAAACACAGGAAAAACAAGAACCAACTCTAGGAAGGGGTGAACTTGTCCAGGTGCAATGGAAAGTCAGCTGGTGACACTGGGATTGAAGACTGCTGTGAAGGAGGAAATAGGAAGTAAAGTCTGGCTGGGTGAGAATAAGGATGGGAGACAAGAGCAGAGTACACGGGGACCAGTGGGACAAAGAGTCTATGAGGAAAGACAGCAGAAATGTGATCTCACGTGCAGCGATGAGAAAGGCAAGGAGCAGCTGGGCAAGGAAGTATGGACCAAGGAAGAGCAGGGTGTTGACAAGGATCTTATGGAAGGCAGGTACCTCACAGGGATCAAGGGGCAAACAGAAAACTGGGATGGGCTGGAGGGAGAGTCTGAAATAAAGGGGTGCTCTGTGAATGAACAGATATCTGGGGAGGGAGTCTGAGAGAAGAAATAAGCAGGTAGGCGCAGTCAGAGAGGGGAGACAGCATGGACAGAGAGCCAGGGATAAAGGCATCGGATGGATCAGCCAAGGCCAGTGACACCGGTGACAAACATCGGGACTCAGTGGGCACCATGTTTAGACAGGGAAGAATAGGACAGAAATTAAACCCAACTATGCGAGGGAATGGGGCTTGCCTAAGGAGCCAGGATAGGCCAGACCAAGAATGCAGATACAGGTAACTTGAGGGAATGGGGAAGGAAAGCCTCTCTCCCGTGTGACCTTTTCCCTTCAGAGTCCAGGGTGGATTTTAAATGTCCTGATTGTTACCAGTTCTCTCCTAGCAGAAAATATTTGCAAAGACGTCCGTATGGCCACAGGTGATGAATGCAAACACATGCCTGCTCTTCATGAAGTGCGGGTCAAAGTGCTAACCTTGGTGAGTCATGCATGTACCAATATACAGCTGCCAGAGGGAATTCTTTTTTCCGGTGTGATTTGTGGTAAGCCTAGGGATTGCCCTGCCCATATATCATGTGAAAAGAACCTTATAAAGGTCAAAAAGTTAAGCACCCAAACTTTAGGAAACATAAACTTTCGTTTTCCTTCCTTGTACATAAGCTTTATGAATCAGCATTTAATTACATGACTGTGAGCTATTTTTTCCACAGGCCCCCTTCAGAAGGGTCCACCAAGTAGACCTGTTCCAAGGCTAAATCTGGATTTAAGGAAAAGGTTGTTTGCAGGACCCCTGCTTCATTTCTTCCAGAAGTCAGAAAATGCATAAATTATGTGTCAGGGAGTAGCTGAAAAAGAAAGGGCACTCTGATGATTTAGGCAGCTGAAAGACATCTTAGGGAATTGAAATCTGTCCCTAACTGTGCCAAAAAGTCCAAATGAAATTCTGAGAAAATCCTTTAAATCACAGTTCTCTGTAGGAATTAATGTTCTGTCTCTCAATTTTTGGCCTCCTTAGTTTTGGACACTGTAAACTAACTTGAAAATTTTTCAATCCTGCTGTAATTAACTCCAGAGAGTGACATCTTGGACTCGTGTTTACATACAGAAAAAGAAAAAAGTCTTAAAAATTGTTGTGTAAGGGAAGAACTGACATTATTTAAGAGCTGAAGAACATGTTCATTAGTAAGTTGCCTACCAAGTTTTTTAAATGTGACTGGAAAACAGGTTACAAATATGTTCCTGAGGAATAAATACCAGATGTAAAAAGAATCTATAATCCACTGGAGAAAAGTGAAGTAAGCACCTATGTCTGTGAGATGAAGCTAGGCAGATGCATATGAGGAATTCAGCATAAAGCTTTAACAGTGAGAGTAATTAATCATCCCTCAAAAGCCAACCCAAGTAAATCATCAGCTCTTTATCTCTTCAGGTCTTCAAATTGAGACTAACTGCCTTCCTAGCTACTTGCTTCATTCCTTGGATAATCCTGAAGTATTTAACTAATTAGAGGGACAACTTAGTTAAACTATAAATAGGTCTGTAAAATAGAGGAAGTCAGACTCTGTGACCCAACAGCCCTTATCTTTACTAATCCAAGTGCCAGGTAGTCATTGTTGCAGCTGAAGTCAGTTGAAACTTCTCTGTGATTATATAAAATTCTAAATAGTGCTACACAGACAGAAAAGAACCCCAAAATCTCAGATATCTCAATATACTGAAACATAGTACTTTTGAAAGTAATCCCTTACTAGCTCAAATTTACATCGATATGAAGGTCTCATAATCTCCCCTTAGCTGGAAGGGATGTTTTGAATGTGCACTGTTTATTATTTATGAAACTTCAGCAATGAGAGCCACTGAAATGCCTATGGGTGAAAGAATAATTCTCACCTCAGGACAGCATTTGAATAGTGTCAGAACAGTGGACCAAAACTTACAAGGAGGTAACAGGTCTTTACTGGGTGTTAAATGATGCAGAAAACTTGTGGAAAAATAGTCAGTATGTGATCCAGTAACTAAGGACTGGAGAATAGATGCATGAGCATAAGGGAAGCAAAGAAAGTTGTACCATCAACCCTGATTCTGGAATTTCCCAAGATACCTACAGTTTTCAGCCTGATCATGTTCCTCAGATTATTATCTGACACACAAAATAAAATGAAGCCTCTGTTTTTTTCAGAGCCCTGAGCTCACTAATGGCCCTAATGACCCTGAGACACCTCACCTGGAGCTCACACCCACTGGCCCAGGAGCTCTATTTAAGCTCAGCCCTGGGCCTACGTTGCTTGCTTGATCTATATTGGAGGAGTGCTGGTCTCTTGTCTGGTTATGAAGCCTGTTGAACAGGATCTAAACTTATGGTTTAGCTTCATGGCTTTCTTTTTGTCACTATGGACATGCCTGGTGAGCACTGGATCTGGTCCTTTTCCTTGACTTTGTGGCTTGGCCTCAGAACTTGTCCCATCACCACTATACTGCTTTTTGACCCGAATTTTTGGTTGGACCTAACCATCACCTCTGGGTTTGTCTGGCTTGCCTCTCTGGCAATGAGAGACTGAGACCTGGCTAGTAAGGCTCCCCCTTGGCTCCTGGCTCACTTCCCTTTAAGGAGCAGCCCTGCTCTTGCTGCTCCCTGACAGATTTATCCTGGTGTTGGGATGGTGGGTGCTCTGAGGGAGCAGCTGGCTTGCCATTTGGAACAAGAAAGCACTGCAACAGTTCTGAGAAGGAGGGAGAACTCTCCAGCCAAACATAACTAATTTAATTTTTTAGCCACAACAAAAGTTTGGTGACTGGTAGCTCTGTGTATGTGTGACTAAGTGCATGCACCCAGAGCTCTAGTCTGACTGTAAGATGACATCAGCTTAAGGAGCATGCCAGCAGCCTCTCAGTCATCTCTTTCCTATTGCTTGCCAAGAGATGTTGATGCTTCCCAAAACATGTGGTAAAAGAAGCCTCATGCATGTTTACATTCAAGGCAGGATGAAGGCCTGGCCCTGACCAGGCTGCCACAGTGTACTTCAGAGTCTGAGTCAAAACAATGCTGCCTTGACACAGGCTGATTTCTGGTGGCTCCTCACGAGCTGGGTGAGGCTGTTTCCCGTAGTGGTCCTCTGCTGTGTCTGTTTATCTTCTATGATATTCTGATACGTGAGAAATCAAGTGTGGGACAAAAACGATCATCCTGGGAATGACGGAAGTAAGGTCTCCTGCTCCAAGCCAGCCTTGGTGAGTGGTTTCCGAAAGCTGGCACAAGCACAGAAGCTTTGTGAGAAGCTTATCCGTGCGTGTCCTCTGCCTGTTTCCCAGCAAGTAAATATCATGTAATGTAACCACTCTTGTTACTGTCCATGGCAGAGATTAACAGGAAGGAGTTTACTTTGGTTTATAGACATTGTAATACCAACACTGTACAGCTTTTAACTACTGAAGCAGGCTTTTCCTTGTGAGCTGAATAGTTCACGTTTGCAGGGGCTGGAGATCCCTCTGCTGAGAAAAATGTGTGGTCTGGTGAGGACAGTGTCCCCTCCCACCATCTTGGAAAGTGACAGAAAGGGATTCATGGGTAGACTTGAGTCTGTTCAGTTGGCACTTCAGGTTTTATCACGAAGTTTAAAAAGAAAAGTTTCAAATATAAAAAGGAAGGATATTGTGGCTTTGAATCACGTGCCATAGGCTGGGCAAACCAGTGGTACCTAAACATGCACAGTAAGAGCTTGAATGCCTTCATCTTGGGCAATAGCTGTACTTTAGGGAAGCGAAAATCCAGTCTAAAAGATGGATTAGAATATGTTGTTTAAAAAACCCCTTTCTTTGGACAGAATGGAGTGAGTGTGTATGTCTAAACTGTGCATGTTCTTGTTAAAACACAGGTGTTACTGATGACCAGAAGTGGCTGTCAAAGCCAATGCAGGTGGCGAGCTGAAGTAACCTGTAGGGATGGTAAATGGGCTAAACCAGACTGATTTTAGTGGCCTGGAGGTGCTGTGCGGCCTGAGGAAGCAGGGGTCAGGCCTCGCTATCCAGCTGTGACGGTCTCGGGCACAGGCCAGCAGAAACTGCAAATTGTGTCTCTAAAACAACACTGGCAGCTGCTTCACCAAGAACTGAGAGGGCTTGAAATGATGGCTGTGTTATAGGAAAGGTCTAACTGATTAATCTAGCCCTTCCACCTCATTGTTCTTACAGTATGTTGTTTTGTTAATTTCGACTGTCTTCCCTTTATTCAACAATGCTGTTTTGGTAAGTTGTTAGGTGTGCCCTATGGCAGCAGGGAGGCTGAGCCCTCAGATGAGCCCATCAGTTCTTGTTTTCCCATGTTTTGAGGTGGCAGATTCAGCTGGTGTTTGTTAGAGCCTCAAAACTGAGCTGTACCATTCTGCTGCTAGCCTAGGATCATGCAGTAGGGTTATATGACATTAGCTTCTCTTCAAACTTTCTTGCTACGAGAATCTGCTTTATTTCTAAACACAGCAAAAGAAAGGGGAGAATGGTACTTTCAAAGAATATTTACTTTCTTAATGGCTTTCAAAGGCTTTGGGGGAAAATGTCCTCATCAGCTCATAAGGTGTAGAAGAGTGGCCAACTGATAGGACCTCAGATTCTGGTAAATTCTGGAAAATTGTAGAGGCCCTGTAATGCTTTTTCAGAGTTCAGCATCCTTGTCCAAAATCTCTGTAAGCCTTTCTCACCGTAGTACAGCAAGTCTTAGGAAACTCACTGAGTCCATCGCCTCCTACCTCTAATTTTGCAAAGCTTCCCCAGGGGCTTGCTCCTTTGTCCCTCAGGCTTTGTGGTTTATAACAACACAGGCAGAGCAGTGTGAATTTGGTAGTAGTACTGCATTCAGAGCCATATAAAATGAAGAGCTGCGATTTGCTGGGCACAATGACCTCTGTTGGGATCCTTCTCTGTGTTGCAGGCAGAGCTAATGCATAGGCAGCTGTTTTCCACTCGGGTCACGTTGTCTTCTGTAGGGGCCAAAGCCCCACTGAATTCTCTGGTTTTGCTGCCCTTTAGGACTGTTGGAGAACTTTCCAGCTCGTGTTGTTTCCCAGAACAGATACTCTCCCACTAACTCCAACCTATGGCTTCCCCCAGTTCAGAATGAAAGATGCCTGGCATGCACAAAGACTGTTTTCAATGAGGGTTCACCTGACTGCATTGCTGGACTTTGTGGACGCTGTCTTTTCTTGCTTAGTACGAAAAACTCATACGACCTGCATGTGGATTTTACCCTGATTATTGCATTTCTGATAGGAAACCAGAAGCTTTTCTTTGTCAGTATTTTTCTCTTGGCATCTTTGTATCTAATTCTGTAGATATCCACCTTCTCTCTTTGATTCCAGGCACATACATTAGTTTGCCATTGTTTTTTAATTAAATCCCTGTTCTGTATTTATATTTGTGCTTTACTCTTTTGGGGGGACAGCTTTTGGCATGTCTGTAAGGGTATAGAGCTCTGCTGGTAGAATAAAAAATAAGTTTTAGTTCTAATACCCTGAGATCTGTGTGTTTCCATTCTGAGGTCCAAAGAGCCAAGTGAATAAGATGTTACTTGCTTATTCTTGATTTTATTTCTTTAAATCTAGACCTCCTGGTGCCAAGAGAGTTCTTCTGGAATATGACAATAAGATAGAGATAATTATGTCCAGATTTGTTTTTGTATTTTCTTGACATTTCAATCAACCCCTGAAAATTTCAGGCTGCAAAGCAGCCTAATCAGCAGTAGGCTCAATTTTAAAACTATTTTCTATGTTGAAAGATAGAGGTATCATCCCTGGGAGACATCACTGATAAGCACTTGAATGTTGCAATTTGTAAAAAATACTGTAAAAATGTCAAACATAAAATTCTTGCCTCACATTTGATGATCAGAAAGAACTCAAATACTTGTTTTTTTAATACAGTACAGGTGATAGAAATACCAGTGGAATCCTGTACCATCACTTAAAATGGGTTGGCATGAAATGGTAGCAAATGTCTGTGCTGGTACTGGTTTCAAAAGTAATAGTAGCAGTAGGTATTTAACAGAATTCATTATCAACAATTACTTTTGAATGTAGTTTCTGTTTGCTAACCATTCACTTGTCCAGGCTGGTTTCTTCAAGAGTATGTTTGTTAGCTATTGAAGCAAACACCACCAGCCTTTAGGCTGCTTTGGAGATACTTGCAGCTCAAAGCATAATTTGTTACATCATACACGTTACTGTGTACTTTCCTGGATGTCAGAAACTACAGAAACACTTCACAACTAAAATGAATCAGACAGCCAAAAAGCCAATGGGAGGAAAAAAATTGTAGGCAAGGAACTGAGGATGAGAGATCATGCAGCCTGCCAAAGTTTACAAAGGAAAATCTATGCTAGACTAGGAATTGGACCCAGACATCCTGAATGTCAGTCCAGCCGTAACCACAAGGCTGTCCCTCTTCTGATTCACAAATACTATTACAAATTAACTAGCAGCTCCGACTCCTTGTGATACATTAGTCATAAACAGAGGAGTAAAAGTATTGCATTCTTTGTAAAAATGCAACACTCTGAGTTCGGGTTTTCCTTGGAACCAGTCAGCCTTTTCAACTAAAGGGTCATTGACTGAAATGCAGGCTGCTGTTACCAGATTTAGACTTTGGCTGTTTGTCATTGTTGTGTGTCTGTAGCCAGGACTCTCTCAGGATACTACTCTGTGACAAAGAGACTACGCTGGTAAAAAGAGGACCTGGCATTCCCATTTTAGCTGTCGCAGCAAGGAATGATTCTTGTACTGCTGTCACCTGAATAAGTGCCTTTTCTTGCATAGGTATGGTGTACATGTATCTGGGACACAGGCATGGGCCTTCAGAGTATTTTTAGGTGACAGTGTATTATTTGAAGTCAATTGACCCTTTGCTTCAGGATTTTTGTGGCAACATTTCTTTATTGTGGTTGAATACCTCTGAATATATCTTTATAGCTTCTCAGAACCAAAGAGAAAATCCAAAAGGTGTCTCTGACCACCAAGAATGGTCTGAGCTTGCTCTCAAAACCTCACTTAAGTGTAAGATTTTAAAATCCCATGTTACTGCCTGGTGAGGTCCTCTCTGACCAAGGACTGATTAGAGAAGAGGCTGATTGTGCAGTGGATGCCAATATTAGTCCCAAAGAGCATCCATCTCAAACTCAAGTTCTATACAAGTATGATCTGTGGCTGACTTAGAGTCAGAATAATGAATGGGAATCATGTTGCTCGGCATGAGGAAATCTAACTATAATGCTGCTCACCATATTTTAGAGGAAAAATAGCTGTCAGGCATGCAGTGATTTAAGTCTGCTAGGAAATAACTCTATCTGTGCAGTGAACTTTGGGAAATCCCCTTGTCAAAATCACTGACTAGTGACTGTAAAGAATCACAGAACAATAGATATTGTGATTGGAACAGCTGTAGAAGTCATCTAGTCCACCCACAATTATTCACAGAAGTACTGTCGCCAGCACATCATCTGGTCAGCCCTAACTCTGAATAGCTGTGTCCTGAAAACTGCCTAAATTGGATATTCTGTGACCTCTGTGGCCTCTCTGTTCCAATGCTGTGCTACCTTAATAGGAATTTCCTTCTTAATGTCCAGCTCCTGTGGCTCTTGTTCAATGTTGTATCATGTGATGCTGCTGAGGAAAACGTGGATCTGTTGTGTTTGTAATTACCCTTCTGGCAGCTGCAGGCTGTTTGATCAGCCTTCCCTTCACCTGCCTCAACACATCCTTGCCAATCATGTGCTCCAGGCCTCTGACCACTTCTGGTCAGAGTGGTAGACTTCTGCTGGACACTCTCCAGTTTCCTCCCATCCCTCTGCAAGGGGCAGGTTCCAGACTGGACAGCGTGGCCTATGCAGCCTCATCAGTGTCAGGCACCAGGGAAAAGAACTTTTCTGGATTGGCCAGCCATGCTGCTCCTAATGCAGTGCAGAACACAGCTGCCTTATGGTGCCAATGCATGATCAGCTCATCCAGCCTGACACCCACTGTAACCTCCTGACTTTCAGTATCTTGTCCAGTTCCCTCCCACCGTGTAGGGATGCAGGGAGTCATTCCAGCTCAGGTGAGGAACTTTGCATTTCTCTCTAGTGGACTTAATGAAATTTCTATTGCTACAATCCTTATGTCTTTGAGGTGCCTCCCAGTTGAAGATGTCATTTGTTGTGTCAGTTGTCATAATTTTGCATCTTCCAATGATATGCTGAGGGTGAATGTGTGTGTTATCCGGGTTGTTGTTGAAGCATATGGACCACAGGATCAACCTCTGGTGCCCACCATTTATTACTAGGTGTGAGCAGATGCTAAGCCTTTGATCATCACCACCTTCTCAGTCTTGTGGTCCGGCTGATTCTTAACACATCTAGAAGTCCTAGGTTTCAACCTTGGCATTGAAGAGCCCAGAAGATAGCAGAGTTTTACCATTTCTAGGCATTTCTAAAGCAGCACTGGGGGTATTTTTTCCTAAATTAATTCATAGAGATTCTCCAAAAAGACTGTTTGCAACAGTATGGGGTTGATAAAGGAAAGACCATGTTCAAACTGGAATTTGGCATTTATGGGAGATAGTGTGTCTCTGTTGTACTGGAAGCTTCAAAATGGTTGCTTTTCCCTTCCCATTCTGCTATTGCTTCTTTCCTTACCTACAAAAATTGAAATTTAGATTGATTGTGCAGTTTAAGGAGAGGGGATGAGGCCTGGAGTAGAGACAGCAAGCTGATACTGCTAGCTAATGTCTACAGACCCAAAAAACTGCAGTGAGAAAAGGCCACTTTCACCTTGTGTTGTCCAAACACATTAAGTCAAAACATCTTCTAGGAAAAATTACCTGGCATTCTGTCATAACATTTAATTACAACAGACTTATGTCCCCACCCCAGATAGATTGAAAGAAGTTCAAAAGGTGAACAAATTAAATCAATAATCTTTAATTTTGTTTTGACTGCAAGTTCTTCTTCCTGGTGTGAAAAGATGGGACCAAAAAAACCCATTTGCTCTCCAAATGTGCCTGGCTCTGGATATTTCATATCCAAACTCTCTGCCTGTAGTCCATATTTGTTAGCAGGAGGTCAGGGATTAAGACCACCTCACGTGTCCAGGTCAGAACTGTTACAAGGGGGCCTTTTATTCATTCATCCATTCCTTACCAGTCCTCTTTAGCATTCAATTTCTCTTTGGTTCCTGTTAGGTTAAGGGGAATTACACATCCATATGGTTAGGAGAGAATGCATTCCTTCTTCCTCTGTAGACAGTAAGGAAAACTAGAGGAAGCATCAATTTGTAATATAAGATGACCAAAGAAATCCTTAGCAATTATTTCATCACTACTGTCTAAGTATGAGGATACAGTTTCCTCTCTATACCTGAGGAACTGCAGGGCTGAGCTACATCCCAGATGAGTGCGGTACGACTGAACAGTGCCAGAATTAAGTCCTAATGGAGAAGTTCCTCCTGTTGGCTGGGTGACCTACTTGTACTGTCACTGGATACTGAGCATCCTTGTTTGAGCACAAAGTTGGTATTATTGCTGATGCTCAGACTTGTTAGCTATTTCTCCCTGCCACCCACGATAGGATTTAATCTCAAGTAATCTGAGGTGGAAATGAAACGTGATGCAAAGCAACTTGAAGGGCTTTTCACTTCAGACAGGCTTATTCATTTTGCCCTGTGTGGCAGAGTTTATTGAATACCAAGCAAGAAACCTATTGGTACAGCAATAGCTCTCCTCAGGGAAAAGAAGCCTCTCTCACAACACAGCAGTGCTATGTCTGCTAATGCTGCAGGAGTTACTGGTCATGTGAGTGCATTTTCTAGAGCCAGGAGTAAGAGAAAACTGTGCAAGGCTGCCTTTTATATATCCTGGGCTACACATATTTTTTATTATATCAAAGCCCTGATCTGGAAAAAAATTGTGTGCTCTGCTGGTCCTAAATCCAGTCCTGCTGTAGCTGCGGATTTCGTTTTTAGTCTTAAGCACTTGGCTGTGCAGCCCGCTGAGGAAATTCCTGTGTGGCTCCACCCTGTTGGAACCCACCTCGTATGTCTGTGCAGGTCCTCACAGGAGATGAGCATGCAGCTCACAGCACTTGTGCCTCTAGTCCCTCTTGATGCGTTAACTTCCTGTGCTACGTATATCCAGGCAGCTCTCTGGAAGGGTTATCCCCAGTCTAAGGGTGTTTTTTCTCTATATTCCAACACTTGTCTTCACAGCTCTCCTCCCCTGCACCAGACAGGTGGCTGTTTGGCCTGAACAAGCTGATTCATTGCCAGGCTGGTGGTAGCCATGGCTGGTTCCTCTGTTAGCCCCCATCTCTGCTTATCCAGCTGCCTTGTACTGGATATGTGCAGTAATCACGCAAGGGCATGGCTCCGCACACAAGACGGAAAAGTGCAAGCGTTTATTGCGCAGTGAATATTCCCTAAATACCAGCACCTAACAGGATATCACATCATATAAACAGGAAAGATGTTCACCTCAGTGTCCCCCAATCACCTGGGGTAGTACACAGACATTGCCTATTATGGTAACAGGTAAACAATACCCTATAAGGTCACAAACTACAATTATCACATCTCATAGGCCCAACACTGTCCCAAAACCCACAATTCTCTCTCAGCCCATCCCCGGTGACCTGGATGCACTCCCAGGATCACCTCTGGGTCCAAGAAAGAGGCTCTCTCCGGCCCTCAGGGCCTATCTCTCTTCCAGCACATAGTGCACCCCAACAGATATGTACCTCCATATATATGATGACTTGCTGCAGTGCAGGAAGTTGCCCTGACCTTGCTTTTGTTCCTCTCCAAAAGCCAATTCAAAGGCACAAAACCAAACCCCCAACAAAGAGGTGGAGGAGCTGGAGCCCAGGGGCAGTTTCCAGCTGTCTGATATCATCTCTCTCCACTAACATGAGGCTCCTCAGGGAGACAGGTCTGAAAACTGGGTTCCCAACACCCACTGCCCATGGCAGGGACCACCTCTGGCCTTGGGGATGAACAGAGAGAGATTTCCCTTCAGCTCAGTCAACTGCTGCCATGAGGTGATTGAGTCCTCCACCTTTTGGTTACTTATTTTCTTGGCATTTTAGTGAAAGCCAGAGAATCTGTTTTCCATTTGCTGTACTTTTGCCGGAGACTGTAATTGCTCTTTGAACCTCCAGGAGCAGGAAACCCATTAAAGGCCCAAGAGGACAGGGATTCAGTGCCAGCCAGCACGTTCCTTAGCTCCTTTCATCCTGCAAGAGGAGAGTGCTTCTGGCTTCTCCAGAAGGGATATTACTACATTTTGTTCAAATTTAAGGCTGATTTCAAGAGTAATTTTACCACTCACCTTATAGTTATCATTATTCCTGCTATCTGCATTATTATCTTTACGGTTATTAACATAGAAATATCTATGGGGAGGTCATTACAGAAAACACAAGTATCAGGCTTGCCTTTCAGTATCTTGCAGACTGTAATGACAGATATAATAACAAGAAAATCTGAGCTGTGGGCATGACATATCAAACTGTGGAAAACTGTTGGTCAGGGCTTTTAAGGAGCCTCTGGAAAAGAGAATGAGAAGGCTGCAATTGTATGGGACGTAAGAGCTGCCTGTTTCAGGTAGAAAAAGTATGAAAAATCTTTCACATATGATAACACACCTTTAATGGTGCAGCTGCCACCCAGTAAGTTTGATTTTTTTTTTTGAGAAGTGGGATGGCTCACAATAAGTGGGATTGGCATGTTGCTGGATTATTTTAGTTGTGCATCCCCTCTGTGAACTGCTGATAATCTTCCAGAAAGTGGGTTGCTGTTACTTTGCCTCAGTACAGTGCGCCCCACAATGACTTTCTCCTGCATGAGACCCTGAGGATAGCCAGTTGGCTGCGTCTGATTCTGTCCCACAGACTCTGCAGTGGGACAGAAGGAAGCAGCACAGCACAAAGAGAGAAGTGCAAGCCTTGGAAGGTACTTCTAAGAAAATAATGGTAGACTGGGGTAGTACTGGGAGCAGGAAGGCACAGATATTCTGAGTCTAAAAACTGGGAATGAGGAGCTTGGATCAGGTGCAATGAAAGAAAGAAAATAGATTATTTTAAGGATGACCCAGCTGAAGTTTGTTAGTTATTTTAGTGAACTTCACGAGAGCTAGTCCTGTGCCAGGTTGTAGCCCCTTCAGTAGTTGGCTCTGTGCCATTTTAGTTACACAGATCGTCACTAAAGCAGATACAATGATCTGGTGAAATTACCTTAGTGCACAAGGGTATAAGTGAAGTGGCTGACACTGTTGCCCCATCCTCTGCTGAAATGGTAAAAGGAAAGGAAGCGGGAGACATGAAGATGTCCCATGTGTCATGAAGATGTCAGAAAGGCCTTGAGACTTCTCCAGCTTATGTCTGGGAGTGGGTCCTGCTGGAGGGGAGCTAGACAGACCACCCTAGTGATGGCAATACTTGCAGAGGAACTGTCACTTCTTTTCTGTATTTCTCCTTATGAGTGATTAAAAAAAGGGTTTTGCTAGGCAGTGACATGAAGCAAAGCCTGTCATGCATGCTTTGTGTGTCCAACAGAGACTCTGACATATTTGCAGAAGTCCTGGGTTAGGAAAGGAGCCTGTGCTGAACATCACAGTAACCATTTGCTTCCAATAGTAACAGCACTTTGCATGTGGCAGCTTTTCTGCAAGGAACCAATGGGTACTTCAGCTCTGCAGTTTACAGTAACAGCCAGGTTCTCAGAATGAGGAACCTTTGCTGGCAATCCCTCCAAATTCCTTTATCTCCAAATTATCTAGCATAAAGGGCAAGGAGAAAGCATTGGTTCTGGTCCTCAGCGTTGTCCAGATACCCATCTCCTCCCTTACTCATTCTTCTAATACTTCAGGTTATTTTAAATGAGGCCATATAGAATCATGGAATTGTTTAGGTGGGAAAAGACCTCTAAGATCAAGTCCAGCCATTAGCCTAACACTGCCAAGTCCATCGCTAAACCACGTCCCTAAGAACAACATCTACATGTGCTGCATATTGCACACAAAATGCCTGCATTAAAAATTTGTAATGGTTGTGGAGTCAAGTGCTTAGACACCTAGGAAATCCAGGATAAAAGTTACGTGGGCAACATTTGAGCATCACCTGATGGCTACTCATGGCTGTGAAAGCCTCAGAAGGGCTCTCTGGACTACCCCCTGCCTCATGCATTGTGCGAAGTAGATGGCAGCGGTCACCAGAGGAAAAAGGACTGCAGAGGGAGCAAGAGTCATCATGGGACAGAAGGGGTGGACTGCTGCCCTGCAGAGCTGGCCAGTGCTCCTGTCATCCAGTGTGATGCTGGGCAAGTTAGCCAGATTCCCCATGGATGACTGTGACAAGGCTATCCATTGCTTTCTGTGAGCCTGACACACCCTCCAGTCCCAGACTGTGCTCTGAGGCCAAGAAGTGTTATTTTTATTATGAATTGATTCCCTGATCCTATTTGCAGAATAGGCCTCAAACTGAAAGTGCGTGCATGTTGTGAGATCCACTGTAGGGCCAGGGTGGGAAGGCAAGAGCGCTGCTGACCAGGGTGGAGGCTATTGAAGCTGGCATTGCAGCCCCTGAACGGCTGAGCCACAGCCAACTTGCAAAAGGGAATGAACACTTGCAACTGCACCTGGACTTTGAATATAAAGGGCTGTGGCATGGCAGAAACTGAAAATCCATGTCCTTGTCATTCCATATCAAGTACACAAATCTTCTGACTCTGCACTTTCAGCAGGCAGCCTCTCATTTACAAAATGCAAAATATCTACTGTACTGCTGTGAAAACAAATCTGTTGATGTTTCTGAAACAGTTAGATACACTATCTTGCTGAATGCCATGATCTCAAAAGGAGTTTTAGTCATTCTGCTCTCAGAACTTTGTTTAAATCCTATGTACTAGAGAAGATCTAAGTTCATCCACTGAACAGAAGGACAAAGCTAAGTATGTTTATTTTTTTTAATTGCTGAAATTCTGTGACAGGAATCCTGTGAAACAAGTGATCTACATTACATGGCTCAGAGAACAGCTATTAAAACATCAGTGTCAACCCTCGTATGGGCACTTCCCATGGGCAATTCCTGGCTTTGCAACTACAGTAGTATTTGAATGTAGTTTTTGCTCTCAAACAATACATTTACAGTCATCTTCCTTTGTAGCCTACGAGTCCCTGCTGACCTACAACCTTCTCAACTGAAAATGTCCTGTTTTAACTAATAGTCAGCCACAATTAAGCCAGAGTGAATCTTGTATATAGACAGACTTTCTTGGAATAAATGGTTTATTTGATTTGGCTTCTTTTGCTTTTTTTTTTGCACACGAAAAATTATGAAACATGAACGTCTCTCATCATCTTTATAATCTACAAACCCTTCTGGATGGGCTTACTAGCACATCCCTGGAGAGACAGCAGGTATGTGTGGGAGCTGGAGTATGTTTGAGATGGTGGCTGATGACCTGTTGTCAGATTTTTTTCAGAAGTGAAGTTCAGCAACCCTTCTGATGGGGCAGCCTTTTAGTACTGGAAATTTTAAAACAATTTTTGATTGGAAAATAAAAAGAATGTAAGAAAAATAGCATTTTAGAACCTCTTTTTTTCTCTGCCTTCTCTTAGCTTTCTGCTCCTTGTTTACAACTTGGAAGCAAAGGAACCGGATTCTTTCACCCTGTGAAAGGTTTAAAACAGGTTAAAGCACCAGCTTAGGATTTTTTCTTTAGTAATAACCAACAAACAAAGCTAAATCCTTTTGCAAAATAACAAATTTAATTGGACAGGCAGCTTTGCACCAGCTTCCGCCAATCTGCTGCCCAGTGCAGAGGCACAGGCACCGAGGGGCCACAGCTGCTCTCCAGGGAGACTGGCAGCGCTCCAGCACCAGCCTGCCCAGCAGATAAAGGCTCCAGCCTGTTGGGAACATGCAGCAAAGTGTGTGACTGTCCCACTGGTGCTCAGCGTTGGGAAACTATTAGAGGAATGTGTAGTTCAACAAGCCTCTACACACATGCCTCTGTTTTTTCCCTTGAGATAAGATTTCATGTAATGAATTCTCAGGGCTTCCCCTGTTTTTCTGGGCAGAGGAATCCTGCCTTAACACAGCAAATGATGAAAGGGGCCCATAACACGGGACACAGGCAGGCCTTGTCACCTGAGGCACCTGGCAATACGTTAGGGAAGAGTTTTATAGAGCAGGGAACTGCCACTCTTGGCCCTGCGCAGTCCCCGGGCTGAGGATGTTTGCTAACAGCTCCTCTGTGAACTCCACAGCCTCGGTTATCAGCACGCACTCCAGGCAGGTTACAGCGAGTTCGAGCTTGCCTGCGTGACCCAGGGGCTGGCCTCTGATTACACTGTCACTGTGTGCCCAGCTCCACACCCCCTCCTGCACTGGCTCCTTTGACAGATCACTTAATACACACAGCACATTTCTGAAAGGAAGGAACAATCCCCCACTCCACTCATAGGCTAATGGAGAAAAGTCTTGTTCAAATACAAGTGCACAAAATGCTTAAAAGTAATTTACTTGAAAATGGCTGGGAGTAATTTTGTTCTTTGCTACAGAACTTTTTTTTACTCTTTATTTATATACTTGCAACAATGGCTACTTGTCAGAAAAATGTAAGCTATTTCTTAGCAGGATTCTTGTCTGCCCATTTCTACATTCCAAACTTCTGTCTTTATAGCTGAGGTCTTGACTAAATTATATAGCTCAGTACTGAGCTAGGTACTACCTCTCCAGAATAAGCCTGTTGGGACTGACAAACATTCTTGTTAAAAGCCTGAAATAAAATAATCTGTTCCAAATGACTTACTCTTGGCTCTGGCAACTATTTTTGTGTGTATATGCCCCAAGTTACGCTAATGCGGAAGTAATCGATCACAGAGAGCTCGTAGTGTTGTATATGATACTCACACAATAAGCCTATGGCCATGACATCACTGCCCTTGTTCTGGGCTCCAGTGATGGTGCAGCCAAAAAAAGCTGAGCACAACTCATTGTTCCTCTCAGCTGCTAAGGCTGTGTTGACTCTGTGAGTCACGCACAGCATGCAGGGGTGACACATTCCCCCATTAGTGTTACTAATTCCCTGGTTTGAGAAGGGAATAGTGCCTGCTCTAAGAAAACAGGGAAGGGATGGAGAAGCATTGGAACTCACAAACTCACTAGCATCCCTTAGCCTTTCTGAGTTCATTTGTCTGTGGCACAGATATGGCAGTAGGACCTTAAACTGTTATAAACAGAGGATTGCCCTGAGGCTAATACAGGACAACACCTATTTTTTAATGAATCTTAATGAGAGGCTCAGGCTGACTGCAAGATACAAGGAACTAACTTGGACACTGTGTTTTCCTTCCTGTTTTGTTGGCTGACCAGCAAGGAGGCCCAGAGGGATGGAGAGCTATAGGGACAGAATTGCTCTACTGGCCTCAGCTGGAGAGAAAAGAGCTGAAAAAGCCTAGAGGTGGGCCTAATACTGATCAACATATGCTAGCACATGTGGGAGGATTTGTGTAAGAAAACAACATCATAGTCATCGTCATAAAAATGAGGATAATGAGGATGACCAAGTGTGAAAAGCTGGGACAAGCTGTGCCATAGTAGACGACCACCCTTAGCTTCATGTAATGGTTTGCAGTCTCGGCTGATACAAATACAGCAAACTAGAGGACCAGGAAAGTCTATTGAAGAAGTTGTCTTGAGCAAAAAGCCAAGACCCAGTGAGGATTAGGAGTGCTTAACAGGAAGTGCAGGTGGTGGGAGATGCTTAGCTGCAGCCGCTTAAGAGGAGCTGCTAAAAGAGTTAGAATAGCTGCAAGAAGCAGCAACCCAGAGGGACTGGCCTTTGCTACTCAGCAGGTGTGTGGCAGTCCCCCTGAACTGTCAGCTGTGAGTGGAGTGTTTCCAGAGCTGGGGAGCAATGGTCTGCCCTAGCAGCTGTGCCAGCAAGCAATGAGAAAGGGCTTTGGCAAGTATCATTTTGGGAGCTGGTAGATGCCTGTTATTTTGTTTATGTTCCTTTGTCCTTTTCTTCTTTATTTCCAAAACAGTGGTATTCTGCTAAGCCATTTGTGATTTGTGAGCAAAGAAGCAGGGCTCTCTGAACACTCAGTTAATTTATTTTTCTCAGGTTGGAAGTTGGAACACAAAATTCTGTTTATTAATGAAATTGAACTGCCCTTGCTGCTGTCAATCAGTCTGGCAGGAAGAGTACGTTTATTCCTTCCTTAATTTTTTTCTTTCCCTTCTCGTATAATTGAGGCAGGAGTGAGGAAAGCTGCTTATTGCCTGTGTTTGAGCTCTTTGCAGACTTGATGAGCCTCTAGTGAAAGTCTGCATGAGGAGCCATTGGGAGGTGGGTATCACAAAACTGGGGTTTCAGTTTATACACAGGAAAAAAATTAAGTGCCTGAGCCCTTGGCACCCTGGCAGCTTTTACACCTCTCCTAAGCAGAGCCTGAATTCTTGACTGCATCTGAGACATGCTCACCATGTGTGGTTGCAGTACGGAAAGGTGTGTAGAAACTGGATATAAAACACTTCATGTGAGTGGTAGCACGGGTCTAAAGCCAACAGCCTGACCTTCTAAGGTCCAACATGCCCAGGCAAGACCCTGGGTAAATACCCAACAAGTGAAGAACACGCCAGCACTGACGCCTGCACTGCGGTTCCCTGTGCTAGCCAAAGGAATGAGGTGGGTGTGCCCCCACACTGCCATGTCTCTCTAGGACACTGCCAAGGTAGTCTAAGTTCCACCTGGGAGGCCTAGGAGAGGAAATAAGTGCCTTTGGTTATGTCCCCACTGTAAGTGGGGCCAGAGGTACACTCTGATGATGCCATAAGCATTGCACAGAGCCTTTGGGAAGGTCTTTTACAGCTGGCCCACAGCCACCTGTGAAACAGCTTCTGTTCTGATGGCCATTCCGGCAACTGCATTTTCAGAGCAGTATGAACAGTATCAGCAGTATGAAAATACTTGTTACATTTGAAGCCTTTGGAGTCCAAGACTGCTTCGTACTCTTGTGTTGCTCAGAACAGCCTGGAATGGTGTCTAACATTCCAGACTGCTCTCAAGCCTGAGAGACTCTTTCAGCAGTAGTCAGGACTGGCAGAAGCCAACTGAATCAGGCAGTGAGAATGCAACAGACTGGCCTGAGGCTGTCCGTACAGCCCTGAAGGAGTCAGCTGCAGGGAAAGGATTATTTGGGGAGACAGATCCAGGTCTTGTGATACCTGCTCACTAGCACAGGGTGGGAAGAGGCTGTCTCCAACCTACGAACAGCAGTCCCCTTGCAGGTAACTCTCTGTGATCACAAAGACACCTTTGTCTATTCTGCCATCACCCCCCTGGTATTTGTACCTAGACTCTAGCGCTATCTGCCCCCCAGGAAAGCTGACCCCCACGTGCTGCTTTTTTCACAGGGACTCGATCTATTCCCATGTTTCTCTACCCTTGCTGGAGGAAAGTGTTTCCTAAAGTCTAGCCCAAACAACCTTCACCATTATGAGCCCTTTCACCTTGATGCTCTTCTTGGATTCCCTTAAATAAGATTATGAGGTGCTAAACCTACTACATCTTTGACTTTCTGAATTCCCTCTTCAGAATGGTATATTCTGCTCATTTCCCACAAAGAGGAAGGCTCCATGGATAAGATGCTGCAGAGAGCCTTTGCCCCCACCCAAAGTCTTGTTTTTCAGAGTGACGCACACTCCGCTCTGCTATTACTTAATAAGAAGTGAAGTCACTGCTTTCCTCCCCTTCAAACTGCTCCACCCTCAGTCAGGAGGTCTGCTTCTCCACCCTTTGGCAAAACAGCTGTTTGGGGGTGGAGGTGAGTTTAGGGGTGGTGTTGACCAGCCTCTCATCTGGGCAGAAAAAAACCCAACCAGTCTAGTCCTGCCAAAGGGCTGCTTTAGAGCTGGGAACAGCCCTGACAGCCTTCCCTGCTTCTGTGTTTGTGTGTGTTTCATGGGAGCACAAGTTAATAAGATTATTCATGTCAGTCTGTGGGGCTAGCTGAGGATGCAAAGAAGAGTGCGAGCACAGCAAACCACTTGGCTGTTCTTTATCTGTCTTTTTCCTCACTCCAGGAGGAAGTTTTCGCTGGAACTGCGACCATGCTGCTTTGGCAGATAGGAAGAGGCAGAGAAGTTGCTGTGTGTAGTGGTGTGATGCAGCACTAAGTTCTCTCTGCTCTGCTCAGGCCTTGCTCACAAGTGGTGGGAAGGAAGACAGTCCCTAGGAGCTGGGTGCAGCTGCATGATTTTGCCTTACCTCTGTCAGTGTGAGCTCAAGTAGCCCAGAAGCTGCCCTAAATATACTCCAGCATCCAGCAGTCCCTTAGGGACCATCTGCCAACTAAGCACGCCTGGAACACAATGTGGTACAGCCACTCTTCCTTCCCACCCTTGACATGTCCTTCCCGGCATGCTGGTGGCTATTCTGGCTGGCTGCTCACGGGAGACTTTACTGCGATGGAGAAACCACAGGCAAGGGAGGGAGGCCTGGATTGCATTCTCTATCCTTGGAAGAAAGAGTGTTGACAACTGGGGCCTCAACATCATGGGGAAGGCTTTTAGGGAATGCATTCACTCCAAGAGGTGTTATGTCACTCCAGAACCTCTGTGTTTAAAAGGGGAAGGCTGCAAATGTTCGCTCAGAAAAGAAATTGTATCGTGCAAGGAAGCACAAAAAATGTGAAGGAAACTTGTCACGGTAGGGAAGGCAAATATCTCAACTGGTTCATGCAGAGGGTGACAACTGGAAGGGACTTCTCCCATAAAAAGGACAAACAGATGGTGAGGGACAGAATGCAAAACCAGAAGGTCTGGCAAGTGAGGAGGCAGCTGGTAGGTCTGGTGGTCAGGATGGCCAGCTGTCCTGGGTTTGGAGGACTGGACCTTCACCTGCTGTAGAGCAAATGTAGTTTTGTTCCAGTTTTGTTGGGACCAGCGGAGGAGCTCTCTGTGTACACAACTACTTTTCTGATGTCTCCTGCTTCAGCCAGTCTGTACCAGCTCATGGCTTCTGTTCCACTGTGCTACGGCAATTTATACTCCAGTCTGTTTTCCCTGCTCCTCAGGCATTTCCTGGCTGAAGCAGCCATTAGCTCTGCTGCGCTCACTCAGATGCTTTATGATTATTTGCTCCTAAATAATCAACTCAAAAGCAGCAAAGAGAGAAACTAGGGGTCCCATGAATTTTTTTTATTTGTTTATATAGAGGTAGCGCCTCACTCCAAAACTAACATCCCCATCATGCCAGGTGCTACACAAAAATGGAACAAAGGCTGTCTCCCAGAGGGACAACGATTTTCCGATGAGCTGAGACAGACGGAGTGCAAAGACGCAGTGAGCTAATACTGGTTAATTCCAGTGGTCTAGGACTTCAGCTTTGCATTGTTACAGAGCTCACATTCCTGGGTCAGAGAAACCATATTTTTGGGAAGGTTCAGTGGAAATGGTTTTGGGACTGTACCAAAGTCCTCCCAGGATTCCAGTTTTCTTAGTCTTAGTCTCAAAGGAATTTACAGCTGGCTCGGGCAGAACTGGAAGTCCCCACAGGAAGGACTTTGTTGATATTCAGTCTTTGGAGGACAGTGAGCTTCTCTGTGAAAGGCAAGACATATGTCTGTCCATGCCCACAGCACCACACCCACTACTCCTCCAAAACACATAGAGTTTCAAGGGCTCACATGACCACGTCCATCTGTTCAGGGATTATTAGGACAACCTGTAGATGGGGTGTGTGTGGGGGAGGTTCCCCCCATCCATTCCTTCAGTTTAAGCAGGACTTACCTCTGTCTGAAAGTCAAACAAGCTGCCAACATTTCTTAAAAATTAAGGGACCTTCAGCAACCAGCAGAGCTCCCAGGAAAGCAGCTCATGAGGTCTGTTTTGTGTGCAGACTGACTGCTTCCTGCCAGCCAGAACAGGGTGCTACAGGCAGTCTTGTCCAAGATACCCTAGTCAGTCTTTTATATCTGGTCCAACACAAAACCAGAGGTGTCCGTCTAATTAATAACATAAATCTGGCCTCTGTCAGCTCAAGGAACGCTACTTTTCTATCCTTGAGAGACATAGTAACTACTTTTTTTCTCCTCCTAATCAGCTTCTCAGGATTCCTCACCTGACTCTAAGACTTTTTAAATCAATCAACTGAAAATAAGGTCAGTGACTTGATTTCCAGACCCTGAACTAAATTTTCTTACAGAGCAGAGCCAGCATCTCTTCCAGATCCCTTCAGGGTCCATATGCCCTTTTACTGTCCACAGTCCCCCACCTCCATCACTCAGAGCATACACTCTGTGCCTGCAGAGCATCCTCTACAGAGTTGTATGTGAAGAGGAGGGGCGATCAGGACAGGGAATCCAGGAGAAATTTAGGGGAAGAAAAAGAGCCACCTGTTGCTCATGATTCTGGGAAAATTTGGTTGAGACAGGAGTCACCCCTACACTTTTACCTTTCTTTTGTACCCTGTGGTGCCTCTGGACATCAGACTCATGACAAACTGTAGAGCAAACTTTGTGGTAGATAAAGCATTGACATCAATTCACCACAGGAGCGTAAAGCAGGTAAGACTCAGAGTTCCATGAAGGCGATATCTGCAGTCCACGTGCTGCCAGCTCCTTCACTCCTGTCATGGCACATTTATTGCCACTATGTTCATTTTAAACCCTCTCTAACATGTACTCGATGCCCTTTGGCAGGGACTCACTCTGCCTGTTATGTATCAGTACAGTGTTTGGGACAACGTGGTTTTGGTTTTTCTAACAAAGAGCAGTGCCAAAAAATAATGAAAGCATATCAATCATAGTCTGCAAAGGAAAGGCAGTGTCCATGGGACGGTAACATCTTCGGTGGTTACCATAAAATTTTAAAGAATAAGTAATTCCCCTCATATACTTTAAAAAAACCTCATAAACTTGGTATGCTAAGAACTTCTAATATGAATAGATCTCCCTTATTTGGAAAAAAAGCAAATTATGCTTCCAGTTTCATGATCCCACTTCATTTTTTGATATTTGACCTGCAGATTAGAGGTTTTCACATCATCTGTCAGCCCACAGAGAGTATCCCAAGGTTCAGTGTGTGTGAGAGAGATAGGAAAAGAACATTAGGAACAGGCCAACCACAAATAGCTAAAATTAGCTATGAGAACTGGAGTGCTGAGGTCTCTGAGGAACACTAGTCAAAGGAAGAAAATGGTTGTTTGCTAAACTCCCACTTATTCTACTGCCTCTGAGGACTCCTGGCTCACATCCCTGCCCAGACATCCTACATGTCTATTTAAGAGGATTTCCCCCGCTCCTTCCCCCTCCATTGGCCATAATTTTCCTCTTTTGTAACTGCAGTACAGAGTGATATGGGATTCCTGCTCCAGCAGCGAGATTCCGACTGGAAACAGGAAACGGGGGGGCTCCGCAGAGCTCGGCCTCTGTGACAACACGGACGTCACACCCACGTGCAGACAGGGATGCTTCCCACATATGGCAATGATCAGCAGCTCCCCTTTTTCCTCCCCTTCCCTCTTCCACAGCAGGGCTTACAAAGCCCTAGAGGGGCCGTATATCGAGTTAGAAGCAGTCTTTAGGAAGCACGGCTGTGTGAGGCCTCAGTTATGATGGAACATGATTTCTTGCATAATTCTTTCAGATTCTCCGAGGCCAGTGAATTTGAGACTGTAAATCTTCACGTGACCAGAGCATATGGCCTTAGAATAAGACATGGAGTCAATTACAAAGAGACAGCCCATCTTCTTCAGAATCTGATTAAGGGAATCCTTTGAGAACTATCCCTTACTTGCAGCCACAGGCATGGCTTTAAAAGCCGCCCTCCATCCTTCTTCCCAGAAATGCCTGATGGAATAAACTGGGGTTTTTTGGCAGCACCAGGTTCTCCTATTTTCTCCTTCCTATTTTTAAAAGCCTTTTCTCAAAATAAGACCAAAGGGCTATGACTGCCTAATCCTTCAGATTACAATTTCAGGAAAAAAAGAATAAAAAGATTGTTAAAAGTAATTGCATTGATACTTGTGGAAACACCTTAGGGGACTTGGAGACACTGTCTAAGCTAAGGAGGTAGGTTCTGGAGGAGCAGGAGGAGGAGGAAATGCTCTTGCATTCACTAGGAGTGAGTATTGGTTTTCTCCAGTCAGCTCTCGGTAGTGCTATTGTTTACATCCATACACAGATTATGCTATATCAGCCACTCCAGGCTAAATTGCCATTATATATGATGTTCAAAGGTGAAGTTTTATTCTGGATGGGGAAATCAATTTCAAATGAAGTAAAAAATTCCCTTCCTAGCTTGCTCCTTCTCTTTTCATGAGGCAGACTGTGCTCTTCTTGATGATCCTGCTTCTTTAGAACAAAAATTACTTTATGTAAATATCAATGGGAAAAGGTTTTCTCCAGCAATAGCTCATTCAATCTCAACACTGGGAGGGAGAATTGAAATGCCTTCAGTAGGTGCACCCACAGCTGTCCTGTGAGGAAAGGGAGATCAGAGGAGTGCCTTCCATCCTAGCTGCACAAAGGATTTGTTGGCATTGAGCAAACATCCACCCTGCCTTCCCATTCCACTCACTGGTCTTGTGGTGGTTCTGCTGAACATGAACTGAGGGAAAAGGAAGCAAGATTTCGGTTAAAAAATGCTGTGTTGTAACCTAGGGAACATAAAGACATAGCTTAAATGAAAGCACATAAAATGCTTATCTATCTACTGTCTTTTGTACTGTCAGGTGCTGGGGAAATCATATCTCTGTTGGTAGAAACTGCTGTTGCTCAGCCCTTTGTTTATTATTTTCCATTAATTATCCCATGATTAAAACTGTAGATGCCTCCCATGCATTGCATAACTTTGAGAGCACTTTCCTCACGGACCTCAGCTAGGTGTCTAGGGAGAACCCTTCTGCCTCCCTGGCTTTGTGTGGTGAGAGTTCAATCTCTTCTTGCAGTTGGAAAGGAGAGGAGAGGGAGGGGAGGGGGAGAGAAGAGGAGAGAGACAAGAGAGAATGTGCTGTGCTAAGCTACTACTGGACACCTGCTCCTGCTAGAAGTGTTCAGTACCTCTCCAACCTCTTAGCACTTGAGAAGAACCACTGCTTTGGAGCAGTCCAGGATCCCACAGCAGGGAACTTGGGATAATGCCAAACACCTGGTCAACACTCTGTGCGAGATTTGGTGGCACAGCTACTAAAAGCAAAGCTACAGAGAGGTGTTTTCTTGCTCAGAACACATGGTCAAGCTTTGGTACCTTCATAGTTCAACTCCTGGTACGTAATCTGTACCTACAGACTACACCTTCCTGGATCCTGCCAGCTCTGGGTAGTTCTCACTGAAACACCCCTCAGAAGCACACAGAAAGGCACAGCTAAGGGATAGAGGCTGTCAGATTAAAGGAAAGGGGAAGAGGGGCTGTGGATTGTTACCTCTGTCTTCAGTGGAGAAAGAATACTATTTTCACACATCTGTGCTAAATCAAACACTGATTTTTTTCACTCCTGACATTAATACATTAGGTGTGGAACTCACACTGCTGACCTGAAAAGTTCCTTTGAGGAATGCATTACTCTTCACTTGGGAAGAGCAAGACAATAAACAAATAAGAGTCCTTGCCTTAGACTGCAGATCTACCATCTCCTCATCTTTTGTCTCACACCGTATGCCAAGATTTATGGAGAAAAATTCCAAAAGAGTGAGGAAACTGAAGCGCTGCCTTTTGCTCTAGAGAAGAAAGAGATCCGTCCTTGAAATCTCGCATCGGAAATTCCCCAGCTTCTCCTGGCTGGGACCGTGAGTCTGAGGGAAGGGCCTGATGTAAGTGAGTAGTCAGCTACTGTTTAGAATACAGCATTGATTTGGGAACACAGGAAGAAAAGCATTGAAAAAGTCAGTTTGGATTTATAAGAAAAATCCTATGCCGAGGCAACAATCTCTGTTGGGATTTCCACACAGAGGAACTGCTTCTCACTTTTGACATCGTGTGCTGGCATGTGTGACAGGAATCACTGAGTTCATTCCCTGCTGGGACACTCTCCTCATTAGAGACTGTCCTTGTAACTAATACCTTAATTTGCAGTTTCAGGTGAGAGACTGGTAACACCTGCACTATGGGGATGAAGGCACTGGCTAATTCTTACAGGAAGTTTCTGAAGGCTGTGCAGGGAGAAGCAACTTGAGACAGCAACGTTTCCTGCGTTCACACCTGTTTTGCAGGTAAAGAAAAGACCCTGCCTTCACACCTGACAGCCCAATACTACCTCTAAGCTCATAAAAGAAACAAAAAGAGGGAATGCCAGCCCCCTGGTGCTGCTCTTTCTGCTTTTCACAAGTATGGAGATTTCAGGGGATTCCAACATGCTTTAAAACCAGTGACACATCCTAGGGACTGGCATATGGAGGAACTGCAGCTCTGATAGCCTCAGGATGGTCTAGAGATATAGGATTACTGCCTCCTGCCTGGGATCTTTCTCTACCTCCCTATTACTCACACAAGGTTGTAGAGGCAGCTGTATCCTGACAGTGCCCTCTGATGAGAAGGAAAGGTTATGCTGGGAGATGAGGAAGCAGGCTCAGTCCATGCCTTCAGAAGGCTGGTGAGAGGCAGAGAGATGAGGGAAGAAGGATCTAATTGCTCAACATGCCGAAAAGGCCATGTCTTCAGGTTAGTCAGCTCCCCTCCCGAGTGAGGCTGTATTCAGATCTCCCGCTCCTCTGTGGCCAATCATCACTGTGAAAAGCCAGGCCAGGTCTTGAGAGAAAACCAGTGGTCAGCCACCTTCAGTAAAAAAAAAATTGGAAAAGATGAAAATTAAATTCTGGACTCTGCGAGGGAGACTGAAAAGCACCAAGATGGTCCCTCACCCCTGCCAAGGAGAGCAAACCTCATCACAGGGAGGGCAACCAGTTGTGAGCAAAGAGACATGCCAGTCTGCCAGGCTCTCTGCTAAACATCAGGGAGCTGCCTGCAACCCCACAAATACAGCAACCACAGTGGCCAGTACTCAAATGCCAACCCTCTCTCATTTCCTGTGCAGTTTCACCTTGGAGGAGGAACTACAAGATTCTGATTACAGTGAGAGATAGAGAACGTATAAGTGCTGTACCACACTTGAATTTGAGCAGGACATTAAAGCTAAAGGAAGAGAAGGCAATGAAATCTCTGACAACCACACCGACCTTTAGGCTCTTGTCTCATCAAAAGGAAGACTTGCCCCATAGCTGCTCATGGAGCTGATGCTTTTCTGTGTCTACCCCTTCTTCCTCAAACTCCCCTCAAAGGCCTTTACAGAGATACTGTCTTCAAGTTACGTGGATAGAAACGTCAAACTTCGATTGCAGCCATGAATCTGCTCATGAACTCTGCTGGCTGCAATGCCACAGAGCCGCCTTAAAGCTCTCTTAAAAATGTGAGGCATTCCAGTCATTTTAATTACTGTGCATTGCATAAGCCAGAAACCACTTCATACAAAGGAACAACAGAAAAGTGATTTTCAATTGCTCTCACTCTCTTCTGTATTTAGTGCAGCCTCCAAAGCTCTGGGAACACCAGCTCTTATTACCATTTGAAGCACTTCATCTATTTGAAATCTTTGTTCAGTCACTTAATGCTATTGATGCAGTTTAGAAGGGTTTAAAAAAGAAAATCAAAACTTCAATTTGGAAATGGCTACAGCAGCAGGAAAGCAAAACAAGAGAAATGGAAAGACTTATTATAAACAAAAATGAGAGACAATTAATTGCTTGGAATGAGGCATAGGCAGGTAGAACCAAGCAAATCACGTTGTGTCCTTCCCTCCCGGATTCTGTCAGACCATCTAATCACAGCCTCCTGGTTTGAACCCTGCATGGTACTGAGCCCTTTGGCCCTGGTCCAGAAATGCACTTAAGCTTATATTTAACTTTGTGTATGTAAATGGTTCTGTTGACTTCAGCAGAGCATCTTGTGTGCTTAAAGTTGAACATGTGCCTTAGTGTTTTGCTGGATTTGGGCCAAAGAGCACGGTCATGTGCAGGAAACATTTTCAGCTTGATAAGGCTGTTAAAAGATATTTCCTGGTTACTCTTCTGCAGCTGATGCCACATCACAGCCTGATTGGAGGATCCCCACACTACCGAGAGGGTGATTTCATATTCCACAACCCTTTATAATGTAATATTCCTGGAAACACATGGTGCCTACAGTCTGCTCCAGGCTGGGTGCTCTCAGTGGGCACAATCTGTAAAGGATCCTTGAGGACTGAACACAGAATAGAACCGTTAGAGCTGATGAAGATTTAATGGCATACCTCCAATGAAAAGCTTGGGAATGGGATGGAGTGTTACCTATGTCTGGCTTGCAGACAGGAAGGTGACATAATTCCTTTGCAACCTCAGAGAGAGATCAAATGAATCTTTTTTGGTACGTATTTATAGAATCAAAGACATTTTTGAAGAAGGAGTCTTCTCATTTTAAATAGCATGTAAAGTCCACTGATACAATGGTGGAATTAATAGGATCTAAAACTGGAGTCTTACCAACCACTACATGGGACATTTGTCAGGGTATTTTTCTCTGGTGGTAGTCGGGTCTCCCTCTCTCGCTTTCTCTCAACCCTCTATCCTGGTGTGTTTTTTTTTTTTTTTTGCCAGCAGTTGCTGTAGCTTGATGAAGCCCTTCTGCACTGAAGCAGCCGGCATCCCTCACAATGAAATGTGATCAGAAGGCAAGTGAACATGCCTTTAGTTCGTATCTCAGTCTCTGCCCCTGGTTCCAGGATGGTCTGCTGGAAGGAAAATGATGATGTTTGCGTGCTCCTGATATAAACTAATGCGAGTATCTGTGAAAGCAGAAGTTAGTTCTCCTTCCTGAAATTTAAATAAGACACCCAGCTGAGCATGTTTCCTTTTCCAAATAATCGGTTCTTTGGGTATTGCGAAGGAGCTGGCTGCATCCGCGAAGGTCGGAACCATCTCTTGCAGCGCACTGCCCCCTAGCACTGCCGCGCACATTCCTGCAGCACGCAGCGGAGAAGGACGCTTTGCCCAGTCAGCAACACCTGCGGGACATGGCTTTCCCTGGGAATTTTCACACCAACTATTGACCCAGCCCAGTCATGCTTGGCTTGCGGGATCCGACAAGATCACAGCATGAAGTTGTGTGGCTGCTCGGTAAGGCAGAGAGATCCTTAATTGTGTTCAGAAGTGTGTTTCTTGATGGAGGACGGGAACAGCATAGATTTCTTTATTTGGTGACATTAACCAAATGTGAACCCGAATTTTCTCATATGAAGATCAAGGTCTCTATTTTCTCCTTTCAATGCTACCTTTTTTATGGCCATATAAGGCTTACAGTTTTATCTGAGCAAAGGAGCGGAATGATACTCTTTATTTTATTTTTTTCCCTTTGCAGTTTCTCCCATGCAGACAGGGCATAGAACAGGAATTCAGAGAGAGTTCTCCTTTCAGTTCCTTCATTGACTTTCTCTGTTACTCTGACATCATTATCAATATTTTCTCATATAAATAAACACTCAGAATCCTTGCCTGGCTCTTTCAGAGCTCACTTTGCTGGCAGATCTTAAAGGGGAGAGGCTAATACTGAATTTCTAATGGGTATTATCAGAGGATAACATAGAATATCTCTATTTACAGATGATAAAATGAGTGTATAGGCAGATTAAACTATTTAACAAAGGCCCCAAGCAGGCCACTGGCCAGACTGAGCTTTCCTGAGTATGACTTACCTGTACTTTACAAAAATAACGCACTCTCGTTTCTGTGTGTGAAGTTTACTCTTCAAGTGGCAAATAAATATTGTTCTTATTGTACAGTATTCAGTCCTGGTTGGAAAAACTGCATCCTTGCTGTAGAGAAGTTAATCTCTTTGAAAAAGAATATCTAAGTGTAAAAAAAACAGGTGAATCAGCTAAGCCCTGACCAAACACAGGTGTTACTACTCCAGGCAATGATAGTACAAGCACTAAAAAAATTTCTGGATCACCTCCCAAACAGTGGTAGAGAAGATAGTGATAAGCCTTGCTGTACAGACAGCCTGCACCCCATCCCTTCCAAAGAGATGTGCCCAGCCCTTGGATCAAGCCGTGTCACTCCTTTCCATCCGATTACTTCTCTGGATTATATCCGAAAAGTGAACTAGTTCCCGCAATCAGCACAAACTTGGTGTCATTTTAACAAGCTTGATCCACCTCACTGTAAACAAGCTACTTCCATACCTTGGAGGACCCTGTGGAACTTCAGTAATTTCTAGGCCCCTTCCCCTCCCATTTCAGAAATTGAGAAGGTGACTAAAGGGTTTGTTTGTCAGTCTCCTCTGAATGTGTCCTGCATCTGTGTATCACAGACACTCAGCATTTACACAGCACCCAACAGCTTAAAAGCTTATTACAAAGCATTTAGCTTGTTAGTCCTCAGAACACACAGGAAAGGTGTTATTATAGGAATGAAGAAACATACTCGGGAGTTACTTGGCCAGAGAGCGAAGGGAGGTGGTGCAGGAGCTGTGATTATAATCTAGTTGTGTGTGGGCCAAACTGTCCCTTATTTACCAGTGTCAGGTTCTGGCAGAATTTCACTGCTCTCAGATATTGATCTGAGATGTTGATAGGTCAGATGTATCACGATGTTGGTGGATATCAAACTTTTTACAACAAGAAAGAAAAAATGAGAGTGTCAGACACACCTCATTTTTCTTCCGTGTTACTCTGCTGAGGTCGGTGGAGCTGTTCCATGTTTACACCCAGTGAGACTGAAATGACAGTCCACCCAATCTGATGGATCCAGCTTCACGTGCAGTACCTTGAGCAGACAGTCCAAGTACCTAAAGTATATTTCGTGTAGGGTTTCTCGTATCGCAATTTGGGCCCAGCGATTCAGGCACTGATGTGTCTAAACTGAACGACCTGTGTAATACCCTGTCTCATACACACTTACTGGACCCGTTAGCACCTCAACACCATCTGATTTTTTCAGTATGTTCACTAATACACATTCCTGAGCAGCTCCCATCACTATTATCCCATGACACGGGGATTTGAAGCACAGTGAGGCAAAGCTGTCACACAGGTTGTCTGTGTCACAGCGAGGATAGGAGCTTGTGTTTTCCTCTGCTGGCATTGTAACCTTGATCCCTACTGACAACACCCATCTTGAAGCTTTTGCCTACTGATGCTCCAAATAAAAGCCTGTGCTTCCATAAGACAGGAGATTTTAATTTTATATGGACGGTATGATTAAAGAAAAGGTGTAGGCAGGCTGTGCTTCACCCAGATGGAGCAGAATTGTAAATCTAAAGACTTAGCTGACTATGTAGAAATTTAGGACAGCTGGTCCCTGGCCTTTAATACCAGCATAATTTATAACTAGATGTGCTTAAGTCTTGTAAACCCCGTGGAAAGTACTCTGACATTATATACACTGGTTTGATACTGTGATTAATCACCCCTCAGTCCCCTTTGGAGGATAATAAGGCTGTCTGTATCATGCAGCTGGCAATCTCCTTCCTTACAGTCCCAGCTCTTCTATAACATTTACATTTCTACAGCTGATAGAAATTTATGGCTCCGAAAGGGGATAAAGGGAAACAAACAGGACATTTCTATAAATTCCACTAAAGCTGCTCTGCTAAAATATACTTTGAGATTAAATGTTGGGAGTGCCCGGGTTAGATACAACACTGCTTTTTCCAGCTTGGTTTTAGCAGTTTATGACCCCTTTCTGACTGAAAGGCCAGAAGAAGGGGAATTGCTGGGTGGTGGAGAAGGAGCATTCGAGCGGGATTAAAAACATTCAGGGCAAAATCCTGGTTTACAGTTCAGATAGGTCTTGCCCTTCTTTTCCCCCATCCTCTTTCTACTGCCTGTTGGAAGCGGAAAAGAAACAGCACACCGCACTTGTGCGTTTTCTGATCGCTGTCTGAAAGCTCTTTGGAACAGAGTGAATAATGTGCCATCGCCTCCAGTTTAAAGCCAGCTCGCAGACAGCCCAGATGGACTGAAGGGAAACAGCCCAAGACTTCCAAGCGGACCGCAAGCCCCGTGTACGTTTTCCAGGTGCCCTGAGTAGCGGCGCGGGGCGCGGGAGGCTGTGACAGCCTGGGGCGGACACTCGGCGGTACGAGGGAGGTACAGCTGGCACGGAGCGAGGTGTCCCCCGCCCCGCGGCACCGGGCGCGGATCGGATCGGATCGGAGCCGGGGCCGGGGCCGGGGCCGGGGCCGGGGCCGGGGCCGGGGCCGGGGCCGTGCCCCCCGCCCGCCTCGCGCCCGCTCTATTCCCTACAAGGCGCGGCGGGCGCGGCCCCGCCCCGCGCTCGCGCCGATGAGGTAATGCGGGGCTGCCATTGGCCGCGCGCGGCGGCGCCCCCGGAGCGCGAGCGCCGCGAGCTGGGTATAACTCCGCGCGCCGGCCGCGCTCCGCCCGCACCGCGCCGCGCCTCGGCTCCCCTCAGCTCCCCTCAGCAGCCGCACCGTCCCGCCGAGCGAGGGCTGCGCTGCAGAGCCAGCCAGAGAGAGGGGCAGGGCAGGGCAGGGCAGGGCAGGCAGCCGCGGCGCACGGGCTGTTAGGGAGCAAGAATAAAGTTAGGCGAATACAGCAGCAGCAGCCGCCTCCCGCTCCGCAGAAGTGAGGAGGCACCTCGGGGGCAGCATGACGGCGTGGCTGAGCTTCCTCGTCGTGTTCCTGTGCGGCTGGAGCCTGCGGGACTTGGTGGTGGAGGCTTGCACTTGCGTCCCCATCCATCCGCAGGACGCTTTCTGCAACTCCGACATCGGTAAGTGCCGCCGCCCCGCAGCCGCCCGGGCCGGGAGGGCTCGGGGGAACCAGAAGGTTCCCGGGACCCCGAGGGGTGCGGGCAGCAGCCCGGCTGTCACCGCAAGGCAGCCGCCGTCCCGCGAGTCACGAGCGAGAGCAGCGGTGCGGCGGGTCCCACCGGAGAGCGGGGACCTGACTTGCCAAGAGCGGCTTTGGCTCCGTCGCTGCCGCAGACGCCTGGATTGGTAAGAGGAGAGGCGTGTGGTGGCGGACCCTCGCCTAGCCCTCCCAAGCCCTGTCCCGCAGCAGCCTCTCCCGGGAGTGCCTTAAAGAAATCAGTAATTGTTAGAGTGGCATGTTTCCTACAGCGGGACAGAAACACAATTGGAGGTGTAGGCTGCCAAAATTTCCTCCCCAACTTGGTGACAAGAAGTAGGAGGCAGGATTAGGATGGGTTCTCCCTAGCCAGGAAACCGCCCGTGGCGGCTGGTGTTGGAGGTGCGGCTCACCCGGGCTTGTGGTGCTGTGCCTGTAACGCTGGGCAGGGCTGGAGAAGCAGGTACCGAGTGTCTCCAGGCTTTCTACATCCTGCGCTGTGGTCTTTGCAGCTGTGGGAGGTACGCAAACGTGCATGCTTTCGGGAGAGTTGAAACAACTTTCATTGGATCCTGACTGATGTTTTCCACTATGGGTTTCAGCATCCCTAGGGTTCATCGTTACACTAACTTTAGGTAGGGGACAAGGACAGCACCAAAAATCTCTGGGGAGGAGGCAATAGAGACTGTTCACAAGTTTGTTGGCTTGCTTGTAGCCAAGGGTGGGTAACAAAATACGGTTGCTGCTTGGTAACACTTCCATGGCAAAGTATATGAAACCAGTTAGTGGTGTCCTTTGAGCTACTACTGGACACATGTCCATGTAATGGTAAATACAGGCTGTCACTTCAGCAGTGGTGAGTGGACACACAAGTGAAGTCTCCTGCCTTCTCTGAAGGTTGTCTTAGTAGCACAGCATAAAAGGGGCTAGGGACTTTGCACTGCTGGTACCCACATGGTGCTGACTCTGAGTAGAGTCTGCAAAGAAATCCTCCTGGCAACTGCTATGGAAGTCAAATAGAAAATAATTCTCACTGCAGCAGAACACCCATTGCTGTGAATGCTGCCAGTAGCCTTTTCAAGTTAGCCAAGGTTAGTGGCAAAAGATCTGCCTCTTGCCTTCAGTTCTTCTACAGAGACTGCAGTTATGCCTGGTTATTCATGTGTAGTTTATATAGTGTAGCTGCTCCTGAATGCCAAAAAACCCATTCCATGTTAAAAGTGGTGGGAAGGTTACAGTTTGCTTCAGTGATGACAGCCTGGAAAACATTTATAAAATAGTTTTATAGTGGTAAATTCTTCCAGGAAACTAAAGTATTCAAACTTCTGTTGCCATTTTCATAGTTTGAATCAACAAGTGTGCCACCTAAGTGGCAACTGCCGGGGAGATTGTCCTTTCTGTGAAAATGAGACTGGGAAACTGTTTTTCCTCAGCAAAAGCTGATGGCAGCATGTGGCCTTCATTAGTTGCATTTATGGAGAAGAACTGCTTTCTTACTCTGGTTAGGTCATGCTATAATAGATTAGGGATAATTTCAGTTCAATTCAACTTTTTAAAATGGTATTAAATATGTTTTTGTAATGAGTATACACTGACTATATTTTTACTAGATGCAAAAGTGACTAGGAGTAAACTATGAAGTTTCATGTAACAGTGCTCCTAAACTTTTGGGCACAAAGTTTTTCTGTTTCCTACTCTGATTTCTGGTTGAGTTCAAAGTCTTTCCCTTCATCTTTCTGTTCTCTCTTCTGGGCTCTTCATTGTATCTAAAGCCTTGGCTTTGCTCTGAGACAAAGTAGTTCAAAAAGTTGACGTCTCTGGGGCTGTCATGCGTTCAGACATCACAGCAATGCAAAGGAGGAGAAGCTTGACGGGAAAGAGAAATCCATTGCAGTAAATGAATGCAAGTTTGGTTAAGACTGCAGGTCTCTGATGGGTTGAAGCAAAAGTTAATCCTTACATTTGCTAGAACTGTGTGGAAAATGTGATATTTCTGCAGGCTGATTTTAGTAAATGCTGTCACATTCTTCATATGTGGAAAGGACGAAAAGCACACTAAAGCTTTCTGGCTTTGGAGGAGTTAATCATCTCCATGGAAACTGATGGCAGTGTACTAGTGCAGTGTTTAGACAGACTAAACTACACGCTGGGTTATAAAACACATTGTGGGGAAGAAAGGGACTTGGCAGCAAGTTTTTATCGCTCTTGAAACTTCTGACAAAATACCAGCTCTAAAGGGAGGAGTCAGTGCAGTAAGGGCTGGAGCAAAAGAGGCTTTTAAAACAGCTCCTAAAACAATATAAGAAATTAACTAGCTAGGTGGCAGCCTAGGAGAGGCTTTTCATCTTCAGAAGCACTGGATTTTGAAGAAGGAGAAAAATTTTAGTTGAGGACTGTAATGCAAACTTCTACTGTTGGTGTTTCATGCTTAACCAGTGAAGTCCTACTCTCAAGTTTATTCTCTTCTCCTTTAATCTGATCTCACTGGACATTTAATTTTTCATTTTCCGGTGGCTCAGTTCTGATACAGCCTCCCAACCCTGCAGTCATTAGAAGGTTTTAATCTTTACAGAAACAGATGGTCAAATAAACCCATTGGAAAGAGCGAGATTTCAATATGTACATCCTTTGAAAGTGAAGGCTGTGGTGTTTGAAGGAACCTTGAACTTCATAAATAAGAATATATATACATTTTTAATTTAAAAAAGGAGGGAGGGGAGAAAAAAGAGGTACTACTGCTTGACTGGTCACAAGGGGTCTTTTCACTCAGCTTCAGTGTTCCATCTTGATGAATGGAGCAAAAGTGAAGAGGTGTGTCTTATCTGGCCCTGTGGGGTCAATCAATAATAAAATTGCTGTTTTAACTCTTGGCTTTCTTTCTTTAATGGGATGAGTAAGTGCCAGAAGAGGCAGTACCATAATTGGACAAACAGCAACTGCTATGGTTTGCCATCTGAACTTTGCTTCCTCCACTCCCGCCCTCTGCCTACGACCCCTTCCAGATGTGAATATTTTTCTTTTGTTTGAATTAAGAGACCTTTTGAAAGAACAGACACCAGGCATGCTTTGTTCTTTTGTGACAAAGCTGTGACATTTCCAGCTGGACATAGCTGACATGAAAGGGACTTGTTTGTGCCTTTTTTGCACAAGCAGCAGGAACTTTTGAGCTTGGCTGCTGAGTGTTGAATTCACAGGTTTGGAAAACACCTCCTGCTTGGCCCTCTCTGCCCCACATCTCCTTTCAAAAAAAAAAAAAAAAGGAAGAAAATACGTGAAATTGCAGACTGCATTTTGACAAACCAGTCAAGTTTATCTGCAAGTGATAAAGCACTTTGTTCACTCCACAGCTGTCTCACTTCTATCTTGTGCATATACTTTAGAGAAGAGCTATGGCACTATTAGATGTCTCTTACCTAAGTTCAAAGAAGCTCAAAATAGTGTTTCTTTGTATGGTTTGTGTTGGGGGAAGAAATACCTGTATCAGCAAGGATGCCAGTGGGTAGTGCTCCCCTCTGTTCTAAATAAGCTCACTCTTGGTGAGATGGAGTTGACAAGCTTTGGGGAGGTGAAGGTAAGTTCTTAAGGGTCCCTTGGTGCTGGTGAAGCCATTCTTTATTCCATCCTCCTCTACCCATAGCACTGAGCCCATAACACCTGCAGTGGTTCCCATCCTTTGAACTGAGAATGTGAGAGAAGAGCAAGGAAGAAGCAGCAGAGAAGGAGGAAACTCATGAATTTGTTTGGCCCAGAGTCTAAGACAAGTCTAATTGAAAACCTGCCCTTTCACTGGTTTTCTCGCGTCGATCATTCTACCTTCTCACTCATAAGCTAAAAGAGATGTGCAGAACACTTGAGCATACATGAGATTTTGAACATGCTTACTTTACTTTGTTGTAGTGACATCAAATGTGCTGTCTTAGCCTTTAAGGCAGACAGGTAAGGTCTTCCAGACTGTTTTAAAACTTATAATAAACCATCTCCAATTAATTGTACCAATCTTTAGGGTTGAGATTAATATAAAACAATTTTTTTTGTTACATGTTGTGGTAATGGTTGCAAAAGTGTATCCACTTCGGAATCAGACTTTTGTCGAGGAAGTAATGATGTGATTTTATTTTTAGACTGGACTTCCCTTGGAGGCATTTTAGAAGCAGGAAATCTGAGAAGCATCCCGTAAAGCTTCAAAAAATAATAAAAAAAAGTACTGCAGATTTCATGTTATGTGGGAAGAAATGGAGGAGATTTGTTTAACTTCTATGGAATTCCAATGTCCATGGTAAAGACTTCATTGAAAGAGGGTGTTCCTTGTGACTGGTCATGTCTCCTGACAGAAAGATGGCCACTTGCAGCTGAATAGTCCTATTTAGTAGAAGTGGAAATAGAAGTTACTTCTTTGGTGGTGTTTTGGTTTGTTTTTTTTTTTTTGTGTGGTTATTTGCAATTTTAGCCCTTATAAGAGTAGTGGGATCTGGAGTTAGTCACTTCTCCAAATGCATGTATTAAAAACTAAAAGTGGTGGAAATTACTGTTTGGAAGATGTAGTGCAGATTGTTTTATCTTTTTATTATTGCATATGCTTACTCCAGATTTCCTGCAGGAAGTATCTCCAGCAAGGCCTCTGAGCCAGCAGAGAGCCAGATGTTCTAACCTTGGAGCTCCTGCTTTATGCAGACATTTCTTCCCTTCTTATTTTCACTGGTTTCCCATGTGTTCTTTAGAACTCTCCACCTGCCAATTGCTCCTCTGATGTTTCTGGACAGAAGTGGGCTGGTGGGAACATAGTTACGTACAGCCATACGCAGCACTGGTGTTTTTCATCTGGCTTTGGGAACGACCTGCCTTATTCATGTTGCTTTTTCAGGATGAGCAGATTTGATTGTTTGACCATAGGAGAAGTGGCACAGGGTGACAAATTCATTCTCAGCTTCATCAGAGGACTTCCCTTTTTCCAAGACACTCATACAGTTAGTCCTGCACTTTCAGAGTTTCTTGGATATGGCAACTGAGTTGCATCTGATGAAATGGATCTCTGTACTCAAGTGCAATCCCAGCCAGGGTGGGTGGGGCCAAGAATTTTTAGTAGGAGCACTCATTGCGTCACCTTGCCCTAAGTTGGATATTAAAACCATTAAGATGGAAACTTAGTTTTATGATGTAACAATGCTGTCTAAGATCATACCTCTCTTTCCTCACAGCTCCAATACCATATGGTGCTCTTATGTAGCCCGAACAAACATGCATCACCGAAGGAAGGAGCCCGTTTGGTCTGGGCAGGAGGTCTTGGAATTAAAGGAAACTTCCACCAGATGCTCTCTGGGAGTTTGTAAGAATGGGTAAACCTGAGAGGACAGCTTGGTTTGAGTTAACAGGCAAGACCAGGCATGCTATGTTTGCTAGCTCTGAACCAGACTGAGCCAAGGAACTTACTTTCAATCCTAATAATGGCAACAGTGCCTGTGTTTGAGTTTCCCTACAATTATAGCTTTTTTTTTTTCATTTCAAGATGAAGAGGCTTTTGCTCTAATGTGCTGCTTATTGCTCTAGACTTTCAGGGTATGATTCTGTCTTTCACATGATAATATAAATTGAAAGCAAATTATACTGGTAAAATGATGGTAGTGTAGAAGATGAGAGGAAAATTGTGCCTTCAAGCACCAATTAGTTAAGTAAATGCAGAGTTCATTAAAGGCCTACAGTAGCTCATCTAAACCTCTGAAGAACATCCACATGTGACACTTGAAATTTTACTGGCAGAAGTTTATTGGACTGTTACTGCTCTTTAAGCTAACTGTCCTTACATAGACTTCTCTGAGACAAGGCTGATCAGAGCAGCTGACTCCATTTGAAACTATTGCAAGACTGTTTCAACTTTTCCGCAGCTTTGTGGCACTGAACACTCTTTGCAAATTGTTCAGCTGAAAGTCAACCTATTTGGTAACTCTCTGTGTAGAAGTACTTAGGGCTCATGGGAGGGATGTACACTGCTGGGGCTTTATCACTTCCCTGCCCACCGGTGACATGACTACCAGTGCTATTTGCCCATAGTGGGCTAGGGCCTTATTTAAAACTAGGGCTTAACTGGGTCTGCTTTGGAATAGCTTGAGGAAAGAATGTTAACCAGTGTGAATTTCAAATTTCTGCTATTTGAAAGTATCAGGCTGGTGCTGGACCTGAGGTAAATGAGACCAAGGTGAGTTAAATGGATTTACATGCTCTTATACAAGATCTAAAATCTGCCCTAGTAATGAATATGGAGAGGAAATACTGAACCTGCCTCATAAGCCTCATGCTCTGTGTAAGGCAGGTGCATTGCCACTTGTCTCACCAGTATTTCACCACCTTGTATCAGGGTTGGGTTTGACTTGATCGTTTCAGGTTTCTAAGAGGAATGTTACAAACACTAGAGAGCTTAAAAGCTATTGTCAAAAACAAAGTTAACATTCTACTGTAATGTGAAGTAGTTCTCTTGAGTGACCAGACTGAAGACATAGTGCATTAACTGACAGTGTCTAATAACATAAAAATGCAAGTAATTTCACATAACTGATTACTTTATTTATTCAAAATTTCTGACTGCTAGAAAAGATAGTGGGAGTCTTCTGGAAACAAGTCAGAAGTCTCTTGAGTTGTGTGGTGCTAAAATTAATATTGACTATGAATAATCCAAATTCCTGCTAGTGTTTATATAAGACCTTTCTAAAGGGCAATTTGAGCCCTTAGAAACAGTATACAGACAATGAAACTCAAGTTAAATAGCAGAGAGGTGCATATACAAAAAATTATATCAAACCTTGTAAAAATTAGCTATGGTTTGCCTGCGATGTAGAATCTCATTTTTACTTTAGGAAGAAAGGAGGTGGTTTGGGGTGTCCCTCCTTGGACAGAAATGTGCCAAGAACCAGCAGAGAGCAGTGCTTGGGGAGTGGGGAGACCATTGTCAACTTAGGGGTATGGTCTTGGGCTGTGGGGAACTAGAGGTCTGTGTCAGCAGGGTCAGCTTTGAAAACTTCTGTCTTTATTACAGGTTGGGGAAGGGAATGGCCACAGCAATAGGCTCAGTGGAAACAGGAGAAGGTATTTAGGAGCTGCCGGAGTGGCAAAGGCCCTCCGGAGACTATCTCAGAGAATAAGGAGGAGAGAAGGATTCCTGGAGAAGGTAGATGTGCAGTGTGGACGCTCCAGTGAAGAACCAGTACAGGCTGGTCAAGCTAGGAGGAGTCACTAGCTGTGACACATGGCAGGCCACCCCATCTGGAGCTATGGGAACTATGTGGGACATGCCTAAGGTGGATCTTATCCATCCAGGAGAGTGAGTGTATACTTGGGCTTCAGAGAACACTTAAGTAGGAGAACCCCCATAAGACAATCTGATGTTCTATTGGCTGAACTCTAACAGCCTGTAGCATGTTTATTTCTGACTGGCGATCAAGGCTTAGACTTTGGAAAAACCTGGCTGTGTGGACTGGCCATGGACAGAGCACATACCCTTTCCTCTATCTGGACTCCAGCCAAGCTGTTGCCTTCCTCCATTCAGATGAATGCAAAGTTCCTTCAAATAGCCCTTCAAGAAATGCAGGTTGTATGGGTGTGTGTGCAGGGCTTGGTCTTTGATTTTTGCCACGTGAGTTATAAGGAAAATACTGCTTAGCTGGAAAATTACTCACACTGAGCAGCAGGAGAAGCAAATGAAATGAAGTCATATATAACATGCTGTCATATATAACATGCTGTCTAAAGGTACTTTTGAGATACCTGGTGTAGTAACTTGTTCAGGAGATCAAAGGAGGATGTGCAAAGGGCAGAGCCATCATCGTTCAACACATTGTTACTGATCCTGGGCAAAAATACACACTAATAAAAAAATCTATGATCCTCCTTAGCTACCCATCTGTTTCTAAAGTGTCAGAGCTCTGTAATCCTGCTGGTTCATAAGAGTTTAGGACCAGTTTACTGGGGAGGTAAAAAAGGGCCCAAGGAAGAAAAAGAGACTTCATAGATTCTTCCTTTCTTAATTCCTCAGTTTTGACATAAAAAGGCACAGCTTTCTGCTGGCCTGCATGATCACTGGTACTTTAGCAAAGCAGCTATAAATTGCACCAAATTTGCACAAAACTTGAGCAGGTAGCAATGGCTACACCAGGTGCAACAGCATGAAGGTAACACATTATTATTTCGTGCTCCCCATTGATTCATTTAAAAAAAAAAAGTCACACAACAGCACATAGGGAACAGGAGTACTTCTGTTTCACAGGGCTATATTCAAAATGACCTAGACTCCTGCTGGCCTGGAATGAAGGACTTGAATTTTAACTCCCTCATGCTGCATTGTAATTACAGTATGGAGACTTCAACATCTGTTTCCTTTTCTCCATGTTTCCCTCAGTATTGGGTGTTACTGCAGTGAAGTCAGCAGGGAGGCCTGCTGGCATTATGTTAGTCTGTTAATTTTCTATAGAGGGGCACTGGAGCATTTGTTCAGACAACAAGTTCAATCTCTCATGCTCAGTGAATACACGAACAAGCAAAGATCTTGCTCTTCTGATGTTTAATCAGCCCTCTCAAATTTCATGGATCAGCTGTAAATAGGAAGCTCTCCCTCCAGCAAGCAGGTTTTGTTGTTGGTCTCCAGACAGTTAAAATATAAGGGAAAAATGTTCTTGCTTGTACCAAGACCGGAAAACCACAGAATGGAAAACTTCCGCTTAACTTTGAAAGACAGGAAATGGCTGGTGTTGGAAAGGGAGCAGGTACAAGAGGAGTGAGCCAGGGGACATCTGTGGAAAACCACCTATTCCCCAGACACTTCTCCTTCAGCTCTGTTCTTTTGGGGGATGGAGTTCCAGGCTGACCCCTGTGCTCCAAGCCCTTTATACACTTTCCGATCACCCACCCCAGTTCCCTACTTCCTGCCTCCTCTGATGCTGCTATAAATATCCCGCCTGCCTTTCATAGGTCCAGAGAAATGCACATTGCAGATAAAAGGGATCTGAGGTGACAGTATGAAAGAGCTTTTAGACCAGCTCTTGTGAAGTGACTGACTGCTGGATCCTCTGCTTTATCTTGGGAAGTGTGAGGTTGCTGGGTCGCCTGCTTTAAATTTCTTGAAGAGTGAAACTTCCCCGTTGTTTATCATGCTCACCTCTGGATTAGGATACATGGGTCTGTTTCTAAGGAAATTATTTCTTCCAATAAATAATGTGCTACATATGGTGCAGAGCTGACAGCTGAAAGAATTCTGGTATTTGGGAGAATGTAGGGTGGGGAAAAGATGGAACTAGTTGAGAGACCACGCTGCATGCAAAAGTATAGCACTTGCAATACTGAATATCTTAAATGCTTTGGTGAGGTGGATCAGTCCAAGAGGAAATAAAAGAGCAAAGTGATCCCTGGGGCACTTAAATAGCCATCATGTACAATACTTCAATAGCCACAAAATACCCAGCCCTCCCTTAGCATCCTGCAGGGCAAAAATCACAAACCCAGAGAAGCGTGGGAAGACAAAAGCTGCAGTTCCTGTGCAAGAACTTCAGTATTGCAAAGGATTGTGCTGGGGTGAGGGCAGGATGAGTTCTTAAGCCCTTTGTTTTACTTTTTTAAATATGAAGAGCAGCACCTGTCCCTTTTTTATTTTTTCCTTTTTTTTTGTTCCCCAAGGGGTTGGGGATTAAGGATTTAGTTGGTTATTTCCTTAGAGGATCAAGATAAAGAAAGGGACTTCAATAAGTCTCTTTCCATCTTCTCTACAGACAGTATATTTTCAATAGAATTAAGCAGCTGTCCTGCTTTCCCCCACTGTGTAACAGTTTGCAGCTTTACAGAGAAGCACAGAAATAGAACATTTTATAATATCAGATAGAACTTCTAGGTGTACTTAAAGAGACCCTAAATTATCACAGGAAGGTTTTAAGGCATTCAGAGAGAAACTCAACTAGATCAGGTGGCAAATAGCCAGTGACCCTTATCAGTATTTTGCCTTCAACACCTTTACTTTGGAACAAACACACTGCAGCAGAACCTATGACAATGAGTCATTTACATCATCCAGCGAGGCTGGAGTCCTGATACTGATAAAATACGCTTCCCAGAAGCCTGATGTGGGATACTCTGACTTTCCCAAAGCTCCCTTCTCAGGCTATCATCTTAATTCCTCGTTACTAGATTGATTCAATCCATGGAGTTTTAAGTTCCTTCCAAAACTCTTTAGAGGCATACTTCAATGCTGGAGTCTATTTTTCCTTATCGGGATGAGTGTCTAATCTACCTCCCACATGCTTTCTAAATTACAGCTATCTCTTGAGTTTGCCAGTGTGTTCTGGTTTCCTCTTTGTCTGTTTGAATGGGAGGCCAACAGGGTGGGAAGCAGGTCCTTGCCAGCCTTTATTCCAATGGCATGTTTAAATTGATTGAAGAAATGATGCAGATTGAGAGAATCAGACCGCACCTGTCTGGTGTATTCGGCTGTATGGGAAACAAAGCTTTCACTAGTACCGGAAAGTTTTCAAGCCAATAGGTTCCTTCCTGTCAGTGCAAGATCTCGTGTTTGTTTCTGCATGCCTTTCTCTCACACCGCTTTCCTCTAGTACTAATAGCTGTTGGAAGAGCTGGGTAAAGGAAAGCACCGGGTCTTTCTTTCCCTCCTGTCTCAGAAACTGCTTTCCTGTTTGTCCTTTATGCAGTATGGCAGCTTGGGCTATTGACGTAAACTTTGTCCTTTGTGCTGTTCAAAGCTCTCCTCTTCTGAATTTGACATTGCCTGCTCACATCCTGACTTCTGTTTTGACAGAAAGAAGCAGAGAGGACAGAACAGGATTCTAGGGTGGTAGTTGTCTTGGCACATCCTGGGGTTCACATTTTTGTGCAGCTTCTATGTTCATCAAACCGTCATAAGGTCAAGCACATGGCCAGGTTCCTTCCAGCACGTACTACTTAATGTATATGTGGACCAACAAGGAAAGATTGACCAAAGTTGTTACTGAAATACTGTGGTGGTGCTTTGAGGAAGCATCACTAGGTTGCACTGTTGAAAAATATGGCATAAGCAGTTTTGGTTCAAAAAGATATCCAGGTCCTGAATGGGAGGGAAAGAATTCAGAGGCGTTTTCTAAGACAAATTGCTTAGCCCACTTGGTTCCCTTCTCTGATGAAAACCACCAGAGCTTGCAGTACCCATCTTAACTTGGGCAATTAGAACCAAAATGCTGATGTATGTAATTTCCCCACTGAATTTTGGACTGTACCTCTTTATTCTACTTTTTTCCCCTCATGTGAACATCTCTGCTAGAGTTGCTGCAATGTGCTGTATTGTCATAAACATACTGAAATTCAGTAATGTGGACGATCATTGTACACTGGGATCAATAGGTGTTAAATAAAATAAATCTTGTTTCTGCATTCCCAGGGTAATTCCCTTGCCAAAGACTGAATGGAACTATGCACTCATGAGCTAGCTACATGTTTGCCTGCCAATTGTAATAGCAAGAGCAAGCAGGATCTGTAATGCTTTTACCTGGAAAAACAAAACTACGTTTTGGTGAGATTTCCCTATAACGATGGTGGTTTCAGATCCATTTTGGTGTTAGAATATATAGGCAGCAAAGCTAAAGCTGACAGAACCAGACAATGCCAGTCTGCTTTCTGCAGAAGCAGTAATGTTTCAGCTATTCAAGATTATATTTCTTCTCTGCCCTGTTTAGAAGGTGGCAGGGGAATCCTTAATTGTCTTGTTGTGTTTTCCTTAAAATCCCTTAACAGAAAATGTTACTGCAATCTGAGGCAACGAGAATGTAATCTGTGGCTGTTTTGCATAGTTGGATAATCTGTTGTTTTTGTTTTTAAGCCAACTTGTGACTCTCTGAGGCTAACACTGTTCCAAGTCTTATTAATAGCAGTCCTTGACATTTTAGAGGTTTTATCTTTTCATTATTACTTATACATGCTCATTTCTGAATTTGCTAATGTGCACTTGCACTTCCCCAGCTTCCTTGCTTGTGGAAAGAAGCTGTGGAAGGAAACAGTGTGCACCAACAGCATGGTTTTGTTAACTGGGGTTCTGCTTATCCCACAGAGTATTAGAAGTGAATATGAAACTACATTGGTAAGCCACACCTCTGATTTTTCTCAGGGGGAAAAAGCTGTGTAACTATTCTTAGCTGGTATATTGCATGTGAAATTAAGCAGTTCCAAGGGGATGAACAACTGCTATTCAGAGGGAGTACCTTTATGCTTCTGCCTTCTCCTCAGAGCTACAACAGTTCAGTGTTCTTGACTCAAAGTTATCTTTGGGGTAGGGGAAAATCAGAGCCGGAGCAAGGCTGCCAAAGCCCGGGCTTAGACGTGTGCCTCGTGTGCATGTGTGTACATCTTGTGGCTCGGTGATGACCCTGGTGACTTCTTGAACTTTTAATGACAATGCAGCTGTCTGTTCATGGTGCTAATTAACCCAAAATCTGATTCCTCCCTCCCCCTCGTTATCCATTGCGTGAATGAGATGTGAAAACAAGAAGACGACTTTTCCCGTGCCCTTAGGGCTGTCTGAGCCTGGCAGCAGTGACCCTGCCTGAGTCGAACAGAAAGAGCTGCTGCGCAATGGCCCATACTCCTTTTTAATGGGTTGTTAAGATTCCACCTTCTCCCCCTCCTTCCAGTCCTGTAACAGTTCGGAGCGATATGGCACTTAGGGGAAAACAGCTGCAGGAATAACTTTTCTTTTGGAAAGCCAGAGACAGCTGTTCAGTTTGTAAGTCAAGGGCTTCCTCCACTACTTGTTTAGGGCCTGATCCCACTCCAGTTAAAATCAGTAGAAAGATTCCAACTGCGTTCAGCAGGCAGTTGAAGGAAGCAGCTTCAGGAAGCAGCCTGTAATCAAACAATACTGCTTCAAAATGTTGGAATCAGCCAGAAAGGAAAAAGAGAGTAGGAAGGCATTTGTCACAGAGTTGACTTTCTGACTTGCCTTGCAGGCTCAAAGTACAAGCACTCAGCAGGCCAATGTTTTACTTGAGGAACAGGTTAAATTACTGTTTGTGGTATCCTAAGTTGCTTTCAAAAAATTGCTCTTGTGGGTCTACGTTCGTTTACAGTCTGCAGTGTTGACAGACTTTTATTGGCACAGTGAATTAAAAGACTGATCTTTGATGTTGAATGCTGATTTTAGTTTGGATACTCTGAGATCATAGGGGATAATGGCTTATGTTTTGAAATTATGCAAGTTCTCAGCACCTGCAGCTCTCATTGGTATGCATTTACTTGCCACATCTGAAAAATGAGGAGAAAAATTGAATTAGTCTTGCTTCTGTTATTAGGGATTATTGTTGTCACTTGATTTATACAGTGAAAGAGAGTGCTAGAAACTTGGTGAAGAGTTTTTGAAACAGAATTTCTGTTTCATGAAGAATTTTGAAATGGTGGAAATTTATTCCATCTGAAATGTGAGGGAAAATGATAATATTGGAGTTTTCAGCATGGTATTTTCTGGGAAAAGTGATTCAGATGCATCTGAATCTAATGTTTTGAAGGATTAATTCAAAATATCCAATTTGAATGAAGGTGTCATTTCACATCAACATCAAGACTTCAAGTGCAGCTGAAGAGAATTGCTGATGAAGAATCAAAATAGATTGAATTTTTTCTGAGAAAAAAAATGAGGAAACAATTTTGCTGAAGTCAATATTTTCCTTAGAAATTTGTGACTTAAATAAAGCCACGATCCCTGTCAGGAAAAAGCCTTTCCAAAAACATGCCTGATGGCTTAACAGTAACAGCCTCCCCTTCTGGAAGTGCTGATTTTGATCAGGTTACGTGCTACCTCTCAAGCTGGGAGAGATTCCAATTCATTTGTCCTTCGAGGTTTATAGTTAGCTTTTTCTGAATGCTGAGAATTCTCTTTAAAACACAAATCTAACTCTTCCTGAATGCTGAGAATTCCCTTTACAAGATAAACCTAGATTTCCTTAGCTTGCTCCAGTCCTTGTCAATGGGCTATTCTCCTTGGGTTTGCTGCATTAAAGAACAAACAAGTTTGCTGTGTGATTGTGTCACTGCCAGTGGACTGAAACGAGGTATTTCCCCTTGTATTTCTGTTATTTCCCTCCCTGTCAATGTTTAAACAAGCTTACACCTGTGTGCCAGGTGCGAGCTTAACTCCAGCCCTGAAAAGCTGGCTCTTGGGAGGGTGGTTCATTACTTTGCCAAAATAGTCCTGTTTCAGCAGTGTCTGAGGAGACGTAGACAGGCAGGAAGCAGTCAGGCTCGGTGGATACCCTGGAAATGATTACCCTTCTCTGTAAACATTCAGCACTGCAGTATCCAGAGAACTTCTGCCTCCCAAACAGTTAATGGGCCTTAGAGCATTCAAAAATAGCCATCACTGTGCCAGGGCAGCTGTGAAATGGTTATCCAACCATATCTTGTGACCTTTAGGTTTTTTCCTAAAAAGTTACAAGGACACCTAAGAAGTGATAAGGGAGTGGCAGCTTGCCTCCCTCAAATTGGAGTTTTATGGAAGTTTTCGGTAAGAATTCTTTCAGAAGCTCTCAAACTCCAGTAGCACAGATGAGATAAGTGACTGATATGTTCACTTTAAGTGAATCTCCATCAGATTCATAGGATCAGACTTGAACACTTCCATTTAAAACCCACTTATTATCAATACTGTCTAAGAATAAAACAACATGGGTTAGTCTTTAATTTGTATAAATATTTGTTGTGCAAAAAAAAAGTCAACAATTGGTGGTAGACAGACACTTAACCATTCAGTGTAGTCTCTGTGCTTACAGAAGTCTGGCTAAGAGTCATAACTCATTAATAGGTCATTAGCAGCACCAAGGATGCATATAAGCATCCAAGTAATGATACACTTCTTCTGGAAATCCATTTTGATGATGGTCTAGTGGGTTGTTCATGGACATGCAATTTTAATGAAAAGTATGTATGAAGGAAGTGTGGGTAGTAGAAGACTGAGATGGTTATACTGTTTCTCTCTCCACTGCTGTTTCTATGGAATACCTTAGGCTAGTCTGTCAGTAGGACAGCCAGGGAGTTTGAGCAAACTGTTTGAAGAAGAAAGGTGACTGGCCGTGCTGTCTACATTTTCTGCTGTCAGTGCTCTGTGTCATTGCACCAGGAAAATCCTTCAGAGCCAGAGGATGTACAGTGTGCAGTATTTGTGTTACTCATATAAAGAGTTATTGCTTGTAGATGTTTTTAGAATTCCAGGTCTTCTCATTACCTCTTTCATGAGATGTCTCGTATCGCTCTCTTTTTAATTTTTTTTTTAACCTGATTTCCACAACAAATCAACACTGAGCTCTTCAGGCCTTCTAAGGTCAAAAATGAAGGATGATGCTTTGGAATGCAGTTATGACAGGGCACTACATGGACTTCTGGAAAGTTCTGGATAGGTGGGCAGATTGGTCAAATTGCCTGACCTTGACCTGTAGGCTGCTGGGAACTGTGGTATGTGAGGCTCATTCAGGACTCAGGGAGGTTTTCTACCTTTTTAATGAACAGTGAATCAGGATCTGAGTGCTACACCTAAGGGTTTACATGGTGCTCAGACTCCAGGGTAAAATTCTTCATGTACCTAAGATCAGCTGCATAGTAGTAATTACTGTGATTACATAACAGACATTAATAAAATGGGCAATTAGTAAATTCCTTAAGCATTGTAATACAACCAGAACTGTGTCATGGACATGTACACTGTATGTGAACAGTCTGCAGATGCTGGCAGCTTCAGAACAATTGATCACATCTCGAGAATGGTGGGCAAAGATACTCTTTTTCACTGAGGAAATTGTTTGAATGCAGGTTTAATTCCAGGGTCTGGCAGACCAGATATTAGGTCCTGTCAGGCCCAGTGCAAATAGGAGCAGCAGAGCAGCACATGTAGGCCTGACCTGGTTAAATATGTATACCTCTCTGGTGTGGACAGCTGCTTAGCCTGTCAGTTTAGTGCAAGTTTTGTAATGCAGGAAGGAATTTGCAGGCCCACCCAGTACCCTTGAAATCTATACATGTTCCCAAACAGTTCTTCCTCTCTAGCTCCTACGTGCAAAATTGAGCATAAACCATGTGATCAGTGGAGTGCAGCCTCCTCACAGAACGCTGGCACACATCCCAGATGGGCAAGGTGCTGAAGCAAGGAGAGTCCTCTGAAGTAAGTTGATGAAGCAGGGAGTGTCCAGGCCTGTGGCTTTTGATAATCCCTCTTTTGAAAGGCTTACATGGGCTGTCAGAGATGCCCTATTTCTAATGCATAGATGAGAACAGCCTTCAGATGTTCTCTTTAGCAGGACTGTCTTTCCTCCTCCTCTGCCTCCTGTTGAACTGTTTGGATCTGGTGCCCAGTGGGTTCGTGGATTGCACAGTGGGTTACAAAAGACTAATAAATTGGCAGATTTGGGTCAAAAATTTTTCTATTGCATCCTTAAAAAATACAGTAATGAATTTATGATGCTTGTTAACTCTGGTTATACCCCAGGGGAAATCTAGCACTAAGGAGAAAAGACAGGCCAGTTCTATGTGTCCGGTTTTGCAGAAGTCTCATTATTACTTGAAATGCAAAGTAACATCCACCAGGTTCAAGCCCTGGGCATTCACTGATCAAGTGCTGGATCAGAGCATCTTCCCTCACCTCCTCTTTTGATGTATGTGAGCCATCTCTTGGCTGCTTAGTGTAGACAGTGGGTTTTTTCTGAAACCTGGTATCAACTTGCAACACAGCAGCCTACAGAAGAAATGACCATAGCCCAGTAAAGCAACTTATCTACAAATTTGCGGACTGGGGACTTCCCTTTCTCAGCAGAACTGAAACTTCCTGAGTAATTAATAGTAAGTAAAAAACATTAAAAGAAAATACAAAAGGGTGTGTCTACACTCCCTTTTCAACCTGAAATCTCATTGTGTACCCATTTTGATGTTCACTGGAAAGCAATGTCATTTGAGGACTGTATATTACCCTTGTTTAGTCTCAATAGTACTTTGCTTTTTAAGGAGTGCCTATGGCCTCAAGAGAGAAAACGTCTGCCCCATGTGAATCAGAATGGGACTTATGTGATTGTAGTAGGTTCTTAAAAATATCACTTGATCTATTTTAATCACTTTAGCACTCGTTCTTGCAGTTTACCATCATGATCTGTGGAAATGGAAGATCAGCCTCACAACTGTATCACTAAATCACAGGCAAAGGACATGTTTTCTCCTTGCAGAGGCTGCTCCCCTAACTGTACTCTTTAGGCAATTCATCTCTCATCATATGCTCCAATTTGCTTTCCGTGTTACTGCTCACTTGATGGGTTGGGAAGCGATCAATGCCAGATGCACATTCCTTTCAGGCAGTAAATGCTCCTGCAGCAGTAAGTTATGTGCACCAGCTTCTCGTTTCATTAAAATCGCATATGGTTTCCATTTGCCCCTAATTGGTCTCACATCAGCTCAGCCATATTCTCTGAGTGGAAAGCTTAGACCTGTGGCTCCTTTGAACAATTCCAAAGAACTGTGGGAAACCAGAGCCTTGTCTCAGCCTGACTTTCCCTGGTCCTCTATGTACTGTGTCAAGAAGTACTTGATCTGAAAGAGGGCTGAACTAAATCTTACTCTGTTGCACCAATCTTATGTAGACAAAAGGAAACGGAAAAGGTGTTTTGAGCTCAGTATTGCTTTGAGTCATATGCTTGTTATTTTTATCCACTGTTGTAAGCTGGCTTTGGAAGTGCTTTTGTGTGTTGGTTTTGACAACTATCTTTCCAACACTGCTAACCTTGGCTGAAAGCATTTCTGCCTTTGGCGGTTGTCAGAGACACAGAACGAGGCAAAATGCACTCTGCTGAAAACACTCCTTGGAGAGAGATGCGAGATGCCTTTACTGTGCTCTGTACATGAGGCACTCCCTTCCCCTCCCTTCACTTCTATCATTTTTCCTTCCTTTTCTCTGATTCTTGCCTACTGCTTTTTGCCTTTAGCCTGAATTCAGCTTCCAGTGACTAGTTAAAAGATATAGGGGGAACGTTTAAAAAAAAAAAAAAAAGCCTGCCAAAAGGGAGACAGAGAAATGTCTAGTTGGCAGGAATGACGCTGTTTTCTCTTTTTATTTTACCAGAGGGTTCTCAATGCTGTAGGCATGCTCATTATGTAGTTTGCCGTGTCTCTGCTTAGATCTGTAGCAAACCTAGAATGTTTCATTGATGCAAGCTGTGAGACTAACCCAGCAATGCATGTAACTCCAGGAACTCAACTGTGTGCCTGATCTAGCTAATCTCTTATGTCTACCTGGCTTCACTGAGTTTAGTAGGTGTAATAGCTGGTAACAACAGACAGTGGGTGTTTTTCTTCTTTTCTTCCTTCAGCTTTGTGTTTTTCATGAGGTATTTCCTGAAGCTAGTTTTTATGCGTACTAACATCTACATGTGGATCCAAGAGATTCTACTTGGATCTTCTAAATGGATATAAATGCATTTTAGATCCATCCATTCTTCCTTATCCATTCAGTCTCCCCAACAGTGTATATGATGGGGAAGCAAGGGAACTAACGCCAGGAGTTAAATGCAGGGGCAGTGCTGGGCAGTTGAAGAGTCTTTAACCAAGTTGCATGTAGGAACTTGAAAGAAATGTCCAGAAGAGAATTTGCAGGTTTTTGTCTAACAGAGATCTCTTGTTTCTGTCTGATTCTAATGTATTTCAAAGGGTACTTGAGCTTCCATAGGGTGAGATGCACCATATAGGGGGGAGAAAAATGCTTGATACTGCTGCCATCAGAAAGGTTGTATCCAGTTAATAAGCTACAGGTGGAATGCCAAGCACTAACCAAGTTCTGCTTGATTGTTTTATGCAACCTTGTTTCTTTAATTTATGGTCTTGTTGGGAGGATTAACTTTCTCCCAAGTAGAGCCTTCTAGAGCAGTTTATACTTTTCGAGGTGATGAAAGGTCTGACACAAAGTCTTGTATGAACAATTTGTATCACTCCTTATTTTGCAGTGTTAGAAATCAAGCAGCAGAGCATGTTGTGCAAACAGACTCTCAGTGGCAAGGAAATCTGCAGGGATGGGAAATGTGGTTAATATTTAGCGAGTGTAATTGTGATCAGTTGTTTTATACAGAACTTAGGCCTGGGCAAACCCATTTAATTGCCTTCCACTTTTTGTTGAGTGGCCTTCAAACAGACTTGCCATGCCACACACAGGGAAAATTTTTTTGGATCTGTAAAACAAAGGCCAACAGTAAATGTCATAATTCTGGTTAGAACATGGAAGGAAGGTTATCTGTGTCTTGCTTTCCTGTTTTTATTTAGACTTTTATTGTTAGCTACCAACACGCTGATGTAAACACAAGTCCTTTACAATGTGATATTTATGTGGCAACTGACTGGCAGAGGTGAATGGTGTTGAGAAGGTGCTCTTTCTCAGTCAGTGTTCCCGGGAACACTTTGAAAAGACAAGAAGTCAAGATTTGGACTGCCAATAATGGGAACTAGTTTGTTGGTCAGGGTATAAAAGGAAGGCATCCAGCAGTGAACCTCTTACTTCACTACCTTTTTTTTTTGCTTCCTTGATGAAGTTCCTTGGTGATGCTGTGTACCAGCGCAGCTGGATTTGACTTCTTCAAAGACAAAGCAAAAGAGGTTTGTTTTGCCTTTTTTGGCTTTGGCTGAAGGTCATGATGGAATGAGGCAAAAGAAAGCTCCTCTATGGTGTCTTTTCAGCCTTCTTGTGTTTTGCAAGAAGCCTTCAAATTCAACACTCTGATTTGTAAAAGAATTCTATTTTGGCTGTGGAAGAGGTGACTTTCAGTACTAACAGATCATCAAACAGACTGGAGCTTCTGTTTTTTTCCCCTCTTCATAAATCCCCTGCTGTAATCTGTATTTCCTTCTCCATTCTGTTTTGCTGTGGAAGTGGAGGAATGGGTGAAGGGCTGCTATCTCTTCCCCCTGCTAAAGCAGGCACCAGCTACTTGCTGCTCATAGAAGCCTGCAGCCACCAGACAGTTTAATAGAGCCTCCCAAGAGGCTGCATACAGTTGAGCCATACTTCCAGTTCAAAGGACACAATCCACCTTTAGTTATGGTCCTCTGGTTTTAGGGCAGCCAGGAGTGTTGGTAGTAATTGCTAACAGATCAGCCCGGGGGAGTGGGAAAAGGAATGCATCTTGTGAGAGAGAGTGAGCAAGGGAGACAGCAATTCCATCTTAGCAGCACCATCAGCACCAGTACTAGAAAATCTGTGTGTAAAACATCCTGCCTTGACCACATTAGGAGACACCCCCATAACTGGCATTAATATTTCAGTAGTGTGCTAGATATAGTCAGGAGTCTAAACCATACCAGCTGCCTTAGTCCTGTGTGATGTGAGCCCTCCAGCATGTACCAGCACAGAAAGGAGTTCTTGTGAGGCAGATCAAATGAGAGAGCTGCTACTAAAGCTGGTGAAAAGGTCTCAGTAAATTGCTCTTGGAAGTGAACCCTTGTATAGTCTTTGGATGAATAAAACGGCAACCATCCTCCTTGGCATGTCACGTGTCTGGTGTTAAAGCAGCGTTTTTAAATGTTGGTGTAGTCAGTGGCCTCAGGGCAGAAGGAGCTTTTCTTCCGCCTCCCAGTCACGTTGCTGCTCCCTATATATTTTATTTAGCCACTATTTGGATGTCAGAGAATGGCCTGGGAGAATAACTTGTCCCGTGTGTCTCCGTTAGTAAACAACATAAGTCCTCCACATCCTTCACTCACTTAAAAGCAGTGAGCATGCATCTCAGCCAAAGCTCTCACTTGAAAATACTCATAGTGCACACCAATAAAATAAATCCTTGAAACAATAATGAGAAGTGTAGCAGTTGTTACCCTCCTGAGCCGTTCATGGTAATTGGTCACAAGGGAGAATGGGTTTGGAGCAAATCCTGGTCTCTGAAGGGTGTGCCTCCATTTAAAATGCTGTTTATGGATGACAACCAGCCCACTTGCATGAAAGCATCTGGTTCTCATGGTGCAATTGAGCAAGCAGCTGGCTTTGGTGGTGTTAGCCTGGGTCTGTACCACTGCCCTCTCATCAGGGGAAGGTAAGATTTGGGACAGGGTCACCATCTAGTGGCTGGCCCCGATAAAGGACACGGGCTGGATTGAACCAGGACATTTGATGCCTTTGCTTTTCAGTCGGGAAAAAGAGCTACCACACATGTAGTAGTTACTGTGTGCCGGGATGAAATTGCTTGGTAGCTTCAAGTCTTTTCACCGTGTTGTTTCCTCAGCTTGGCAAGTGCATGTCTTCATCTCTCATTGCCTGTTTTTCTGCTCCTTGACTCGTGAAAAGATTGCCTTCTGCCATCTCAGATGTAAAGTCAGTGTCCTCTTCTGCTTCATGTCTTGCCTTTAGGCCTATTCTCCCTATGAATCCTTGAGAAAATGGCTACAGAGTAAGTGATAAGTGAAAGAGTACTTCAGTTAGACGTGTATGCATATGGGCAAATAAGAGGTCATAAATGTCCTTTTTCTCCTATGCCCATTCTGATTTGTTTGCCTTTATAGGACTTCATCCAGTGACATTTGGAAAATATGTAGGTGATTTTTGCCTGTATTTATATGTATACATGCACCTGCAGACAGTTTGTACCGCCCTAGAGATGCCAGGGAAACACAAACTGGTAGCTGCTGTCACTATAATAGTCCTGGCAAATCTGAGCCATCTCTGTTTTCCTAACTACCACGCTAGTTTACATTTAAGAAAACCCAAACAAAAACCACAAAAAGGCAGGGAAAAGAGATAAATACATTAATAATTTGTGATACATTCTTAGATGAATGTCTTCAATCCTCAAACACAGCAGGTTATTATTTTCATTTTTTTTTTTAAGAGTATCAGCTAAGTGCCTAGTTTCCTTCCTTTCATGAGGGGATGTTTTCTCCCTCAATTTTTTAATCATGTCAAATGTTGAGAAGCAGTACATATGTTTTCTCCTCTTTGTATCATGGCATGACTGCCATGCTTATCTTATCAAGATTTATATCCTTGTCTAATTTAGCTTTTCATAAATAATAACAAATCACTCATGAGACCTTGCCAACTGCTCCAGTCCCACAAAGTGACCCGACCTGAAACCCCAAAGTACTGAGAAACATTCATCTTGGAGTATTTTCATAGGCAGCGCTTCAAAGGAATTGCGGTTTAAAAATATGCAGCTATTTTGGTGACCACTTGTGTGGGATAAAGTTTCCCATCAGTAATAGCAGGACTGTAATAGCGCTTCAAGAAGGAAGGAGCTCAGGAGAGCAGTCACAGCACCTTTTGCCTCATTCTGCTCGAGAAGTAGGAGTCTGCAGCAGTAAACAGTCGGCTTCGTTAACTTAACATGGACTGAATTTGCAACAGAAATGCTGTAAATTTCAGATAATTTGCAGAGGCTGAAAAGTTCCTCTGACAAGTATGCATGGCCCCTGCTCAGTCAGGAGCAATGTTCTTTATTTTCTGGCCAGGTGTGAAGAGTGGCCGTATAAGTGGGGAATGGTGGTTTGAAGGAGCAAAGATAAGGACTGGGAAACACGTGGCTGCCAATGTGCAGCTTGGAGCTCTGCTCTGAGCAGGGTGTACAAGTGGCTCTCGTGTGTGGAGCCTTAGGGAGTTGAAGCTACACATGCAAGAGCAACCTCTGAGCAGTCCTGCCCATCCAGCATTTCTCTCCAGTGGCTCAGAGGCGTCCAATCCTCAGGGATGGGATTACAGGTGATAGACTTAACTTGGAATATCCTCTGCTTCTTGGCTAACAGCTTGATTTGTCCTTTAATATGGGAAAAAAGTTGCAGGGTGGGGTCTTTGTTCATTTCTAGCTCTTCAGTAAAGAAAAGAACTTAGCTAGAAAAGTTACCTTTGGGGTGATAAAGGAAACTTCTCTGAAAAACAGAGGGCTTGACCCATTTACCAAAGGTTTGAAGTGACCGCCCACACTAAGGTTTGTCATGGCTTTTCTAGCTGAATTTGCTAGGATGGCTGTTCTTCTCCAACTTTACTGGGGAACAATAATAGGAAAATACAGACCCTTCTACTTGTTTGCAAGGGTATCATTAGTTGAAATTGGAATGCTCTTACGTGCTAGTGGAGATATGCATTTTGAATATTTGATGAAGCTGTTGATTAGTCCGTAAATCAAAGCTTCTGTCTGAAATGGCTGTGGTACTCTAGCTAGAAGTCAAAGGGCTGATGAGCTAGCAGTGCAATACATGAAAAAATGTTTATTTAGGTATTTTGTCAGCAACTGAGAATGTGCCTGTCATCTTATATGCTAACTGTGTTCTGGTTTGGAAACACTAGCATTTTGTAATACTGCCTTTTAGTGTATTTCTTATCATTGTCAAGAAGATATAGGATTTCTTTGCTGGTTTTAGATGTGTTGGGCAAACACCAGTTTTTTCAATCTCAGTGTATCAGCAGATGAAGATAAGACTTTTGACACTCTCTGCTATAGACTCCAGTGTTAGTGAGCTGTCCTGGAATTCACAAAGCCTTAAGGAATTGTGTTCTTTCTCACTGACCCTTGGTACAGTCTGGTTTCTGTAGCTTTGCTGGTGATTGTGGTGGTTGGGGTCAGCAAGTGGAGGAAGCTAGTTCTTTAAAGATATTTGCAGTCCTCAAGCACACTATTCAATATAGCTACTAAATATTGATGATAAGAGTAAATTGAAGTTAGAACAACTTGTTAAATAGAAGAATCAATAAAACTGCTTTTGCTGCCTTTGGGAAATAGAAGTTTAAAAAAAATTAAGTTTTACACTCAATGAATGAAGGTTTTTTTGGTTCTTTGAATCAAAGCCAGGACTGTCTTACCTAGTTTAAAATTTGTTTGACAAGTCTGGCTGAAGCACAGGATATAAATCAGAGCAGAGTGGATTTGTCTTCATTTCACACCACCCTCGTGGAAAATGGTTCAGGAACTGGTGTGTAAAACCAGACCTATCTGTTCCTTTAAATCTGTTCTTCTGGTTTTTCAGAAAGCTAAGACAAGGTTGTTGCATCCCTAGTTGGATCTAGGTAGTAAAAAAAACTTTGGCCTTCTCTTTTTCCCATTTCTTCCAGTGGGCTTCTACAGATGTTTGAAACCTAAATAAGCTACGATGCAACAAGACGCTTGTTAAATGTCCTATATGTTCAGCAAAATGTATCCCTGAACTTTGTTGCTGCTGTTAGATAGTGCTGTAATGCAAATAACTCGCTGTGTTTTCCTGCTTCCACTTCTTTGTCTCCCTTCTATGCCTCCCTGCTTTTTGTTGGTTTTCTGTGGTGGATTAAAATGGGTAATGCTTGCCCTGTCCCTAAGCTTTGCTCCTCTACTGAGATGAGCAGGTGGTTGCAGAACTTTTTCAAAGAGGATCCATAGAACAGTTTTTTAAATTTTCTTTTGTGTGTATGTGGAATGCCCCAAAAATAGATGAGCAAGAGAACACTTCATTAAGCACTGTCTGTAAACTGCCCACTAGATTTAAAAAAATCCTTATCTATGGGACCTCAAAATCCTTACATCTGATGGCTTGGGCTCAGTTGACATTGCTGTGGTGCATTTGTGGTACAGTGGAGGTGCCTGTGCCACAGAGCACACACTGATGAGGAAATGCAGTGCAGTGGACACAAGATCTGATGGGTCAGCTTTAGTTTGTCTTCCAGGTGACTTCTGGCTGGCCTGGCAGCTTTCACTGGGCACTTGATGGTTGCTGAATAATCTGGTTTTGCACAGTAGCTGTTTGTTCAAGGGAGCATTTGTTAGTTTTGTGGTACCTCAAAGGTGGCAGTTGTAGTGAAATCCCCAGATATGGGATATTCCAGTGCACTGTACTGTGTTGTTGTGTTTATTGGGAAAGAAAAGTTACACTGGGCACACAAAGAACAATTTAAAAGTAGGATCCTATTGAACATCATCCTGTATGTTGGGAGTTAAGACATTACAAAGTTCATCCCATTGGCTCGGTGCAAAGATTTTAATCTGTCTTGGTCTCAGCTACAGTCTGCTCTGCAGATTTCAGTGAGATTTAACCACAAATAATGCTTGTTCTTATTCTTCACACAGAACTGGATTTCCTCTAAATAAATACCTGCTTTGGCATCCCATTTTACATGCCTTCACTGTGTGTGAGGTTTAGAATAAATTGAGAGGAAGGTTGACCTGGAGTTTTGTTTATTTTACAGGATAGTTTATCTAAACAGTTTTGTGGGGTTTTTTTGAAGTGGAGGGTATAACATTAATGTCGTGTAAAGTTGTCTATAATTGGGTGTGTTTTTTCCTCCCTTATGACAGTGATCCGAGCTAAAGTGGTGGGGAAGAAGCTCATGAAAGATGGACCATTTGGAACGATGCGATACACGGTCAAGCAGATGAAGGTATGTTTGCAGACATTTCCCATGGGCTAATGAATATGGTAAGGAATCTAATTAACACATAGTAACAAACACTTTGCATACTTATCAGGACCTCAACTTTTTGTAGTGGCCATACAGAATGGAAGGAAACCAGCAATTGGTAGACATTTCCCTGAAGAGCGGAAAGGAGCAGAAAGAGCTAATTCCTGACATGCAATGCTGAATACCTGAATTCTTCCATTATTTTAAAATTTCTGGTAGTAAAAGATGCCACATGGTCTTCTCTAGGTCCTGGAGTCATGTTTTGTGTTCAACATGCACAGTATTAGACTGGAAATGCCAGCTTTGCCATGTAACGCTTTCATTAAATCCAAGAAGGAAATTATGGTAGGAGGTCTGCCAGCCTTGGGAGAGGGTTCGTTTCTCTTCTTTCCTTGCTCTTTTTGTGACCACCAGTTAGGATTACAGCATTTTTTTTCATGTACAAAAAGTATGAAAATCATATAGTGAAGTCTTTATATAAAACTAAACGGAGCACTGTAGCTTTTAAATATTGTCAGCTCAGAAGAGCTGTAAAGTATTGATTCAGAGATGAAAAGAAGTAGAACCACACCAGTTGCTTGATTTCTTTAGTTCCTTTCTTCAGAGCTCTAATTCTTTGCTGCACAAACTACGCTCAACCTGCTGCTTTGGACTTGGTTTTTTTTCTTAAACTGCCCCCTTGTTATGTAATGCTAAAAATCAGCCCTAGATTGTTTTTCTTGGCAATGCCATTCCAGTCATAAGACTGGTTTATGTCTTTAGGAAAAAAAAAAAAAGAAAAGGAATGGAAAAGCTTGGCAGAGACTGCAGAAATCTGAAACATATTAGACAAAGTAAAGGTTCAGAAAAAACCAGTCACTTGCCTGCCTTGTAACAGTAACTCTCTTTATAAGGCAGTTTATAGCTAAGCACGAAAGCGGGGAGGAGGAACGCAAAGCCTGTTTCATAAGCTGTCGCAAAACCATGCACGTAGCCAAATCTGGTCCTGGCATGGCTCTTCCACAAGAGTGGAATGCCTGCACTTCGAATAAGAGGGCGTGAGGTGCTGGGCTTATTGACTTCCTTAACCTTAAAAATTTCTCTGTAAGATCCAAAGGAAATAGATATTTTTTTTAAAAGAAAAATAAGCAACTGGTTGTATTTGCAATAATGAGACAACGCTGCCACTTTTTTTTTTAATGGCTGTTGTTGGCCTCATCAGGCTTGCAGCACTCTGTGCTGTTCTTCTCCAGTTTTGTCACTCTCCAGTGCTGCAAGTGTACCCTGCTTCATAAAACTACTCAGTGCCCACATGCTGCAGTGGCTTCATCACCTTTTCTTTCTGATTTCATCCTGATCTGTCCAATACCACTACTTTCCCTCCTTCTCAGTGCCAAGAGTTTGGTGCTTCCTGTCTAACATACGACCATGAACAGGGTGTAGCAGTGCTCTCGAATAATGGTAGTCCCTGAAATGAAGTACTACCCTTTACCAACCATAACACTGCCCCTCTTCTGAATAAATAAGACACCTGAGCCTGTCCTGGCTGTTTTCATTGGGTTATTCTGCAGCACAGGGCCTTTCTACAGGAGCATTTCCACAGTGTTTTGTTAGGAAGCTATGTGTCCAACAAAAGCAAGAGGGATTTTAAAGAGGAAATCTTGTGTTGGTCAAACTGCCCTTATATCTGCTTAGATGGTGGGCTGGTGGGATGTTGCACTGGACGTTTAACTGTGACCTTTGGCAGGAAGGAACCTGAAGCAAAGTGCTCAGCAGGACTGGAATGTCCGGAGGACATAGTTCTTCATAAACAAACAAACAAACCAAGTGTCTTCTTTGGAAACCCTGCTGTCTTTCTGCTGAGCTTAGAGACTTCAGTATAAAGAGGGATTTAGATCCATACAGTGGGGGAGTTCAGAGTGATGCAGCAAATTTCTCTCTTGTTTGCTCCAATGAAAGCTGACTGTCCTCCTGCTGAAAGGAGAACTAAGGAGGCCTATGGCTCTGCACAGCTGCATGGGAACAACTCTGAAGATAAAACTAACATGTCAGTCTACATAAACCCTTCTGCACCTGCAGGTGAAAAATAAACAAGCCATTTAGTCTATCAGTGTGTGCTGAACTGCCTGTGGAAAGCATTGAAAGCCTCAAAGGGCAACAAACAATCTCCGTAGTTCTTTCACAGGCTCCTTGGAGTTTGCTGGGTTGGATTCTTGATCTCACTAACGTTCCTCACTGAACTCATTGCTGCATTTCACAACTAAACCAGCTTTGGGCCTGGACTGGAGCACAAGGTCAGCCCACAGGGACAGAACAGTACCAGGCTTTCTAGCGCTCAGGTTTGTTGTCTGAAGAGAGGCCTTGTGCTTTTCCGAGCAACCTCTGCCTCTCCCCACTGCTTTCTCAAATAATATAAGAATACTTTGAGATCACGTGTCATAAATCTGCACAGGACTGATCTAACCCCTATGTGTTCTGTGATCCTGCAGTGCATTCTGAGAATGGCCCAAGCCTATTTCAGGAAACTGCAAAGGAAACAAGGAGATATTTCTCCTCCATGAGCACAAACAGTCCTGGTTGACCATGGCAGCACCCTGCACAGGCTGCCAGAAGCAAGGAGACTTCCCTTGGTTTGTTGCTTATCTGTAAAATGAGTCTATGGGGGGAAATGTGATAGTCCCGAGAGGAAAGAAGTGGGGTAGGATTAATTTAGTTTAATTTTAGACAGACTAAAATGAGGTGTTGAGTCTTTCCTGCTCTCTTGATTGTCAATGGATAGAGAGAGGAAACACCAAAGTGTAATTCAGCCCACAAGTTGTAGACAGCTATTTTAGGATGGGCTGAGTTGTTCTGGAGGTGTCTGTTCTTGGCATTTGACTAGAGAGGATGCCTAATTCCTGTGAATTGGCTATATTTTAGGTAGCTGAAGGTTCGGCAAGGTGTGGCTCCCAGCTCTTGGTATCTATGGGAGGGACAGAGGGAGGAACATCATGAACAATTTTACAGGGTGAAGTTGTTTAAGCAGCAGGAACCACCACAGGATTTGCCTGTGCATTTCTGAGGCAGTATGGGGGCTGCTGAGGGGAATGCTGACACAGATGGAAATAGAGCAGCACTAGCAGACATCACCATGTCATGCTTGCTAATACTTTGTTCCCTGTTATTATGCTTCCAAAAATACACATTTGTGGGGACAGGAGAACTCCGAGGGTAGCAGTTAGGAGAAAGGCTAGCTTTATGGCTGGGTTTCTTCTGACTGGTCTAACAGCACTTCCAAGACACTTTGTGTATCCAAAAAAAAATGCTCAAGGTATTGTTTTATTTGTTTTGACAGCGGGCATCTGTAGAAGATTCCCCCTAACCAAACTTTCTTTTTCCTTCCAAGAGAACCGAGGTCCTGGTGAATTTTGTTCAGTCATCAGAGGGTGTGGCAGGCCCTGTCTGCCCCAGCATGGGTTCAGTCAGTGTGGCAGTGGCTGCCATCGATGTGGGTCACTGAGGGCTGAGTGGAAGTGCTTTTGAGAGGCTGAGCATGCTTCCTTTAGCAGCCCTGACAGTGGTGTCCCTGATGGTAATGTGAACAGGAAATTAGGTCCAGGAGCTGAAAAACAAGCCCCAGTTCAGCATCACTGGCTACTTCATAGGCAGTCGTGTTGGGCTTGATGGCTCAGAAGATGCACAAAGTGATGACTGTAACAGTCCTGTAGGAAGGACCTGAGCAGCTTCCCAGAGGAATGATTAGTGTAGCTCGTAGCCCTGTGGGCAAGAGGAAGAAAGGGCTCCAAGTGTGCCTGCCCATGTGCAGACCTTATAACACAGATATTTAATTAGTCCAACATGACTGGGAGCTCAGCACTGTGAGTGACAGATCCCTTGCACTGCCATGCACAGTGTGCAGCTCTCTGCAGTGTTGATAATGCACTGCCTGCAGGGACTGGGCAGCCCCAGCTGTTACCTTAGCCAGTCTTATCTGCTTAGATACTGTTATCCGAGCTTCTTGGTGTGACACCCACTAGGATGGAGTCTGAACACGTGACCTTTATTCTATGTGCCTTTCCTCACGGTACCCTTGGGAGGCAAGAAACAAAAGTGTGCTGAGGGCTAAATAACTCATCCAAGGACAGACTGGATTCTTGTGCCAGAATCTAGGTCTCAGGCTATGTTGGCTGGATTGGAAAATCTGAGTAAGTCATCCAATACCAAGAAAATTGCAAGGGTAAAGCAGAGATTAGGTAAAATTCACTTCTTCCATATCCATTGAAAGACTGGCCACTTATGGACACAATGTCATATTTTGAGCATGATCTATGAGTTTTTGTTGATACAGTGTGATTAATTCAAAAAAATAATTGCCTTGCCTATTAGCTGGGTGTAGAAGAAAGGCTGGAAAATGCAAACTCTTTAGCATGTCTTTTACTGTACCCAGCAGTGCTGTTACTGAGTTGTGATGGTGTTACAAGATCATGCTGGTTGAGGGAATCTATGTAAAAAATCACCTTGCTGACATTCTGTAGATGCTCCAAAGATAAAATTTAGCCTCTCAGCATAGCAGAATTAGTAGTATGTTTTTAATGGTTTTATAGGAAGTATTTGGGCCTAGCATAAAATCTGTTAAATTAACATGTTCCTTCAGAAAGAAAAAGATTTGTTGTTTTTAAAGGAGGTGGGGGAATGGTGGAATACCCTGGGGGTAATAGGGGACATCAAGAAATAGAATGCAGCCTGGAGAAGAATACTATAGCTTAGGTGACACAGAGACAAGGATTTATAGCTCTGGGATTGTTTGGGATTTTTTGGTCCTCTTTGCCTCACATTAATATTTACTGCTAAACCAAATGTGAATGTGCTGTCTATCAGTAAAGCTGAGAGAGAAAAGGATAGGCTGGGAAATGCCAGGAAACTGATTCTCTCTGACTTCTGTTGTTTCTTCTTTAACTTGTAAATATTGGCCCTTCATGGAGTTGGTGGGGAAAAAAGAGTGACTGAGTACTTTGAAAAGACAAACAAATTTTAAAGATGAAATTCTCAGGAAAATTATCATCTGTGTTTCAAAAATAGGATATGTTTAATGGGTCCAATATACACATGCAGTGGTTGTTTCATTGCTACGCAAAGACTTCATTATGCTGCTAACAGGTGGGCATGAGTTTCTCTAAATTGCAGCAGTAAGGCCAGGTCAGATGGGGACATGTGCTAATTTCTGACTGAATCCAACTGCCAGTGCATCTGTGGGCTCATGTTTTGATTAAACTGAGCTGGAAGAAAGATTATGAAGAAGGAGGAGGAGTGCAGAGGAATTACGTATACATGATATTTTCTTTATGGCGCCCATCAGTATGGGACTAATTTTAGAAGATGGTGTAGAATTCAATGTCTGCATTCATTGAGTTAGAGACACATTAAGTCCTTGCTGAGGTCAGCAGGAGCTGTGTGTGCTACACGTTTGAGGAGGAGGTGTCTGGCTTGATGACTTAGATCAAGCGCCAAAGGTTTGAAACTCTTACAGCAGCAACACTGGAAAATAGGGTAATTGTTTAAAAGAAAAACCCCTTAGTTTGGAAGAAATTGTGTAAATCGCACAGAGGAGAAAGATTCCAAGCTTGAACTAATTTTATTTCTCTCTAATTATGACCTTTATAAGGGAAAAAAATTTCAGGATGTTGGCAGAGCTTGCAGCATTGGTGCTTTGTTCACTCAGTGCCACTGGAACTAATACGAATGGGAAAAACTGGTCTCTGTGCTGAATTACAATGGCTTGTTAGCAGGTGGTTTTTCTACTTTACCAGCAGATCTGATGAGGAGACTTCCATGAGTCCAGCCAGTGTCGTTATTCCTTCACTCTTGTAAAAAACAGAAAATTTATTGCTTACCACCACAAACTAGGAATGTAGATTGTAAAGAATCTTAAGTGAAATTTGTCCTCTTAAGATGACTTAAAGCATTTTTATTCTTTCTCTAGATGTACAGGGGCTTCCAGATAATGCCACACGTTCAGTACATCTACACAGAAGCCTCTGAGAGTCTTTGTGGAGTCAAGCTGGAGGTCAACAAGTACCAATATCTGATTACAGGTAAAGGACAGTGTATTTCTCCATAAGTGAAACCTCTTCTGTTTTATACATGCACCTGCTAAGGACATGGGCAGTGGTGTGGACAGCTCTGTACACAATTTCCTAAGTGTTAAGATGGCCACCAGTGTTCTGGTGTTCAGTACTCTACAATGGTGAGAGTCATTTCACTCCTTAGATGTCCCTCTGTTTCCTAAAGTGTGTCTTACACCCTGGCATGCTGTGAGAAGTATGTTGTGTGACAGTCCACGGCTCTCAATTTATACCTGAGCTGGCATGTCTGTCACAGGGAACTGGGTGCTACTGGGCTGCGTCAGAAATGGAAGATTGTTTTTGGAATGAGCTGGAGAAATGCAGGCTGCTGAGAGGGGGGGATGCAGGGGGATGGACGTGTGGCAGTTGCCGAGTCTTGTTTGTAGTGAAGGTGTCAGTTCATTTTCTCTGTTGTTAAGAGGAGCTTGACAGCATTACTAACCTGCATGTTGCTGGTGGTGCTTAGGGCCAGCACAACACTCCTGACTTTCAGAAGTGCTGTTATCTTGCTGGCCAGAGATTCCTGAATCAGTTAATAAAAAGAAAACATTTGCTGAGCAGTGGCTGAAGCCAAACATATTGAGAGCATTAGCAATCTCAGGAAACAAGAGAAGTGCTTGAGCTGAGAAGTGCTAACTTGTGACCATGTGTCTGTTTTCAAGGGCGGGTGTATGAGGGGAAGGTTTACACTGGCTTGTGCAACTGGTATGAGAAATGGGACCGGCTGACTCTGTCCCAGCGCAAAGGACTGAACCATCGTTATCACCTGGGCTGTGGCTGCAAGGTACGTGTGTCTCTAAGGTGGCATCAGACATTCAAGCCCAAGAACTCTGTCTCCCCTGGCTGGTAATACTCAATGATGCTGGAGAACAGCCAGGAAGAGAAATGGAGGACAACGTTTACAAAGAAAACGTAAAATTCATTTTTAATGTTGAGACCAAAGAAGAGACAATCAAATGAAAATGCAGAGTCCATGCTTTTAATACCCTGTTGGAGTTAATTGGGGTTGGGGAAGACTTTCAGAATCCATACAGAATCATTTGCAGGTGAATGAAATCAGGTACCAAAGGCTTGGCAAGATATGTCCAGCTTTTTTCCTGTGTAAACATTTTGAGTACTTAAAACCCCACAGCCTGGCACTGGAACTAAGACTTTTGCACATGGCCTCAGGCCTGCGAAAACATAGACATAAGCTCAACTTTTCTGCACCTGAAAAGCCCTTTTGACTACGGAATTAGCTGTGTGTGTGAAGCTAAGCACATGCTTACGTGCTTACAGAACTGAGGCTGAAGTTTGGATTAGTAAGCAAGGTTTGAGGGAGTGGAATTTTGAATCACTTGTCTCTGTTAAAAAGACATTTTATATAATGTTGTTTTTACATGTAGCCTTACCTGATTTCTCTTTCCAATTGCAGATTAGGCCCTGCTACTATTTGCCCTGCTTTGCCACCTCCAAGAATGAGTGCATTTGGACAGACATGCTCTCCAACTTCGGCCACTCGGGATATCAAGCAAAGCACTATGCCTGCATCCAGAGGGTGGAAGGCTACTGCAGCTGGTACAGAGGATGGGCACCTCCAGACAAAACGATAATCAATGCCACAGATCCCTGAGCAGCTATCCCTTTCCTTATCTCCCCTCTCCCTTACTTGTGGCTGGTCTTCTTTGGACACTAACTTTTACCAGATCGTGATGATGACAATGAAATTAGTGCCTATTTTCATGCAAATTCTAGCACTTCGAACACTTAAAAAAGAAAAGGAAAAAAAAAAGGAAAGGAAAGAAAAAAGTCTGTGCTACCTTACTGAATTTGTAATCACCTTTTCCATTTTTTGATACCACTCATTTTGATCAGACAACATTTGGGAGCTTACTTTTGCACACCAGAGGGAAAAATGGGAGGGAAAAAAAAGGAAAAAAAAAAAAGATGGAGCTCTTGCTCTCTTACATGTATCATTAGCTGTAGCAATATAATCTCTATTTTTTTAGGAAAACAAAAATCTAAAAACTATGCCAATTAGGCACTGTATTCTTCTATGCGCTGGCTTCCCATCACCCCTCCTCATGCACTAAGTGCTGGAAATACTTAGACAAATCTATCTCAAGGGAAACAGATTTCATTAATCAGATTAATCGGGCAAATGAAGCAAAATGAAAAGAAGCCCAGCCTAAACTCTGGACAAAATAACATCCAAAAGAAATCCTCCTCTGTAGGAGAGATTGGCAATGTGATTGACTCCAGCAGTGGGAGACTTTACCTGGTGTGTCTGACCACATCATCTGGTAAAAGCATTGTTGACTGACTGTCCTTGCTAATTTGGTCACAGTGCAAATGCAACAGCACATTTGAAGTTCTGGCTTTCCCCACAACAAAAGAGAGAGTATTTAGTATTTTTGTTGTTGTTGTTGTTTCAGAAACAAAAACCCCATCCCCTATTTTCAGGGAGGTAAATGCAACTACAGCAGAGCATATGAAGGGTTGTGCCATCCTGTTTTGAGCAGCATTGGCTCCTGAAATTTTTGCAGCTTAGCTTCAACAGCAAAACCAGCTTGTGAACACCTTAAACCAAACAGATGCAAAAATAACAACTGTAAATCAATCACGTGCAAGAGGGAAAGGGGAGACTTGCTAGAACATTTATTGTAAGAAAAAAAAATGTATTGCCAAAATAGTGTTTTGCTGAACTAAGATGTATATACGCATAATGACATAAGCTATTTTTGACAGGACGTGGAATTTTTTTGGTGTTATAAACAAAAGAATGGTTTGATTGTGTTTTAAAGACAGAAATATTGACATTCCGAGTCGGTGAGTTGCTTTTAAGATATTGAAGCTCCAGTGTATCTGCAGTAGTGGCTACAGTCATTGTTTCCTCTGTAACTCCTTGCACCACGGTTCCTCCCCTGCAGCTACAATAGCTGCATTTGTTTATATAGTGAAAGGAAGTGTGTGTGTGGGCTAGGCAAGGAAAAGTGGTCTCCTAATAACTGTTGTCTGGGATCATAAAATTTTCAGCTGCCCGGAGGATTCCTTCTGTGTCAAGTGCTATGTTTCCCTCTAGGCACTGTTAAGCATAGCCCTGTGCATGTGCTCATACCATGTCCTGCAGTCGTGGGAGGAGAAGCCTTACTGTCTTGTGCTTTGCTGTTGACTGGAGAAGTTTTTTTTCATTCTATTTTGATTTTTTTTATTATTATTAAGAAAACTATAATATAATTTTTCTTATCAAATAAAAGTATTTTAAGTTTTAATGATGGTGGAGAAGGGGTGCTGACAAAATGGGTGACTGAGTTTTGGATGGGGAGGGCTTGGGCAGGGAGAAGATTGTGCTTAACTTCATTTTTGTATTATTATGATTATTTATCTTAAGTTTCCATATATCTTCCATTCATTCCACTTAGAAAGCAGAGCTGCCACCAGCAGGAAAAAGTTGTTGCAGTGATTCCAGCTTGGGACAATACAGCATTTAACAGTCAGTGACCTCAGTTACTGGAGGATTGTTTAGCACATCTTTACCAAATGGAAAAGAAAGAGTGTTCTGAGATGGGCCCTGGTGTGTTTTTTATGTGCCTTGTGTGCTGCCAGAGCTCTGCCAGACGTACACCCTCTGAAATGCCCCATTTGCTGGATGACTTGTTGCAGCAAAAAGCTTCATTTTTAGCATGAACTTTAAAGGGCATTTTCAGAGAGTTGCTGTAGGAGGTGCCTAGGTCTGCTGCGTGTATTTTTTTTCCCAGCAGCTCTGAGTGGCAATGCAGCACAAAACACATTGAAAGTCTGTTGGATTTTCCTGTGATTTAGACTTGGAACACTTCTCAGAAGCCCTCTTCCCTGTGACTACTCCTAAATTATGGGTTGGAGATGAGAGGGAGAGTAGGGTGCTTCATGACACCCATCACAGGACCAGGTAGTGGTTCAGAATGTTGTTCCTTTTGGCAAAATATGAGTTTGGGCTTTGGGCCCAGTGGAACAATCTCTGAGTTGTGCGTGGCTGACAAAACCTGTGAGGGTCACTGAGGGCGGAATGGAGCCGCCCTCAGTGTTTGCATTGTTTGGAGTTGGCATTGCAGGCTATGGCCCTCCTCAGGCTCAAGGTGGCTTGGCAAAGCCAGTGTCTCTTTGAGCTGCAGCCACTTCTCACAGCTTTGGAAGGCTAAACGACAATGCCCCTCGATGCAGTAAAGTGTTGATTTGAATTTTCATTAAACTGCAGCTCTGCGTATTTTACCTGTCACCGATTCATTTAGCTAGCTGAGACATCACAGTATTGCACTCAAATTATTGTGAAAATATTTGTGTTCTAATACTATGAGGACTTCTGTCCCTAAGTAGGATATCATGTAGCTGTGTGCTTTGTAAACAAAACGAAACAGCAGATGCATTACCAGAAAATGAAGCATATTCCCACTTTATTTTGCAGACGGTAAAATATTTCTGAGATGCAGACAGCTAGACTGGCAGGGGTGGAGGTTTGGTGGCAAATCTTTGCCCTTGCTGTGTAAAGAAACAGTTGTTAAGGCTTTTCAAAATGTGGAGCCGAAAGGAGGGGGAAGAATCCAGTGAAAATACATTTCTTTTGGGAAGCTTCTTTATTTTGTTTCTGTGCATGCTATCAGGGACATGCATTTCTTGGGCTAAGCTTCAGCTTGTGCTTGCATTAAGGACCTGCCTGAAGGCACTCCTGAAGTGGAAGCCATTACATGGATTGAACAGGCTCTAAATCAAAGACTTCTTCCTTTCTGTCTGCTCTCCTTTCTTCTGCCTTGCTAAGTCACTTCTGCCTGCCAATGGACACGTTCAGCATTACACACACACTCTCTGCCGTCATGTTTTAGACACACCAACATTATTAAAAGTACTTTTTGAAGTGTGTAAGTAATTTCTAGACTGAAGCTGTTCAGTTTCTTATTTATGCATATTTTTTCCTTATCTGCTGGAGAGTGTTTTCCCCTTTAAAATGACAAAAGTACATATTGAAGGTTTGGGGAAGATTAGATTCTGTGTTCCTTTTTCCAAAATGGAGGGGGTAGAGAGCGGGAGATCTATGCATGGAGTTCCTTGAATAAAGTCCTCTTATGCGAGGCTTCCACCTCCCCAGTATGGGAAAAAAGCGCCATTTTTAGGTCTAAATTTCCCGTGTTTTGAAGAGTTACATGGCCCTTTATGTAGGACTATTCTAAAACCTAAATCTGTCATTGTATCCCATTCATACTTGTCAGAGTGAAGTGCTACCTCACAGTGATGGGAAACATACTGTTGTGTTTCTTACAGTAAGGACTGTTGGAAGTAAAGGCCTCCATGAGAACAAGCCTCCATCCTTGCAGATGTCTCTGAAAATACTCACTTATAGCTTTGAAGGACAGAACAAAATTTAGGGAACTGCAAAAAGTTTTTGTCTTTTAGAATAAGTGACTTTTGGGGCTACCAGTCTTGAGAAAAAACATAAAAACCCACTAAACATTTGCTGCTGTTTCGCTTGTACTGGCTTCTCCTTCTCTCTGACACTGTCCTTCATTCATAGAGCCACTCTGCTGTTCCTGATAGCCATGGAAACTTGGGGAGAGAACCAAACCCATGTGAAAAATCTTGTCCAGAAGGAATGTATTTGTTGCTAAATTTTCTAGCACTGTTTACAGTTTTCCTCCATGTTATTTATAAATTTTATATTCAGTGAATGTATATTGTCTTTTAAGGTAATGTTGCATAATGTTCACTTTTTATAGTGTCCTTTTATTCTAAACAGTAAAGTGGTTTTATTTCTATCACAGACATTCTGTCTCTGCTTCACTTATATTAGTTTCTGTTGACTTCAAATGCACACAAATGGATTTGCAACTGGATTTATTAATTTCCTTCCCCTTCCTGATACCATTTTATTGGTCCCAAAGTAGATATTCCACCTCTGGCAAATCTGGCGCTTTGGCAAAGATCCCTCCAGGAATCTCCCCCTCTTTTTAAGAGGTTGGTCTCTCTGAGAATTGTTACTGTGGTCATAAGCCCAGGAGAGGCAAAAAAGCCCTTTTGAAGTAAATGACTCCCAGTTGTTAATTTGCCATAGGAGGTCAGTACAGAGCAAGGGCTGGCTGTAGCACCAGTAGGTCCTTGGAAGAACACTTGCCAGATTGCATGTAATTCCAGAAAACTGATCATTATGGGGAGGTCTGAAAGGTGCATGCCCATGGCAAAAGGAAGAGAGGTTCATCTTTTCTGCTATGGAATGTCAGGATCTTGTGTCCTCTCTTTAGGCTTACTGTTTAAGGCTGATTAAAAATGCCCAGTCCTCATAAGAAAGAAGGTTCAGAAAAAGCATTTTCAGCTAAATTAAAATGCTCACAAAAATGGACCTACTGTTAGACTACTCCTATATCTCACTTTTACTCTTGGAAAATCTAGTCTCTACACAGATGAAATAGTTTTTTGAATTTCTTTTCTGTTTACCAAAGGTTTAGAAAGTAGACTCTGGAAAATGTTGGATACAGAAGGATGAGGGTCTCCTATGTGAGAACTTAAATGCTTGAAGTGTATGACACTGCAGAGAGGTAAAACCATAACACTTGTTATAAACACTTCCAGGGGGTCAGCCATCAAAGGAACACAGTTTTTTTACTCGTGTTTTACGAGTGCTTACTGGTACAGCTTGGAAATGCCTCCAGGAGAGGGAAGAGAAGAGTGGTAAAAGGGGATCAGTATATTCCTGTCTGACAGATGGAGAAGCTGATGCACTGTGGGCAAGCCACTTTCACAGGTATTTGGTGATGACTGCAGTGCAGCTTGCTTGGTGTAAGCTTGACCTGTCAGACTCTCAGAGCCCAGGATGTTGTGAAGATGCTCCCAGAAAAGATATTTAGAAGTTGTGTAGATTCATTCCGTGAGGCAGACCCGTCCACCTGGGAAAGGCTGACCTGAATTTGCCCAAGTGGATTGTTGCTTCTGTAAATTGTTGAAAAGTGACTGATTTAAGTCAGATTACTCAGGCTTCCATGTCAGCAGTAGTGTTTGTGTTCATATGAGATTACCTATGGTTTAAAAGGCTTCCTGTACCCTTTTGGAACTAAGTAACAACATCTCCAAGTAGGTGTTTAGTTATAAAGATGGAAATTAAGTGAAATTAAGATCAGTACTGCTATGCTGGCACCAAATACATCTACATCTGAGGAACCAAGAATCAGATTTCCAGACAAGAAGATCTTGCTAAAAGTGCTGGCTAACTTATTTGCAATAGTAACCTTTATCAAGTCTTCCAAAAATACCATTCCTGTAGTCAAAGTCACAACTGTCCTGAAACATTACTTATGTCACAAAACCTTCTTCATAAATCATTAGGAATTAAATGCAACAGGCATTATCAACTAATTCATCTTAGAACTGTGCAACAAATGGTCACATTGTTTAAGGACTCTCCATTTCTTTATGTCTTAAATGATAATACGACTTCATGACTGTACTTACCTCCACGATGTGCCTGTGAAGCATGGAAGTGCTGTAGTCTACACAGCACAGGTAGAGAGCAGAGTATTGGAACAGAGAGGTGAAGGACTGGCATTTCAAAGTATTTGAGTACCTAGCAGGCAGCAGTGGGATTTTTCACAAGAACCTGGATGATCATGTACCTACACCCTGTTATGTGTTGTGGTTGGCCCACAGTGTTGCAACAAGTGTGTGAGAAAAGAGGGGTTTGAATATTTTTGAGCCTAAGTTTGGCATCTCAACAACCCTCAAGTTCAGGCTGGCAATGCTGCTTGGGTTCACAGTCAAGCCTGGGAAATTAGCTCAGCCAACCAGTGGTCACACAGGGGATCATGGTTCACGCAGGGTTTCATCAAAGCCTCAGCCATGTAGGAAGAGCCACTAATTCACAGATGTAAGTTGGGAGCAAAAATTCACAAAGGACTAGTCTTCATTTTAACGTGGGGAAAACAAGAGCCATGACCAGCTTTAAACAAAGCCCCTCTCTTTGCCATGTTCTCCAGGACTGAAGGCACCTACGCAGATTTCTTTGGAAGGTGCCCTAAGAGTTTGGTACAGTGCCCAGCAGCCACACAGGGCACTGAGTGTTTAGCTGTTGACAGAAAGACCAGGCCCCAGAGCACTGTGCAAAGAAAACATGACAAGCTGAAACAAACTCTTTCAAGAACTCCAAGTTATCCTGAGTACCTTCAGGCTGATAAATGTTTCATGGATGGTGAGCACGTGACAGACCAAGCAAACTAATATTGTGAAACAAACATCTCTTAGGACCCATGTCCCAAATTGTCAACATATTTTAAACAATTCCAGGAGTAGGGAAAATCCACTTTATCTGAATAGAGTGATTCTTTGCTCTAAGGGATGAGCTTTTTGTTGGCCGTGTTTTACAGTGGAGTTCTGCTTTAGTGTTGAACCTTTGAGCCTCTTTGTACATTTTTTTCAGGGTCCTTACATGACCTAGGGAAGGGCTGGGCAAGAAAGGAAAGAGGTTCCCAAGCAGTGCCTTTTGCACAGCACTTTTATCTAGTATTTCTCTGTAAGTAAAATTTAGACTCTTCCCAGCATTCCCACCAACATTTCCTGTGCCCAGCTTGCATCTGTTGTTTCTACTCCATCCACACTGGCATCAGAAGAAAGCAAAGTTACTCACCATCTGCTTATGGCTTGGGAAGAACGTTTGCTCCACGAGGGGGAACTTCTCAGGACCCAGCGAGTTGAAGATTTTAATGAGCTGAGAGAACTTGGGGTGAGGGAGGGGGAACAAAAAACAGACACAGTGAATGTCAGCGACTCATTGTGCAACAGGTAAGTGCTTGCAAAATGTTCTGATAGTGGTGAAGGAGGTGAGAGAAACGTTATTATGTCTTTGCCACCTTGCTTTCTTGACCTGAGAGCAGCAACAAAATATGAAGTTGCTGTATTTATCCATGGCCAAGGCAGCCTATGTACACAACCTTGGACTAAGAGAGCATAGAAAGGATTCAAGAGCCAGAAGAGAATCAGTTTGGGTTTACTTACAGCTCTACTATGAACAAGATTTGCATTCCAAATGCAGCTGGGGAGAGGAGCCTTTCTCAGCAGAGGATAGAGCCAGGAAATCAGTACCACCACTCACTATCAGAGACCAAATAAACAAAAGCTGTCCCTTGGATCTCTTCCCCACAGCCAAATCCAAGCAAGGCACTTTGTGCTGGAGGGCAGGAGAATTGCTGAGGGACAGTGATTAGTAGAGGGAATTGCCTGTGCTACGTGGTCTGAGTGTCATACCAAGGAGGTAGGAGTTAATCATAAGGGACATTTATTGTGAACCAAGGGCCCCCACCAGCCCTTCATGAATGACAGGAGAAAGAGGGGTTCATCTGCCTGTCCCTGTCCCATCTACCATGAGGTCTGAGGGAGGCACCAGTCTGTGAGGGCAGTATCTAGAGAGAGCAGTGTGGAACATCAATGGGGACAGCAACTGCCCCGTATTTCACACACAAGGAGGAACATTTGTCATTGTCCCTGCCCATCAGCATGAAATTCACCACCATTACCACTATCATCACCATTATAAACCCTTTTATCATTCAGGGTTGTGCCCAACCAGACACAAAGCCCCCCATGGTAGGACTGAGTTTTGGTTTCTGTTCGGGTTCCAAAACCCCAACAGAAGCGTAACACAGCACAGCAAATTCCTGCTCCGCTTCAGCCATCTGTGAAGCAAGCAGACTATTCTGTATGTTGTCTGCAGCCTCCCTGTTCGATCCATCATTCATCACCTGGAGAAAAAAATCAAAACTATAAGAGAGAAACTTAATAACCAGGACAGAAAATGTTCCTGAAACAGGGGTGGTATATCAAAGAGAGTAAGAGGTGATGGATATCCCAGAAACCTCTCAGATCTCAGGAGAAGCTTAGAGTCTGTAAAGTCAGGCATTTAGCCACCCTGCTCGCTCTCTGAAGAGACACAGCCCTGTTACCACAGACAGTCCTGAACTGGCACAGCTGTTGGTGAAGTGGTTGGACTGGCAGCCGCATAAGAGAATAAAATGTTTGGGGATTGGTTCCTGCTGAGCTGGTAGATAGGACTGAGTTAGATAGGACCCTATTGAGTTCTAGTCACGAAATAGTTTATAAACTGAATTCAGTTTCCAAGCCCCCCAGAATATGGTAAAATCAAGTTAATTAATAAAGGTCTCCAGCCTGGGCCAAGTAAGGACAGATTGCAAGTCCTTTGCATGAGCTTCTCAAGTTCGTCATCAAAGGTAGGGATGTATTAATCTTGAAAGAGATCCCTGTGTCCCCTGAGGGAGGTAACACACAGATTAAGGGAAGGAAACAGACACCTAGGGAAGAAGGGAAAGAAAAGCAAGCTCTCTTTCTTCCCAACAGCATTAGCTGCTTAATCTCGCATGTTCTGAGCACTTCTGTGCAAGAGCTGGAGCCAGTAAATGCACCAAATCACAACACCAAGGTTACATTGCAGATAGACGATATTGAGGATGTTTTCTGCTGAGTAGCCCTGTTAAGACTCCTCTCCTGGTTACTGGGCTAGTCTAAGCAAAAGCATTGCTGCATAAGAAGTTGAAACTTCATTTGCTGGTGGAGAAGAAATACTCCTTTGAGAGTTAAATCTTGGCATGCAGTCACTGTGCAAAAAAATTAGGCTGCAAGGTGTGTGCCAGACCCAGGCCAAATGCTGAAGGGGCAGCTGCCAGCAGATTTGCAGACAAATGCAAAGAATCCTTTTCCTAATCTCATAGTTCAAAACACAGCATTTAAAGAAAATCCAGGAAACATCAAGAGGCGGCATATCCCATCACTAACACCACCACCACCCTCACATGCATCAGCAGATAAGAGGAAAAACTCCCCATGTGGAATAATTATTGTTGGCAAAGAGGGTATTGATGTTGTGGAAGGAGGACAGCTTGCTTCTCTTAACTACTTGCTCTAGCCCTGCACACTCTAGAAAGGAAAAATAAAGCCCTATTTTGACTAGCAAGGTGAGCAAACAGGGCTTAAAAGTTAAACACAATGAGACAGAGACAGGGAGAGAAGGAAAAACACTCTGGCTGAGAACAGCCCATGCCCCTTGCTGTGTGTGCACGCAGCCCCGGTGAACCATGGACACCGTGATGTTGAAGAAATGTACATTTATCCTGGGAAAACAGCTCAAACAAAATAACCGGAACAACTGTGCAGCTGATAGACAATGTTCTGACTTGTTCCTTGGGCTTCCTTTTGCAGCACACAGCTCTTGGCTGTTGCTGAAACAGCGAGTGTTTCAGATGAGAGATTCAGACATCTGGGAGCCTCGTCACTGGGCCAACCCTGCAGAAAGGTCTGACTTTGGTATTGCCCCTCATGGGACAGTCCCCTCCCATTTTCTCTTTTTTTACCAGTTGTTAGGGACAGGATGTTGACAAAGAGACTCCCACGTTACGTGGTGCAGCAGCCTCTGAGATACCTGATAACAGAGTTCGAGTAACATCTCCCCATGCAGACGGGTAGGAATGCTGCTGTCAGCAGCTCTGCTAGATATAACCACACCTTCCACATTCTGGCAGCAGTTCTTGCTTTCCATGGTTCCACTGGTTTTAGTGAGATTGCCTCCAGACCACAGATAACACAGGGGGCAAGGCAGCCTGGTTTTAGGTACCTGGAACAAGTAGGCAAGTGAAGTACCTTGGCCTGACTGGCTGGAGATCAGAGTTACATGCAGGGAGTCTTTACAGAGAAATAGAAATGTCCAATCAGAGGACCTTAAGGCCTTTTGCATATTTTGAATGTGCCTAGGTGATCAAGGAGCTTCTATCCCTTGACAGTCAATAACAGTTTGGCTGGGAGTCCCTGGACTCAGGAGGTGACTGTCAGAAAAACTTCACATTTCCTGCTGCCTTACGGATGCAGAAGTTGCTTTGCAATTACAGACATTACCTGCATGAAGTGTGAGTATTGCTCTGAGCGTTCTTCCCACCGTATTTTGGATTGCAACTTAGAATTAGAGTTAGAATTATGTTAGAATTCTAACAGAAAAATTATTATTAGTGGTTGAAGCATTGTGCTTAGTGTGCTTGTAGTATTATTTCTCAACAGTTCTGAGATCATCTTAAAACTTAGATTTCTTAGATGTTTCTCTCAGGGTGTGAGACCCCCTGAATACTCTTTTTATTTTTCCTCTCAGAAACATCTGGTTCAAACTGTGCCTGTTTTAATCTTTGAAGGAGTTTGTGCATTGCAGAACTGGAAACCTGGCAAACATCATTAAAAAATGAGGATGCATGTTTGAGTAAACCCAAACCCAAACTCAGCTGATTGTAATTAGAGTTGCTGAGAATAAAACGTGGTTGCAAATTGCCAAGGAAAAACAGTCTCAATTTCATCCCCCTCCACAAAATCATAAACATTTCTATGAAATGGAACCATTTTTGGGAAAAATGAGAGTGAAAAGCTCATTTCCCAGCGGTATTTAATTTCATTTCTTCATGCATCTCAACTGTTCTCTAGATCCAAAAAGTTTCCAGTAATCTCGGTTATGCAGATCCCTTATTTCGAGATGCCTGTTTTGCAATCAAAGTGGAACGTGCACTGAAGTGCCCCTATCTCTCACTTCCCAGCTATCACAAAAACAAAATTTTCTGATTCTGCTACCAGTGAAGCTTTTTGCCCTCAAATGCCCCACTGCAATCTCTACATGAGTTTCAATACCATCTGAGCACTGCTCATTCAATGCAATCTTAGGTTGCTGAGCACAATACAGTCACTGGTTTGGGGGTGATGTGCGTGCAGCAGGGAAAGGAGGCATTCTGCAAACCTGTTTCAAGTGTTTGCAAATGGTTTCCTTGACTCCTCTGGGAAGGTTGTCTGTGCCAGCTGTATTCCCTGTGAGGAAAGCATGGCACAACCAGACCCAGAGTAGCTTGAGCCAAGCTGCTGGCAGAGCCAAGTTCTCCCACACTGCCTTTCCAGCACTGCTTTTTTTTTTTTTTTACATGCTAAGTTTGTTTGTTTTTTTTATTTCAGATGCCTAAAAATAGGCCTTTCACGTCTTGAGGCCCCTTCACACCATCAGAAATGTAATTACAAGGCATAAGTTGCAAAGCGTCAGCTAAGCCCTGACTGACTCGACCCCAAAATCAGATGGAATGGATCACATGACTGTCTTCAAAAGGCAGTGTAAATGTGGAGGCTTTTTGTCTGGTCACCAGGTCAATGCACTTGTGTGTAGGACCAACTGTCAGAGGCAATGTGAAGGTGTGGTACTGAGCCTGGAACTGGAAAATCAAATGGAAACTGAGCTCAAACGGACATTAACCACCTATACAGTGATGGCAACGTGAGGTTGTTCTCACTACCCTCATTGTTGCACTGGAACATTTTTGGAAAAGACAGGATCTTGCTTTTGGTCTCAACAAACCCCACAAATGTCATAAAAGGGGTGAAAACTGAAAAGACTCTGTTTATTACACTGGTACCATTTTAGTAAGAAATTACTTAAACCCAACACTGCCCAATCATGGAAATAAAAGTCTGAGTCACTACAGACCTCATCTGGACTTGACTTACCAACCAACACACTGAGGACCACTAGGATATTTATTCCAAGGGAAAAAACGACAATAAAACCCCACTTAATTTGGTGATGAGGAAGATATCATTTGCTATAAGCATTCCATCTTACTCCAAGCTAAATTTGTGCAATGAGTAAGGGAATTCCTGAAAACACATCAGAAAGTTTTCCATGGGGTCATATTGCAAAGTCCCATCTCCTTACATCCATATAGCTGTAGTTTCCTGCTTTAAACCTAGAAGAATGCAGGGAAATTTCCATTCTGGAAGCATCAGTGATCAGAGAAGGCACTTTGGGACGAAACTGCTTGGAAAACCCATATGCCAACTTCAAAATGGTATCAGCATCTGACTTCCTCCTGCAGGTACTGCAATGATCAGCCTTACTCTGGTGGGTCAAGGCCAACTTATCTCCCCAGCTCTCCTGCTTCTGCAGCTTCAGCTGCCTTGGAGCTGGTCAGAGAAATGGTCTGGGGAATTATTACATACTTTGATTATATATACTTTGAAATACACTTTGATTTGGGACTGAGAAAAGCCAATGATAATATTTTTCAAGGTTTTCTGAGATTCTCATGTGAACTTGACAGAATTGAAAGAATAGGTGAAGGGAGCTCCCAGTGCAAAATATCAAAACACTGTCCTGTCCTCATCAGGAGCTGACTCAGCCTAGGTCTTTCCAAGGTGCAGTGTTTCAGGTTCAATGAACCAATACTTCATGATAATATTGTATTTCGTTCTGGGACTGTTGAAAAACTCTGCATCTGTGGTGGTTTGACCCTAACTGGACTGATTTTCTCTACCTTCTCCCAGCCAGCAGTGCAGGAGGATTGGGAATGGTGGTTTTTGTCTGTTCATCACATATTGTCTCTACTGATCCTTCCTCCTCAGGGGGAGGACTCCTCACACTCTTCCTCTGCTCCGGCGTGGGATCCCTCGCAGGGGAGACAGTCCTCCATGAACTTCTCCACTGCGGGTCCTTCCCATGCCTTACAAGACACCTAGGTGTTGCTGCACTGCCAGCTGTTGGTGATCCTTTAGAGTATGGGACGAGGGAAACGTCCCGCTCAGGGTGAAGGGCCTTGATACAACTAGAGGCTGATAAAGAGCCTGATAGTGCTGGTAGGTTTTTTCCCCCCAAGAACTCCCACCTGGATTCCTAAGGTTGGTTAGATTTTAACCTAAAGAGACCAGCTCCTTTGAAACAGCCTGGAAGGTGAGGTTGGTGTTTTATGGGTACCAGAGACCTCCTCTGCAGAGCTGACTTGCAGCAGAGCTGGATCATCACTTACCACCCAGGGCTTGCTGCAGAAGTTGTAGATGGAGTAGAGGGAGTTGACCGTGTGGGTGCCGCCGTACTGGAGGCCGATGATGAGGCTGCGGAAGTCTTCTCCCAGTGCCATGCTGTAGGCGTGCTGCCGGATCAGGACGAAATCCGGCTTGAAGGACCTGGAAGAGATGAGGAGAGCGGTGTTTTACTTTCGAAAGCTCAGAAGCACTCCTAACCGCTCCTTGTTTCTTTTCCATCCTCCCCCTTTCTTCTCACTAACATATGTTGCTCTTCTCTGGGCCTCTCATCATGTGTTGCTTGTGTTATAATGTAACAAACCCAACAAAACCCCCTAGTCATTAAAAAAAAGGAAAAATCCAACGTAGATGCAAGTGTGAGAGCATAGAAACAGGCCAAACAGATTTTCTGCAGTTTCCATGTCACTCAGGCATGCACAGGAACAAGCCACAAGCAGAGCCAAGGGTCATAAATTCACTGGTGGGGGGATTCTCTTTTCTTTCTAAAAGCTTGGCTGTACTTGGCAAGCTCGTTGCAATGTGCAACGCAGATGAGGGAGCAAGTTTGTTTCCTGACGCTTGAGCTCCGTATTGAAGCAATGCCCAGTGGGTGGGAAGATCATAAGGGATTTCAAAAAGCTCTCGTACACATCCATACCCTGACACACATTCCCCCTTTAATCAGTTTACTGCATACGCAGCACATCCCAGGCTCTTGCGGCTGTGAGTCAACAAGTAGAGGGCAGGCATGGTAATGTAATTAATCAAATGAGCAGAGCCCCTCATACGCTGCTGGGACTCATGGCATGGACTCCCAGAATATTATTTAGCAAAAGTGGAGCTCGGACTCCTATGGTTCAACAGCAGCAGCCCTCAGCTAATGCACAGAAAAGTGAGGCCCTTTCTAGGTAAGCCAACAGGCAATGGATTATCTTTCAAGCAGCCAAATTTCATTCCTTGCTGACGCTCTGTCTTCGGAGCCATTCAAAAATATCTGGAAGCAGCAACTGGAAAGAAACTGTTCCCAAAATGGGGCTCAGCAGTTCATTCTCAAAGGAAGGGGCTTTTCCACTGAAAGAGGGGATTATTTTATATGTTAGCAGAGGTTGCATCAAGGACATTGAAAAATTTCCATGCTGTATTAAAGATTTTCAGAGAAATGAGCTCTGTAACCAGGTCCCATTACCTCACTACCCTCGAACATTTTCCTTGCTAAGAGACTATAATTTCTATCCTTTGGATGTATGAGCTGGAAATACTTTGGGTTTATAGCCCCTATTTATATTTCCATCGTTCTGGCAAGGAAATGTGAGATGGTGACTCTGGGCCAGATTGTGGCAACAAACACTGTACACAAACCCCAGCACAGCTTTGTTGTTTTAAAGCTGTTCGTTTTGTTTGTTGGCCGTGGACTTTTGTTATCGCCTGCCTGAGACATGGTGAGGAGCATGCTCAGCTTTTGTCATGCAAGAGGCCAAGCTTTAGAAATGTTGTGGTTCCCTCCCATGGAGTTTTTTTAAACCTAGGCATGTTCCCTAATGTACTTGGCACCAAAGGTGGTGCTTTCCTCCAGCAGCGAGATGCATAATGAGCATCACGAGGGCTGTGCTATCGCTGTGCAGCTGATTTATGGACCTCCCCGGTGTCAATGGGCATGAGGCAAGTGGGGACCCCCCCTGAGAAACAGCAAGTGAATACAAATCTTGGAAAGTTGGAGCTGCTCTGTTCTGCTGGACTTGCTGTGTAGAAAGTACCCTGGGGGCAGGCACGGGCCCTCAAGAAGGATTAGCCAGCTCCTTAGGACCAGGGCTCGATATCTGTGCTGAGTTACTGAACAGCTGTGGTGCCCGGAGAGGCGGGAGCTACGGGCGTGTCTCTCCTCATCCAGCTTTCTGAGCGTATGAAGAAAAAAATGGTTCTTGTTACTATCCCAGACTAGACTCATGGGACAGCTCCTACTGGGGGTGCACAGTAATGGTTCAGATCATTCTCCAGATGAAGCAGCAGTATTTTCCACTTGAACACCTGCCCCAACACCCTGGCTGGGGATGTGATGCTGTGGTGGGGAGGGAGGATGCAAATGGGCACAGCCAGCTCTGGGGGGGAGGACACAGAGTGGCTGGGAAACTGCCTTCATTGGCTTTACTTTTGCCAGCCAAAAGCTCAGGGAAAAAGCTCTTGTCTTTTCAGATCCTGGCAGAGAAAGAGTTTCTCCACTTAGACGATGGACACAAGAATACAGAATTAATGTAGAAAAGCCTATTCTCAAACTCTGTGTCCTGTAGGAAGGCAGGGCACTCTCGTATGCAGCAGATGAGGAGTGAATCTCTAAAGCGAAGGTGGACACTGAATCCCTGTTTTGAGCCATGGAACAATGTGAATGTTCCCATGGATACTGAGAACAAGGCAGTGGAGTGCCAGGCCTGGGACTAGCTGAGAATAAACATCAGCTGAAGAGCACCAGAGCCTGTAACAGAGAAATGGAGACCAGTGGCAAAATGAATAACAATCAATAACCTTTCTGTGCAGAAAGCAGGTCCCCAGCCTGCTTTGTGGTAGAGAAGATGATGACAGCACATCCTGCTGGGAAGTTTCATGCCTTAAAGAGACTTCCTATTTCTTATTCTGGCATATAGGCATAACTCTGCTTGCTTCCTGCTCCTTCAGCTTTTCTCACTGAAGCACAAAGAGATTCAAGGGCATGAGGAAAGAACACACAAGAATAGACTATTCATATCAGAAACAGTGTGATCAACACATTAGATTGTCCCCCTGTACTGAGCACTGGTGAGGTCACACCTCAAATCCTGTGTTCAGTTTTGGCTCCCTCGCCGAAAGAAAGACACTGAGGTGCTGGAGCGTGTTGTAGTGAGGTGGGGATCGGCCTCCTCTCCCAGGTAATGAGGTGTAGGACAAGAGGGAATGGCCTCAGGTTGCGCCAGGGGAGGTTTAGTGAATATCAGGAAAAATTTCTTCATGGGAAGGGTTACCAAGCGTTGAAACAGGCTGCCCAGGGAAGTGGTTGAGTCACTGTCCCTTGAACTGTTCAAAGGGGCTGTGGATATGGCACTTAGGGCTGTGATTTAGTGGTGAAAATGGCAGTGCTCATTAATGGTTGGACCAATGCTCTTAGAGATCTTTCCCAACCAATTCTATGATCGTCAAAATACCTCTTAATGACCCCTTCCCCTGTGAATGTACTTCAGCACCATGATGGGTGAGAGAGCTTTTTCCTGGTGTTGTTGGAGAAGGATGGGCTCTCCTGCTCTCTTTTTAGAAGACTGACAGTCTTAGAAGACACTTTGCCCTTCATGACAATAGAAAAAGATCTTTCCAGGACACTGAAGACGACATCATCACTTCAGGTTCTGGCTACCCTCCATTATTCAAGGAGACTTCATTCAGCTTTCAGATAGTTCCCAGCGATCAAGACATTTTGCCTAAGTTCCCTTCCAAAGCCTTTCCTATCTGGCATGACACAGAGAAGAAGAGAAGTGCATAATTAAGCAACATGATACAGTAAGTTTTGCATTACTGGCAATTAATGAAGCCTTCAGGGAAGCTTCTGAGACACGAGTCCAAGCCGTAAGTGGCTGCAACTTTTACCCAAGAAGCGCAAAATCCCTCCAAATATGCAGTGCCTCAGGTGTCTGACACCTAATAGAAAATGGCATTTACAAATAGGAACAAATTCTTTTTGTGCTTTGCTTGGGTGTTAATGGCATTGTTATTACATTACTGAAAATTAATATGGAATCAATGACATTTTCCCCTATCACGGTGTTAGATTTAACATTCTGTTTGATGTTTTAGTAAAGTGGAAAATTTGCTAAGATAAAAATGTCGTTTCAGTCAAAACCTCATGTCATATTTTCCACAGAAAGAAATAAACCCTGCTGAAGTTATTCAATGAAAGAACGAATGTGATTGCTTATATAAATAAGACAACACAGAGCTGGTTTTAGAGAAAAAAGAAAGCAACATAGAATAAAGAATAGCCTCTCTTTACTAGGCTGGAGGAGAGAAGCAGGGTTTTTTTTGAACATTGTAACAGAGAATGGCTGGGTAAAACACATGGGGGGTGTGGCAGATCAGTGCAGCAAAAGCAGCAGGAGCCAGGAATCACAGTAGCAGTAGGACCAATACCACTGTAGGCAGATGAGGACACCCTGGAAGATGCTCTGATTTGCTTCTCAGCCACAGATCAATGCTCAAGTAACCATTAAATCATGTCACACACTCTCTGAACTGTGCTCTGGCAGTCTCAAAAGTCTGCCATATATTTTACTTCTAAACTGATCAACACTGACAAGGAAAAGCATGTGGACTCGGACAAAACCTGAAAGCAGTAACAACCACACCTGCCAACACCAACTTGCCTTCAAAAGGCTTGTGATCCAAAGCTTTTACAGAAAGTGATCCAACTACTTTCCAACATCACAGAATAAAGTCATAGAGTAATTTAGGTTGGAGAGGATCTTTGGAAACCATCTGGCCCAACACCATGCTCATTGCAGGGCTAACTTTGAAGTGACATTAGGATGATTGCCATTCCCTGGAAGAAGCCTTAGTAAAAACTCGTGTGGAAAGGAGACAAATTATGGCAGGATTGATAAAAAGAAATAGCTGATCAAGACTGAAACAATGTACGCAATTTTAAAATCATTCTTATATTTAATCCTGGATTAACTAATTATTGCGTGCTCTAGACCCTGGCATCTCATTCCTTATTGGAAAGAATTACTGTAAATGCAAAAAAGAGGGTCAGGGAGTAGTTTAGTATCTGAGATGCTCCCCACCCTGGTCTGCTCGGAGTGACTTTTGCTTTCTGGCAGCTGTCTGCATGCCAAATGTTTTCCCAGTAACTGTCAGCATCCTGCCCGCACGTCGGCTGGGCGCCAGCTGCCGGGGAGGTGAAGGGGACATTATTCATCTGGGACATCAGCAAGCCCCACGGGGAGAAGCAGGCCTCCGAGCAGCTGTTTAGCAGCAGGAGCTGAGGTGGAAGTAACTGAGAATAAATACATAAATAATCACACCCCACTGTCTCTTCTCTTTTGTACTTCCTGCTCCAAAAAAAAAAAAAAAAAAAGAGGACAGGGACAGACAGGTGAAGAGAGGGGAGATATTAGTGAAAAACAATGTTAGATCATCCCCCATATGGGAATAATTTCTCAGTTTGTAAATGTTTACTAGAGGTGTTAAATTGCTTCACATGTAACTGCAGCTTGCCAGGGTGTACCCTGTTAGACACCTCGCCCCAGCTCATTGTCTCTGCAGGGTATTTCAGAGAGGAAAGTGGTCATTTGGCACACTGGTCTCTTGCCTAAACCGAATTTTCGAAAGCTTACAGGCTGCTATACACACTTCTCCATTACATTTATGGATTGCCATGCCATCAATAGAAAAAATATTGCCCAAATGTTTCTCAGTGCTAAATACATAGCACATATTGTACTCCACCATGTGGCACTTTCTGTGAAACTTGGGAGAACCATGAGCTCAACATGTTTGTCCATCTGGCTGCTAGAAACCTAAACTTTCCCAATCAGTTTCTGCCATTTTTTTTTCTCCTATCTGCAACTTCACAGAAAATTGCAGAAATTTGGTTTGGAATCAGCGAAACAATCAACCAACCAACAAAAACAACATCACCCCACCCCCCCAAACAACAACAATAACTAGAAAAAGACATCCAAAAAAATACCCTAATTATGTCAAGAGTTAAAAAGGCAGGGATTAGACAGAGGTTGGAGTTCATCTTTGGCACAACCTCTCTGGAATATGAGAAGCTGGAAAGTGACCTACTGCCTGCAAATACTTCCTACATCAGTGTCCAGGGACAGTAGCTACTCCCATGGCCTTCCTGGACATTCTCTCTGTAGAAGAACTGCAAGAAACCACCAACTCTTGTAAACAAATAGTCCTGGAGAGACAAGAAAACATCCTTCTAGCAACGTGCAGCTACTGTATGGTGAGAAAGCACGGCCTCTGTAGGACAGAAAACCTCCATGCCCCTTTCAGGCAGCTGCTTGTTGATGGACCTTTGGGGTGAGTGAACCTACTGGGATGGGAAAAGATGCACTGGGCAGAGGACAGTGTCCTCACCAGGCTTTAAAGAGTCTTGCATCCTGGAGCAGGCAGATCTTTTTTAGTCAGACTACACACCTTCTGGAGTCTGCAAGCTCTAAATAGCAGGGAAACACCTGTGGGCTGGTCAGCTTCTTCTCTGCTTCTCCCATGTGAAAGGATTTGCCTCCTCATGCTGTGACCGTACTGTGGCTTGCGGTGTAAAAATATGCTTCGGGAAAAAAGCACTTTCAGGGATTTTTGGGATGGTGATTCAACAGGTTGCTGTCGTGTTGTCACCAGAGCATTGTAGAAGCACTGAAGCAGCTGGAAGCAATGGGAGTGTCAGTGGAATACAGGAATGGATGGGCTTGTGTAGACAAACTGGAGAATTCACTGGCACCAGCACGGCTGTGAGTAGCACGGGCACATCATCCAGGGTGAGCAGGGGGAGACACACACCTTACACAGACAGGCCAAATTCTGACAAGGCCTGTAGGACCAAACATCATTCCATGGCAAAGATCCTTCCCCACAGCAAGGCTTTGTCCTTGGTGCTGTTCCTCTTTCCTTTGCTGTCATTTTGGACATCCCTCTACACTTGCCAGGGCCATTTCTCCACGCAGGGTCCTCCCAACTTCAGACCCTGGGCATCTCCTGGTCCATCAGCTGTTGTCTGTCCTGTGGGGTTGCACTGAGGATGCAACACCACACTGTGAGTGCTATGGCCACCACTCTGACAGGTCCCATGCAAACAGAAAAATGTGCTTTCTCTCCTGGATGATCGGCCCCAATGGCAAAAGAGGCAGCTCTACAGGGAGACAGGAGATGAGAGCAGCCTGGTGCATGATTAATTTATATCCTTGAAAGTCTGAAATGCTCCCAAAGACACTGGTATTCCCCAGGTAAAAGAGCCGTCCAGATTTTCAACATATCCCTGCCTTATTCCCATATCTACTGGAATTAATAGCTGAAGTCTTGTGAAATCCAACAGACAAGCAGAGAACTGAATTTAATCTAACAGAACCTGAGATCATAGTTTGGGAGTCTAAATGTTGCTGTCAGAAGCAGACACAGCCCAAATTTTCATTTCTACTGAAACACTTATAATATCCTGAAAACATAAATGCACCTCAGAGTGGGTGCAGTGCCAACACTGACGGTCTCTTTACACTGCCAAAATATTGATATGAAGGGCCCTTCAGAGAAATGTGAAAATAAAAATCCCATTCCTCACATCTAAGCCCAGTAAAAGTGACACAGTCCAAGAGCTTTCTAGAGTAAATTAAACTCCTCCAGATTGTTCACGGTGTCTCCTTCTGTTTGTGTGTGTAGACCTGTCCAGAGGGAAGTTGTGTGTGCACTGGGAGGAGGATGAAGAATTCACCCAAGTTTTTCAAAAGTAGTCATAAACCCACACTTGTTTTTACACACTCTTTAGTACTCCAGCTACTGCACCCAGAAGTTATTCCATTTCCCTGCTGTAAGAGATGCTGTGTCTAAGTTGGTGAAGGATTCTTTGGGATGAATAAACACCACCTCCTGCTTCTCATATTTAACTTTTCAATGGAGAAGGTCTGCTGCCAATTTTTCCCAAAAAAGTGCTGGAGTAACAAGGACCAATGTGTGGGAGATTCCCCACCCCACCAGTCCTGGCTGAGCCCAGCACTGCTCCTGGTGTCCAGCTCATCTCAATGGTGCCCAGCTCATCCCACCGGTGTCCAGCTCATCCCACCAGTGTCCAGCTCATCCCACCGGTGTCCTCAGTCAGGGCAAGGATCACAGGGCACCAACACAGGAAAGCGCTTGCTAGAGACTGCACCAGACACTTCATGGCCAGCTCTCTGTCTGAAGGAAATGTGCTGAATAGGCTGATGGATCCTTCACAAACCATGGTGGAACTGGCACAGAAAACACAGATGCAGTTTTTTAGATTTGTTAGATGATAGCCTCTGTCTCCAGTAGCACATTTTGCTGACACTATCTCAAATCCTCCACCCCCTCCTACAGATGTGTGGAACTTAGCAGTTAAAAAAGAGAAGCTGGAGACCCAGAATACTGTTACTGTAAAATTAAATTCTTGGAGCCATGCTTGTTTTAAAAATCAGGCAAGCAAAGTAATGGCTGGCTTCAGTAAGGTTGTTTGGCAACTTAATTGTAGCTACTTATTTCAAGATACACAGGCTAGGAGTCATGTATATGTCCATGTCTTTGCTCTCTGTAATTGCCAAAAATATTTCTAAAGCATCTTTTTTTTTTTTTTTAATTTTCCTGAGGCAAGTGGTAAATGGAAGGCTTGAAGGATTGTTATACCTTCTTCTTAGGGGATTTATCTTCCAGGTAAAAGAACCACAATTTTTTCCTGGTGCAGTCCAAATCAGTTGATACGGGGTCTGAAAAAATGCCTTAACTCCAAGGTGATCAGCAGAAAAAGGCTTTGGTTTAAACTTTGCTTTACATGTGCGATATGGTATTTACAGTTTAAAGATAGATCTAGGAGACCTGATCCAAAATGACAGAATTTAATAGGCTAATAAATTGTGAGATAGCTTATCAGTAAATGCAATGTCGAATTGGAGAGGACAGCCCAGTGGCTGCTGAATATGAATACGAATATGAATATTAATTGTTGCTCTTAAGAAATTTATTATTTTGGTGATTTAAATCTACTTGTCTGTAGTATATTCACTGTCTTTCCACTAAACTGATACATTCTACTGCTCTCTCTTTGAAGAGGAATGTGAAGCAGGCAGGGCTCCTGCAGGGGGGCATCACAAATGGGCTTGTTAGCAAGATGATGTTGTATTTACCTTCCTGTAAATTGTCAGTGGGATTTCCATGACTCTGGGTATTCAAAAAACATGATGAGTACTATATTTCACCATCTAGAAGCATTCTGATTTTGGAATGAATATTTTGCTTAATAATTAACAGAGGCCTAATAAGTGATGGAAAAAAGATGGCAGCAGCAGCAGCAGTGTCGGTGCACATGTGAGTTGAAGGGGTCTCCCTGTGGCTGGGCACTCTGAAGGGTGTCTGTGGCCAGGCAGGACATGGCTCTGGGCAGGATGGTGGGACTTGAAGAGAGTGGGAAGCAGCTGCACCCATGTGGATGGGTTGAGGTGCCTCAACGGCTCAGTTCCACAATTCGCTTTCTAAAGTGAAGAAGAGTTTTAATTTCTATACCTTCTAGAGTATTGCTACTGATGCCATGATGATTTTTTGCCTTTTCTTTTATACCCCTCTTATATACCTTTCTATAGCTTTTTGTATTCTTAGTGTTTTTTAGCCTACATTCTTAGGCTTATTTTGTTAAGCTAGGAGACTAAACATCTTAGAAGCCTCATAGTTAGGGATCAGAAAGCCCCAGACACCAAAGTCCTCTCCAAAACACATTTTGTAAACCAAGATAGGACCGTGCAGGGGGAAGGTTCCTCGGGGAGGGGGGCTCACTCGAGCCTCTCACTGGAGAATTTTTGATAGACATGCTAATTAGTAAGACCTATAATGTGATACCCGATCTATCGTGTGTGTGCATTGCCGTGTGCATTTTGGTGCATTCCACCCGGACGTGGTGCACGTAAGGACCCTTAAATAAATACCGAGGTAAAACCCCTTTTCCCCTTCTAACCGTGTTTGATTCTTGATTTGAAGACCAGGAAAAGGCATCACTAGGAGTGGCTGTGGAAGTTGGGTAACCTGAGTTATTAAACTCACTGAACTGGGCACAACAGGGGCACATCAGCACAGGCTGTAAACAAATATTTGCTGCTTGCGAGGATTATGGCACGTAGCATATGCTATATAAATTGCGTATCCAGACAAGTGTTTGTTTACCAAATCCACTTCCCACAACACAAATGTGGGAACATGCAGGCATGAAAACAAAAAACCCTGAGCTAATGTCATTCAAAACCCCATGTATTTCATATATAAATACCCATGCAAAAATGCTAGCTGGAATATCTGTGTATTCACTGTGAGCAGAAACATGAACACCATGCCCCAGACAGTTTTGTGAAATAAATTTTGTCCTCAGTTTCAGTATAATAGCTCAAGATCTTTCTGCCAGATGTATGAATGGCTTCGGGAGGAAAGACACAGGAAGGAAAATGAAGATGTGATCAACCTAGGAAATGGTTCTTGGGAAACCTTCCAGCATCATGAGCAAGCGAACACAGGAGTGCATTAGCACGGCACACTGTCTGACGAGTGCTCCAGCGGCTGGTTCGTGGGACACAATGCTTTGTTTCACTCAGAAACAGACATTTGTGGCACAGGAGAAAGCAAATGCATGTAACAGACACAACTTTAAAGGTTTTTAGCAGAGGCTAGTGAAATTTTACCAAAGAACAAATGGAGACTTGTGGATGTACTAAGAGAGATGTCAAGACCTGAAATGAATTGATGGACCACAGTCATAGCTAATTGACAGTGACATGTTTTGCTTTGCACTGTTTGGACTGGAAATGACATCTTGAGAAATTAAACTGAGGCCAGCATGCTCAAAATCACAGTTTTTCAGCTGTTCTAATAATCCCTTTCAAAAATATCACTGCATGCTTCATCCTGTGTCCCTATCTCTAATTTTGAACTAGTTGCAAACAGACAAAAGCGTTGGTTAAATGTGTCAACAGTATTAAACTCGAAGATGCTGAATACACCAAAAAGTGCAAAGGAATTGTACACAAAGAAGCAGGGCAGCTAGAAAAATCAATTTGGATCAGCAGTGAGGTTTCCACACAAACAAAGAAAAGCTATTGTATCAAAGATGAAACGCAGAGTTGTAATGACAGGAGCTCATAAAGATGAAGGCTTCGGGAGAATAGGGTGTAAAGTAATATTGGTTCTGTGTAAACAGGGGCATCATACACACGTGATGGCGTACACTGCTCTTCACATAGAACTTGTAAGAATGCATCTCGCATTAGCTCCAAATTGCTGACACTCTGGTGCTTGAAAGAGGGGAGCAATGCTTTTGGGAAGTGAATTGTATGTGTGATTGGAGAAGCATTGCTCAGGAAAAGTCTGCTTGCAATGACTGTAATTACAAAGTGATGCTAGTAGGACAGAGATCCCCATCAAGCAGAGATGGCTGTTACCTCTGAGATATACCACAGGGCAAGGCCATAGAACTGGGAACCTCTCACAAAAAAAGAAGTGGTATTTCAGGAGCAAATCAGGCTGCAAGCATCAGGATCATGGAATCATAGAACAGTTTGTATTGGAAGGGACCTTAAAGGTCATCTAGTTCCAACCCCCTTGTCATGAGCAGGGACACCTCACACTAGACCAGGTTGCTCCAAGCACCATCCAATGCTGGACACTGCCAAGGATGGGGCATCCCCACCTTCTCTGGGCAACCTGTGCCCATGCCTCACCACCCTCATAGAAAAGGAAAAAGTCTACCCTCATTCAGTTTAAAGCCATTCCCCCTTGTGCTATCCCTACATGGCCTTGCAAAACTCTGTTGTAGTTCCCTTTAGGTTCCTGAAGGTCCTATAAGGTCTTCCTGGAGCCTTCTCATCTCTAGGCTGAATGACGCTAACTCTCTCAGCCTGTCTTCACAGGAGAGGTGCTCCAGCCCCCTGATGATTATCATGTCCCTCCTTTGGACTCGCTCCAACAGGTCCATGTCCATCTTACACTGGGTGCCCCAGGGCTGGATGCAGCACTGCAGCTGGGGTCTCACCAGAGCCGAGCAGAGGGGCAGAATCCCTTCCCTTGCCCTGCTGGCCACGCTGCTTTGGAGGCAGCCCAGGACGTGGTTGGCTTTCAGGGCTGTGACAGCATACTGCTGGCTTATGTCAAGCCTCTCGTCCTCCAACCCCCTCAAGTCCTTCTCCTCAGGGCTGCTCTTGATCTGGTCATCTGGGCTTAGTGGCTATTGCAAGGGTGGTCCACTGGGATCAGGGCCTAAGACAGGTAGGCTAATGAATTAGAGCCACTGTTTAAAATGAAGGCGAGTTGACAGAGAAGCAAGAAAAATCAAGGGAGAAGAAGATCTGTTGTCCCTTTTACTGGGAGTCTGGACACTGAAAAGAACCTGAGAAGGAGGCATTTGCTGTTGCATGAAGGGTCTAGACTGGAAACAATGACTGCATGGCATAACATGCACCTGATGCAAACCCACCAGAGTCAGGCCAGTCTTTTCACCACTTCCAAGAATCCTTGAAGCCAACAGGACTGTGCTGCCCTGATTCAGATACTTGTCACCCCCCGAGGCCAACGTGCTTGCCCCAAATTTGATGCAGACAGCCCGGTTTTCAAGACCAGCTGGTTCTCCTCACCTGACCACCTTGGTGCCATTCCTCATGACCTGCATGTCCACCATGCAGCCACCCATGACGTAAGCAGCCAGGTTCAACTCGGAGAACTCGGCCTGGAGTGGAGCAAAAGGACAAAGTGTTACTCAGGGGCGGCAGAGACACAAACACACAGACACAGATGCAGAGTTTTCTTCATCTGGAATGTGCCTTTCCTTCTTTTTTTAATTTTTTTTTCCTTTCTGTGAGGCAACTGGAGATCCAATTATAGCTGGTTTGCCCTGACAGCCTGCAGAAGTATTTAGGGCTCTCACACTCGAAGTGTAAAAGTACACAGGATTAGGCTGTGTACTTTACTGTACATTAGTGCAGTAATGAGTACTGAAGGAATTAAGAATGAGCAAGCTGAAAAATGTGCACAGGAAATAATATTAATATTAACATTAATATTAATATTAATATTAATATTATTATTATTATTATTAATAATAATAATAATAATAATAATAATAATAATAATAATAAAAAGAGGCAAGGTCACTTGAATTCAAATTCCAAGTTTCCACTAGGAGACATCCATTTAGAATAATGTCTCATTTGGCTGCTGTGCCACTGGCCAGCTATAAACCTAATACAAAAGATTTAAACCTTTTTAAACCTCATTATGTTGCAGGAAGATGATAAGCAGAGGTCACCTGATGTGATTTGCTTATTAAGACTTTTACTACTAAAGAGTTAGCAAATCTGGATCGGTTATTAACAGAGCTGCTCAATCATTAAAACACTTTGTATCTTAAAAGATGCGCCACTTGGAAGGCTGGAAAGGTTGGCAAGGGGTATTTCAGCCATGGGGAGCAAAAGGCACGGGGGTGATTGCGACTGCAGATGATGTCAGTGAAGGTTAGGACACAAATCAGAGTGACTAGCTGGGTGAGAGGTGTGATAATCCTGACTGGAGAGCTAGCAAGGCTTGGTAGTCTCAGGCCACTCTCAGTAGGAGGATGGCAGGACTACCTGACCAGAGTTTGTCTTGGGCTTCAAATCCTAACTCTGGTCTTGGTGAGCAAATGAGTAAACCTTGAACTAGAATATCCCAGTGTGCCATGCAGGTCCTCCCTTTCTAACATGATGCAAATGTACCTGTACAGATTCAAAATCTGATATTAAATTAGTGCCTGTGATATAAATAAACAGGTTTAATTTTTTGAGGCAGAAAATACAGTCTTCTCCCTTTGAACAGCTTTTTTCTCCTTCCTTTTCAGGCATTTTTTCTGACTTAGTATGATGAAGACTGGGCAGCAGTAAAGTCATCTTCTAACCAGTAGCTAGCTAATACCAGAACATTCAGATGGTGCTGCTAACACTTAAGATTTTATTGAGATCCTTGTACTGTTTAATGTTCTTCTGCTACTTCTATTAGCTGGAACCAAAAGATAGTGCCAGGAACAACTTTTATACATTTAAAAAACAGGCAAAAAAAAGGCAGAAAAAAAAAAAAGAAAAAGCGTGTTTTGTCCTCATGAACTCATGGAAAAAACTTGCCAATGGAGAACTGGTGCACCTGTAAAGGCTCAAAGGCCAGACGACAAATGAAAAAATCATTTCCAACTTTCTTTTTTTAAAATTCACGTAATTTTAAAGCAATGGCTGCGGACTGGTGACCCGATGATGTAATGAGACTTCATGTCTGTGGCCCTGCGTAAACTTTTTAAAGCAACACCCTTACACGATCTTACATCATTGTAACTCCTAATTACAATGAAAAGAGGGGGAAAACTCCTGTTGCCAAGGAATAAATTCTACTTCAAACACAAACTCATACACACACAGACACACTCACAAGGAGGGATTGGCAGTGGTTCAGGTGACTGCCTGGGTTTTACCCGTGAGAGATTGCACTGTGTTGCCTTGGCCACAGCCACGCTTCTTCAGTGACCCTATCAGATCAGAGATAAGAAAACACGTACCCCTAAAAGGCACCTGCCTTTTATACATTTGAAAAATCTCAGGAGATCTAGGGAGAGAGGAGTCCACCTTGGACAAATCCAATAAGATCAGAGGCTTTGGGCACCATCAGTGATCTCCCCACTGGGTCAAGGCATGCTTGCTAGTTTACACGTTAGCTCCAGAGGCTGTGTGGACTGGGGAGATGAAAGGATGTTTTTCCCAGCTCTGTGTCTCCATATGCTTTAGAGATGTCCCGCTCAGAAAGCAGAGTGTTGTCGAGCTGGACCTTCAGCTTCTGCTGCTGAGGAATGCACCATCTGATGTGAACACCAGCGCGAGAAAGGGAAGTTTTAGGTTTGTGTTTTCATGGTTTTAATGCTTTTCTTCCTTATTTTTTTCCATAATGGTTTGTAGTAAAGAGCTTAACACTCCTCTTTGCTGGGGGTGAAAATGGACCATCTTCGTTTGATGAGGGGCACTTACAGTCTGACTAAGTTGGTGTGACAGGCGTTTCCCTGAGGCAGTCAGGCCAAACAAAGCTGTGCTCAGACACCTGACCTGCAAACAGGCCTGAGAACCCCCGAGCTGGTGAGCACTTCATGCCAAACTGCCAGGACCAATTTCAGGCCCTGCTCATGTCAAGAGCCAGAAGAAAAGGAGAAATCCCCTTTGGCAACCATTGTCCAGGGAACCCTGGCAAGGAGAGAGAAGAGTAGAGAGGGTCTGAGGGATTCAGCTATTTCACCCCCAAAACCCAGATCTACAATCAGAGCTGAGGGACGATCCTGACCTTTTCCTGGCATTCACTTCTGCTTTAACAGACAAAGTTAAGGAATGCTGCTGCTTTCATGTAGCTGCTTTGTCCCATCCAACAGGCTGCTGCTAGCTGGCGTTTGGAAGAAGGCTAAAACCTTCAGTCAGCAGAAATTGTTTCCTGTTGATTTTCCAGTGCTCCCTGTATTTTTAACTTTGTGGGTTTTGTAGCCTGATGACTTCCCTTGGCTGGGATTTCAACTCTGAGATCATCTCCAGGCTGAGTTTACCTCGCAGACAAAGAGGTCTTTGAAAGCAGCCCATGCAGATAGAGTGACAGGTAACTATGCATAAAACGAGAGCCCAGATCCCCGTGGCCTTGCAGAGTCATTTGCATTAGGAATCATGGAACAGAAGAAGGCACTGCATTAGCCTGATGGTGTTTTACACTTGCTTTGCAACAGTGCCAGTGGCTGCAAAAACATTCAGGGCAAGAGCAAACCATGTGTGACAAACGTGACACAATCTGTCTTGAGGAATAATGTAACACAGACTGTGGGAGCAGAAATATTTCATTCCTCTGTGAGGCTCAGATATGAGATGATGCCCACAGCTACTTTGATCATAATTTTGTCAAAAATGCCTACTTTAGGTATTAAGAGTCAGAGAACTCTCCAGATCATTTGGACTAAACCTTAAGGTACTCTCAGTTTCCATCAGTGTTCTCTGCATGCTGGAGATCTTTCTGGTGAGCTATTTTAGAGTGTTTGTTTCTGTTTCCTGATATTAAAAAAAGGACGATTTTGTAATTTTAAATCATGCAATAGTAGAAATGCCTGGCTTGGAAGCTATGCCTGTTAGTGATTTTAGAGAAGCACGTGTTCAAGGTGTATTTTAAGCGTTTTTCATAGAATAACAGAAAGTTGTGTTGGAAGGACTTCAAGACATCACATAGTCTTTCTCTCTTTCCTAAGGCATGACCAGCTCTGCCTCTGCCGTTGTGTGCAGATACTACATAACCTTTTCTGTCTTCCACAGATGAGGAACCTCCACAGGCAGTCTGTACCTTAATAACCACGGAAAATTTTCCCAATGCCCAACCTAAATCTCTCCCCTTACCTTGTAAGACAGCAATTATTTTGTGTCCATTACTTCTGCCTGCAGAACCTGAAGGCTTATTCCTCAAAGACTTGCCCATCCTTCTTCCTTTTTTTTTTCCCTAGGCAAAACTAGCCCCATTCTTGTAAGATTTTCTTGTAGATGAAGTTTTTCAGTGAATTGATCAGAGTTGTTGCTGTCACCGGGATTCTCTCTGGCAGGTCCACAACTCCCTTCGTTTGCAATACTGCCAACCATATGTTTGAGTATGGATTTGTCATACATGCAGCACTGTGACTGGTTTATAACTCACGTTCTGGCTGCGATCCACTGTAATCCTTGCATTGCTTTGTCTAGGCTGCTGACTAGCCTGGTCCGTGCCATGGCTTAGGCACTTGGGATGAGGAATTGCTACTGTATAATCAAATCACATGCATTCCTCAGCGGATTTTATGCCTTATTTTTTGGTGGACCTTCCAATATGTACAAGGAAGAGCCCACATCAGGCAGCACATTTCACTGCAACCATTATGAGCATCTCAAGAGGAAAGTAAGCAATCCCTAAATCCTGCACAGGCAGAAAGGTGGGCAGATAGTATGGATGCCAGTGGGATGAGGGTTGGGGCTATGCATGCTTGGTGTGCATGCATGCAGAATTAGAGATCACACATCCTGATTCCCCGTGTCTCTTCCTGAGACATTTTTCCTTGGGGAGGCACCCTGCTCCCCACCCACCCCCAGCACTGGGATTGCTCTCTGGGAGAAAAGAATGGAGAGAGTCCATCTGTGATGTGAATGCTGCTTTGCGGCTCCAAGAGCAGCTTCCACAAGTGCTCTTCACAAGTCCTGAAGCTAGGACGCATTCTCCCAGAGACAATGCTGGTGCTGAAGGTCCAGATGCCTTCCCCTGTGTGAGCACCTTTCGGTGCATCAGCTCTGATGGCATTCGGAATTGTCTCTTAAATTTTCATTTCAGAAGTTATGTGACTGCCTGAAAATTTGAGGTTCAGAAAAAGTGTATTTCTAAATATTTTGATCCCAGGAAATGGCTCAAAACCATGAACTCTGTAAACCTCCAAAAGCCAATGAAAACTAGAAAAAAAAAAAAAAGAAGGTAGTATTTATATTTTATTTAAGAAAATAATGATTTTAGAGCCATTCTTGCTAGTTCTCCAGGTCCCTTTATGCATGGTTTCTGAATGCTTGCATGTGGCAAAGCTAGGAGAACTGCTGTTGCTGTTATTGAACTGCTTTCTGGCATTCAGTTGGAAAAAAACCCCAAACCCTAAACATATAATGAACAAAAATTATACAGTTGTTTGACAAGAGGCTAATTTTCCTTTCATCACACGGACCTGTCAGAGACTACCTTTTGAAAGGACCATTTTACGCCACACATGAAAATACCTCGTTAGGGCGGGAAGTACAAAGGAGCTGGAATTCATGATTTGTATTACAATTATCTTCTGTGACTGCCAAGTACAACTTTTTTCCTGACAATGCTGCCAATGGAGTCGTAATCTATACCACAAGACTTTTCCAGAAGCATGTACATAGGAGTTCACTGAATAATCATTCCCTGAAAATAAACCGAACAGTGGGAACAAGTGAATGAGCTGTGCAAGAAGAATGCGTGTCAGACGGACAGACGGACCCACCTCGTCACAGCAGGAAATGGTGGGAAGGAGACGGGTGAACAAACAACAGGAATAAAAATGTAGATGGACCTTCTGGCCTCATGGCTCCCCTGTCACACTTTTCACCCCACTCCACCATCAATTAGCCAGTGTCAGGAAAGATGTCTCTGAACATGTTAAAATTCCTTTGGGAAATACCTGCAGGAAAGGTACTCCGAAGGTGGTGGACTCTCTCTAAGAGGTGCTGCTTGCTCTTGCCTGCTGTGTCTCCCATTGGTCCATGCAGGACACAGGACTGGAACAGCCCACCAGAACCACAGGGTCTAACCCCTCGCTACGCCTGGCACCATGTCACGAAACCCTTTCTTGCACTAGGGTATTTACTAAAAGCACTCATGTCTCCTTTATCTCAGTTATGGCAGCATAAACAAACTCAACTCTGGCAGTCTCCTCTCACAAGCCAGGTCTCCATGGCCATCCCAGGGCCCCTGCTCTGCACATCTCCTGCTTTGCAGACATCACCTCTCCCAGACAGGTGTCAAGTGTCCCACTCATCTGCCCCCCACCCTCAGTGTCACCTGCTATCCTGTTTGATGGGTCTGTGGTTGTCCAGGTCTCAGCCCCATCTCTGTTGCCCTCTTCTGCTTGTCTGTGGGTGTGCTGCGGATGCATGGCCACAAGGCATTCCCCTTGGGCTTGGGGCATGTCTAATGCCCAAGGAGACCCCACACGAGGTATGTTATGATCCATATGGGAAACCCCAGAAATCCTCAGAGCACACAAGGTTAATTTCCTCTGAGACAGTGCAGAGAGGGTGGGAAAGGAGGTGCTGAATTAGTTTCTCTCCAATGAAGGAAAACATTTGGCAGAGCATAAGGCCTATAGTATAATTTCTCCTGTTCCTCAGTGTACTGTGGCTCCTAAAGCCTCCTGTCCTCCAGCAAATGAAGAACTGAGAGATAAAAGCAAAATTCTTTTTGTGAGAGACTAAATGCTCCACTCCCGTGGCACTTTAAGATTTTTCTTTAAGTTCAACTTAGCCTTAGAGCCATTTATTCAAACTTCTGCTTTTCATTTCTGAAAGAACTTTTTTAATATTTGTGTTTCTAGGGGAAAGAACTGGAGATGCATACACTGCAGTTCTGAAAGCTAGACATCACCAGGCAAGTAAAAGCAACAACGTGGATCAAAATCTAAGCAGCTTATTTTTAGCATAAAATAGAGATAGTATTTTTAGACTCAGCTGTTCCTTAAAGCTTAGGGCTTTACCCACACTGAGTAAAACTTAAACCATCAGGGTTTTAATGGGAATAGGTCAAATAGATTTTCACTTTTGGATCAGTGTTTCAATCAGTCTCATGAACAACTATCATTGCTACAGAAGTGGAAAAATATCCGAATAACCAAAATTTAATCCAAAATGCTTCCAAAGAAAAAGGGGCCATGACTCAGGAGAGCACTTGGTCTGGCTTTACACCACCTAAGCCTTGCATCCAGCAGGAAGAAGGCAATGGCACTGCCTGCCTGGTTTCACTAAACGGCGGACAATAATAAATCCTGCAGCCTTTAAAGCACATTAATAAATATGGTTTCAGTGTTACACTGAAGATTAGAAGAGAAGAAACGCAGGTGGAAATAAAGTCAGGCTTCACGTTCACTTTAATGGATGACAGGAGAGTGGTGTATCAGCCACCATGTCCCTGCCAGCTCTCTCCTCATCCAGCACCTTACCAGGTGCTGCCCACAGTAACCCCTGTATCTTCCTGGGGGTAATGGATGTAAAAAACAAGGGCCTGGGGTTGCTGTCAAGGTCATGCAATTCACTCAGTGCTAAAGAACCAGAAAACCTTATTTAAGAGTCCATAAAATCTATTTTCCTACAGGCTGAGACTTGCAGAAGCAGCTCCCTGAGCAGCAGGATGGCATTTAACAGTCTCTTCCCTATGCATTACCCAGTGTCTAATATGAACTGAATTCACCTCTTGCAGAAACAGCATCTTGAAACATCTGCCTTTTTCTCGAATTCAGCTGGAGTGAGCCAGTGCTTTCCACAGGGCTGGGTGTGGGGGACAAACAGAGCAGGACAGCAGGATCACACATGTCCTGCATTCCTCAGGGGAGGGGGGAGGCAGCCTGGAGAGCTGGTAGGGGTGTACGACCAGATTAGATAACTGACTTCCCGCTGCTGAGAGAGGGAGAGACAGTGCTGCTTTCAGCACTCCTGCTCCATTACAAATAAGTGATGTCATGACTTTCAAGAAAATATCACCTACTATCCTGTTCTGCTTCCCCCACAGATTGCTAAAATGGCTTGCTAAGAAAGAATTAAGATGTAACAAAGATGGATACGAAAGAGGAGGAGAAAAAGTTCAAACCAACTACAGAACATCCTGGAAGAATGGCAAAAGAGTTAGCATGGTCAGTAAAAATAAGGCAGTGGCTTTTTCCCAATGTGGTTTTTCAAGAGTATTTAACATTTGGATATTTCCTTTCATTGCTTTCTGCCATTCAAACTTCTTTGTTATTTAGCTTTTCAGACCAAAAGTGGTTTTTCTCCTATAAAACCTAAAAAAAGGTCCTAGGGCAAACTGTATTTTTGGCTGAGTTAATAATGTGTGGTTATCTGAAACAGGATCAAATGGAAAAATGAAAAACTGAATTAACTTACTGAGCAGACCAAATGGCTCAAGAGGTGGCCAAGAGTCAAACTCTCTGATGAGTTTATTCAGAACTGAACAGCCAGGTTCAGGCTTGTGCTCCATGGCCCAGTCTGTGTGCCATGCAGGGGAGAGTTACAGGAGTGAAGAGTGGTAAGCTGGGAACTCAAAGAGAAAGGTGTGGACCATGTGATGAACACAGTAATTCCCTTTTTTTTTTTTCTTTTTCATAAGAAAACTGTGGAAGAACATTCATTTTTTAGGTAGAGAGGATCAGCATTCTGCCTCAGGGGACCTGTTCCCACAACAGTTTAGGCTCCTGGACTGCTTGAGGAAGAGGGTGAAGAAGTTAGGAAGGCTCCAGACAAACAGGGTAGGAGCAATGAAGGAAAATAAAACATCAAGAAGTACCGAGCAAGGACGGATGGCCAAAATAAGAAGGGTACAAAAAGCCAGAGTTTGAAGGAAGCAGTGCCTCTCTCTTGACCTTAACAATACGCAGGAGGGACCTGGGGTCAGATTCACAGACTGCCCATGACAATGCAGCTTCTGTGTTTCGCTGGACAGATACGGATCCAGCTGGGAAAAATCACCATCCCTTCTCCTTCTGAGGTCTGAAGGAGTCAAGAGCAGCTCCCTGCCCACTAAATGGAGGGTGGGCTGCCTGATTTGGGTGGCAGGGAGGGGAAAAGTAGAAATAGCCAGGATCCTGTTTTCTGTTCCTCAACTCTCCAGCCCACTGCAGGCTTCATTCCTGGGCAATGCTGCAGTCCCTATGTGGGCATCTAATGAAAGCTGCAGGGGCCTGGCCATGGTCCTCACCAGCAGAATCACATCATGGTCTTGGCTTGGAGCAATCTGTTGCCTCGTCTGGAACGTGGATATTCAGCCTATGTGAAGGATTTCAAGAGGTAGACTGGGAAAGTCTCCCTACAGGATTCCTTGGGAAATGGGATAAGCTACCTTGTGACGGTGACAAGGGTCTCAACTTGATACCCCAGCAGGGAACTAGAGTCCACTTGTGACCTTCTGCACTCACCAACCATTTGAAGGCAGTTCCTTTGTAAGGACCTCAAGTGCAATAACATTTGAGGAGAAGGAATATGAGGAGAAAGGTGGAGACTGGAGGTTTAGGAAGGAATTAACAGGTCATTTTGAAGAGTACCTGATCTAACTTTGAAGCCGACCCTGCTTTGAGTAATGCAGAGGATTGGATCAGAGGCTTGAAGGGAAAACCTAAATTATTTGATTTCATGCTTCTAAGTGAGAAGCATGATTTAAAATTTTTTAAATTTTTTCCTATACTCTTTTAGGATAACTGCTAAGGCAGCCAGCAGAATAAAGACTTTGACAAAGAAATACCAGGAAGAATTATTCTTGCTAATACCACCCAGACTGACGAGTATGATATCAATAAAAAAGAAAAATCTGTCCCAGACACAGTTTGATCAGAACATGTGCACTCATGAACAGTCATAGACAACAGGACAGGACCCCTTTGAAAAGAGAAGAAACCTTCTCAAGGGCAATGGGTCCTGAGAAAGTCTTCAAAACCACTGCATTAATAATCTGTACACACACACACGATGCAGAATCAACAGCTTTATAAAAACAGAAAATATCAGGTCATTCAAACAACATTCAGCAGATTTCTTTATCCACCCACACATTTTTATAGCCCTAATGAGTATAAAACAAGCATATGATTCCTTCAGGATCACCATCTTATCTCTACATCTCTCTCTTCTTAAGCCTGCTTTCAAGCTGGGTGCCTGCAGATGACGATTGTTAATAATAATTTCTACTTTGGCAACAGCATCCAGTCTCAGTCAATATGGGACTGTTGTTTGACAGACACTGCACCAGCACACAGAGCAGGGGACAGACCCCAACACAAAGAGTTTTCAGCTGAAATGAATGTCTGGTGCCAAGGCTAACAGGGAAACAGGATGTGTCCAGTGCCCCATGGAGCAAGTCAGAAAACAGGCTATGGACCTCGTTACTGTTCCTGGGACAGATTACCTCTCCTTAGCCCTGTCCACATGCATTCCTTAGAGAGAAATTCATTTGTCACTGACCTGTTCCACTCGGATATCAAATTCTCCATTCACCTTCTTCCCCTGGAAATATTTGGCCCTGCAGAAGAAACAAGAGAGACAAACATGGTTAAATAAGATTTTTGGCTTTCATTACATGCTGTTTTGCTTCTGTGTTTCCCTTTTTGCTGAAGAATTTCTATCCGGGTCACAGCATGTTTTTCTAATTCATATCTCCTTTATCCTTCTGTTCTCCAGGAGAAACCTGCCAAGCCAGATGAAAACCACATTGGAAAGTTCCTTCAAGGCTTGTTACTTTTTCATTTAATTTTCAAACTGAAAACCAAATGTTCTCCTAATCTTTTCCAGGGAACAACTCTAATCAATGATTCCTTACTATATCTCATTTAATACTCAATCTTTATTCTGTAAAAGGAGAGCAACATATGGCACAGCATCGGGAACTTCTGATGTCGAGCAAGGAGCTTTATCATCACAGCTGAAGTACTTGTGAAGCCTGTTCTCATGCTGTCTCACTACAGAGCTGCTTTCCGCTTCTGTTTCTTTTTGCTATTGATTTAGAGAAACCATATCTGCATCTCTGCAGTGTCACTGATGAAGGATCTCTTCTCCTGAACTGAGAAATCGTGTTTGCTTTGGGGTTGAACACTGCTGTGAGAACAACATACACCTTCCACCACCTCTGTTCCTATCTCCCCACACTATGCAGACACCAAAGCACTTCTAGAAGGTTGTTCCTGTGAGGGGAAGGCTGACAGTAATGTTGGAGGAGAAAACAAAGGAAAAGGACAGGCAGGTCTAGCTTTTTGTATTCATATTTGTGTATAATTCCCTTTATATTGATTAGTCAGGGGGGAAATTGCCAGTATAAATTTCCCTGTGAATATTTCTCCCCAGTTCTTCCTCTCACCAAACAAGCTTGACAGAAGAAAATATGAATTTATTTTGTCAGTCCTCCTCCCCTATAAACTTTCAGAAGGCCATGTAGGCTCCGAAGGGCTCTTCTATTTGGAAAGCATTGAAAACAGTTTAGCCCTGCAAGAGCTGTTTCCAGAGACAAAGTAACTCTGGGTTCTGTTTCCAATTGGCAAAGACAGGACAGAATAAAGAAGTAAAGGAAAATGAGGGGAAGCCGGCTTTGCTCCCTATTTTATAGTATAAGCAAAAAAAAAAAAAAAGCTGGCTCACATTTTTACTATGTGTCTATTTGTTCCAATAAAAAAAGGAGAGACAGTAGGAAGGCAATTTCCCCCATGGCTGAAACACACCAGTTTTTAGCTGAATGCTCCCCTCCCCCAGAAACGTGACATGTAAATAAAAAAGTTGTTTTGTCATTCTGGCTCAAAACAAAGTCAATATTTTTCATTATAATAGAAAAATGCCAAAAGCTTTCTTCTTAATTCTTACAAGGACGTCTGAATGCTGCATCACACTTTCCTTCCCAGACAGCCCACCCATCAGCATGGTGCAAGTAAGACTTCTGCATAGGTGAGGGACAATGCAGCAGCCAGGTGTAACCAAGACCAGGTGACTCAAACAACCCCTGTTTGGTCTAAAAAGCAGATCAGCAGATCTCTGGCTATTTTTCCTTTTTATTTTGAATTTATGAGCGTTGCATGAACAAAAGCAACTCAGCAGACAAGCTAACACATCACGCCTCTAACAATAAACAGGAACTCTAAATGCACTTAATAATTCCATTAGATTTCTGGAGGCATGGCTCAAGAGGGTCTGGCAACATTCCTCACTCCTAAACATTGGGGATATTGCTGGAACCAGTGACTTCTTAAAAACTGCAGTAAGCTTTCAGAGGGCTCACAGGAACTGGTCTGAAATCTGAGGAGCGCTATTCCCTGGTACAAGTTTGTTTTTATTCCCAGCATGCTCATAATATACATTCCTTACCCACATTTATGAAACACACTTCCTCCCTCTATGGCCTCTCCTCTTTGCTGACCAGCTGGTTGCAAGCTCCTTGGTGATGCTTTGCTTCAGCTTGTGATGAAGTGCGATTAACCAGTCTTCAGCCTGGTTCAGATGGAGCAAAGAGGCTTCCACTGCCTGCTCCAGGAAATTGGCCTCCACACGGTTACAAAATCCTCTCTCCTCTCTACAGTACTGGCTGTGCCCATGGATGGTCACACAGAGGGTGCATCCAGCGTTAGGAGTTGTTGGAGTAGTGCAAGGGACCTCAGCTTAGACACTGTGTGACCTCTCCGTCCTATCCCTCTTTCCACGCAGGTTGTCTCATCCAATGTCCCAAGAACTTTCCTTTAACAGCACAATATATCCCTTTCTTTCCAAGACAGCCCCCCAGGAAGCTGAACCTTCTCTGAGTGTCTCTGAAGACTACAGGTGTTAAGCAATTTGCAGCCAAATATTTTGGTCCGCCCATCATTTTGACACAGCCCAGGGTAAGAATAAAACACTTCTTACTCAAACATCTCTGAAATGGATGGAGTGATGCTTTCAATTCTCACCTGGGGTTTTGGAGCCCCTGGACAGTAGAGGCTATCATGTGGAAATGACAAATGGCCTTAGCATCCTCCTGGAGCCCCTCAAATTTTAAGCAAGCTGGAATCATTGCTGATGCTGTGGTAGCATCATAGCTCTTGCAAGAGAGAGAGACTCTTTTGGTCAGTTCTGCACCATGTATGAAATGGTTTGTGGTCCTTACAGTGGGCATGAGGCAGAGGAAAGGAAGACCATGCTGCTGTGGTGGGGATGCATGAGAAAGAGACATGGGTGTTTCTGGCAGCCTCATGGCTGTACAAGACATTTGTGGATGCTCTCTGCTCCAAAACCACCTGAGCAAGTCTCCTCGAGACCTCTGCCTAGGACCTGACTGCTGCAGTTATCTAGGCAGCTTGTAGTGCAGCAGAGGAGCGGTGCCCAGAAGACCAGACAAAAACCTTTCTGGGGAGCCTCGGAAGTGTCCCCACTCACCTCCAGCACAGCCAGCTGCCAGCGATGAGGGGAGCAGCTCATTGCGCCAGGAGGGCTCAGTGTCCCCAGCTTGGGACACTGGGCAAGCCACTTGCCACACAGACCCACCACCTCTCCCAGGCAGCCTGCAGCACTGACCACTGCTTGGCGGGCCAGCCCTTTATTTTAAAGCATGTCAGATGTTCAGCTCAGCAGAACACAGAGCTATAATTTGGCTAGGCAGGGTGCAGATGGGGTGGTGCGGTTGCTGTGATCTCAGTGAATTAGCATGTAAACATGTTTTGACTGAAGAAAACTGCAGGGCCATGCTCAAGAGCAGTTCCTGGGTGGGATTTATAGAGCTAGGCAATCCATTCAAATGTGGCCCCATGGACTGGGAGGGAGGAAGCACCGTGACAAACAGCCAAAGGTCTGCCCTGGCTTGCAGGAAAGAAGCTTGCCTTGAACCTCTCTCTCTTTCTGATGAAGAAGCTGCATGCTCTGGAAAAGGACATATTTTCTGGGTGCAAAGGCATCAGACAAACATAACTTTTGCTTTCTGCCTCAGCTCTGACGTGATTACAGGGACATAAGAAACCCAATGCCTCTTCTTATGAAGTAATCTGGAAAGGATAGAAGTCTATTTTGCAGAGATATTCTGTAAACCAGCCCCAGTCTGCCTCAATTGCCATGGCTGGAGGAAGCATATACAACAGCTTTCTGTCAGATATGGAGTGTACCTTTAACAGCAGCAGAGAATAATAAATGATCAACTCACCTCCAATTACCTACCTCGAGCTAATTCACAGATTTTCAGATCTTCCTAGGAGACACCTCAGTGGAACTGATATAGCAAATACTGGAATGCTGTCTTGGAAACTGGGAAGCCATTCTTCAGATGAACTAGTAAGCCTGAGCCCAAATCCCCTGTGATGTGAGTGAACCCAGACTCACATCTGTATCACTGTTCAACAGAGGCCTTGAGCTACAAACTCAAGAGCTGGCTTGTACCTTCAACCCAAAAATGGGCTCTCCTCACTGGGAGCATGCAAAAGAAGGACACTAGGATACTGTAATGGTAAATTCCTCCAAATCCTCTGACTAAGCTTGTGCCTCCAGATCAAGACACAACAAGTAAAGAAAGCCAAGCCACACTTTGGATGGAAACCACTTCTTATCTGGAGCAGGAAGCAGCCTTTCCCACCCTGTGGAGGGGCCAGAGCAACACACGATGAAGAGAGAAATGTGTGGACTCTTGGGGAGAGGTGGGCAAGGGAGTAGGTGGAAGAAAGAAGGAGAGAAATGGTAAGAAGAGACCTGGATAAACAAACGAAAAGGCATCCATGGATAAATTCTGGAATTATCTGAATTATTTCCCTGGTATCACATTACACATATTTCTCTCAAGCCCTTGGGAAAATAAGGCATGTAATTTCTTTCTGGATAATGCAGGAAAAGGCGAGGCTGAAGCCCCCTGGTTTGGGTGTGGGGGCACCTCGGGGAGGGTGGGGAGGTGGTGAGGCACTGTACAAAATCCCCGTGTCAAAGGGCCTGGGGGCCCAAGTGATACACAAGGCACTCACTGTATGTCTGCATTGTCTCCTTCATAAAAGGGGCTGGGACTGGGAGAAAGGAGGCAGTTTCCAGGATACTGGCCGGCAACTGCTGGAATGCCCCGACCCCCCCAGCCCCTACACGCTATAAGGGCAGCAGGGAGGGGAAGGGGGAGGAGAGATGCATTTGTGCCCTTTTGTTTCAAGGGTGGAAATAAGGAAGGTTTTCCTTTCAGGAGCCAGTTCTCACCCCTTCCACCACTTTCCCCACTTTAGAAACTCTCGGCCGTACATAGTAAGGAATTTTGAGATGGTCAAGTCCTGACTGCCCAGGGCATAGGGATGGGAAAAATCACTCCATAAATGCTGAGGTCTGCAAACTGCTGGAGCTTTTGTCCACATCTGCTTTGGCCCAGAGACCTTTACGCAGTGTTCAGCTGTGGGATGGACTGGCTGGTAGTTAATACTTATTCTGCAAGAGTACCTTGGGGCAGGGGGCAGGGGTGTCAGGATGGTGAATAAGAGTGATGGACACCTCAGAAAGCAAGGTTTGAATTAAAAGTTAAATGGACCAGAGACAAGTGCAAAAAGAAAGAAAAGGTATTTACATTGTACATACCGACAGGGAGGGACCAATGGGTAAATCTCAGGTTTGTGTTGGGTCAAAAGGTAACCCTAAGCACACTGATGCTTTGGCAGGAGCTCCATAGAAGTTTCAGCTTCATCCCTGGGGCACAGCAGTGCTGTGACCAGCCCTGTTCCTCCCCGGGGCAAGATCACCTTGCTCTCGGTGCTGCCACCACCTGACTTGCTGTGGCCACCGAACGGAGCGCCAGCTCTGCAGTGCTGCAGGTGTGTCCTCAGCGTCCTCGGCTGGGCTGTGGGAACTGACTTCTTTCATTGCCTTCTGGGAAGAGCCACAAAACCCAGCCCATTCTGGGTACTGTAAAACCACCCCCGAAACATTATTAGTTATGGGATCACATCAAGGGAAGGAACGCCTCGCCCGAAGGGGGTTGTGCTGGGCTCTGACGGCAGTATGGGTTCGGGATTTTTGGATAAAAGAAGTCCTCTGGTGAGGTCCTTGATGAGATCTGAGGTCCCACCCTACCGGGCTGGGAGGATTTTCTTGGCTTGAATGCAGACAGAAAGGGAAGCTTTGGGGCAGCAAGGGAGAAAGGTTTTTAAATTCTTGTTCAGTGAGCCCTCCCTTTCTGAAGCCTGTTTTCCGGGGAGACCTGGCTTGGCAAGCCAACAGCACTTTAACAATCGCACACACAACCATTCAGGCCACTCTTTCTATTCAAGGAATTGTGGAGTCCCACACAACATTGGCCTCCCAGCATCTTCCTGTGCTACCTCCTGCTCATCAAACAGGGGTAATCAAAGCCATCCCCCCACCAAGAGAAGAAGCACTAGTTAGTGCAGCGCTTTTGGGCACAACTTTTTGTGCTTCTCCGAGCTGTCAGAATAGGAAGGACACTTTGCTGTAGGTCTGGTCCCCCACCCAGGCTGTACTGTGGTCACATTCCTCCTGCCCACAAAGAGCTGGGGGTAGGAGGGTAGGGGGTGGAGGTGGGGTACTGCATTAAGTACAACATGAGGCAGCAATTTGATTTTGTGTATTATCAAAATAGTGCATTGCTGGAGCATTTCCACGTTGCTAAGACTAAATAATATGGCCTGGAGCTGTTTGCAAGGGGTATAATTTTTTGTTGAGGATTTTGCAATATTTTTTTCCAGCCTACTTCAGTTCTCCTTGAATTTGAGGAGCAGGAGAACTGGCCTAACTTGGACCAACACTGGGGCAGGGCTCTGGACTTCCAGGCAGAAGAAATCTGGCTCACAAACCTTGAGAAATGTATCTGAGGGTTGGGTTTTTTGGGTTTTTTTTAACATGTATGGGACTCGGCAGGACATTCTGAGGTTAAATTCTATGCATTTATAGGAACTCTGGTAAAGTAATTAAGGACCCAGATTTGACTTGCATTAGCACAGTTATAACCTGGTGGGGAATGTTTTCCATATTCCTTGTGTCTATTTTTGTAATGATACTAATCCTTTACATTTCTGTATCACCTTTCATTTAGGGGGACTAGATCCCAAGATACTTTACATATGCAGGACAAAAATACAGACAGACACAACGGTGATATACCTAAAACAGATTGGAAAGTGATGCCATAAATGCAATTTCTTGAAAACTTTTGACAGCCCTGCCTCCCTCTCACCCCTGTGTCTGTATGTCTGAATACAGAAACTCTCCATGCTGCTTCCAGGCGTGCACATGTGCACAAACACGCACACTCCTTTAACACAAACTTGCCCCCACTTTCTGCTTTCCACTTCTCAAAAAGTGGAATTTGGCAAGAAGTATAGGAACAAAAATATTCAGTCCTGGGTAGACAAGGCTAAAGGATGAAAATATAAGGGCTTTTTAACCAGATTTGTGAAAACGTAAGTTTTACGTGTAAGTTTTTTCAGATTATTGCTGCACGGTTGCACAGAACTTGTGAAACATTAAAAGGTCACCACTGTGTAAAAAAAGCTAATTCATAATAATCTATTGTCAGTGACCACCCTGTTAGACGATTTGGGACTTTCTTATCAGGAAAGATAGACAAAACTTTGCAATTTAACCAGCAAATTCCTAAGTTCAAGCTTGAACTCCAGAACTTACCATTATGTTTTAATGAGTTAGGTGCAGAAATATTCCTCTTAATGGGAGCCTTAGTGTATCACCTTCAGCCTACTGAAAGCATGAAATGACTCATGACACCCATTGAATATTTTTAAAAGGAATTCCTTGAAAAAGACCTAGGATTTAGGAACTCCCTTGTTAATAAAATTCAGTATTAGAGTGTGATTATTTGACCAATCATATTTTTAGGCAAATGACACATTTAGGGCTCAATGTTTTCATGTTTCTGAAGTAAAAATAATTTTCTTTTTAAAAGAAGTTGATAATTTCCTTTGACCAGTATAAAACAGTAATCCTGTCAAATCAGTCCATAATTAGATCTGAATCATGACATTATTGTGATACAAAGAACCATTTCAAATGTATTAAGAGGATTTCGTTAGTGTTAATCACAGTTTTTCTCTTCCTTGATCTTAAAATTTTTGGAGACTGGATGTTCAGGCAGATTTGGCCGCAAATTAAAGGGGAGAAAAAACAATGCAGTTTTGTGTCTCCTAAAATATCCTCTGTGACTTATTTTTTGCAGAAGCGTGTCACAATCCTCATGTGTGGAGCTGCTGCACACAGGGCGCGTGTATGTTGGGCAAGGCACCAAACACAGCACTGTGAGCTCTGAAAACAGCCTGAAACGTGGACAAAACACACCAATGGCTTTGAAAAGCCGCATGAGCTGCTTCACAAATGTAACTTAGATACCCAGTAAATGCAACAAGAACAACTTTGTTGTGCTGTCTGGCCTGGAAAGCAACGCTTTTAGCATGTGTGGCTAATAGGAGCCTTAGCTGTGCTTGATCACTTTCCCCATAAGCTGTTTAAACACGAGGCATTAGGCTGGAAAGCTGAGCACTTTCACAGAGAATGGGGGTTAATAATTCACAGTACAAAATCCTGTTTGATCTGCTGAGAAATTCAATCCAGCAAGAGCATAATTTCCTTAATAGCATGGTGGGTGAGGAGGTTGCCAGAGGTGGGATGCTTTCCTCCTGGCTGAGGTCAGGCTGCCAGAGCTGGCTCGTGTGCCACCACCTGGAGTTCTGCTGTCCCCTTTCCTCATGGTCCTGCTCCCTTTTGCTGTGTGTTTAACACATGCACGTGTATTCATGTCTGAGCTCCATTTTTTCTGGCAGCTGCTGTAGGTGAGCTGTGGATGCGTTTCTGGAAGCCTCCCAAGGCACAGATACTCCCAGCCCACCAGAAGGAGCCTCATTCTCCAGGTGGAGGCTCCCCAGCTGAGAAATGTGCCAATAACGACAGAAGAGAAGCCAAGCTTTTCCCTGATGTGTTGATGCACAGGTACATTCACTGCTGTGCGTGCCTCTGAGGGCTGCCTGTCAAAGCCAAGAGCACAAGGGAGCTATAGAGATAGCATTTTCCTCTCGTGCACATCCTACACAAGGCAATTCACTGCATGCTTCCTTGCAATGTCTACAGCTGCGCCTTTGAGGGGAGTGGAAAATTTGTCAAAATGTTGCCACTTTAACAGAAAGCTGGGTGAGTTCCCTTGTTTTTAATAGAATGTACCTTTCTTTTACTGCTGCTAATGCAGAAAGCAGCTGATCATATTCTGTGGGACTCACATTGTTTTTATAGTACTTTGCCTTTGGAATAAACCAGAGCATACTGCATGTCAAGAACAGCAAGGATTTTATGGCGGAAGACAGGCCATGGATTCCCATGGATGCTCTTTCTTTCCTTCAGACCTCTGAGAGAAATAGAGTGCTGTACTGTACCATCAGAGACATAGTAGCTCCTCAAAACCAGAAAAGATTGCCATTTGTCACTTTAAACTGTGTTCTACATGCACTTGCCCATTTGGGTCGCTAAAGCATTTCGTCGAGCACTTGTGCAACACCTCATCCTAATCCACAATTGCAGCCCTTCGCTGCAATACAAACAGTGATGATAAATTAATGTCTGGCTTGGCCATATTGCTACAGTCTCCAATTCTGAGAAAGTGTTTTCATTTAGAGAAGAGAAATCAAATGGCAGATTCCACTGTCTCTCACCCTTCCTGTCCGTGAACAAGCTGGTCCTTGTTGTAAACTCTGTGTAACTCGCTCTGGGGGAGGAGGCAATGTGGAACCCCCCACCCTTAAAATAAGGGCAGCACTTCAGTAGTTATTTCTTGGGGATTTTTTTAGTAAACTATTTCAAAAGGAGGAGGAAAGAGTTTCTTGAAAACCAAATACAAAGGTTTCACGAGTAGAAAGACCAGAGCAGGCAGAGGTGAAATCCATTACAAACATGATGCTCCTTCCAAACCCAGAATCACCAGCACAGAAGTAACAATGTGCTGTTGTTCACCTTCCAAAGTCGGGACTGTTTCCATACATGATGCAGAGTGGATAGTCAGAATCCCTGGATAATCAGCTTCGTCAGCTGGGCTCTCACAAGGCAAACACTGCTTCCTGAGGCTGCTCAGCCTGAACTCACATAACACCCTGGCTGAGACCAAGAAGGTGACTAGCATTGCTCAGAAGTACCTTACCAAAAATAAACATCCATGGAACCATGGAGCCACTGCTCTTCAGTGCTGCTCTCAAGGGCTCACTGAGTTTCCTGGAGACACAAAAATCAACCAGCAAGAAGCACTTGTGGCCCACTGGAGTGGTTGCATTGGTACGTTCTCTCAGAAAGGACCATGTACTTCTGCCTTTAAGCTGGGGAAGTTTCCAGGCATGTATTTCTGTCCATGCTACGAAGAGCCATGGCAGGGAAGGGTTAGTTATGTTCTTTCCTTGTTTTTCATGTCATACATACATCAGGGTATGAGCATGAATTCATACACTAATTTTGTTCAGTGTCCTCACAGCCTTAGAGAAAGTAAAGGCAGGGAGCCTTTGCAAGCAGCATTTGATACCTGCAAGTTTGTAGGTTGAGTCAGAGAGCTGGGATAAATGAAAGGGGTATCCCATCATTCCTAGAAACTGCTCAGTTATAGACAGCAGAGGGATAGCCAAGACAGCAGGATGCATGGAGTGCTTACAGGAGTGGAGGAGTGAGGACAGCATGGGTAGCCATACTTCCTCTTTATATATCCCAGCTGCTGCTCCCTCAGCAAGCTCAGCTCACAGACCACAAAGTCTGCATGACAGAACCGCAGCTGGGAGATGTAAAGGCAGGGAATGAAGTGTGTGTATTTTAAAACATGAAAACACTGCAGCAGGGTCTCACCTCTCCCTGTCCTTTCCCCTGCCCTGACTACCTTCAGCACTATTAATCTCGAGGGAAAACTAGACTGGCCTTTGAGCTGGGGCTTTCGTCTCTGATCACAGTGTTTGCACTACACAGTGCCGGCTAAGCCCCAGACGCTAGAGCTGTGCACCAAAGGCACTCCCATTCCCAGACCGAGGATGCTATGTTAAGGGACTGCCACCTGGCAGCATCTCCAAGGAACTGCAAAAGCACTTCACAGAGGCAGAGGTTAGTGAGCATCAGCCTGCGGGAGACTCGTGGTGCGCCCAGGAAAGAGAGATCAGGTCTGCTTGAGCCAGACTGGTGTTGCCGACTGATCGAGCTGGCGTTGAGGGGCTGCTACTGTGATGAAAGGCATTGGCCAGGGAAACATTCATGGTGACAACCTTATCAGGGACTTTCCCACTCAGTTAAGAAGTTGTTCTTACTTTGAGAAAAATCCCACTGTTTTCCCTCTCTTATTTCAAGTTGGCTGAAGACGTCTGACATACTCAGTTGTGGTCTCTTTTTAGGTAAGAGCTAAGCTCTTGATTTGTGAAGATACACCTAAAAGGGTAGGTCTCACCATGTTCCCACTCTTCTAGTTAAACAGAGAAGACCAAAGGTGACAACTGTACTGAAGAGTGGTGTGGGATGAGAAGAAAAATAAAATAATCTCCCTTGGCTAAGACCCAGTAACCCAACTTCTTTCATTTTGAAGTCTCCAATACCATCCCTTTACCTGTGCTACTCTTTCCTTCTTTTGTCTTGCGACAAGCTGGCAGATGAAGCAAGAGCATCTCCTCAACACATTGTCTGGATTTTTCCCCCAGATAAGACTCTCAGACAGGTTGTCTAAAGCTTTCTAAACCAGCTGACTTCGAAAAGGAGCATACAAAAAGCAATAAGTCATTTTTCTAGCATTTCAGAAGACTACAATTGTCCTACCCTTTGGAAAGTGTACTGTGCTACCCAATATCAAAGGAAACAAACTTCCAAACTTTCGTGTGTAAAGAGACCTGCAAGACAAATTTGAGGCTTAGCTGGGCCTGAGATCCCTTTGCCAATAATTGTTGCTATGCTCAGCAGGTGAAGGGCCCTTGACAGGTAGTAGGAAGCTTGGTTATCTTTTCATAATTTATGTATAAATTTGCATACAGAGAAAAGCTCGAGAGAGATGGAGAGCTGGAGAGATTGAGTCACTTTTAATTTTTAGAGTCAGCACAGTGGATTAAGGTCCAGAACTACATCATTAACACACCTTCAGCTGTGACTTCTTAGGATCATTGCTAGATATGACAGCTTGGCTAAGCCGACTGAGCCGAGAACGTCCTATGCGTGTTCATGTATTAAGGCTATGAAGAAGTTGGTCAGTGAATACCAAATGAACATTTTTTACTGAGAAAGTTATGAAAAATCTCACTCTGCCATTCACGTAAGTTGTCTGACAGACACCAACCTGGGGCCAGAGCTGGTAACTCAGGTGTCAAAGTATCTGTGCACTGCCTGCAGATTATCCGTGACTCCCAGATCCCCGAGAATGTGCAGTTGAACTCAGTGGGGGACCACTGATGACTTACCAGTCCGTGTGCGCGTCATCGATCACCAGGAGGATCTTGGGTTTCTGTGCCACGGGGGGCGCGGGGCCGGCCGAGTGATCGATCAGCCCCGCAGCTGCTTGCGTGGTTTGCTTCATGGCGCTGGAGATGGAGCTGAAGATGCTGCTTGCTGGTAGAGGAAGAGTGCGAGGGTTGGGGCGGCTGCAGATGCTTCCTCTCCGTGGCGGGAGAAACCGGGGAGCTCGTGGAGCTGTCGGGGCGCTGCAAGTCCATCATGTAGCCATTGGGCAGGTTTGCTACGAAACTACTGTCTGAGAGACGCCGCCGGAGGAAATTCATGGTTGCAGTGTTGTACAGAAACTTCCTCAGCAAGAGCAAGGCTGAACAGTGCTGTTACCAGTCCTGGAGGACGTCCCTGTGTCCCTTTGGGTACCTCCTTACAGTCCAGGCAGACAGGCTTTCCCCCTTGAAATCCTGCTGGAGAAATGTGCCTACTTTTTTCAGCTATGTTTTCTTTCTCTCCTGTGGGAAGAGAACCAAAGATGTATATGTGAGATACATACTGTGAGACTGAGATAAGAAAACCCCTTTTGGTCTCTTAGACAGGTATGTTAATCAACAAGAGAAGAATGGACTGCTGGTTCCTATGCAGTATTCCACACTAGAATCTTGGCTCTCTAATCTTCACATATTTTTTTCCTCTCTTGTTGGTGTTTATGGAGTTTTTTTTTTGTTTGTTTCGTTTTAATAAGAAAGACCTCCTTATTCTATTCATCTCTTCAAGTGAGAAGATGAACACTGTGAAATATAGTATTTGACTCTTCTCCCTTGACCATGGTATGATGACTTTGTTTTTACTCAGAATACTAAGTATTTCAGCAGTTAAGTAATCTCACAGTTTAAAAAAATTTTCACCTCTAGGCACATCCCAGAAAACAGACTTCCACAGTAATTCCCCAAGAAATTTTTATCTGCTAAGACAGCCTTTGCGTCTTCGTTGGTGAGATTTAGGAGAAAAACAAAAGAAAATTATTGCTGGTAAAACATGAATGTTTTTCAAGACATACATATTTGCAGCAACAAAAATGAGAGTTATCCCATACATCAAGTGAGATGAGCCACATGCATTCTTGGTATCACTGTTTAAATTATGCCTGATCCCCTTCAAGTCTCTTTGAATGACCCTCTACAAATACTGGAGCTGCTTGCCTTCACCTGGTTTTGTCTCCGTTACTGCTCACCCTCTTGTCCCAAACTCTGATTGCCTCCTGATGGCAGAAAATTGTCTTTTCCCAGTTGTCCAAGAGAGCTTATTGTGAATCTCCCTCCTGGAGCTGTGGGTGAGAGCTCACGGAACAACCAAACAGCTTTCTAAAAATAAGCTCTCATTTTTCACCTACAGGGATTTACAAAGCTTTACACACAAAGGATTCAGACCATCCATGTCCGTACTTCTCGCAGCCCCAAACCCTTAGGGAGGCTCAGATGAGCAAGCTACAAAGAGCCCCTTAGCACATGTCCCCAAATCTCATCATCCATCACCACCCCGACTCCGTGGGCATAAGATCCATCTGGAGTACAGGGCTCCCTGCTGGAGCTGCTGACATTGGTTCATTAGAGTAATTTTTCTTTTGATTTCTAAGCCCTGGCAGTGCAAGTCCTCTGATTTTGCTGGAAGCTGGAGGTGGTCTTTTCCCAGGCAACGGCTCAGGAAATCTTTAATGACTTCCTGCCACATTTACAGTCGATAATGTATCTCGGGGTATTGTGCTGACTTCCCGCCTGGTCCTGGCACACCCGGTGACTGCACAACATCAGCGGACACACACCAGGGAGCACTTTGGCAGCACTGACTGGGTCTGCAGCAATTGCTCCAAAAAGCAGGTAATGGAGAGTGCCCATGAACTATGAGCTTGCTACTCACCTCCTACAAACACCTACACAATGCTTGTCCTACTGCAGGAAGGGTGAGGGCCAGCACAAAGCCATCCACTGTTATCTGTCCAGGATGACCTGGGTGGTACAGCTTACAAAGGTTTTAGGGGATTTATATACCACAGACTGGGCAAAAGTGTGCTGCGCTGTCCTCTGCTCAGGAACCTGTGCTTTCTCATTGCATAACACAAAAAAGAAAAATCCCCTCCCTTGAGTGACAGTCCACTCAAGAGTAGGTGCAGTCCTGGTGAAAGAGGAGCATCCCAGAGATTTGTCTGCTGTCAGAAGGGGTCCAAATGAGTATTCCATTACTCTATACAGCATTTAGGTGTGTACTCTCTTCTAGGCCTTGGTGTTAACTGGCAACATGTAGGGCATAAATTTGGTACTGGGCTTGGGAGAAGCATCTGTAGCACAAGGCACCTGCTCTTTGCACGACTTGCACAACATCACAGAGCTGCTGGTTCCTGCTGTGGCAGCTCTCAGCCACGGGAGGGAACCTGCCCCCAGCCATACAGGCTGGACAAGGCTCTTGTGACCAGCCAATATACTTGGGACAGGGTCCATAAGGACTTGCATGTTTGTGAAGGTGCTTCTCCCCCACTGCCAGGTGCTTGCATAGCTGCTTCCTCCTCTGAGAGATTTGCAATCTCCGAATGAGCATGGGTAACTTGCAAAGCACCAGCAAGTAAATAAATGGGCAAATGTCTCTGCTGTGCCCTGCAGTGAGGGAAGAACAGCGTGGAGGCTCATGACCTAGGATGTCCCAAGGCTGGGTAGGGCCAGAGTATCCCATGATGTGCATGGAAGGCACCTGTGAGCTTCCTCTGCAACGGGGCTTCCCAAATTGTGGCCAGTGCTTGCACTGAACAATTTATCACATCCACAACCACTCTTCTCCTGGAGCCTTTTAAACAACAACATTTGCAGTGACCTGTCATTTTTTTCCACCAGGGGTTTTGTAATAGAAGATGTTGCCCAGGAGATGCTGGGAGCTGGCAAAGTTCTCTTGTCTAGAGAGTTTGGGATGTTGCACTTAGTCTGGCCTTTCCCTCTGTGGCTGGCACGGCCTCCACTATCTGCTAAGACTGGGCTGCATGCCGTTGGCTTGGGAAGGAAGGAGAGGAAACCTAAGCACTGATGTCACAGGGAAATCTCCCTCTGGCAAAGCAGTGGAGGTTGAAATCAAACGGGATGACACTGCTGCAGCAGAGAGTAACGCCTGGCTCCACTCTGGGGCTCCTGTCAGGACCTTCAGCTTTGGGTATCTCAGAGTGGTGGCACAGACTGCCCTCTGCTCATTACACGCACTTTCTAATGATCTGGGTAATGTAATTAAAATAGATTTTATCTTTTTTTTTTAATACAAAGTTGTTGGTGGCTTTGCTGTATCGATTTGTCAATTGCCATCAGTGTCACCGCAGAGGAGATCTACTCTGCAATGGGAGCAGTGCAAACTGCCAGGAGGTTTTCTGCCAGCAGTTTGCACTGCTTTGCTTACTGGAAAACCTCATAGTCTGCTTCTGCATCACTCACTGTTATTTAACTTTCAGAAGTAGGCGTTTTCATACAGGCACAGGCTGAGTAGGTTAGGACCTCATTTTCCTGCGGCTTGAAATTCTCTGTGGACTTCCTGAGGGCTCAGCCTGTCAGGCCAAATCTGGCTCTGTAGCTCTCATGCAGCACAGCATCCACTCAGTGCACATACAGATCACAGATCCTACCCCAGCAAGTGAGCGGGGCTGCAATTTTAACAAAGCCAGGAGCCTACACCTCCTTCAGAAGCAAGCCAGATCTGCTGAGTGGTATTTTGTCACTCCAGAGCCACAGGCAGGGGAGCTGCTGGCTCTACACCATCAAGTCGTACGTTCCCGGCGTACACCAGTGTTCCTATGGCTCACACGGAGACACATCACCTACTTAATGCAGTGCCAGGCACAAAGTTGCCTGCAGGAAGGGAGCTCCCTGCACAGCTAGAAATACAGCCCATGGGCTGCTTCCAGAACAGGCAACAGCTCCTGTGGAGTTCCTCAAGTTGCAAGACAAGCAGCTGCTTCTCACAGTGCAGGAGTCATCTGCTGCTGCGTGAAACAGCTGCTCCTGAAAGCTAGCTGGGAAAACAGCATCGGGGCCATGGAGCTGCAGGCTGGGGATCTGGTCTGCACTGCAGGGTGGGGAAATAATAACCAAGGCACAGGAGAAAGAGTGAGTCCCAAGGAAAGAGAGAGGCAAGAGAGATGGGGAGAGGAGGAGGAGGAGAAGGCACAAGCAGAAAGGGAGGAAATAAGCAGGAATTGGCTTAACCAGAAGACAATGCAGGAACACACAGAAATCCCAACAACGTGAGCACCATCAGGGAATCAAAAGGGAACAATGTGAGCAACTAAATGAGGCAGGAGGAAGGTCAGTTAGAGCTGACCTCGAAAACAACAGCCAAGAGGCTGGCACTGTCAGCCCCTTACTAACACACAGTTAAACTTCCTGGCTGATATTTTTGGAAGAGCAAGGGAGGATATGCAATTTACTCACTCAGCACACTGACAGCAGCCAGGCACCTACCTGCTTTCTCTCAAGGATATACTCCATGGAGATGCAAGTTATCTCAGAAAACCTGTTGACATGTGTTAGAAAACAAGAACAAAACGTTCACTTAAACCTCTTGTGGGGTTATTTTTCTGATGTGCAGTAGTGTCCGGAGGGAACCCAGCTCAGCTGGCTGATAGCTGTTAACCATGCTTAGATTTCCCCCGAGCTTGTTATCTCATGCTGTCAGGTAATGAACTGACATGGCCACGCCAGCCTGCGTCTGATTGCTGCTCTTGACAGCCTCAACAGAGCAATGCTGGGGGCAGCAGGACGGAAAACCAATGCAGAGGGATTATCCCCCCACCTCGCCATAAGGGACTGTACACTTCCTTCTGCCCCATGGTGGGTGGGAAGGTGAGGGGATGCTCCTCACCTGGCAACAACCATTGACTTACACCCCTCACATCCATTTTGCAGACAGCCTTCAGCATACATTCAAGTTTTAATACATTCCCATGGATCCCTGTCTGCCTTCAGGCATACTGACATAACGTGGGAGTCAGCTTCTGCGGAGGGGCAGCCGTATTAGGAAACTCAAAATCCAGCTGGATGGCTTTCCACATAGAGCATATTTTTAAAAAGTATATTTTCCACATTTCTAGTGTATTTTGAAAAAGAGGAAAGCAAGAGGTTATTTGTTACTGTCAAGCTTTCAGTTCTTCACCCTGAATGGCTTCAGCATTCCCAAGCTTGGCATAACTTGGCATTTCTTGGGAAGAATGGAAAGCAGAATAAAACAAATTGTTCTGAAATTAATTGTTAGATTTTTGATTCATTTGCCACAGTCCTGGATTCAAGAGGTTCACCTGTTTAAACATTTCTTGCTATTTTTCAGCATCAGTTGAAATTCCGTAAATCAGGAAATTATAACAATAAGGGTTAGAATAAAAAAAGAAAGGGATACCCCACCAAATATTCCACGTTTTGTAAACCTGAAGCACTTACAAAAAGCGTAAGAGTTGGAAAGACTGTATGCCAGCCCAAAGAACAGAGGGAAGCAGGGTTTCCATGCTGGGTTTTAGTTTGCAGAGAGCTTTCCCAAACACCAGCAGCAGAACACAGCCCTAATGTAGACACTGGTTTAAATTTTCCAGAGCATGTAAAACTACAGCACAAATTCCACTGACACCAGCAGAGCCACACGGTGTCTTTTGAGGCAGTTGCAAGAAGTCAGGAGCCTGCAGCTGGAGGGAGGGCCAGGGCAGGGGAGCAGAAACAGTTATCAGGACAAGAATCCTACACAGAGCCCAAGCCTCCTGCTATGTGCTAGACAGCAGCTCATCAGAATCAGAGAATGGCCTGGAAGGGATCTTAAAGGTCATCTAGTTTGACCCCACCCTGCCGTGGATTTTCACAAGAAGTCAGTCTCTCGAGCATTCGCCTTCTCTGTTCAAACAGAGAGATTGTCAGAGATGGCAGGACGTCTCTCTGTCAGAAGCGAATCACTTCACAATGTTCAACATGCTTCATTAAGCCACTGAAACATAGAAAGGTGCAATGGTTCCATTGTCTTATTGCTGCGTTCCTGTAGACCTTAAAATAAATCCTCTCTGCTTGCTTGGGTGGCTATTTAACTGGAAGTCTGGCTTTCACAAGCCTTATTTGTATTATCCTCTTGCAAAACTGCCGGTGCTTTCTACATAGCAGTTTCGTGGTAGGCGGGTTGCCTTATCTCCTGAAGATAGTGGGGGTGTGCATATCAAACCAAGTGCAGATGGGACCACTTCCCAAGAGCTACACCCTCATTTGCACAGCAAATGAGTTAGCCTGCTTCCTCTTTTGCCTATTATTTCATAATGGCAAGTGAGGAAAAGAAGATGGGGAAAAACAATCTGAAGTGAAAAAATGTCGCTGTAAGATCATCAGACTTTCAAGTAGATTGCAAGGGAAGATGACTAAAGCCATGAACAATAGTGAAAAATTTTCTAGTGAAAAATAAATCTGACTATTATGATAATACTCTCTGGCATTAATATCCCCCAAGAACAAATTATGATGTGCTACTTCTTGGAAACAATGTATTACTTCCTCATTTTAGTCTCACTTTGGAAATCCTACTGGCACCTAATGGCTGTGGTGTTGTCTCAGTGGTAATAGCCTCTTGTCAACGAGCTTATGGAGGCCTTTCGTGGCCTCTGTTCAACATCAATAATTGCTTATCAGCAAAGCCAGGCCCAGTTCAGCTGGAGCAGGCAGTGTGTCTAATCCTTGGCTGCCACTGAACCATCTCCATCTGAAAGTCAGTTGAGTTTGCATCCTGGCTCCATTTCTTGTTTCCCAAGAGTACTGTGGTCATTCCTCCCCCAAGAAACAGCGACGCTAATGCTTCCATTAAGGCTGATAGTTACACACATGCCAAAGTGGCTCCTCACGGGGACAGTAAAGGAAAGCAGGAGACAGCAGTACAAACCAGAGAATTTGTAGAGATAAAGGCTCTGCATATTAAGAGGATGAACTTGTAAGAAGGAAGCAAGCAGGGCTTGGAATTCCCTGTCTTTGTCCTTCCAAGTATTGGATCTGATGCAGTTCATGTTGTGTGTTGCGAGACACGCTCCAAGTGTCCTGCAGCAACCGTACAAGTCCTGATTTCATGGAGATAAGAGTGAAAGTGGCACCAGACATGCCATTAATAGAGCAGGGATTTCCTTCAGCTGAGAGGCGTGCTGCTTTGAAGAGTGCTGATCTGAATAAAATCAAGAAGCTGGGTGTATTTAATATGTAGGGCCTGCCAATATGCATTAGGGCTCATCCAGATAAGAGGTGCCTCAGGGACTGACAACTCACAGGGGCTCAGAGGAAACTGCAGCAGCTTGCCCAGTGCTAATGGGGCTCGTCTTGATTGTGATCACAAACACTTCCTCATCTCTGTGCCATTTTCTGTCTATTCTATTTCAGCTCTGCCACAATAGACTGATTATTAAAAATGCTTGTAAACAAAATATTTAATTACCATAGGGTAAAAAAGATACATTGTGGGAAAAAAAGTGCTACAGGCTGTGAAACAGGAAGAAAAAATTAACTAAGAGATTATAATATACATCAAATAGATAATTATTAGTTAACTGATAATGATAAGAAGGATCTTCTGTTTGAAGCACAAATTGTATTACTTTTGATATGTTTATAAGACAAAAATCTATTGCATATTTCCAAATAACAAATCTTCAAACACAACTTCGTAATTCTTGCATCTATGCTTCTAATTCATTTTAAGATGCCAAAAAAATTTCGTTTCTTTCCCAAATGTTCTATGCTTCTAGCGGTTAAAAAGTCTTCCTTCAAACATCTAAGGTCCTCTAAACCCTCTGCAGTACTAATATATTCCATCTAAGCTTTGCTGCCTTTTGCCTCTGCCTCATTTCTTCCCCTTGCATAATTCCAGGCACCACCATATTCCAGTTTCCCAGGTTTTCCCCATATGGCAAGGAACCCCTTATCATATACTTGAGATTTACTTAACCTGATGGTGTGAACAGCAGATACCTGGAGAAATAAAACCTGTAATTTGCCTTTGTGTAGATCATTTGCTTTCTAACCATATGTGCCCACCTCATATAGCAACACAAACATTAAGCCAAGAATTTGAGCACGCTTATTGATTTATTTTGATGATGGAAGAGAAAGACAATGTTTTACTGCATTTTGGGCAAGATTGACAGGATTTCTGACACTACTGTAAGACAGCTTGATGCCAATTCTTTCCCGTGATGTAGAAGTGGTGGGAGATTGACTGGCTGGACTATTCCTGCCAAAGAGACAGAGAAAATGAGGATTGGTAGACCTTCAACCAGAGCACTGCAAGGGTCTGTCTCAAGGTCTGTGATAGCCAACCCAAACCATGCTGAGCTTTCGTGGGAGATGCTTTTCTTCACTTTTTTGCATCTTTAGTATTGATCACATGGAGACAGATGAAAAGATGTGTGGGTTTGAGTAACATGTCCCTTTTGCTCCCACCATGTAACCTCACAATTCTCACCCCAGCAAGTGTACAATCCCCTATCCCAGAGCTGGACTGAGCACTCCAGTCTTCGTGACATTGCCAGTGCCTGCTTTCCTGCTGCAACCTCATAAATGTCCGTAAGATCCTGCTCTAACATGGCTGCAGGCTGGAGATGCAAGCCAAATGTATTTGTGGTGCCCACAGGAACCTCTGCAGGACAGTCGGGGGGTAGGTGTTTAGCTCCCTTATAATAAAGAATCTGGACAGGTTTCGAATGCCATTTATGAATTTATGTTGCCTCTGTAGGGACACTGTGTTGGCAAAGAATTGCATCACCAGAGGTGCCCTGCTAAAATTAGAAAGTAGCTTTTAAAAAGCTAGTGATAAATTATATCACCACCTTATTTCACAAACCCTCCTTTTCTAGTTGTGTTCTCTCCCAGTTCCTGCCTGCTTGCCTATCCAGTGTTTGTACTCAAGCTGGATGGTGTAGGAGCCCTCCACAATCAGCTCCAAACATGGGATACTGTGTTTAGACAAAAAGCATCAGAACATACAATACATGAGTGTGGGAACTGGGTTAGATTCTGGACCCAGACAAAGTTCCAAAGCTAGTGGGCTGTGCCCAGAGATGGAAATAAAGCACAACATGATTTTAACAGAGTCTTCTGCCACCAGTCTGGGGAAAGGTCATGCAGTGTCAGTGCCTTGGTTTCCCATTTAAGGAGACAAGCCGTATTTTTCAGAGTGCAGAGATATTGCAAGTCTCAGCTCATACACCTCCATGCTGCACCTCTGAGCCAAGCATGGGCAGCTTCAAGAGCTCTGCTTCCCCTGCTGATCAATAGCTGAATTACAAAGCTTTCAAGGGTTACGAAAGTGGTCAGCCTTATTTAGGAAACCAACCACTAAACCTTTCAAGACCTGGAGACTACATAGCCACCATGAGTGGGGGAAAAAACGAAAAAGCTTTCTTGGAGGCAAAAGGTGGCACTTAGAAAAATTTTGTGACAGGGACCACGAAGGATGAATCTGCACAGTTATTTTAGGTTCTCCTTCTGTGCTTTGAGAAGTTCTTTCTCAAGGAAAAGACAGAAGGAAGGGGAAGAGGGGAAGAGGAGCATGTAGCAGCTCTGCAGCTGGACAGCCCCAGCAGGGCGCTGTGAGAGGAGCTCAAGCCACATGCATTGATGTGAGCTCTTGCTGGGTACACACACAAGTATGGTGTGAATAAGTGGTTACAGCAGGCAGAGCAGAAATGGGGACATCCTAAAAACCTCACAGAGAAGTTATCTGAGAGCCACACTGGAGCATCCCTTTCCACATCTGTGTCCTGACTACTGGGACAGGGAGGCAGTCACTACTTGTGCATTTACACAATGATATAGGTAGTGATAGAAGCAGCATTGCGAAGTATTCCTATTCCTCTCCAGGACAACCTATATTTTTCAGACCTAAGTAGTGCTGTCCCACATGACTGAAGCTTACAGACAAAAGCCACTTTTACTCTGGATATGCATTTACAAAACAAAAAGATGTGCCCAAGTGTAGACTGCAAGATCAGCTGAAGAATCCAAAACAAACTGCACAGAGCTCTGAGTAACAGCTGGAGAGCTGCCTTGCTCTGCTAGGTTTATTTCCAGCTCTTGCCCAGACAGAGTGCCTGTGCTCTCAGGATCATAAAGGTCAGAAAGTTTGAAACTTTCTCGCCACCTGACAACAACTGCATCTCTTTATCATCACTATAGAGGCACAGAACAGGTTAAAAACCCAAACCAAACCAAAAAACAAACTCCAGAGTACGACTTCCTAGCTTCAAGATTTCGGTGGCTGGCATGGATGGCCAGGTGTTAAATAAAGCAGGCTGAGGAAGTGTTTATTCCCTGCAGCTTTGCAGAGGCACTCACCATGGCCTCCTCCTGTTAAGACAACGAGCCAAAATCTGCCTGTGCTTACACTTGCACATGCAGTGTTTTCCACAGGTTTGAGTGGAAGGGCAGAGCTGATATTCCTGCATGTTGCAGTACAGCAGTCAGTTCTCTAAAACACACAAAACATTACTCTTTATTTCAAGACTGCACACAAAGGAAAACTGACCTTTGGGTTTCGTGGACCAAAAGACTGGTTCCTTTCTCTGTTTTGTTCTAAAGGACTTTAAGCAAGTCGCTAACTATATAAACAAAGCATGGAAAGGCTACATTGGGCCACATTTGAGAGAGACTGGTCTGTGCAGTGACAAAAATACAGATTGCAGAGGCGTTCAATAATATACAACGTAAGTACAGCAACTGTTTAAAATTAAATCTACCTGAAAAACATGTTACTTGTTAACATGGAAGGATGCACAGAGTTCTCAGCTCAAATGAGTACTGCTAATGTCAAAGGAGTCCAGTTTCAGAGCTGATTACGGCAAAAACTGTTGTTGATGCCCAGAAGAAGATAACAAGTACGAAAGTAGTGTATGAATGATCTTTTATAAATAAGACAGATTAGACACAAGGAGTTCTGTCCCCTTTCTTATCTACTTCAGTGCAAAAACAGTAACCAAACATGTCCCAGTGTTGGGGTTATAAAATCTGGTATCATCACTGAACTTCGTCAAAGTATTGAATCACCTTCACAAGTTGGTGGCAGGCCCTGCATATCCACATGTGTTTTCCTAAGAGTTGCATGAGCAATCCTGGTTAAATCCCTTCATATTGGGATAAAAATGTAAAACCAGGACAAGAGAGGGCTGTATTTTGAGCACAAATAATGTATACTGCATGATAACAAATATATAGAAGTCCTTCACTATCATCAGCTTAATCACTTGCTCTTGTCTTGCTTCAGCTCTCCATCATCAGTATCTCATTTCTGAAAGAGGATAATTGCTTTGGATCTCTTCAATTAGCACTAAAGCACTGCAGAGCACTTGTAAAAATCAAATGAATTTGAAGACTAGGATTATTGAACTTGTCCTCCCACTAGTGCAGCTTGTGTCATTTCTCCCATCTCCTCTCATCATGAGTTTATAATTTCTGATTGAAAAAACAACTTCAAGGCTAGTTTGTAAATACTCACCAGCTGGTCCAAACCAGTCATGTAGCTAAGCCACAGTCCCTGCAGCAAGAGCAAAGCAACAGCTCCCTGAAAGCCTGAGTGAAGAAAACAGTGTTTTCTCCCAACTTCACGAGGGTTGCATGACCATATGACACCCCAATGAAAAGACACTTGCTTAAGCATCCCAGGAGAGCTCAGATGTTCATGCTGTAAACCAGAAGCTCTCTCCTGGGCAGCTAGATCTTGAGCAGCAGCTGCCGACAGTGCATCATCTGCAGGGCTAGGCAGTGCCTGGCAGCAGTCCTACCTGAGCTGATTTTTTACTGTGTTGCCCTGAAAGCTGGATGAGAAATACTGCCAAGCAATGCAGGAGATGGCAGCTGGTTTGTTATTTATTTCTGATGATTATTGAACAGGGCCCTGAGCAACCTGAGCTAGCGGAAGGTGTGCCTGCCCATCATGTAGCGGGGTTAGAAGTAGGTGATCTTTAAGGTCTCTTCCAACCTGAGACAAGCTATGATTCTATTATTATTTCACCTCCCCCACCAGGTGCTACCCCTGCCCATACCATGAAACAGGCATGTGCTGTGCTGTCTTCCAAAAATCGGAGTTTTCCTTAGCCTTTGACACCCTATCACTAAGCATGAAAACATGCACTTAGGAATTTAGGCAGCTAAAGAGTCTATTCATCCTTCAACACCTACTCTGTTCTTGGAAAATATACTGGTCTTACAGCGTTGTGTGAAGCAACAAGCTATTGCTTCTATTAGCAGAACATGGCATGCAGAAAAACTGTAGCAATGCTACTTATTTAACTGGAAAACATCTCAGAAAGCAGAAAGTCAATTCCTTCCCTTCTAGCTCAAGCAAAATTCTCATCGACTTCTAAGGGATTCTCTCCGAAATAAAAAAAACTTTGGGATTTAGAAGTGATCGCTCTCTCTTCCTGAAGATGGTGGAAGGCAGATGATCTTGCACATCTGGCATGACTTTTGTGGGAGATGTCACCTGTGACTTCACAAGGTCTGAGTCTGCCCTGGGTGACTAAAGGCACTGTCCTGCTCTGAGGGTCAGGCCTAAGGAGGGGACAGTCTGACCGTGGGGCTCAACAAAAGAAAGAGGTGGCACTTCCCTTCAAGAAAGAAGCATGACATGCAAAGCCAGAGGCCTGTGAACTGTGACCAAGAGTCAGAGACATCAAAGAATCTTCCCTGGAAAAGCCTCCCTGCGCATTAATAGGAACTGTCAGCTCTAGCTCTTGACAGGTGCCATCCTCTCCTATGCCTTGTGTTTCTCAGTAGCTGGTGCCTTGAATGGCCTCAAGAAACTCTCATAAGTGAAACTGCCCCTGTGGGGAACAGCGTGGGAAGCCCTGACTGAAAGGCTCTGCTGAATTATTAAGGTTGCCCAGAGTAAACCAAGGTAACCTTCGTGTGAATTCCTGTCAGCCTCTCTCAGTTTTATTACAAAGCAGCAACCCCCTACCTCGCCTACTCCTCTCTCTCCTGCTAAAAGAAACTTCACAAGGCTGCTGAAGTAAGAAAGCCTGCCCGAAAGATTAATTAAATACACACAGGTTTATTTTAGATAGAAGCATCAAGCTAAATACAGCAGCCTTGGGCTGCTGGAGGGAGCGCAGTGTTTCATCCAACCCGTCTTTCCAAAGTGCAATCAATGCTTCAGCGCACATAAAGGGAAATACCAGCACTGAATCTCATCTTTAAGCAGCAAACCAGAAAAACTTTGGGGCTAAAAAAAGAATAAACGCTTCCTAGCTTGTCACATCGTTAGGTTTTGTCAAGCCCACTTCAGCAAACAGCCATGTGCCAAGTGTGTTTCCCTGCCCACATGCTGTGTCCACAGCCCCCGGCAGCTGCCAGTGACGGGCACAGAGCATCAGAAGTGTGTGTGGTGACTCATGGTACCATCACCTCTGGCACCATGTGATCATTCTTTATCCCAGATTTCCATTCTATTGTTCACTGCTCTACAGGAGTGGTTATAAACAACCGCGCAGTGCTGGTAAGTTGGATGAGAAAACTCCTGATTTTCCTTCTCCAAGAAGGGTCTGTATTTTCTAGCATCGTCCTCTGGAGTTTGTCAGCTTGCTTTGCAGAGTCAGGAAAAAGCGTTTCTGCAGCCAAGAATGTCTTTGACATGTTCCTGGGCTGCAGTGCACTACGGGGCTGTTCAGCCCTACTGTAAACGCAGCAAAGTACAGATAAAAGTGGGGGAGAAAGACGAGGGCATAACGGGTATGTTCATTGTATTTTAGAAAATAACACAACCACACAGGACCAGAATACCCTATATTAAAAAGAATACATTTTGTCTAAAAAAGGAGTGTTACTATATTTTAAACGACAGATTTTAAGGGTCTGAATCATTGTGGAGCAGAATGTTCTGCTGCTATTGGTTTTGCTTTTCTAATAGCTCTATGTAAATATGCTTATGTTTGCTTATAAACTTAATTTAGTGCTGGTGAAAGCCTACCAGTCCTGCTGGGTTAAAAATATTTTGCATTGGCTACATAAAAGGGATGATGTAAGCATTTCTGGCTGGTTTTTTCCAGCAGGCTTGGAAGTCCTGAGTCGCAGAGGAGTGGGACTTTCTCCATTCACTTGGATGGGAATCAGTAAACTCCTTATTTAACTCCAAATAATGTGAGCGGCTTTAGCTATGTCTTTTACCAAAACGTGGTCGATTAGTATCTTTTCTTAAATGGCTTTGTGGTTTTAAAGGGCTAGAACCAGCAAGTTAAAATACTCTTTTCTTCTTGTGCCATTGTCAATTATATGTAACATTAAATTGTAAATTAAAATGTAGGGCTTGAAGTAGCACACTTTTTAAACTCGAGGGAGCTCAACAAACAGCCATTTCAATCCATGAAGACCTGGCTGAAGACACTGTTTGCCATCTTTTAAAATGAGTTGGTATGTGTATGTCTGCTCCTGTGTATGAGAAGAAACAAGGAAGCCAATGCTTTTCCACAGTTCCCAGTTGAAGCATATAGGTAAGAAGTGCTGGCTCTGGCTCATGCTGAGAGCAGGAAATAAATCAGCCAAAACCCATATAGCTTGGTAGAATTCAAAATTTTCTTCTTCCAAAAAAAAGGCACACCCCTCTCTCTTATTTTGTCCACCTTTTCACATGGCTCTTCAGCCCTACCTTTGTCCTACCTTTTTCCTCCCTTTAACATGGACTCTGATTTCTTTTTCAGACATACAGAGAAAATAATGCTGTTTGTGTTCTTCAGGCTGGAGTATGACACAACACAGCAGCTCTCTGTCTTGTCCATATCCCAGTCTGACAGTTTAGAGCAAAATTTAATGTGCTTTTAAAAGCGACTCTAGTTACTCTCTCAGTGCAATATGAAGGTAATACTCCCAGTTTCAGGAAACCTAGAAAAAGGGTCTTTCCTACCCCATCCAATTCACTTTTTTCCCCCTCTCCCCATGCCAGCTCATCACAGACCATCCTGGGAAGCAGACAATCTTTTCTTCCCCTTCCTGTCACTGATGGCAATGCAGAATTCAGCCCTTGGCAGCGGAAGACTGCCAGCAGGACAAAAGATAATTTCCACCCCGAGGCCACGCCGCAGACTCTTCCTCCTACTTCTCCAAGGCCTTGTCATTAGTTTTTCTCCCCTTTATGGGCAGGGTCTAAATTGAAAGCACATGCCCTGGGCCACCTTTCTTGTGGCCAGTGTAACCTGCTAAGGGCAGCAGAGCCAAACTGCACCCTTGCTTTAGCATTTGATCTGCCCAGACAGAATTATTCCTCATTAAACAGACAAGAGATGAGTGTCTGGAACCTGATAGCCATTAATACAGACATCATTAGTTCTGCATAATCACTTCATTTTCCTTGATAACTGCATTATAAATATATATGAGTCTACAGTACTGGACTGGTAAATGGTCTGCTACAGTTGCTAATCAAATCTCTGTTATTTATCAGCATTCAAAAAAGCTCCTTGACATTTTCAAATGTCTAGATGAGGTAGGAGAATACCAATCACAAAGGACAGGAAGAAGTGAAGAATTATCCAGAACGGAGAGAGAGCATGGCTTCCCCGCTGCTTAAACAGAAAGGAAGCCATTTTATCCCATAAATAAAAGGCCTATTTAGAAATTGGAAGATTTCCATTTGGTCTTACCAAGTCTGTTTGAAAAATTATGATCCAGGGCTTTGTACACCTCTGGGGACACAAATCAGCTGAAACCACAGAGGCCTGAAGTGAGAAGAACAGCACTGGAGTGAGTGAGAGGGAGGGATACATGTGGCAGAGCAGTGACATCATTTGACACAAAATGCTCTTACAACAGCTCTGAAAATGCCCTGGGTGGTTTGTTTGACATTTCAAGTTAGTAGTTTCACCTACCAATAGATTATCAGATCGAGTTGCTGCAACTTTATCAGCTACTAATTGTATCTGGGCCAGGACAGCTCTTTGTAGTGCCCACCTGGGAATTCTAGGCTTATTTGCTTAGCTATTAGAGAGATAGGAAGAGAGTTTTTAGCCTAAAAACATCCAAAAAGAATTAAATTTCCTATTTACTGCAAAACCTGACATTCTGGGAAATTTCCAGGCCAACTGAAAACTGATCCTACACCCCTATAGACAGAGCAGAGCCCTCTGAGGGGAGAACACCATAGTACAACACACCAGCCACTGTGCAATAAGAAACAAACTCACTTCTTCCTCTTTTTCTTTTTTTTTTCTTTTTAGCAAGGATAATACCATTTTTCTTGTTGGAAAGTGCAATGTAAATGACATGGATAAAACAGTCAACATTAAAATAATTAAAGCAAAAATCCTGGTTGCAGAGTAGTTGTGAAAGTTTAAGGGCATTACGGTTCAGTCCTCTGGAGTAGAATTTGCAGTGCTGCAAATCCCACAAGAACACTGGCTCACACATCCCATGTCACCTCCCCCTCATCCCCCCTGAAAAACCCAAGAAGAAAATGGTACCCTTTGCGGGGGCAGGAAGAATGATGTGGAGCACGCAGTGGCCAGTTTGTTGTAATTAGTGTTAACACGAGCTAGGAGCACAAGTTTTGCATCCCATCACGCCTCTCATTACTAGAGTACATGACCTCCTAACCTCCACCCAAGAAAATGATATCATTGCATGAATTAATCATCTGAGCAATTAATGGCAAAAAGCGACCTCAGGTTTCCACCATGGTGTCTGGCACCAGTGAATTGGCAATGACGTCAGCTTCCCTGGGAATACGCTGGCATTTCGCCCATTCCTGAGCCTCCCTGTTGACTCTGAGGGCAGAAGCAAACAATGTAGGCGCCCAACCGGCAGTAACTGCTGCAAGCCAACACCAGGCTGCTGCTGCTGCTGCTGCAGCGTCAGAGGGATGCTTCCCCTGCCAATTCCCTGCGTACATCTCCCAGGGAAGGCTCCCCAAAAACCGGCAAGAGCCGAGGACTTCCTTTGATGCGCAGAGAGAGGGACTCTCCAGGGGCGATGAGTATCTGCCCACCCTTTAGAAAGGGAGAACCTCCTGCTCTGCGCCTGGGAGCTGTGCAGCTTTTTGCAGTGTGTGAATAAGCAAGTTATTTGAATATTCCTCTGTTTCTGGGGCAAAGGGAAAGAATTTTATTATACTGGGGAGTTTATTCTCAGATGGCCAGGCTTTTTGTTTTCATTTCTTAGCTCACTCTGTTGCTGTAGGTGCTTTGAAAGCTGGAGTCAAACTCAACTATGACCATGTGCCCTGTGTTAGACCCATTTTTCAGCCATTTATTCCAGGTGAGATGAGGAGAGCCTGCCTCTATCCTACGGGAATCTGCAACACATTCTCTTTTTTTTTTAATCACCAAATACAAACTTCCTCTGCAAGGCGGAATCTTTTCCTACTTTTACCAAGTGAGTATCCCTTTGGTCTCACTTGGGGTGCACGCACAAGCTGTGAGGCAGAGAGGGTCAGACTCAGCCCACCACTGAGGAGCACAACCCAGAGACTCCAGGGAATGTCATGAGCAGAGTGTAGACATGAGCATGGAGGCACTGTCTGATGGGCACATCAGTCATTTTCTTCATCTTCAGGCCACGTGAGAAAACCACAGGAAAGAAAGAAGTTTGGGTAGAGGAAAGCTGACCCCTGATGTAAGAAATTTGGTGCCAGGGAGGAGGGAGAACTTATATGACCAAAAGGGTTTGGCTAATCCCAAATAAGCCATTTTGTTGCTTCTCCCTAAGGGACTTTCTGCCTTATTTCTCTTTTTGGAGGGAGCCTCTGGCTGTTGCTTTCTGAGCAAGCAGAAAATGTGTATCTCCCTCCACACTCACCATGAGAATGAGTTTCCAACAGAGACGAGATATCCACAGGTGAGCAACGTCTCTGTCTCAACAACACTTTCCTCTGCATCCCAGCTTGAAAAGAATGAGGTGGTGAAACCCTATGAGAAGCAGCTAAAATTTTAGTGCCTTACAGTGAGCTGCGATCCCTGCTCCAGTTAGTGACTGGGATAAGGTTACCGCAGTTCGGGACAGCCTTGTCTTACAGGCTTGCACAGATGTAAGCTGAAGAAGTGTGAGTGTAACATCATCATTGCAAACAACGTTCGCTGTCTGCATGGCTTAATGCCACTTGCCACATTTGTAATCCATCTTCCCCCACCTGCCCTGTCTGTTCAGCAGTCACTTGTTATCAGAGCAAAGGCAGTGAAACAAAAGGAAGGGCAAAGGCTAATTTGCTTGATGTGGTCCTGTTCTTCCAGATAACACTAATTTGTGGGCTCTAACCTGATCCTCATAGATGCTCACCTTTTCTTTTCATCATTGAAAGGGAAATAACAAATCTGTGGAAGCAACTCGATAAGCTACCACTTTAGCAGCAGGCACAGCAGGCAGGATGGTTTGAGCACCAATTTCTCTAACCAGTCACATTACCTGTCCTGATTCCCAGCCCATCTCCCCCTTGCTTTCCAGGTGTAGCCAGCTCAGCAGATAGGATTAATCCACTTTCGTACACACTTGCATTCTCCATGTTAGAGAATCTGATTACACAGATTGCCTGAAATTTATCTCCACCTGCGATGCCTAATGCTCCAGTCTGATCTCCTCTTTCCCATTTCAACGTCTCACTGCAGATCCAGTACATACACGGACAGACGCACACACATTTGCTCTGTTTGTTTGCAAACAGCTCACTAAGAGCCTCAGCGTTTTCATTTCCAATGAAACCAGAAAGCATTACTGTTTTCTCCACTCTGCCCATGAGATAATTCCTCCCTCTGGACTCCCCTCATTACATTTATGCTGCACAGGCTCCATACGCTGCTGCTGGATCCACACAAGCCACAGGAATCTCTGTGCAGACACGCTCAGTGGACACGCAGCGTTACATAGCCCTGCAGCATGTATAAAGACAAAGGCACAGGCTACATGCACTGAGCAAGTGCCACCGCATGCATTCCTGTTCCCTCCAAACCCTGCAGGAAAACATTGCCTGCAGAGTGCTTTCCTATAAACAAAAACAGCTTTTCAGCACAGGGTCAGTACGTGATTCAGGCAAATCCCATTCCCACCCGCTCCCTTACCTTTCCTTATTCTGCTAATCCAGGGGCCCTGGACTGATTCGCTTTCCCTCCTGCACACAAACTGCCAGTCCGTCCTGCTTCACATTCACAGCACACCAGCAGGATTCACCGTCATCCCATTCTGCCGGATCCTTATCGCCCTATTGGCCAATACCAGACAGTAAATTCAATTAGGCTCCTCCTTATAACTATATTATCACAGGAACAGGAATGAATAATTTAGTAAAACAACAAGGGTGTGCAGGCTCCGGTGTCACAGACTTCACCCCCACTGTCAGGCTTTTATCAGAGAGGTGGGTAAAGAAACCAGAATCAGTCTGTCACTCCTGAAAAGGAGACCTTAGGTTACCCACTTGTATTCCCCATTCCACCCCTCTTGTCGTCCTCCCCCTAAGCCATGGCATTCCCATTTTATTGTTGCAGCTCCATCCTCAGCCCACAATACAGTATTTCCCTTGTGGATGGTCATCACCATCTCAGTGGATGCAGAGATTTCCGTCCAGGCAAAGCGATACCGCAGCGCATCAAACACTTTGCCTCTCCCCTGAATGTGAGAAAAGAATGAAGCCGTTCTGGAGAAGGGATTGAGAAGACAAGCAGATCAGAAGGAAAAGGGAGAGTCTGCCTTGTATCACGGTATCCTCTGTAAAGCAACTGCGCTGTCATCCCATCAGTTCAGACACCCAGAGGATGCAAGTACACGGTTCCTGAAAGAGAAAGGTTCATAGACGCACTGCCCAGGGACTGTGATTTCACATGCCTGCTGGGGGAGTTTGAATCCCTACATAAAAAACCCCACACCAATGTGGCAGTTTTCCCCCAAACCAAATGACTAAACTGATCGGTTTTGGCTTTTTTTTTTTTCCCTGACCAGAAATTTGTAGTGACAACTACCTATACTTGTATTTCCTAAGAAGTAGTTGGTCCCAAAATGAACACTGCTCTTTTTTGTCAGGTGATGCTTTGTTTGAAGAGTTACAGAGCATTGCAAGTTCCCTCAACAGCAACCTCAGGCTGCCTCAGTTGCCTAAAGAGTTTTATTTTTACGGGAGGAATAGTGGAAGTGGAGGAACTCAGCGGGACAACCCTTTTGTACCCTCCGAACAGACCAAGAAGTAAACAGGGATTTTTAATGATCATTCAAAGCATTATTGAAAGCTACTGCTAATACATGTTCGTGAGCACAGTATTTACAAACAGCTGTATTGTTCCACCACAACTGAAAAATAAACAGGCAGGATGAAGGTGCAATTCTTCTTCCCTTAGAGTCCGAGAACACCCTTTGCACTCTGCTTCCCGTGTGCTAATATTTACTCAGTAGAGTCTATATATCTACTACCACAACGATGAGAGGTTCAAATTTGCACTAGAGCCCAAACTCCTTGAAGCAACTCCCACACCAGCTCTCAGTTTGGCTCCTCTCCCAGGCCTGGCAGGCTGGGTAGCCTCAGCTCTGCCTCCAGAGCCAGTAAGGACACCAGGGTGAAGCCAAGCCCACGTACCAGCAAAGCTACAAAGGCAGATCACTGGTGACAGACCAGAAGTTTTCCTAAAGGCAGTGTCTTTCTTTAGGCACTGCCTTCACACTGAAAGACTAGCAGGAAGCTGGGACAATGCATGGGGACTGCCACCTGCCAAATTGCTGGGCTGTCTACGTCTCAGTCCTAAATTAAGACCGAGCCATGCTGCTTTCCCTAGGAGAATAGAGTACAGGAACAGTGGATGCTTCTGCCCTTCCAACCAAGTTCAAAGTGATCTAAAGGGTGAAAAGGTAAGAGTCTCAACTAAGTTTTCGTCTTTCTCTGTTATGGACTTCTTTGCCACAAAAAGGGACAAAACTGCCCTGTTGCTCCTGAAGATGCTTCACTTCTGAAGAATGGCAGCTGCTCTTTTCCTCCTCCTCCTTCCCTTGCAGCCATCCCAACTTTTAAGAGCTTTAGTGTTAGAGGAAACCCTGAATTATGCACTTGGTGGTAGCTTCAGAGCAATTAAACTAAGCCATGTGGCAAGTTGCCCGATGTCACTACCAAAGCTCAGGATGTTTCAGCATCATTTATTGAGGAGCTTTTACATGATGCTTACTTAAACCACAAAAAGAGAGCAAATTAGGCTGTTGCCATGACAACTAGAGAATCTGCTCAAAATTCAGGAGATGCTGGGGAGGGGGGAGAGCTCTTCAGTGGAGATCTCCGCATCATGAATATGGCCCTTGGTTATCAAATTCCTTTCAAGTTAATTCCTAGCATCAAAGCCTCCCTGGCGAAGGCTTTAATAACTGGGAGCAAAACTTTGCTAGAGAGGGAACAAACCAGCCCTCCCAGCACTGATGTGAACTTCATTCTGGTGAGAGGTGCTCAGCTGTGAGGTCCACAGAGCAATCACAGAGGTGGCAGCACTACTACAGGAACACGCATGAGGCAGGGTGGAAGAAGGGGCAGGGGCTTCACTGCAGACAGGCACTGAAGAGAGAGGCAGATCCTCACTCCGTGGCACAGTAAAGATGAGTGACAACTTCCACAGAGGAGAGGGGGAGGAACAGAAGGAAGAAGGGTCCTCGCCACCTCTGGTGGCAAACCTCTGGAAGTTGAAATAAGCTGAGCAAAGCCTTTTGCCAACCCCAAGAAATGAATTAAAGCAAAAAACGGCAGGATCAGTGGTGTCAGAGGAAACTGACAAACTAAGCAAATGGAAGACAGGCTACTACACTACAGTTCTTTTGAGAGGAATTAAATCCTTGGTAGGATTGTTGAATATTTTCCATCAAAGCTGGTTCTCTGTCTAATTTGTTTTTCTTTTAGCTGAACATTCTTTCTGTTGCAAGCCTTCTAAGAAAACCATTATTTTAATAGAAATTTTTCAGTGAAGTCTTTTGGTTCTCAATTGCAATAGCTGAGGTATTCTTGGCAGAAAACAAAGAACATTACTTTGGAAAAATACCAGAAACTTTCATAATGTTCACAGAAGATCTCTCCTTCCTCATAATTATTTTTGATCAATTTATTGCCAGTGGAAGTTTTGGTGTTCTCCTTTGAAATGATGCCTTACTGGGCATAAACCCCTTTTGGAGGGTAGCAGCAATAAGTAGGAGCATGTCCAAAATTAGGGAAAATTAAGCACACAGACAAATAGAGTAAATTGCAGAAGTTTCTCTTCCTCCCTCTTCATGCCCAGATGAAGAACCGTGTTTAGCAATGAAAATCAGAAGCAATTGAGAAATTTAAGGATAGATAAATGATTGTATTGTAGTGAGCATTACACTCCAAGTAGGATACTTGCCAAGCAAAAGCACACATACTATAGGGATACAAAAGTTCAAGAAACGATGAAAGAAACCCCACTAATAAAAACTATGCATTTTCAAATGTTCCCATATCTGACATCCTATTAATCTTTTGAGCCCCAAAATTGATTGTCAGTCTGCCTTACTGGCATGCTGTGGCAATATTTCAACACCTTGAGTCAGAGTGTTGATCTTCTGATGGGGTCTTCTTCCCGTTGCCTGGGTATCACATACACAGGTTGCTAAGAGTGTCCAATGTCTGATTGATTATAACTGACTAGAAAACAAGGCTTCAATTCGTTATCTACTTGCAAATGAGACTGGCTATTCCTCTCTGCTGTTTTGCCAAAGCCTTGCACAAAACCTTGGTTAGGTGACCACATTGTAGCAGCAGGAGTAAGCTGGGCTGCACACAAGCCATGTAGGCTTCTTCTGGACCCATAATATGTGGCAGAGACAAGAGGTTGAAGTGAGCTTTTTTTTTTTTTATATTGTGACAGCCTCTTTAGCAGATGTCAGTTTGGCAAATGTGCTCGTGGGGTGGCAGGAGCAGAGGAATTTGAGGGGCAGGCTCTGCAGAAATAAATCTGAGGAACGGAGAACAGGGTGACAGAAAGAATAGAGCAATGCCTAGCAGGAGAGGAACGGGCTCCTTAGAAGTGTCTGGAATGCTATTTTCTGAAGTGGCATGCATTTGGGACAAGCTGAATTTATTTTACCTAGTCAGACTGAGGCATTGTTCTGGGGCTTCAATGCTACTGCATATGTGTATGGTGGTCTCTATAAAAAGCATATTACCATCCCACCGAAAACAAGTTTTATTATCTTAAACATGTTTATGTTCTTAATTAAAATAATTTTTCATTCTTCAGCAATTGTGACTTATTTAAATAGACTTTTCAGGAACTTCTGGGTGTCATGTCTTAATCTAGGGAAAGAATAATAATAGCAAATAATTTTTCTACTGGCATTCTTTACCAACTTCAGTAAGTAGAGGTGAGGAGCGGCTGAGGGAGCTGGGGTTGCTTTGCCTGGAGAAAGGAGGCTCAAGGGAGACCTGATCACTCTCTTCAACTGCCTGAAAGGAGGCTGCAGCCAGGTGGGGATTGGTCACTTCTCACAAGTGACAACAAATCAGACAAAAGGAAACCGGCTCAAGTTGCATGCACTAGAGGAGGTTTAGATTGGGTATTAGGAAAAAAAGATTCCTCACTGAAAGGGTTGTCAAGCATTGGAACACGCTGGCTGCCCACGGAAGCAATTGAGTCACCACCCCTGGAGGTATTTAAAGGCGTGCGTATGGGGTGCTTAGGGACACAGTTCAGTGGTGGACTTGGCGGTGTGAGGCTAATGGCTGGAATTGATCCTAGAGGCCTTTTCCAACCCAAATGATCCCATGATTCCATGATTCAGCAACATTTTTCTGTAATTAGCTTATTCATTGCAGTGACTTCTTGCTGTCTCAAAGACAATAGCAATGAGGCCTTAAAAGCCGTGTTTTATCCCACTATGCTATTCTTACACAAGAAAGCACAGATACCATTTTTTTTCCACGAGGCTCTTTGAGTGAGAATCTGTTTAATAGCTTTAATCAACTTTAAAAATACATCACTTCTTCACCAAGTCCTGTGCCATGTTTTGCAAAGCACTGCTTCTAGGCTGTTTTCCATGGCAAAAGTAGTGTTCCTGTTTACTGGTGGTACAGGTTTTCCCCTCCCAAAGGTCAGAAAAGAGAGAGACCTGCCCTAACTCCATGCCAGCATAGGCAATAACCCAAAGGTTATAGCACTCGTTCAGGATGCAGGAAGCAGAGGGCCCAAACCTGAACAAAGCCGACAGGATATTCACCTCTGGGTCCTCCTCAGGGCAGAAAGTAACTGCACCAAGATTTTGTCAGCTATTCAGAGGAGAGAATATTGTTACACCTCCTACAGAAATTATTCTACTGTATAGAGACTCTGCAACACTTGGCCAAAGACTGAATGACTCTGCAACACTTGGCCAAAGACACTCATCAGGAAGTGACACTCATTTCAGCAGCTTGTAGCTCACAGAGCACAGGTTTGACTTCTTTCTCCCACATTCCTCCTGCATCTAAGATTATTTTCATCCTAACAACAAATCCTACACTGGACATATTTAATTGGAGATGGAAACATCTACTTTTCTGTTTCTTTACTTTCTTGGATTAAAAAAAAACCTACTTCATCTTCTAGAGTTTCTAGCCATTTTGACAATTAAGGAAAACATGTACAAGATCTGAGGTTAAACATCATGCTCATAAGGAACAACTGAGCTGAATTCTTCTTTGGCTTCCTCTAAGCCAAGGGGCACTGCTCAATCATGCAGTGTACCTAACACAACACAGGGAAGCTCTGTGCAAGGATCAAAGCTCTTTTCTTACCTGACTTATTCCCACTGGAGAAGAAGAGTTCTGGCACTGCCAAAGGATTCATACTAGGATGAAACTCATGTAAAACTAAAGCAGAGTCATGGTCCTCACCTTTGGCAGACAGCCATCTAAAGAGGGCCAGTAGGAATGACCTCTTGCACTGGAGTAGCTCAAGAGAAACAAGACCTGATCTGGCTGACTGGTTTGCTACAGATAATCTGCTTCTTCAGATGCCTCCATGCTCTCACATCCTTCTCCTCCTCCTCCCTTCCCTGGTTGCCAGGCAACTACAAGAAGGACCAGAGAGCACGCTGGAGGAAACCATCTTGTAGGACACTACACGGGTTTGGGTTTTCTTTCCTGGAAAAGGCTGCAGGGCAAAGTGGCCTCGGCTTTGGAGGCAATGTCTCACTGTGAAACCTTTCTTTGCATGAGCACTGGCCGTGGGGCAAGTGATGCATATCCATAATTATCAAAACAAATGCCTTCACAGACTCGAAACTCGCTTCCAAGCTTTTTCTGTGGCTCAGCTGCTCTCCGTCAATTCCACAGATCAATAGTTTAGGGAGCTCAGGCACAAAAGTCTCCTTGTGCAGCAGGAGATTTCCTAATAACAGATACCCCATACAGCTGAGGATCATCACTGTAGCTGGCCAGAGCCACATGTTTACAGCACTGACTTAACAGTGTGCCCCAAAGGGTTAATGCAAGAGAAACACAACATTTTTGACCAGAAGTGTGCTTGTTCATAACAGCTCTGAGACTTTTAGTTGAGGACTAAGTGAGATCAACCACTAGAAAGTGAAATGGAAAGCCCTGTACTGGATTCCATTAAATCCCTTGGCCTGCCTGATGTGAGAGCAGCTGTCTCGTTCTCCCAGGTCTATCTAGCTTCCTTTCCACAGAGCTTGTAATTGAGGGATAAATCTCAAGTATATGAATAACCCCCCCTCCCCTTGGGATCTGATGGTTGGAACTATTAGTATTGTAAAATGTAATTTAGTTTAAAAAATGGTGGCATGAAGCAACAAGAGATATAAAGTCAGATAAAAAAATACCTGGAAGATTAGACACGCACACCTATGACCTTACTTTCAAAACAAGCTTAATTTGCAAAGTCTTATTCTGTATGACCGAATCAGAAAGAAAGAAAAGAGAAGAAACTTTCTGTTTCACCGTCTTCAGGATCACTTTTCATGTCCTGTAATCACACTGAATTCTCAAAGCTTTGCAGTATTTCAGGCATATTTTTGAGACTTATTAAGACACTCCAAAATCTGGTTTATACCCCACCTCCATATATCATGCCAGAAAAGCCATCTTTTCTAAGCAAAGTTTTCCATTTCTATTTTCTATTGTGCTGCCTAATCTGGTAAACGCTGTACCCTGAGGCCATTCAACCTAACAGCATTCACTACTGACACCGAAGTCACAGTTCACAGATCCACTTAACCACGTGTCCCACATATCTTGGGAATATTCACAGTTCCCCCAGAAGCTTTCCTTCCCTCCCAGCCCTTTCAAGTAGCCACCTGCTCCTTCTGTAAAGCCCACAAATATTAATTACTACTGATGTAAATGAGCTGGTCCTGAACAGACTCGTGTATGGATCTCAGCAGAAAGGAGAAGTGCTTTTCCTCCTCCATCTATACCTCAACCAAGGTTGAGTTTTACTAGCAATGAAATAATTTCACCACTGCAAAGGTCCCACTCTGGGTCCTATTGTTCTTCTTTGGGCCTTTCTTAAACAACTGCATCCATCCCTCAAGTTTACCCCTTGCATCAGCCATGAGAAGCAGGTTTCTCCTTCAGTTCTCTAGCAGTGCAATACAGGTAGTTAATTTTTTTCCTGATTGTTTTTTTGCTTTTTCCTGTCACATCCAAGGTCACATTTTGGCTTATTGTCTTTTCTGCTGAGGTTTGAAGTACAAAGCAGTATTCTATTACAAAATCCCAACCGCACATTTGCAGTTTTTGGAGTAGAAAATTGAAGCTTAGAGTGATTAAGGAAAGTAGGATTAAGGAACAATTATTTTGCTGACTTGTCCTTTTCCTCCTTTAAAAAAATCTTTCAAATTTGGTAGAAAACAAAACAGCTGTTCTAATTAGATGTTCATTTCAGCTTTTCAATCTCAAGGTGTCCCTGCTATTATTCTGAGAAGGGTATGGATGGGATTATGACTACTAGCAATCAAACCTTGCTGTTTTTTAAAATGGTCTATCCCTTTACTGGCTGTAGAGGGAAATGTCTTGAATAAGAAAACAAGGTATGAAAGGATTTCCTGGAAAGAAATGGATGGTAGGATGGACGGACACATTTTTCTGCATGATACAAAAACCTCAACTATGTACTGTTGCGCAGCAGCCTCAGCCACGGTGGCCCAGCTGGGCTCTGGACTGGGGCAGATTTGACATTGTCCCAAATCCCAGGGTGTTGGAATGGGCAGGCTGAGGCAATAGCAATGAGGAGGGGGAATACAAGGGTCTGGGGGGGGAAACTGTGACGGGAGGGGATGGTGAACAAGTGGAGTGGCAGGCAGGTGATGTGGAAGGAATCTGGTGTAGCCATACAGATTCCTCTTGTTTGAAGTGGTTAAAGTTGTTCTGTGTGGAAGAAAGGTGAGGGAATAAATTCTTTCACAAGTGCAGATCCTAGGGGAGTATTTCAAATAGCAGTCTGCAGTGGGCAAGAAATGACTGCATTTAAATACAGCTCACTTAGCAGGGCTATGGGAATCAAATACTCCTAAGGCTGCAAACCTAAACACAGAAAATGTGTGGAAAAGTCATGTTTTAATTTAGAATTACTTGCTGACTGATAATGAGAGTCAAAATATGAACACATTTCTTAACACTGCTGGTTAAATGCCTTTCCCTTAACATGTTAAAGGAGAAGGAGACCGTGGCAGCAGGCTGGAAGGAATCTTAGAGAGCTGGGTGTATGCTGCAGCGCCAGACAGAATGGCTAGGACCAAATGACACAGCAGAACAGCACAGATACTGACCACTATTCCCTCTCAGTACCTTTGGTGTCTCCTGCGCATTATTAAAAAAAGCGTGACTTCACACTATTTGGGAAATAACCGGTTCTCCATTGAGGATAATTTGTCTGGGATTGAGTAAGTCAGTCATCCCTAACCTTTCTTAGGCTACGTCTTTGAAGCACCCAGCACCATGTGAGGGTGCCTTCAGGCCTGTATCTCATTCCAGCTGAGTTACTGTGTGAGGAGCAGGGCCAGCCCCCTTAGATAGAAGGGCCCACTGGTGCAATCCTGGTTCTGGTGCTGCTGCAGCCCCAGCTCTGTGTCTGCAGCACGGTGCTCTGTGCCATGCAAGTACAACTCCATGGTCTCATAAGGCAGCAGCTCCAGCTTTAGGGACTGAGGAGAAAATTAATATTGTCTACAGCCTCAGTAGTCAAAAATGGGCTATGTGGTGTCTATAAAGCTTGTGAGTGAGGGGTAATTATAACTCACAAATTTTCACTGGTTTTCACCAGTACCGTCCTGCAAATACACTTAAGCAGAGTCACACAGTAGTCCTGTCTCCTGAACAGGAGAAGACTTTCATGTCTATAGCTCAGTCAGACTTGGCACAGGTCTCTGCCATGGGGTCTTCCCTATTTCTTAATTGTTTCTACTTCTGCTGCTGCTTAAATGACTTCCTGTCTAAATGACACAATGACAAAAAGATGGATGTCTTTTCATTTTCATGGGATTTAAAATTATATCTTAGGTATACTTCTTTATGCATTTGGATTGAATGTATCTCAAGACTCAAGATTTCTATACCTTCCAGACACAACTCTCCCAGATGCCCTCAGACATCTCAGTCAAATGCTGTTTTCCACAAAGGCTTCTTTTCTCTTCTCCACTCAGCAGGTTCTAAGGAAACCCCCAGGGAAGGAAAGGCAACACTGAGAACCCCAAATGTTGTAGCTGTAGCACCCGTGTTCTTTTGTGTGCATTGCCGGGGAATTGCTGCCCATTCTGTTAGTCAGTGTTGGACTTGGAGCAGAAGTTCGGAAACACCTTGCAATATCCTCCCAGTGCAGCTACATGTTAAGCCCTACCAGGAGAACACAGAGATTTATATTTTCAGAAAAGAGCTGCAACAATTTATTTGTGCTGAGACTTCTTCTCCATGGGGTCTGTTTACTCAAATAAAGCAACGTGTGAAATTCAACAGACACAGAACCTCTGAGAAGTCTTCTGTCTGCTCTTATTAAAGAGAGAAGGCAAACACCCAAGGATCCTTTAATCCTGCAGCAAAAGTTAAAAAGATCAACAGGAACCACTGTGGGTGGATGAAGCCTCTACATTTTAAGGACTGCTGACATATCTTTGAGTCCTCCAGGCTTTCAAACCACTACAATACAAGGAAGTTCACTGTGGTCACTAAACAGACAGATACTGTCCCAGATTATGTACTGCCAGTTGTTAAGAAGGAGAAAACCAGAACAAAACACCTTCTGCTTCAGGGAAGGAGAGAGAAAAAGCCACATTACCTTCCTTTTTTCTTTAGATTTTACAGAAGTGAGTGCAGAGCAGCCCTTACCCTGAATTAAAGATCTCTGATTCTAGTATGTACATCACAAATAAAAAATAAAGTCAAATCTTGAGAATGTCAGTTAGGAAAAATATAATCTTACCTCAGCAAAAGAAAGAGATTCATATGAAAGTAGAGCCACCACACTTTTCCATATTCCTTCCATGTTGTGTAAGTTGAGGGTTGATTTGTTTGCAGTATTTAAAGCTCCTTTTTAATGAGTTGTGTGAAGTCTGGCGGACACATAACCTCTTTGAACTACAAAGCATTTCCTGCATTAATGAAGGAAGAAAGAAAGCCAAGAATTAATTTATTACAGCACATTAATTACTGCATGAAATAAAAGTTCAAATAATCAGCAGAAACCACAAGGGTGAGGTAAAGGTGAGAGAGAAGATAAAATATGTACATTCTGCTTTGGTGATGGCCAAAATGGGCCCCATTACTACCAAAAAAAAATATAAGAAATGCAGCTGGAGTATGTTATTGCAGAAGAAAGGAATTGTATGAGGCAACTTCTAGAAGTCTTTTCTTTCGATAAAAAACTGCTCCAACCTTACACAAAGGGAATAAAATAAAAATAAAGACAGATCAACCATGGCTAGCAAGAGTGGATAAATATACAGAATTGCACAACTGCTTCCAAGACAGGTATGTCACACATGGAAAAGGCAGCTGCACACTTGGAGGAGTTTTGCCATCAAGGGGGTGATTACAGAATTTAAAAAACCCTAAAACACCAAAAGAAACCCCTACGAAACCTCCCCCTTGATGCAAGGCTCCCAAATGGTGTGTTGTAAAACTGTGCGCACGTGCATGGGCAGGAGGTGTGTGTGTTTAAACACAGAAGGTGCGTGACTGAGGGAAGGGGTGAAAATGTCATTACTACAGGATGAAAAGTGAACACAAGCATTTGTTTGCCTGTGCATGCACAAGTGGAGGTGAGGTTTTCTCTTGCAGTGGAATAGCTCCGAGAGACAAAGCTGCAGGGAGCGGCATCCTGCACATCCAAGCATCCCAGCGTTCATCAAATCCAAAGATCTCCACTCAAACAAGAGATAACAACAATCTTGCCCACAGCCCAGCATCTTCAGTCTTGCACTCACTGCCTGTTGCCACAGCTCTGAGACCAGAGGACATCATTGCATGGTCTGTACTTGTATATGATGTACTACAGACAATGGCAGTGACACGCCTCGGTAGCTGTGCCCTCTCTTGGCTGATGGCCAAGAAGAAGTCGGTGCTACTTCTCACATTTTCATTGAAAGGTTTACTGGGAAAAAGCCATAATACTGAGTTTGGGCTATGAAATTGCTGACTACATACTTGCAGGTTTAGCTAGCTTTAAGAATTTTGCAGAATCCAGTGCTGGAATAGTGATTGCCTTCTTCAGTTTCCTGCAAGATGGTCTGCAAATCTTTTCACTGGAAGCACAAGAAGAATATCTCTTCTTTCTTGCATTTCTGTGGTTCTAGGTTTCCTCAGAAGAACCATGGTTTTACATTAAGAGATGTGGGTGATAAAGATTCATCGTTTAGATGTGAACCCACAGAACACAAACCAGAGCTACAGGTGGAAGCTCAGATGTCCCACAATGCTCCCAACATTGCCCTCTGTGTGAACAGTCAACATTAGACACAGTCATGTTATGGAGGGTGTCTTTGGTATTTGTTTCTGAATTTCCCACAAGGCCACGTGGAATACAAGTCTCTTGCTCTGAGAAATAAAAGATGACATGAGAATGCTAACTGCAAAAGGAAATGGATCAACTAAATGCAAGACTGAGATACTCAGGGGGTAAAACCAGGGCACACTGACAGCAGGTTTGCTCTGCAGGGGACCACATCTTCAGTCCTCCTGCTTGGCCAGTGCAGGATACCTCAAAGACCACACAGAGAAGTCCTGAGCTGCAGTGACAGCCTAAAGAACTCCAGCATCCTCGGCAGTGCTCACCCAAGCATGTGTGAGGACAGCATTTCCTGGAACCGGAGCACTGCTCCCTTCCCTCACAGCTCTCCCCCTCCAAGCGCTGCAGGTTGTTTTGTGACCAGCCTCGTTCACTGCCGGCTGCGCTTGCCTAAGGCTGGAAATTCATCTCCCCCCTTCTCCCTCCTCCCAGCCCGCCGCTAGTTTTGATGGGATATTTTTCTCCCCATATTAGCCTGCTCTCTGCTTCTCTCTCTTCCCGAGCTGGGCCAGTTTCCTCCTTCTAATTATTCACGCAGGAGAGCAGATGGCAGGGGGAGTGGATCTCTCACTCGCTCGTAGACATGAGGCTTTGTCACACAAAGGGGGAACAACACCAACTGCAGAAGAAAGCAAGATATTCCAGAACCTGGTTCCTAGCATCCCCCTATTCTCTGTTTTTCTTTCAAGCACAATGTATTTTGGGAAACACCATTCAGTTCTCAGTGTGTATTTATGTCAGTTACATCACATCATGCTTTTTCCCCTCTCTTGCTTTTAAAATTTTAATTTAGCTGAGAAAACAATTTGCAGTGCAACATTTCTCAAAACGAATACAGTTTTTTCATCTCAAGAAATAACTGCAGGTCAATAGTCACAAACCTTCAGGATCCCTGTTTTCAGGTCTGCAGTGGAAGCACAGGTAGCCCTGTGCAGATGTTCCATAATCAGAGCAGGTCGGTTGTGATGAGGTAAGTGGGGCACAGGCAGGATCTTTCTGACCTGAGGGGAGGACATTTGTGCGTCCAGCTTGCCTGCAAACTGCGCTAGGATACTCACCAGCCGTCCCTGTGCCTGGTTGGTGATGAGGGCATTGCTGGGAGTGTTCCCAACAGGCAGACTGTACAAGCCATGCTGTTTTGTAGTCCAGCAGTATTTACTGTCACAGAATTAGGCCACTCCATGCCAGCTGGCCTCAGTACCCAGGGAAACTCCTGGACATGTATAATTTATTAAACTGGACGTAACTGTGCTACAAGTACCTACACAGCTGTCTCAGGTGTGCTGGCCTAAGTGACCTTTTTATCAGCATGCCAAATTGTTGCCACTGGAGTGCAGCTGCAACTACCACTGATAAAGCTTCTGTTGCAGTCACCACCATGACCAAAATAAAATGCTGATGACAATATGCATATACTTTCCCAGCTCTTGCAGTCTGACCAGCTCTAGCTGACAAACCACTATTAAGACCTAACAGCAAAGCAACCGTTGTTGCCTCACGGATAAAGAACAGCAATGCTTTACATGAAGTCTTTCAATCAAAATTTTTCCTGGTAGGGTCTCTAGCAATAACAAAGTGCAGTCACCTTTTGATTTATGGTGACATTCCATGGGTACCCCAAGAACAGGACAGAGAATTTACCCCATTGGTAAAGGCCACTGGGGTCTGTGCTTTTTTAACTGAAACAACAATGCTGTCTTTGACTGCTACACAAGTACTGCCAGACTTTCAGAGTTTTTGCTGTTTTTCAGAAAGCCTGAACTGAAATGACCTTGCAGAAAACTATATGCAACTGAAAACAGCTATTCAGAAAGAATGGAGAAGTCAACCAAGTCCAGATTTTAATCTGTAGTTTCAAAAGCTTCTCTCATGCTCTAAATTAAGGTAACTACTGAGTTGTAAATCAATGGAGCTGCAGTGGGAGGAAGCTGCTGAGAGAAGACTGGTCTGATGTTTATCACACTAAAGCAAAAACTCAATTTTATATCAGGAGGATGAGCAGCAGGAGCCAATGAGCTTCCATTCAGTAAATTTACCAGTTTATCAAGGGAAGTATTGCAGAAAAACAGGCCACCGAAGAGGAAGGAGGGGAAAAATTCTTACGTGACAAAGTGCTTTAAGGTGTTGTCTTCAGACATCAGAAAAACTGTAATTAAAACTGTTACTAATACAAATGCCATTGTGCTTCCATTTGTCATCAGTGATGCTAGACTGCCACGGTAACACAAACAAAGGAAACTTAATGCATGTGTTTTCATGACATATCTCACAGACAAAAGCTTTGGCAGTTTGATGATAAATAGGAAGAATTAGAACATTCTCTGGTTTCATCATATGTAATAGCACATGTACCTCCCTCCTAGGACGGCTTCTTCATCTCTACAAAGCTTAGACTATTGTAGCTATAACTGCAGCATATCTCAAGTTGGACGGGATCCATAAATGCACCCACTAATGAACTTCTCTCTAACTGGTGCCTCCCATGTGTAATTGAGATGTGGCTTTTGCCATGAAGCCAGTCAATAAATTTCCTTGTCACACAAGAAAGCAGATCAAGGGCACTTAAAGAAGGTAACTATAAGCAAGGCAAACTGAATAATCCTCATAGTTCTACAGGGAAGCTGAGTTTTTGATCTATCGGTCATACAATGGTCAATCAATCAATCAATCAATGAGGAGTTTAATCCCCTGAGCCCAAAGCTGCATGATGGCTTTCTTAACTGCTTTGAACTCATGCCCTTCCAGCTCAGTTTGAGACTCGGCCAAACACTTCAGACTGTAACTGTTTTGTAAAATTGGGAATTTAGCCATGGGATAATGAAAAGAAGTTTTTTGTGTAGGACTGTTGTAAACATAAAACCTGGCCTCATGTAAGGCTATTTACTTCAATAAAGACATGGAAGAATATCAACAGCTTTCAGAGTCGATCAGGAGGCTCCTCTGAGCAGTTTCAAGTCATGTTTACAGAGCAGAGTCTTGGAAAACCATTACAAAACACTTGTCTAAGGGTTATTCAAGCATTCAAGCCCAGTCACATTAGTACCCAAAACAAAGCTTTCCAGTCATATCAGCATTTGCTATTTGTAATACCAGCAGGCAACCCCATCCCACCCCCTCCTTATACTTTTATAACTTGGATTTCCTCCTCCTCCACTCCCAACTGTTGTTGACTCACTGTCAGAGTTTTTCTTCCAATTTGCTGTAATTGCTTTATGTTGAGGCTCTATTGATCTGCTGAGGATGTGCAAGTGGGGGAATTTCTTGACAACTCTGAGGCTCCAGGCGTCTGCCTGCTAGCAAGCAGGCATGGACAGGTCAGATGGACACAGGTGAGGGGCCAAATCTCAATTCCTTTTTACTGAACACCATCTTTTCTGTGCCAGCAATACTATCAGCAGACTTCACACAGCATGACAGAAGTATTTTGAATGACCACATGAAATTGTCCTAGTTCCTGCCTCTCCCAGGCACTAAGATAGGCAGAAAAACAAACAAAGCAAAGCAGAGTCTAACAGAAGAAAGGGCAGGCTAAGCACAGGTTTTCCACAGCCACACAGGTGTTTGATCCTGTGAATGACTGAATCCAGATCTTGCAGCCCAAGCTGCTGATTAGTCTCCTTTTCCAAGCAGTTTTTGAAGTACTGTAGTTGTCTCCCTGAGGAACTGTGCTGCTGTCCCACCCACCTCTCACAATGCACATTTTCTCTTCCTTAGGTGTTGTCCACTCTCCTCGGGTAGCACAGGCCTGAGCACAGGCACAGCTGCTCTCACTCACTGTGTCCTTAGTACTGATAGCTTGAAGGCTACCAGATGTCTATCCTGGCTCATGGCAGTGACCACGGATCTTTAGGAGTCTCATTACTGGTTGATGGAATAGACATTCTGTTTGTCGTGAATCAGCTCACGCCGTTCAACCAGCCTCCTGCCTGGTGTCACACGCCAAGGTTTCCCTTGCCAAGCTTCCAGGCATGAAGGTGACAGCACTTCAAATCTTATTATTCCTCCAGTCTTTGGATTAGTTTTGTTTTGTGGGTGCAGTCCAATCTGGGCCTAGCAGAACACACCATGCACTCGATTCTCTTTGTATCGCACAAAGCTCTTTCGTTAACAGCTCCTGCCTTGCAATGTCATTTTGCCATTCAGGGTAAGAATTGTTTGTGAGAATGGATTAGTCCTTTGATTTGCAGTGCTCCCAGCACACAAGAAGAAGTATTTGATAAAATTGAAGGTCTGTGGTGGTTCAAAAAGCAATTTTGATGTGCACCTAAGCTACTGCTAAACATTTATTCTCTGGCCATGCAAGCGGCATTGCAGCCAGTATTAGAAAAAAAGGAAAAGATGAGTGGGTGTAATAAGGCATTTGCAAATGGGGTGTGCAAACATAGAAAGCACTTTTATGTTCTAGCTTGAAAGATTTCTATAAGCAGAAATAATGAGGCCTGACTGAGTTGATATAAAAGAAACACTAGGCCTGTTTGACTAGATTACAGAGAAGGTCCTGTTAGAGAGCAAGGCTGATGCTGAGCAGTATACTTACATCACATGGGATATTTTTCCCACCTGTCATGACACAAAGATTTGCGGTAACACCCAGTAAATCTGATTTTTCCTACTGCGACTTAAAGGCTGGAGACTTTGTGTTGTTCTGACAGCACAGGGTCTCAGGAATTGTCTGGGCTTGTCCCAGTGTAAGCTTATTTTAGGACGTTCTAGCAACAAGGAAACCAACCGTCACTCAACCTTGGTTTATTTTCACTTTAGTTTAGAGGAGAAACAAAGAGTTTTTTCTATGTGTTATGTGTGCCCTTCCCCACCTCTGTGCTGTCAGCAACCTGCTCCCCTAATCCTGCACACACACGGCTTCCTGTGCGGGACTTGTCACGGAGGTGAGAGGCACTGCACTGTAACTCACCGCCCTGTCCTGCAGCGTGCAAGGTAACCAGACACAAGCAGGGAAAGCAAAGAGCCTTGTTGATGTATAGACACTCTCACAGATGACTGCAGAGCCCCTGAGGGCTCACCTTTGCTCCAAACAGGACCGTAGCTCTGCTGCCCTTGCCCCTCCTGCCAGCAGGCAGGGCAGCTGCCCTTTGCTGCCTGCAACATGCAATACTCAGTAAGTTTATTGCTGCCAACATGTTGGGTGAGCAGCTCAATTCCTCTGGCTGCCTAATTCACCTCCTTTAATCCAAACACTTCAACTCTCACTTTATTTAATTCAGGCCCCTCTAAATATCTCCTGGCCTGCAAGCCATTTTCAGGTAACAACACAGCTGGAATACAGTGCTGGTAGAACTTGGGCTGTCGCCTTGCTTTGACATCAAAAGGCTTTTACAACTTCAATCTGACTGTTTTGGCATCAAGACTACAAGGCAAGACATATGACTCTACTTGAACAAGCAAGAACAAGCTGAGGAACTGCACATGGCTGCCTGTGACCAACAGCCTCTGGGTTTCTGCTAAACCCACAGCATGGTTCCCTTGTGAAGAGCCACTGGCAGTGAGGGATGTTCCTCAGCTTTTCCTGCACCCAGTCCCCAGAGAACACCAGCAAATTAACATTGCATGGCTACTATGGAAGGGCGAGTTCCCACTGTTCAGGTAGGAGAAGTTTTAGAGATAATAATTAAAAGAGAGCATGAAAGTAGAAAGATTAAAAAATAAACCAAACAGGAGCCCAAGACTAAGGAAGAAATAGCTATCAACACCATGATATAGCTAAAAGAGAGGAGTAAACACCCACTATAAACAGCACAGCCCTCCTGGAGAAAGCCAGAGGACTCTGGCAGCTCATTACACCCTTCTCCCCTTACATACACAATTTTCTGTATAACATTTTAAAACTGTATTAACGAGGCTTTTCTGTGCTGTTCTGGATTATGAATGTATAGTATTGTAGCAAAGCCAACAGGTAAGATCAGACAAAGGTTAGAACAATTGCCATTACCATTCTTGTCTGCAACTTTTCTGGTGTGGAGACTGGATGGAGACAGCGGCAGGGTTTGTTCCCATGACAGAGGGCTGCAGCACACTGACCAGCTCGGGCTCACAAGGACACAAGGGTGAGATTTGCACCTTTGTATCCTTCCCCTTTCCCAGCATCTTCCACAACTTACTTGGGCATCACCACAGGATCTGGCAGTTTTCTACCTCGTTCCAGGAAGAGATCTCTGTCCTTATTTGTAAACAATGCAGACATCTTCATGAATGTCAGATAATCTTCAGCTTATTATTGATGTCCTAACTCTGGAGCTTCTATGAACTTTTAAAATCACACTACAACCCTGAAAAAAGAAGAACGGTAACACCTGAAAGTATCCAACAACTTTTCCTGATGTGATATTATTAGCTGTAAATGAGGGGCAGTTCTGGAGCAATAAGGTTAGAAAAGATATTGTGAAAAGTTAACCCAGAATTTAATCCACAGCGAATCTCTAAATGTCTCACTATAGTTATCATTACAGCACATTCCAAAAAAAAAATCCCCTTGTTTCCCCAATCCACTTCACAGAGCATAAACCTAAAAAAACCCACCTGTAACAGAAAAATCGTGGAATCATAGAATAGTTTGGGTTGGAAGGGAGCTTTAAAGGCTTTCTACTTCTTCCTGGCAACAGTCTTAATCTTGATCCTAAATGGTTTCTGAATTTTCACATGCAATATGTCAAAACATTAGGAACTTGGGGATTTTTAACAACTGAAATTTAGGTTGAAGCCTCGATAGAAGCAACAGTCTTGCATTAACAGTACAGAAAATTCTCAGAAGAGTTTGAAAGTACAATTTTTCAATCTTGTATATAGGAAGACTTGAAATGACAACCCTTTAATTTTCCTTTGTCAGAATGAAAGATGTAATTTCTGATCAAAGATTTCAGCATCTCTAATTTGAAGACTTTCAGAAAGAGTTTTCTCTCAGTACATTTTAGCCTCTGTGGAACAAGGGAGAGGCTAACTTTTAAATGTTTAAGCTTTCCAGGGATGGAAGCTCTTTCTGGAGCAGCTCTACTGAATATGTTGTGTGCCACTTGATCTTTGTGCCAAGAAAAAGCTTTCAAATCACCTTCCAGATACACAGAAAAAAGCCAGCCTAATTCTGCTCTTTGGTCATGGAGTTTAACATCACACAGGGCTGCCACCAAACTGAGAGGGTTTACATCAGAAATGACAGATGGCGAGATGGTTGCCACCTCTATCAACCCTGTCCTGTCACCGGTTCTTGAGTCTGAACGTGCCTGACACAAGGACAGCCCCAGCTTACAGCTGTTAAAGCTGAAAGGATGTATTTTTCATGTCAACAGAGGGGAACAGTTGGTAATTTTTCCAGAGGAGAGATTGCAGCAGGCTGCCAGGCAGTCATCAATTCTGACACGCTATTCAGAGAGTCCCCGTTGCTGCGCACCAAATGTCTAATCCACAGCTCAGGAAAGAGCTGCAAGGTGAACGAGCAGCTGACATGCATAGAACAAGCTGGCATTTCTGCAGCACGGCCATTCTTCTAACAGTCCTTTAAATATCATAAAATATGCCTAGCCATGAGCTGAAAATGCTGAGGTTCAGCCAAGATTTAGTCCAACATACACACTGATGTGAGGTAAGCATTCACATACAAACATCGAACAACAAGTGCTATGGGTACTTGAATTAGTCTGAAACATTTAACACGTTTAGAGATTGAAGGGTAATGCCATGGAGAAGGAGTACAGTAATTTTCTGCCCTTTTTCCCCTTTGCACCTGGGGAAACAGTGAGGAAGGTTTCTCAAAAAAGGGCAAAAGTGGGCAGGGGGACTTACAGGTTTGGATAGGGACCACTAAATGTTAAATCAAAGCTGCATCACCATGTCTGAAGGGAAGGTTTATTTCAGCCCTGTCGGTGAAGTGCCCTGGTACACTCCAACACTTGGCAAGCAGGTTGCAGCTAAAGGAGAATGCAGCCTGCCTAAACAGCAATCACCCCTTCCCTGACCATCCTGTTCCCTCATGAAGGCAGCACTGCCCTTAGTAGGTCACTGGATCCCTCTCCCAGGGAGAAAAAGCATCCCCCAGGAAGCAATGTCTTGGCTGTTTGTTGTTTGGGCATGCGTACAGATAACTCTCCTGCTCCTACCCTCAGAAAGTCTCCACGAGGCTGATCCCTACTGTTCTGAGCCATCTGGATATATCAGTTGCAAAGCACTGCAACAGAAAAGCAGTCCATAATGTACTAGAAAAAAATACTCAGTGTGAGCTGGGCAGCAGAGATGGGGTGGATTAAGTATTCCTCAACAGCTGTCCTGTGCCATTTGTACTGTGTCTGTAGGGTGTGTGGGTATTCAATAGACACGGCTCTCACTTGAAACAAGACCTCACTGACCAGAGTGTTTTACAGTTAAATAAAAAAACCAAATCCATACAAACCCATGATTAAACCATGTAGTTCCCTGCTGTGAGAAAAATATTAGGTTGAATAGGTCACTTGCTGCGCCTTAAAGGTCTTCTAGCAAAACTAAACTGCAGGGCTGCCACGGCCTTGGTTCAAGCCCTGCTGCTGGCAAGGCAGTCTTTATAACACTAGGCAGATATTATTTTTCATTCTTCACTTAAGAAAATGACCCACCACCTAAAACTAGGCTAAGATAGCTTCCCCTGAAGTACAGTGTATTAAATAAACCATGTAAATTGCTCGCCCGCCTTTGAGGAATTCATATCTCATAAGCAAGAAGGGCGAGGCAGATCCTGCAGGAAGTTAGCTCTTACCCTGTTATGTGTCTGAGGTAATTCCCCACCTCTCTTACAGAGAGAAGCACGAACAAATCCCAGGCCAGCACTCTGTGTGATATAATTCCATCCAACAAAAGAGAATTATGAGATTACGCTAATGCAAATGCATCAGTAGGAAAAAGGGTCATCTGCTGACTCGCTTACCATTTTCCTCACAGCATTTCTGTCACCCTGATTTGCTGCTCTTCTGTCTACAGAAGTAAAGGGTAATCCTGTTGTGCAATTACCTCCTTCTCCTGTAATTAATTTGTTGCTTGAAGGAACAAAACTAAACGACTTTTAATTTTATTTTGAAATAAACTGTGCTTTGCAACTTCTTTTGCAGAAACAAGAGAGGAGCTGATTTTCTTCTGGATTGTATTGTTCTTCTTTAGCATTTTGTGCCTGGTAAATTGTATTAGCACAGCATGAAGTTGGCACAAGATACGTGATGCAGTCTAAACTGTAAAATCAAAACTGCTTGGCTAGAAGAACAAAGGATATTTCCTCTGCTCCCTCTATCCACAATATTCAGGGAAGAGGAAAAGCATAGCTTGGCTATGTTTCTTAAATTGTCATTAGAACACATAGATGTGTTCTAGAGCAAATTCCTTTTGACTAATGCTAAATGCCTGACTAAGTCTGTAGGCTGAGATCAGAAGTGACAAATCTACAAAATTTGCATTAAGTCAGTTTTAACATGACATACATTATACTTTCTTTTCCTGGATCAGAAGCAGCTCACAGACATCACTTTAAAGAGTTTTCTCAACCACTGCAAAGAGTTCTGCCAACTGTATAGGCTGGACGGCCAATAAAGAAACCCAAGATCATTGATTCAAGATCTAGGCCCGATATATTCCCTCTCAAAAGGAACAACTGCAACACTTTGTCAGGGTAGGACCTCTTTAGTGTGCCTCACATAATCGATTTGGCCAAGACACTCAATCCACTCAGGAGGTATGTTGTCATGAAACACCTCTTTTGCTGCTCCCATAAGGCACGTCTGGATTTCAGATAAGTTCAGAAGCCCTAAAGAAAAATATTTCCATTTAAATAGCCAACATTTTCTTTTGGACCAATTTGATGTTCAATAAGTGTTTTTCCTGTTCAAGTTTTCAATGGACAAGAGGATTGGATATGATGAAATGTCAAGCAAAAAGCATTAAAGGAGCTTTATATCATTTTTATTGAAGCTGTCTCGGAAATTCTCTACTCCACATTTAAATCCAACTTTGAAACTCACATGCTGATTATTTCACATGGCAGGGCTTCATTCATGTTGAAGATCATAAAAATGCAGTTATCTTAAAGGGGCCCTCCACCTTATCTTGCTCACCCTAGCAATTAGCAAACTCTTTAGAACATTATCAGCTGAAGTTACCTATGGCGCTGAACCTCAAATTCAGCTGTGCTAGCCCTGAAATAAGCTCATACTAAAGAAAACTGCAATTTTTGGATTTGGATTAAGACCTTTGATACCTTTCTTTAAATATCTTAAACACTCATGGATAATGTTAAAACACAGTAAGGCAGAGGACTCCTGAATTTGATGGAAAGAAGTGAGGACTTGGCTTCAGGTAGCCCCCATGAAGCAGCTTCCCCACTTTGGGTGGGGGAACAAAGGTGAGTGAGTCAAAGGCCCTCGACAAGCAGCTGCCTTCCCACAGATGAGCACACACAAACCGAGTGGTGCTTCTTCCTAAAAGACAGCAACCTGTGAGGTTTTTTTGGTCAAGAAGACTCCAAGAAGTTCTAGAGTTTTGACACTAGCAATAAGGATGTTAGGGAGTAAGTATGGAGAGAAAAAGTGGATGAACTATGAACACAGTCACCAGGTTTAGTAAGACACTTCAACAGCTACAATGTAGAGGCAGGGAGGTGAAGAATACTTCACCACCACAGCTGTAAAAAGTTGCCAGGGTTTTGAGTCCACTCAAGGACAATCAATATAAAAAAGAAAAACAATTAAGGCATGTGTAGTCACAGAGGTACTACTTCTGAACATGGTGATAACATGAGCTTTAGAAAAAAAAAAAGGAAAGCAACTAATATGATCTACTCAGTGGATGGGTGAGCTCTAAGTCATAAAAGGCCTTCAGAACCAATTAATTCCCAGGAAAACAGTTAAAGAGTACACTGAAGAGCTTTAGAATTTCTTAGGAGTCTCAATATCTTTTTTTTTTGTTAGCATTCTTCAAAGAAAAAAAAAGCCTCACTTGTTTTGACAGTCTGGCCCTTATTTTTAAACCTCTTCTTATTCACTAGAGAGGAACAATTAACCTTCCAGCACAAGTACCAATTCATATACTTAAGAAATTGCACTGAATGAGCGATGTGCAGTCTGAAATTAGACCACACAAATGTTTTAAGCTCTTGAACAGACTAATGAAGGTAATTATTAGGACAGAAAGACATTCTCTGAGGGAGCCTGCTGAACTGAAGGCACCAGCCTAGCCACAGGAATAGCTCCTCATTATGTACCACAACATGGCACAATAAGCTGGCATCCACTGAAGCAGAGAACTTCAGCCCAAAATACTTCTAAAAGATGTAGCTTTTCTGAAGAACTGCTTTCAGACTATGTGCCTTTCTATTAACCTGCAAAGCAATACGGTCAAACAGCATAATTGAGCAAATGGGATGAGAGGTCTGACAAAACTTTCAATCCCATGGCAGTTCAGCAGTTTACTATAATTTACTTGGCAAGATATATGGAGAGCTTAGCCACTACCTGGAGGGCAGGTTTTAGTCTCATCAGCATAGTCAGGGCATTTCCAGAAAAACCTTACTGTACTTGACAAGAGCTACGTGTACGGCAGGGACCACCAGCAGTGAAGGCATTTTTGTCCTTCAGGAAATCATTTAATGCTGCTGATGTGCATTTCTCTTATGAAGGCTCAGGCTGATTTCTTCTTTTTTTTTTTTTTTTTTTTTTTTGGTCTAGTCTTGGAGCATCACTTGCCCAACAGTGTCACACCACAATTGGGGGAGTTTGAAAAGAAAAATAATTCCATATCTGTTTATTTGCAAGACTTTTACAGAAGATTAGCAACAGTCGCATACAAAACCCAGAGGAACCTTGTGTCAGAAGGAGATCTAATAAAATACACATTGAATTTTGAATTCAGGCAAGTGCATTTTTCACTTTCCCCAAGAGGGGAAACAAAGCTGCTGTCGCAGCACAATGTGTTGGTGTTCCATTTCAGAGCTATATGCAGGGAGACTAATGTTATCTTTGCAGAAGCATCATTAGTAAGTTGCCCAGAAGACAGAAAAATAGAGCTTATGTGGGGCTGCACATACACACATAAAAATTTAAATTGCAAAAGGCCTGAAGAAAATTGGCTGCATTCCAATTTTAAGTAGAAAAATAAATTCCACAGACCAGACAATTATTCTCACAGGCTCTAGGCTGGAAAATTTTCTGCATTTTTATGCAATATTTTCTAAACTTCTTTTATTGTTCTGAAAGATGACAGAGGGCAGAAATGCTTCAGCATATGTTTAATACTGTCATTAATGATGAAGGAACCGAAGAAAACACTCCATCAGCGCATTCTGATGGACTCTGTGGGCGTGGTTAGGGTACCAATTTGATTAAAAGACTGAATCCTGGCCTAATTCAATTACTACAAGGAGTTTAATTACTCTCTCTTGCTAGAGAGGGTATGGAAAATTGTGCAAATTGTAAGATCTCCAGACTCAACTCCCACAGCTAGGTGAGAAAACATTACCTAAAGCATGCTCTCCCTGAAACTACGTATTAATCAAACCTTAAAAATCTAGAGCAAGCACTGAAAGATATTGAACCAATGTGATCTTCAAATGAGTTATTGAAACTCTAGATCAGTCACATCAGCTAGATAATCCAGGTCAGCTGGACTTCAATGAAGGTACAACAGCTATGCGCGAGCTATACCCAGACTCTTTAATGTAAGTGCAGAATTTACTGTAATAAAGCAAAACAGAAAGTTTTTGAGAGCAGTAGAAAGTTTTGAGACTGTGATTAACTTTTTTCCTACTGCTACTTTTACAAATCAAAATAATATGCTGTACGTTTTCCTTAAATTGAAGCTCCCTTAGAAGATGTTGTTTAGAAACTCCTTTTTCAGAAGAAGCTACTGAGCATTTCAATGCCAGGTAACTCCTCTGCTCTGAGCTTTAGATACTTGTTATAAATCTTCAGATCAAGTTCCTTGAAAGAGATGTGAAAATCAGATAAACAGAACATGTCAAAAAAAAAAAAAAAGGGAAAATGTGTTTCTCAGATTTTTGAAAGTTGCTTAATCTCCCTCTCTCCAAGTACTGGGCACTTACACTTTCATGGATCTCAGATTAGACACATTAACTAAATTCTGAACTTCATCTTCACTTTAGTTAGACTCATTTTGTACTGATGCTTCTAAGACATTCTATGCTTCTGAGAATCTGACTTCTCATTTGCAGGGTACAATGTCCCTCTCTTTCCCTCTTCATCTGTTCCCACACTGAGCCCCTGGAGGAGAAATCAAACACCAGCAGGCTCACCTGAAGTACACATCTCCAGGCAGTGAGACCCTCTCAGCACAGTAAGACAGCAGGACACAGAGCTGAGTGCCTGAGGAGAGAATTCCAGTTTGCTACAGCACTTGGGATACACTTTGGCTTTGGGCAATTGGCTTCTGCAGCCACCTAAACCTTCACCCTTGGAGGCAAGAGGTGCATCAGCTCTTCTTCCCAGCTTTTGCTGCCCTGTTGCATCAACTGCACGTTTCCCAGTCTGGGTGGTAATTTAGTACTATGGGAATACAAATATAAACCATGGATGACAGGGATTAATATCACATGTCACACAATCCCACATTTTTAGACACTATTTGCAGTTAGGGTGTATTTTGCTGACCACTGGTGGGACAAGCCAGGATAGGAGAGCCCAGCAAACATGCCAGGATTAGGAGAACAGAGGTGCTGCCTATGTCGTGTATACCAGAGTCAAGCTAGCCAGGACGAACAGGGAGTGTGGAGGGCTAGCTCTTGCTGGGAAGGGGAAGAAGAGAGCATGCCTACATCCAGGAGTGCTACAAGAGCTGAGAGAGTGGAAGAGAACAGTGTTCTACACATGCACCCAGACAGAGCAGCTAAAAATGGACAGCCTCCATACTTCAAAGCAACTGTTTAAGTATCACTATCAAGGTCTACCTGTGCCTGACTTTTCAAAAGAATGACAAAAAGGAAATCGATAACTCTTCTCTCCCCCCACCCAGGACAAAACACTGGCAGCATTGATGGGAAAAGGGGAGCAGGGTAGAAGACAGATTCTTGTCTTTCTTTCATTGGGTTTGCAATGGAAATCACAACTATTGATAAATGTGTTGCCAAACAGGCAATATATATTTACTCATTTTGGTTCATTTGTCTCCATGGAACCCATCAGAGAAAATTAATCTCCTGGCTGGAAGTATGCCACTGCCAGAGCCAAACTCCCCCAGCTTGCCTTCAGGGGATTCCTCGCCTTTCTCTGTGATTGAAGGCCTGTACTGCACTGAGCTGCACCTCATTAAATTAGCACTGAGCAGACTTCACAGAGCTGCCTCCTTTCTGACACCATGGGAGCCAGAGCTTGCTGCTGCAATGAGGAATGAGCTGCTGGATGTCATGAAAACACAGACATTTTGCTGTAAAGAGGGGACACACAGGTCAATAATTTCTGTGCCTCCCTCCCCTAATGAATCAGAAAGAGATAATGTTCTAATTTTGGTTTCAGCAGCCTGGCTTGCTTCTGCTGGTTCTAGATGACTTCTATGAACTCAGAGAAAAATCAGGCATGAGGAAAATTCTTCAACTCAGACTTGGGTCAGTGTGAAAGGCTTCATCAGCAAAGCCTACCTCTTGCCAGAGCATTCATGCACTTTGCATTAAGGCACATATTTAAATACATCTGCAGACTTTAATCCACTGATTTTGTAGAGCATGGTGGAAGGAAAGAAATGAAATGTTGGAGGCATGGCCTTTGAAAAGATACTCATGTTTGGAGGCCAACCTTTCCAAATAAAAGGAAAGCAACCTCATGAACACTTACCGGGAGCAAGGATAAGGCAAAGCAGTTCCCTGGTAATCCTGTTTCCAAATCCAAGTGTAAAACCCATTGTTTATGAGGCTGAGTAGCTTAAAGTAGCAGATAAAAACTGTTTTCACCAGTTGCTATTCAGTGTGTTGTCTGAGCTTAGAGCAGTGAAGCCCAACAGCCTGTAAGAAAAAGGATTTCAGACTAAGTGATGCAAGGATTATTTCTGGCCCTAGGAGTCTAAACTGAGCTCTTCTCATACCCTTCCTGGAGAAATGCTCGCACTTCACATGGTGGTCCAAGCAGTATGAGGGTGAGGGGCTGATTATCATCATCATTCACTCCTGAGGTCAAGCCTGCCATGGGAGAGCAGTGTCAGATCAGTCTGTCAGAGCTCTGCTGCTGGTACCAAGAAGTTCGGTGCAGCTCTCAGTGCAGCAGACCTGGAGGCCCTGCTGTTCACGTTTTGTCCCCTTCCAAGCATATCAGAGTACACCACAGAGAGCTTTAAAGGGCAGTTCTGGAGACAGAAAGCCTGTTCATGTCATATCCCACGTTAGTGTCCGGTTTGCTTTCTGCATTGCCACTCAGAGCTCCCGCTACGTATCCGAGAGGCCTGTGAAGTGAGGTACTCTGGCACTGCATTCCTCAGTCTCAGTAGGACTTTCTTCTGAAGGAGTCAACTCAGCTGCAAACAGATGTTTTCACTTGGCCTACAAACATAGCATTAGTGTGTCTCACTGCATGCTGCTGCCTCCCTGCGAGAGCACAGCTCAGCCTAGGAGGTGTGTCACAAGGAATGCTAAAGTTTTCTAGCTGTTAAACACTGTTCTCATCCAATCAGAAGGATTAGAGAGGTCTTGAACACCGTCAGAATATCCAGAGATTTATCCTTTCAACTTGTGGCATCTCCTTCTTGCAATTTAGCTATTGCATGTTAGCGCTGGTCACACCAGATCTGCTGCACAGCCAAGGACAGGCAACCAAACACTGAACCACGTGCAGGCTGTGAAAAATGAATGTGCCATGTTTACTACTACTTTGCCCAAAAGATCCAAAACTCAAAAACTTATCTTGCTGAACAGCCCAGCTGTTGCCTCTGATCCCCTTATCAGACCAGGCCTTCTGAGACTTTTCCCATCTAGCGGAAAAGAGATGAATTGTGAAGGAGTTCCTACCTTATCCAACCTGCAACAGCAATGCCTTCAGGTGGCTTCCCCTCAGCTGAACTGAACTAGCCTGTTAAACACAAATGGAAGCTAAAGAGTAGAAACAGGCATTATACATCAAAAAAGCATAACCTCACATTTAAAGAGAGAGCAAAGAAACAGCCATGGGAAGATCTTTTCTCATATCCTGGCTTGTGGCAATTACTGCCTCTCTAGTGCTCTGGGAGCCCATCTCTTTATATTACGTGAGATGACTTCTGCTGTTTCATTCACTTCCCACCAATTTACTGACTAGCAAGCAGCAACTCGAGCACTTTCTGAAGATCAGCAAAAACACATTTTTGCATTGTCTACTACTGCTTAAAAAAAAAAAAGGAAAGAAAAGAAAAGAAATAAGAGGGATCTTTCAGCAAGAGCTGGAGAGACAGCTCAGCCAGCGTGGGCTGCAGATCACTTTCGGACCTGCAACATGCCCAGCTGAATTACACTTATCTCTCTGCCTCACTGGCACACTGCTGAAGAGGCAAATTGCCCTGGTCTCAACGGGGCTGTTTACTATTCAGAAGTTAGGACCAAAGTGCTCATATTTAAGTTTTATCTTTCTCACAAAATTCCTAAGTGCTTTTGCTCAGCTAGTTTACTGCTTTCAGTAAATGGGCTACTGGAAACTAGCTGAAACTTTTAAGTCAGGATAAGGCGGCTAAGGCATCTGCACAGAAAAGGCTTCGGGCAGACATCTTTTTTTAAAAGCTTTAAACCAGTATGTTCAATTAATGGTTACATCAATTTTCAAGGTTTTTGTGATTCTTCCTCACTGGGGGAAAACAAAAATCTTTCTTTTTTAGACTCCTTTCAAAAATGTTACAGGTAGGAGCCACAGTCCTTTGGAGCCTCCTGGGGAGGAAGCTGTGAGCTTGGCTCTTCTCACCAGAGCCCTGTTGAGCACAAAGCAAACATCACACACAGGGTCTTTCCTGTGTGGTTGTAGCCAGCTTTGGTAACTCAGGGTATGTCAGCAGTGCCCCCACGCACCATGGCCAGGCCACCAGCAAGGCACAGGTCACATGCAGAAGGTTGAATCCCCAGTAACAGGTACTGGGTCCCAGATCATCCCAGGTCCCCTGCTCTTTTCTCCTAGTTCTTATCCTGAAGCACATTTGTTCAGCAATTCAGATTTTTTTGAAAGCAGAAATCTCATGCTGTACTAATAATTTCACAGGGTCAGAACCATGACACCACTAAAACACATCCAATCTGGAAGCTGGAAGGTGAGAGCCAACTTCACAGCTGCAGAGAAAAGAGCATTTGCCAAGAGACTCTGCAGTTTTGAAGAGCACTGTAAGACACAAGGAACAGGCAGGCTGAGAGGCATTCCAGCTTTGCTCCAACAACCACTGCACAGCCAGTTGCACAGAGCCCTTTCTGCTTCCTGTAACACCACACAGCAGTCTGCCTCCTGCCATGATATGTGCCAGCAGTTCCACAGAATCCATACAACCTGTGGTACCTAAAACATAAAACATTTTTTTCCTAGGAGTACATTTCTCTGAGGATGAAGACCCACCCACACCCACCTTCCCTGGCTTCCTTCAGGAAAACTATTTCAGAGACAGCTTAAATACCTGTGATTAACTACTTTCTTATCAAACCCCATTGCTTTAAGTATGTGAAAAATAGGGTATAATTTAGTCAGCACACGTAACATGCAGAACAGCTCCCTCACTAACACTAGGTAAAACTTTAATATGCAAATCATGGTCTTATGACTTTAATTACCCATTCATACCATAGTGCATTTCTTGCTGGACAAAGCCTCTATTATGGAGTGAAATATGTTGAAAGCAGATAAAAAAAATCTGTGCTGACTTTTAAAAAAAAATAAAGAGGAAATTTGCACTGAAATAAATGCTCCATAAACACGAGTTAAGAGGGATTTATTAAACAAGAAGAAAAAGATTTCTGAGGACAAAGTCAAGAAATATGAACATGCCTTAATATATGCTTATTATAATGCATCGTACACTCCCAAGGTTGTAGACACCTGTAATGTATAGCATTTGCAAGCATCTAGGTGAAATTACTACATCAAAGGGAATATAATTGGGCAATTACCAAGCTTTTTGAAAGACTGAAGTTTTATGACACAGCTACTTTGAATGCTCTTGCACTGTTCTTAGAAAGAACATTTTACAGGTCCTTTTTGACTTCCTAATGCTCCTGTATCGGGCTCCAGAAAAAAATCCCTCCTTCCTTCATGTTTCCCCATCTAATTAGAATATCATGCTCTCCCTGCATAAACAACTTTGTTTCAAAATAGATAATTGCAAACACTGAATTTCTCAATGAACAGACAAGTTCAGTTTGACAGGCCAGCTCCCATGATTTCAAATGGACAAGTTCCATTTGAAAAAAACCACACAGGAAGAGACATCAGGGGTTTCCTTCCTTCACCTAACGGGACCACGGTGCCTACGCTCCACGAGGAAGTCTGTAATAGCTTTGAAGGCCTAACTGACAGGCTATTAGTTCCATATTTCCCACATCAGCTGCTTAAATAATTAATCTGTTGACACCTCTTAATGATACTGCTGAAGGTTCAGATTTCTGAAGGTGCTTACTAGCTGCCCAGAACCCTGCTGTAGAGGTCCTGTGGGAAGCCAGCAACCAAAGGGTTAAAGCTGGAGACGAGGAGTGTACACACACAATAATTTTAACTAGCCCTCGTTTAGGCCTGCTTAACAAGCATAGCAGATCATTTGTGACACAACCTCAAGCAAGTAAAAAACCCCAAATGAATTTGATGCATTCCTATATGGCATGGCTAAGCAGAGGGGCTTTAGCAAGTTCAAGGAGAAATGTGAGAAGGCAAATGGGGTTAAACAGCTTAGATGGCAGCTGTTCTTGTCCCTGAAAAGAAAATGTGTTCAATTATTCATGTTCAGCTTAAACTAACAATGAAGCCAGCTTCAACAGAGCAATTCTTCTGCATTATTCATACCACGGAGAGAGCAGGGTCTCTGCAATGAGGTGTTTTGCAGATGGATGAAGCCTACAAATGGTTCAGAAGCTGGGCTTGTTCACAAACTCAATGGAGAGAGAGAGTGTGTGTGATATTTAAATATAAAAAGTATCCACTGAATGCTCCTGTGAGCAAATAGATAAGGCTTACATCATCTGGAAGCTAGAGAGTCTTAGAAACATTATTGTGGCAAATTTTAAACCACCACAGAACGGGTTGGAAGGGACTTTGAAGCTGATCTAGTTCCAAACCCCCTGCCATGAGCAGGAACACTTTCCACTACACCAGATTGCTCAAAGCCCAACCCAACACTTCAGGGATGGGACACCCACAACTTCTCTGGACAACCTGTTCCAGTGCCTCAGCACCTTCACAGTAAAGAATTTCTTCCTGTTATGTAATCTAAAACAAACCTCTTTCAGTTTAAAGCCATTTCCCTTGTCCTATCACCACACGCCCTTCTAAAATGTTCCTCTTCAGCTCTCTTGTAGTTCCCTTTAGGTACTGGAAGGTGCTGTAAGTTCTCCCTAGAGCCTTCTCTTCTCCGGGCTAACAACTGCAATTCTCTCAGCCTTTCCTCATAGGAGAGGTGTTCCATCCCTCTGATCATCTTCATGGCCTTTCTCTGGGCTCATTTGAGCAGGTCCGTGTCCTTCTAAAGTTGGATGCAGAACTCTGGGGTGTCACCAGAGCAAAGCAGAGGGGCGGAATCCCCTCCCTCAACCTGCCAGCTGCACTTTTGATGCAGCCCAGGATACTATTGGTAATTATCATCAGGAAGAAGCAATGCAGTTCACATCTCAGGTGTCTGGTCATTGTATCTGTTATTCTGCAGGACACGCCAGAGAAAAATCCACTTAATGTAGTGGTTATTGCAACACAACAGGGCTTTTGTGGTCACTTATGCTCAGCTGAAGGGACAGAGGTTCTCAGTTTCTCCAAACACCCCAGCTAGCCTTCAGAGCAGCTTCAGCAGACAGCTGCATGTCTTTGCTATGTCTCTCAAGGAATTCTAACAGCTGAGTTCTTCTAGCTGTCAACAGCTGGACAAACTGCTCAGGTCTCTGAAAATTACATGGAAGGGCAGGCAAGGTTGCACACCTGCAAAGGAAATTCTTCAGAGGTTATTTTGTGAGTAAGAATTTTAAAGAAGTCTGCAAGTATCAAGTCACTTGCTCACGACCGCGGAGCAGAGCTCTCCTGCAACGATTACAGGGTCCTGCTCGATGGGAGCACCACTCATTCCTGAGTGCTTCATCACTCCATCACCCAAAGCAGGCCCTGCACCTATCACAGCCATCCCTTCCATCCCTCTCCAAACTCGGTGTTCTACAGAGTAACGTCCTACATGGATGCATCCATTAGACCTCAAAGTTCCCTACAAAAGTTGTCTGGTTTAGGCACAGAGTGTAACAGAGAATGGGCTGCAGAAGCACAGTAGGACTCTGAGCAAGCCAGACTGAGCCCTGTTCTGCAGGCAGACGCTCTGAAGTGCTGCCAGCAGAGCTGAGAGGACAGTTTTTCAGGGAACCTCAGATGATATCCCTCAAAGTGGCATAGACTGTGATGGCTTCCTTTCATTCCAGCTGATTTTTCCAAACACCGTCACAACTCTGCATGAGAAACCCGGCCTCCATTTCTAGTCTGAGGAAAGCAGCTGTATAACAAAGCCTGATCAGTAAATCCCACCACTCTTTGCAAGCCAATACAGCCTCTCTGGGATATGCCATTACATTTATTTATAACCATAGGTGTGCAAACTCAGCTACGGATACATATCTGAGGCAAGCAAAGAGCTCTGAACTCCAGAAAGGAAGGAAATGTGGATGAAAACAGATCACTGACTACAGTCATGTAGGGCTGGGCATCAACACAGCCCTCGAGGTGCATGGAGAAATGTAAGTGTCCCACCATAAATAGATATCCAAACCAGCGAGCTCTCAAGATAATACCTGGCATTGCAATGGAGAGAGAACAGTGCCAGCCTGCAATGACACATCAGACCACAGATGACAGCAGCTCCCTTTGGTACCTCATGTTCTGTGAAAGACCAGAGTCAGAGATGGTACAGGCCTGTAATCCAGGGCGGGGATCTTAAGCTGACCTCCTGCAGGCAGTGGATGCCCGTGCACAACCAACAAGGCACAGCAGAAACCTTGCACTGCCTCCTCTGCATTGCGCAGCTCCAGGGAACACCCCTGCGCACACACTTTCAGTGACTGGTGTCACAGGGCAAAGCTCATTTACCCCGTCTCAGCCTCATCCATGTCACATAATCCCTTATTCCTACTCAGTGGTCTGTACAACCACACTTCCCACCAGCTCTGAAGTTGTTCTTCTAGAACCGCTTTATTTCAGAGGCTGAAGTTCGCCCTCTGCAGAGCAGACCTAAAACGTCTGTGGAAATTTCTGCATCCAGCCCAAGCCCAGTCTTCGGGATGCAAAGCACTTTCAGAGTGAGAGCCAGGATTTTAATCAAGATTTAAGTCACAGACCTCATGCCCTCCCTGCAATTAGTCACCCCATTAACCAATTATCCTCACTGCTGGGAGCTGGAACTCGATTTTTAGCCAGACTTTGTCTCACTTCAGGTGCCAACCACTGTGCACCATGATTTCCTCTTGGGTTAGAGAGCCATCTAGCAGTGGACTCCTCGCTTTGCAGACTCCAACAGCACATTAATCCTTTTTCATATAAGCACACTAAGCATGGATTTTGCTACATACGTTTTCCTGAATTAACCTCGAACATTTTCTGAACCTTTCCAGACCTCCTCCACCACCAATTACCCCTTCTGAAATGTAGGCAACATAGACTGATGAAATAAAAGCATTCAGGGACTTAAGAGGTGACAGCATTACTGTTTTACAGGTTATCATTTTACTGACTTGTTAATTGCAGGATTGCCTCTCACTACCCAAACCAACTGATTTTCAGAGCTTTATGCATTTTCATATTGTATGTTCCCAGCATGCTACATGGCAGATTGACCTTTCCCTATGCTTTTGTTGGAATTGCAGTATTGTGGATGGGTTTTCAACATTCCACCTGAAGTTTGTGTAAGATATTTTATGGAAAATGTTTTATTGCCAAGAGGAACCCAAGCTAAACATAGCAACATCCTGTCTTTGCATGTGTACTGCAGGAAAGAGCACACCCTTCCCTCAGGGCTTATAGACCTGGCTGCTCCTCCCCACCAGCCTTGGCATAAACCACAGCACTGAAACACAGTGGCAGAGAATGACGTGTCTGGAACAGAGGCTTTCATCCCCCAGCAGAACGCACACTTGTTTTAGCAGCATGATTGCAATAGCAGGAGAGTAAGCACCAGAGAAAGAGGAAAAGGAGAAGGAAAAAATAAGCCAAGATCCAGAACAGAGCTGAGCCCTCGTGCAGTGAGAACATGGTCAAATACTTATGTTTTGCAGATGTGTTTGTCAGACAAGTGACAGGCCCCAGTCTGGCTTTATTCCTATCTTTGAAGACTCATTGATGTAGGTAACCCCAGACTTGCACGAGCCAAAATCTGCCCTTGAGCATTTAAGAGGTATTTCTGACAATACACCAGTCCTCAGGCAGGCACAGACCTGATATGAACAGCAAAGCAGAGGGTAATGCAGCTCATCCACTTCCACACTTCTCCACATCCCTGCTTCCTCCACTACCGGAGACAACACGAGCTGGCAACGCTGCCACAGAGGAGAAGGGGACAGTGACTGTAGAAAAGCAAACTCATTATGGCCCCACAGTCAGAAGGTCAGACGTGTAATAGGCATCCAAGACACAAGTTTGGGCTACTCTGACCTCAATTTTATTATTTATTTTAACAAAGAAAGATTCTAGGCCTTGATTTTTTTAAGGACAAAATGGATACTATGATGGAAGATCATGGGTGCAGGAAATAAAAATATTATTGTAAAATTAAAAAATATGTAGGGTGATGTTTAAGATGCTCAGAAGCAGGGTTGGTTTTTTTGCTGATGGAGGTGATGCTCCTAATGTCTTTGCTTTCTTTGTTTTAGCTAATATTGTTACTACAAACACATCTGTATCCCAGCTCTTTTGGATATGCTTCTTCCTACATCTGGCTTATTAATGGAATAATTAAAGTCCTTCAGATCACTAACAGGCCACAAGATCCAGGGATCACTTCTGCCCCTGTGATTCACCTAATTGCGCAGTCTTCTTGCAAGTATGAGCTACTGAACTTCCTTCTATGCTGAAAGGAAAAAACCCCACAGTTTACACAGAAACAACAGTTCTCTCTTCTCTATAAAGCATCTTTTCTTATTTGGAGGAGCTCACATAACAGAGGTTAATGCCTCAGCATCTTTTAAGGAAAAACACAGCAATTTCCAGTGGCCTTTCCAAGGGACAGCTCTGCCTGTCCAGGTGCACACTCACTGCCTGCCCGTGCAGCCCAGGCAGGGCCAAGACTTTACCCCTGCCATCAGCTGTGCACTTCACCCCACTCACCTCCATGCAATCACAGAACAGTTTGAGTTGGAAGGGACCTTCAAAAGTAATCTAGTCCAGCCCTGCCCTGCAATGAACAGGGATGTCTTCAACGAGATTGGATGCTCAGAGCCCCATCTCACCTGGCCTTGAATGTTTTCAGGGATGGGACATCCATGCACCACTTTGAGCAACCTACTGCACTGTTTTACCACCCTCATTGTAAAGAAAGGATTCATTTTATAAATTTACCCTCTTTTAGTTTAAAACTATTGTCCCTTGTCCTGTTGCAACAGGTCCTCCCAAAATGTTTGTCCCCATCTTTTTAACCAGTCCCCATAAGTACTGAAAGGCTGCTACAATATCTCCCCAGATTCTCCCTTCTGCAGTCTGAACAGCCCCAACTCTCAGCCTTTCCTCATAGGAGAGGTGCTCCAGCCCTCTGATTATCCTCATTGCTCTCCTCTGGACCTGCTCCCACAGGTCCATGTCCTTTTTATGTTGGGGGCCCCAGAGCTGGATGCAGCACTGCAGGTGCGGTCTCACCAGAGCGGAATGGAGGGGCAGAATTCCCTCCCTCAACCTGCTGGCCACGAAGCTGCTTGTTTCCCTGGATTAGCATCACTGTTTTCCCAGCAATCGCGATCCGGAGGCACCATCTAGTGGCGTCTAGGAAACCCAGGCTTTCATTAGTTACGGGTTCTGAGACCTACAGAAGCAGTTCGTGTCATCTGCTAAGTGTGCACCCTCCACCTCCTTCCAGACAGGGAAGGAAACCTAACACAGAGTAGACAGGAAGCCCTGCAGAAAGAGGTTTGACAAGCAATCACTCACCAGAGTCACAGACGGGCTCTAGACTAAACTAAGCTTCCTAAAAAGACTCAACTGGGTGTTCAGTTGAGGGAGACCGGCACCGGGATGTAACTCCTGGACCCTGCCCTGGCTTCCAGAGCCACAAATGGTGCTCCTAGACCCAAGATCTCCCTTGTCAAGATGAGGGCTTGCAAATAAGTGGGATTCTCATACCAGATCCTGACACCAAAACACAGGCAGTTTTGTCAAAAGGAGCAACTCCATTTGATAATGAGGCCATTTAATGCAAATTCAGTATGAAGACCATATGACTCCTACTGTTTTTAAAGCCTCAACTTTTCCCCTTTAACAGCTACTTGTGTTCCTCATCCTATTCCTCTTCAGGAAAGCCAAAAAACCAGATACTGATACAAAGTAAGAAACTGCACCTCACCTAAGACTTAGTATTTGCAGTTTATGTTTAGTTATAAGCACTCAAACAAGTTACCTTTTCCCTGCATCCAAAGCACTCCACACAACAGGCTTTTTAATCCCCATTGCCTTTGCCTTTTATAGCCGTGGGTATTTCACATACAAGCCTTCTTGAGCTGAAGAAAACATACTGCTCTATAATTACACGACCCTGCACGGTACTGGAAACAAAGTTTTCACACTTAGTTGTTTACATATGGTGTTCTCATATCATCCAGGGACAATAATGCCCAGCTTCTTTCAGTAATGCTTGAGCCAAGAAAAGGGTGAAGAGTTTTCTTGCAGGCATTTGCCTCACTTTGTGTCTCAGCGCAGAGCTGAGCTGGTTTTGTGTGCATACATCTCTGAGTTCTCTGCCACTTTTCCCCTCTCAGTGGTTTACCCTTTTCTGGCACTGACATTTCGTACAGTCAGCTACCAGCACTGTTACTCTGGCCCTTACTCTCCATACAAAGAAGAAAGCAGCTCCTTCACTCTTTATATTGTCTCTCCAAAGACACTTTCATCCTGTGGACGTATTTATTTAAGGAATATAAAAATAAATGGCATTTCCTCACCTGTAACAATGAATGTAAATTTTAAATTTCTTTTCAGTGTCCTCTGCAGATTCTGCACTAGAAGCACTCTCCCAGGTTCATTAGGCTTTTGTCAAGAAATGTTCCAAAATTATTGAACTATCAGGGTAACACCACAGCCACACTTTGACCTGCCTTGAGTCAGACTGGCCTCCCTACTAGAGCCTGCAAGGAGCCCTTCAGAGTCAGGCATTGTGACCAGCAAGGGCAGGATCACACCACAGTCAGACTGGGAGGAGCACAGAGATTCTGGATGGTGCCAGTGTGAGAGCTGAGCCCAGTGGCTGGCTCCAAACTTGAGACAGGAGGAAGACAGATTATGGAATGGGAGCTTATGACTCTGACTCCATCTTTGGCTTCTTGACAGGCACTAGTACGGCTTTCACCTCCACACCGGCAGGGATCATGTGTCTGCACCATCGTTATGCTGGGAGCCCTCTTTTGGTATTAAACTGTGGTCAAAAGCAGAGCTACTTCAGCAACTGTAGTGTCAAAAATAATAAGGGTATATTTTTAATTCAGATTGAAAAAAACCCCAAATCCTACAGATATTCCTATAGGATGGCAAAGTACAGGCCCAGGATTGCCTCCCCTATTTTTCTGCAAAGGAGTTGAAATAGTTGGGCTGATTCTGTCAGGAGTATATTCAGCCAGAGGCAGGTACCCACCATGGAAAACAGCAGCTTAAACAATTTATTGATGCTGAAAGCAACAGAAGGCATGCAGATAAGAATGTCAAGAAACCTTAACCATAGCTGTTACCTCCTGCACAGCCTATAATTAGATACCAGGGTATACCTTATACATACTTAAGATCCAAGCCAGAATACATTTTGCTTATTTTTCCATCTCTGCATTCCCATCTGGGCTCTTTGTGTTGATGCTTGCCAGCTTTCTGACAAAGCAATATATCCATGGCTGATAGCTGATAGGAACCATTGTGAAATATGTTTGCTTCAAAACCAAAATGCTATTAATTTTTTTCTCTAAATAAGTGCTGAGAACAGTAAGGTTTAATTTCCTGCCTCCCCCCTTTGCTGACTTCTCTTGTTAACCTCAATTTATTTTTTCACCTCAGCCTGTAAAAGAGCTTTACAAACCATGGTGTTATTTCAAAACTTATTTTTCATTCTGGTGCCTGGCTTGGGAAGACATCAGATTGAGTATTCTACATTTGTTTTCAAAAAAAGACCCCTTTTTGATGCCTAAGCACACCCTGAGAAGCTTGACTTGAGACAGCCATTTTTGGACACCATGTCTAGCAAAGTGCTGCTCAGATTCTTATGTCTAAGGGATGACTCTGGCCCTTCTTGGATGTCAGGAAACACAGCCCCTGTTTCAGGACACGTTTTCAGTCCTGCTCTTTAACCCTTCAGTAGGGAAGACCCAGAAGGTGTGTGTGGGCAAGGGTTGCTCCTGTGCACACACATCCCACAGTGCCCTGGGCGCTGCATTTGCAGATGAGGGCAAAGGGAGAATCTGGCTGGAACATGCTTGTACCTGCCTATCCCGAGCGGGGATGCTGGCCTGAAAGTGCCTTGGGGAGCCCATACAAGAAGTGACATCCTATTACCAAGTCAGCGAGAGCAAAATGGCATCAACGCTCACAGGCTTGGGAAAGCGCGTGGTGGCCAGGCTGGGAGGAAACCCACGCTACCCCCCACTAGAACAGCAGGCATCAGGCTGGCTCTCATTTCTTCTTCTGTCTTTTAACAACTCACTTTGGGTAGCATAGGCTTGAAAGAGAGAATTTGAGTGGCTGATCAAGTGGTACTGCTTTGTGGCTGAAGGCTATCAGATGAGACAAGATGATACAGTGCTATGGTAATGCAAGCACTTCTTTTTCAAGTGTCTGCATCACGAAGCCATTTTACCTGTCTTGGGTCTCTCAGAGAGCTGGAACAGTAGAACAATGCTAAAAGGCATCTGAAAAAGTCACTGCACCTAGAAAAAAACTGCAGTGCTGTTTTGGGATAGTAGCAGAGAGTACAGCAGGAACTAACTTGATATTCCGCTCACAACCTGCTAAAAAGCCAGTGAGCACATAGAAGATCTGACTGAGCATTTTCCCTCTTTATGTGACCTAGTGTCAGGCACAAAGTTCAGAGAAGCACACCATGCCAGTGAAGATGGATATTTCCACGCCAGCCATAACAGTACAGAAAACCCCCTCAGCACCTTCAATAAAAATCAGTAGATCTGTGCCTACACTGAGCCATAAGCTTTCATCTAACATGGAAAACCCAGAACTACCTAAAGCAAGCAAAGACTGTGTTGAAGGACAAGACTGCCCTCTCCCATTTCTGAGAAAATCAAAGTGGTTTTAAGGTTGCTTCACACTTGATAGAAGAATTCTGCAGCCAGACCCCAGCCCAAGAGCTCTGCATGACCCACAGAAGGACAGAGCTGCTGAGTTTGGAAGGTGCCTCTGCAGATGGTTTTGTTCAGCCTCTCTGCCCAGACCAGAGCAGAAAAGTTTCTCGGGGCCATGCTTGATTGTGTTTTGAGCATCTCAGAGGGTAGAGACTCCACCACCTCTCTGGGCAATCTGTTCCAGTGGCCAACCACCCTCACAACAGTGGAGTACAGCAGAGTAGGGTCGAGGTTCATTTGGAAGGGACCTACAACACTCATCTAGTGCAGGGGCAGGGTGTGGGCCATGTGTCTCACATGGCAGATGCTGACCTCTGCTGGGATGAAGCAGTTGTAGGGCTGCCTGTAGGAGCTGCTGAGCACAGCCAGAGTGAGTTCTGATGACACCACCTGGCAGGCTTTATCTGTGACACAACTTCTGTTGAAGCACCGTCACCAGGCTCTGGATGTGATTATTTTGATGAATAACATTCATACATCACCTCCCTGCTGGAATTTAATTGACATAAGGAACAGAACATGGAAGAAGTCTGTGCTGCACAGTGACCCAAAGATATATGGGGGCTTTCTTACAAGCTCTGGTGAAAAATGGGAGAATAATAACACCTATTTCGCAAGGTATTTGACTTATGGGCCTATAACTCTTAAGTCTTGGCAAACGTGTTCCAGAATGAATTGGAAATATGAGAAATTTACTGCACACTAAGCATTCTCCCCCTAATGAAAGCAGTGGGGCTTCCCACACCTCCTATTGCCTCCTCCTGCCATTCATCACCAAGCAGAGGAAAGACAGAAGCTCCAAAGCACATAGGTAGAAATATGATCCTGACACCAGGTTTTACACCTTGATCTACCCCGTATTTCAGCAAAGGCTGCTTTACACCATCAGCCTATCTATCAGTCCAGTTCACATGATAGAGGATGCAAAGAGGAGGGAAGAGACGGGATGTCAGGAAAGGTCTGTTTCTGAGGTGTGAGGGAGGAGTAATTTGGGCAAAGCAGTTTGTAACTGTGGTGCAGGGCTGCTGTTGGTTAGGGGCTGAGGTGACTCACATCCCAATTATTCCTGCTAGCCAAAAGCACAGGATATGAAGCCCCGTTCCTTTTGCTGCTGCTGCTACCACCACTGGCTCCTCAAAGGGGCTTCAAACCTTGCCCTGTGTTCCAGGGATGGTGCCCAGCCAAGCTGGCTGGGTCTAGAGAGGAGAAAGGTCTGTGCTGGGAGACAGCCAAGAAAAGTGGTCTGAAAAAGCTCTGTGAAGGCATTTAGAGATGGAAAAACTATAGATACCTCTTAGGAAATTGGAATCAGTAAAAGTAAGATGTGAGGCCATAGAGAGAGGAACAGAGCGAAAAGGTGAGCGAGTGCAGGCAGAACGAAGATTTGTTTGCTCTGAATTAATGAAGTATTTTGTCTTCACAGATCCAAAAGACTATAAAGTTTCAGTCTGTGCTTGTTTTTAACGCTTATTATTTCTTGCCTTTATAGCAGGAGGCCTTTATAGCTTGACAGCAGAAATAAAGCAGTCTACCAGAAAACAAGCGAGGCGTGAACTGCGGTAAGAACAAGGGAGATGTGTTTACCAGGCAGGATGAAAACGTAAGTAATTAGCTTACAACAGGCAGAGACTGCTCAATCAAAAGGCAACATGATGCACAGAAGACCTTTACTGATGGACACATAAGAAACTATTTCAAGGAGATCAAATTTAAACTCAGCTAACAAGAATTTAATGATGCTGTCATTAGTAATTCATATAGCTCTTACAAAAGACATCACTTGCATTATCCAAACTTTTCCAAACCATTTTATTATTCATAAACTATTCATCTGGCCCTTTGCAGTGAACCCCAGGCTGACTGGAGATGGTTAATGAACATCCTGTTCAGACTTACTGTGGATGAGAGACGGCCTTAGGCAGAGTCACAAAAGCAACTCTGTGATCGTAAAAAAGATTTTTTCAGCTGAAAAAGAAGTGTGGATGAAGGTCAAAACATAGGTCAGGATGTAGAAGTTAAGAGACTCTCAGTTCTGATCTATCAACATTCCGTTTGATGCTCAGTAAAGTATGATCTCCGCGTGTATTCATTTCAAAAGCTGAAATAATGGTAATAGTTTCTTAATTCAAAAGGCCACTGTCATGACTAATCACAAAAAATATTTATAGAACACTATCAAATTCTTGGGCATAACACATCAGAGAAATGCAAAGTATTGTTTACAATCACAGAGAAAAGTCTATGTTGAAACTATCAAGGCTGAAAATTCAAGCATTTGAAAGCTGGAGATTTTAAAAACTAAGGGTATAGCTAGAATTTTAGTTTGGCTTCTCTATTTGCATGTACAATCACAGAATCATTAAGGCCAGAAAAAACCTCCAGAATCATGAAGTTCAACCTTTGAATACCACCACGCCAACTAAGCCAAATTGTGAAGTGCCACGTCTACTCATTTTTTGAGCACTTCCAGGGATGGTGACCTTACCACTTCCCTGGTGAGCTTGTTCCAACGTTTAACCACTCTTTCAGTGCAGAATTTTTCCTAATTTTCCTAAACTTGAACATCCCCAGTGCAACTTGCAGCCACTTCCCCTCATCCTGTCACTACTTGCCTGGGAGAGGAGGCCAATCCCCACCTGGCTACAGCCTCCTTTCAGGGAGCTCTGGAGAGTGATCAGGTCTCCCCTGAGCCTCCTTTTCTCCAGGCTAAACACCCCCAGCTCCCTCAGCTGCTCCTCACAGGACTTGTGCTCCAGACCCTTCCCCAGCTCCCCTGCCATTCTCTGGACACGCTCCAACACCTCAGTGTCCTTCTTGTAGTGAGGGCCCCAGAGCTGGACACAGGATTCAAGGTGGGGCATCACCAGTGCTGAGTACAGGGGGATAATCCCTGCCCTGGTCCTGCTGGCCACACTATCGCTGGTACAGGCCAGGATGCCATTGGCCTTCTTGGCCACCTGGGCACACGCTGGCTCATGTTCAGCTGCTGTCAACCAGCACCACCAGGTCCTTTCCTGCTGGGCAGCTTTGCAGCCACTCTGCCCCAGCCTGTGCATGGGGTTGTTGTTACCCAGGTGCAGGATTTGGCACTTCATCTTGCTGAACTTCACACAACTGGCCTCATCCCATCAATCCAACCTGTCCAGATCCCTCTGCAACACCTTCCTACCCTCCTGCAGGTCAACACTTCCACCCAACCTAATGTCATCTTCAAACTGACTGAGGGTACACTTGATCCCGTTGTCCAGATCATCGATGAAGGTATTAAACTGGACTGGTCCCAGAACTGAGCCCTGGGGCACAGCCCTCGTCACTGGATTTAAGTCCATTCACCACAACTCTCCGGGCTCCAGCAGAGTGCTACAAGGTACACTGCAACCACGACAAGTCATTTCAGGACAGCGTGTGGCAGCAGCAGAGCGAATGCTCTCCCTCTGTCGACACACACATGCAAGGCACCACGTACATACAAAGGGGACAGACTCACTCATGGGGATGTGAGCAGAGCTGGCCAAAAGTCTAAACAGCCACAACCCCCAAACTTTTCCACAGACAAAGAATTAAGTATTTAAGGGTGTGTGATAAAAAATGATGCTGGAAGTATCCACCCTGGGTATGTTACACCTACAGAAAGCAACACAACATTCAGTAGTGTTGAATACAGTGACTGGTAGCACTTTGGCATTCAACTTTGTTAGAATTTGTTTTTTACTAATTCATCTTAATGCTGCTTTTCCTTCTATTGGATCACTTCTTTTGCCATGTTTGTGGCATCCCATACTGCTGCTTTTTGATTTCTATATTTCTTCTACTCCTTTCATCCCTTCTGGTTGTCCTTCCTCCTTTTTCTTTTTGCTTTCTCCTCACACACACTTCCAGTTTTTCCTCAAAAAAACCTTTCTCCTCTCTTTTCCTCGTATGCATTTCTTCTTTACTGTGTTATTTTCCTGTAATCTCTGCAAGAACCCCATGAATGCCCTTCCACTTCCACAGCCCAATACCGTCAGTTGAAAACCAATTTAACTGGCAAGAACTGAGGCAACAGATTAGCATAACTTTGATTACAAACTGCACGATGAAACTGAGAGAAGATCCAAACTAAGAGAGGAAGAGACAACAGATAGCAGAGGCCAAGAGGGTTTGTGATTACCAGGGAGCTCAATGAAGCATCTACCTGCAGCCCTGGCAATCGTGCAGCCTGAATGGCTGTGTGGCAGCCTGTGCAAACTACAAGGAGACTGCCCAGAGCTCTGCCTCTTCTTCCTCCTCGATAAGATTTCTGTAAGGAATTACCCAGAGGAAAGTTAGGCTCCTGGAGAAAAAATACAACTCAAAGTCGAGTGTGTAGTGAACAAACTTGATAAGAAATATTGCAGGGGAAATGAAATTTCAAAGAGAGAAATGGGTTAGTGATAAACCTCTCACACCCAAGCAAATTTTTCATGTCAATTAAGCTTGGGATAGGTCTATTAGGTTTCATCAGACTTACAACACTGTACATGAGATCAGAATTGTCCTATGGTATTTTAAATATTATCCTCTCGTCCCTGCACTGTTCTCCCTACAGCATGAAAGTGTCTGTCTAAAGGACAAGAGTCACATTTGCACGACCCAACTAACAGGATTCAAAGTGTGCTAATGATCCAAGCTGTCGCATTTGGCATTTTGAAAGGGCAATGCTAGGATCTGAGATTATGGGCACAAAGACAGATTTAAGCAAATCAAATTCTCACAAATATTCCCATATAGCCCACTAGCTTGAATTACAATGTTTCCAGAGATGACATTTAACTATAGCATTTGGAGCAAAAGGACATGCCTTCCTAAGACAACTTTTTCTTTGTCTTCCTGAAATGATGTTCTCTCCCAGGACAGAGGGATAGAGAGCCCACTGCGATAAATGAAGTGGAAACCTCAGTTAAAAACATCAGGTTGTTTCACATAGAATTAAACATTCCTTTTTTTAGAAGAGTACTGACTTTTGTGCAGGCAGAGAAATGAAACTGGGTCTGAGATAAAACATTGATTACACTGGGCCACCCACAGAATTGTCCAGGAACTACAACTGCAATTTAGATTCATAGCCTGTCTTAACTCAGCTTACTTTAGGCATGCAAGTCACTAGAGAGCACCACAAAGTGTATTTACATTCCCAGTCTTACATGCCCTTCAGCCAAGCCCATTGCAGAACTCTTGTCTTTCAATCATGAGCAAAGTTTCTGTCAACTGTACAAGCTAACCCAGCTGTGCTATATACAGTTTTATTTGGTCTGGCTGTGGAGATAGGAATTAGTTCATTTGGCTCATTGAAAATCCCGATTGGCTCAGTTTCCCCCAGAGCATTTCCTCAATAACCTGCGTAAAAGATGTTGCAATCACTACTTAAAGTACCTGCAACTTTATGGTGTCTGCAGATGATCCAATCATCCGAGATGTAAATGATGTAAAGAGCTTGGGACACCCTGATCTAGAGAGGTGTGCTGTCCCTGTGCCACAATGCATGTAAGACAGACTGACAGGCAGAGGGACTGAACCTGATGCCCTTTTCTTTTTCAGGGAGAAGAAACTGAGACAAGACTCTGCAAAGACTTCCATGGTCAGCACATCTCGAACCCCATTTCTGAGTACTTCCCCATTCCCACAAAAAAGGCTCCAAGCTATCTGTTCTCAAAAGACTTGGCTGGCAAAACTTAGTCTTCTCCTTTGCTTCCACCACAAGAAGCAGCAGCACAAACTCCCCTGGTTACCTCCTCCCAGAAACATCCTCCTCGTCCTGGCATGGAAGTCTCCAAAGGTGACAGGTATGGGACTGCCACCCCCTGGTGGGTACAACTCTCAAAGGCCTTAATGTCACAACTTCTGTCCTCTGGCCTGAGTAAATGGGAAGTGAAGGAAGCACGATGCTCCATGAACTGTTGGGCATAAGCACAAAAGCTCTGAAGTTCATTTTGCCATCTCCACGCTCCAGGATGGGCTTCCCAAGTTACCAGTTATTGGAGAGAAAGCAGGCCCACACTCCCAGAGGGACGGATGTTCAGTCCTTGGGTCCTTTGCTAAGGATGTCTCTCGGTTAACCTTATCTGCAACCATAATGTCAGCCTGACGTATTACTGACCCTCCTCCAAGTGTTTCCAATGCATCCTCGGAGATTTCGCTGCCTGATACAGACGCTCACCTTGTTTGAGTTGTTAAGCCAGTTGTAACTGCTATGAGGCACTCGGGAAGGTGACTGATACTTTCCAGGAGTCTCTAGTGGCAGAACAGCGGCTATAATTAACCATAACTTGTTTTCCCTCCTTCTCCCCCTTGCTCTCAGAGTGAACGCAGCAATGCGTATCATAAGTGTGTGCACTGAAGTGTGACTCCAGATGAAACTGTTGTCTTTGCTGAAAACAAAAACCAACCCCAAATGTAAAACGGGCAAATAAAGTTTCAGATAAAACCAAAAAAATCATCATACTCATTATTTCTCCAACAGCGTTATTTTCTGTTCCCCGAGGAACAGCTGTTTTAAGACTAGATTAGTATCACTCTACTGATGACCCTGCAGAGTAAAGTTTCAAGGCAGCAGCTTCTCAAGTTCTACACAATTTACCATCTATATTTTTGTTGTTGCTGCCAAGCATCTTTGCAAGTGCAAAATAATGCTGCTCATTCCTGATCAGCATGAGAGGGATCTCCCATCTGATTCCCCAGGCACCCACATCACACAGACAACCATGGAAGGGAAGCTAAGCTGAAAGTAGTGTAGAAACAGCAAAATGCAGTGTCTGAAATGCAATATGGAAAGAGCACTAAAGACTCTTCTTCGGGTTGTTGGGGATGTGAGCTCTATTCTTACTTAACGTGATGCGTCTAAAGGCAATGGGCCTGTGCCCTTCAGGGAGTAGTGTCCCAGGAACTTAGGCAAGAGCAGAAAAAGTCATTAATCAGTACACTGTAAGTAAAACAGAAGAAGTTTTCAGCTTCCTGATTCTTTCCATCCAACGGGCTCCTGCCCTGTTCATCCAGCATTTTACACTGCAATGGTTAAAGTTTGCTAGCTGACTTGTTAAAAACACTTGCTAGCATTTCCACACAGTTTCTAGCACAGTACCAATGATGTTCTTTACACAGAGGGACAATAACTTTCGTACTGAGAGAGAGAAGAGGAAGCAAAGGCCACTACTACTCCCACAGGAGAAAAATAAGTGGGGAAAAGTGTCATATACAAAGGGGTGAAGTTGGACCCTGCCCAGCTGCCACCAGAGGAGCAGGAAAGCACAATTGCTGTTAGGCTATGTATCATAAAGAGGGAAGGAGAGACTGAAGAAGAGGACAAGAAAGCCGGCAAAGTCTCCCCGTCTGCCCATCATCACCCACTCGGGGCAGCAGCCAGCAGAGGGCAATGCCAGCCTATGCACACACCACTCCAAAAGCAAACAGGGTGGCCCTGTCTGCCAGCCGGTGTCCCAACACTGTCTGAAAACTGTGAATTAAATAGGATATTTCCCCTTTGCAGACCTGTGGCACTCTAGCACTGATTGTGCTTGCTCTCTTACTGATGCAGCTCTGAACAGTTCTGCGTGCTGTGGCATGGGGAAACGGGGACCTGGAAGGACCTGTCTGGCCCATTCAATACAAAACCTTTTTATTTTTCATCAGCCTCACAGCTGTGCAATTGGCTTTCCTGAACCACTCGCTATGCACAATGGTTTGAGCTATTATCTGCTGCCTTTCAGCTATGAGGCAGGTAAACGATAAGCAGTTTTGTGCCGCACGATTTCTCTGTACTTTAAAGCATGCCTGGTTGAGCCCTTGACACTGGGCTGTGCAGCTTGACATCCTTAATGCCTTCCAGAAAGGTGCCACACAGAACTGCAGTCCCAGCTAACAGGGCACAGAACGGAGGTGGGTGTGAACTCACTCCCCTCGGAGCTACAGCCATGGTCATTCTTTCAGGCTGTTGCCTCTCCTGTCAGTTGTTCCTCAAAGCAAAGCAGCTGAGTTCTGTACTGTTGCAAGGATTTTCAGGCATTACATACTAAAACAGTGTCTGTGTACGACCAGAAACTTCAGGCCATGGCAAGATGGACTGCTTTATGTAGTGATAGGAACAGAGCACAACCAAGAGAGACAAGGGCAGCGATGCTGGTGCGCAGAGAGAGCACTTTAAAGAGCAGGGGAGTGCCTGGGCTTGCTGGACTCCCAGAAGGAGTTGGGACTGAGGTGCCAACAGGGAAGCAATTCAGGCAGGTGCTTGGACAGAGCAGGGCTGTGACAGGTGAGAGCTGCAGGAATTTCTCTATGGGTTGGATGAGTTTAAATAAATCAAATAATTGGGTTGGAAAGGAGCTTAAAAGGTGTTTAGTTCTAGTTCAAACCCCCCTGCCATGGTTTGGGACACCTTCCACTAGACCAGGTTGCTCAAAGCCCCATCCAACCTGGCCCTGAACAGTTCCAGTGATGAGGCATCCACAACTTCTCTGTGCAGCCTGTTCCAGTGTCTCACCACCCTCACAGTTTGCATAACCTCTGTTGAGGCTATGCACTACTGGGAAGAGCTTGGCTCCTTTAAAAGCTTCTCCTGGACACAAGGGGGCTGTACTTAGGATGAACATGCACACCTTGTCACCTCCTCCAAGTCACTGATAAAGCTGCTAAACAGGACAGTGTCAGGAAAGACCCCTGCACTGCTCCACTTGTCTCTGGCCTCCAGGTGAAGTACGATCCATTAACTAGTTCATTGCACCAACCGCTCAGCAGAGGCTGGCCCACAGGAACAGGGGCTTCATACCCTCAGGTGTCTGGTGAGGATGCTGGGGCAGCCCCTTACCCATTTCCTTCCTCCCGTTTCCTTACCTTTCTCACCAATCTTTTCTGGAGGGTGAAGAGAAAGCAACCAGGCTGAAGAAACTCAGTAACCCATTGGCAAAGACTACATTTTCTAGAATGTAGAACAGCCTGGACATAACATTTAGGAACACTTCACCCATGTCAAATACAGATTTTTAGTATAACTGAGGCACAGATAGCTAGACTTTTTTTCTAGTTACTGACACATTTACAGGCCACAACCTCAACTTGTTTCAGATAACTCAGCTCTAAAATGGGCTAAGTCCTCTTTCCTACATCAAAGACTCTACACAAAGGATGAATGTTCAGAGGACACCAAATATTACAGGCTTTAGCACAGTTTCAGTATTTGCTTCTTCTCATCTCGATCCCATCTCCTGAACTCTGCAGTTGGGATAGGTACAGGAATGAAAGTACCTACAAAGTCCCCCTCCACAATACTCCCATCTTGGCAGTCAGCAGACCACTGCTTCCTGGAAAATTTGGCACAGCATCTCTGCCCCAAAAGGAGAGATCCAGTCATGAATTTCTCATCTTGTCACAACACATGAACATATACAGCCGTGCACCTCTCTCTTCTAGTCAAAGTCAAGCAGAGAGGTGACACAGGCTGAAATATTTTCCCTGTCAATAACCAAATGCTCCAGTTCCTGTGCCTTCAGCTTTGCAACAGCTTGTAAAGCAAACTGCACTGACTGCTGGAATCTGCAGTAGAATCCCATTCAATTTTTTTCCATGGAACAGCTGGGTTAAAAATCTTTGACTGACATGGTTTCACTGCCATACTAATCACTTCTCTTAATCAAATCAATGAACCATCCAATTTAAATCTGTTTCTCATGAAACAGACATTTCACAAAGTTTCAGATGTGATAAATAACCACAAAACTTGAGACACTGAGCTGAAAAGGGCTTCCAGCTCCTGGTTCCTGCCTCTCCTGACAGCCAGAGATGTGAAGAAAGCAGGCACCCAGCTCAGGGTCAGGGCTGTGACTGACCTGGGGAAGGACAGATAAACTGCTGGGTCTCTGCTGTGTTGTGTTGCAGCTGAGGGGAGTAGCTGTAGCACTGCAGCAGAATGACTTTTAAAGGCTCCAGCTGAAAATTAAACGTCTTGTTATTCTAAAGGATGTTTGACGTTAAGGTCCTATGCCTCACGCTCAACTGCAATCAACAGAGCTGGTGGACTGTTTCTATTACTCAGAAAATACTTGCCCTCTCTGCAGGGGGAATACAGTGAAATTAAGCCAGATCACACATAGGCAGACATTCCTACAGCAAGACAATTCCCAGACAGAGAAGGAAGTTCTGATCCACAAACTGCTTCAACGTATGGTACCAAACCCCCATCTGTGCTGGAGAGAAAAGCATGATGCTGCTGTGTTAATGGGTTCACTGTGCGGGCACACAGCGACACAGATTTGTGCCTCTGCTCTCTCCCTTCTGAGTAATCCTAAGGAAACCATGGAGCCTCACTGAAATAACCCAAGATTTCCCACACTCTCTGCCAGCCTGGAGCACCTCGGAGGGACGTTGTGCAAAAATCACCTCTGTGAGTGCAGTAGCACACAGAGAGCAAGGAGGAATTTGCTGTGGCAGTTCTCCCCAGCTTGAAATGTCCTGTGGTTTGTAGGCTTCCAGCTTACCCACGTGAGAGCACACAGCCTCACTACCTGAAGAGCCACTGCATAATGTAAAAATACAAAGGAAGTGAAGAAAGGCTGAAAACAGTGTCACTAAAATGAGAAATGAGCTCCAAGGAAGAATGTTACTTAAGGCTTGAGAATAGGCAGTGTTAGGTTCAAAAAAAAATTTAATGGATGAATAAATAAATGCTGTCACTACAAAGTGACATTTCAGGTCCTTGAAAGATGTCTCTGCTGTTTGATGGAGCACTGTGGCAGCCCTCTGAGTGTCATGCTCATATCCTATTATGACTGTTCAGTTATTTTGGAACTGAGCTGACTGATTTGTGTTAGGGGAGCATCTCATCAATGTTTCTTTTACCTGATCCTTTGAGGACTGACAGACACACACCTATGATGAGCCTGCAGTCTGAATCAGTGGTTTGCCTGTGAGTGCCTTGATGTTGCTTTGTTTCTTTAAGATTCCCTTATGGTTTTTCCTGACAGACGAACCTGACTTGACAAACTTCTCTGGATTACTACAGAACAGCACATCAGTAAGGTATAGCAGCAGTACAGACCCCCCCATTTCTTCACCACAAACCTAAGTAAAGGTTTCCCACTTGTTGCAAACATTGCCCAAGCTGAGAAGGCAATGAGCAGATGTGTGGGCGTGCACACGTGCTCCCCCAGAAACGAGAAAGAGTCATCAGGTGAAGAAAGGACAAGGACTTGGGTCTGTCTAGGAGCAGTGATGAGACTAACAGGGTCTTAAAAGGTGGGCTGCTCCCTGAAAACAACATGAGAGAGCTCTTCTCAGCAAGAAATACAAAAGAGTCCTCCAGTGCAAGAAAAATCCAAGGGTACGATAAAGGAGAGGCAACTGTATGTGGATTCTCACACTTGCCTATGCAGTTCAGGAAAGAGGAATGATTGCTTCTAAGAAATGTTGTTATGCCCTGAAGCAGAGGATGAATTGAACCCATTAGAGTTGTTCAATCTTCTCTCTGGTGGCCACTTCAAAACAGTGGCTTTTGTTCAACAAAATGTGTACAGCAGTTATAATTGCAAAATTAACCTTCAAAAATCAGAACCAAGCATAACTGAAGGTGCTGTATCAGCAAAAGCCTGAAACAAGAACTCTGAGAGGCTGCTGCCATTTACCACCTGAAATTGCCAGCTCTGGAGCCAGACTGGTGGGTGAATGTCAGAAAAATGCTATTTCTCTCCTGGTATACAAAGGCTATTCAGTGACCAGCTGATAGCTGTGGTTTCACCACAAGGCAGTATTTGGGTTTGTACAACTGACACCCCCTTTTTGGCTGTGCTGTGAATAAGCTATGCTTTTATTTATGCTCAAACACAAAATTACTGAGGCTCAAGTTTTCAGGACATCCCAGCATCTGAGTTACAAAACCCAAATTTTGACGTGTGAATGAGGTTTTGATTTTTGTTTTCCACACAGGCACTGGGTACCTTACCCTACAGGTCAAGGTAGAGCATGTGACTCATACTACCATCATGCAAGTTATTCTTGAGGTGTAATTTGGGCAGGGGGAGAAAGGAGGGAAATTGTAGACTGTGCTGTTGTGTGGCAGGAAAATGAGGGAACTGTAGTCAGATTTGGGCTGTGGAAACCTGAGACGGAAACTCAAGTGGCAAATTAGGGAGATACATAACCCTCTTTCACGCCACTTTAATGGCAAAATGTGTGGCAGAATTCTCATCAGCATCTCCAGCCTCACACCTGGCTCTTGAGCAGCGTAACATACCCTGAGGCAGCAAGCACACACACATCGCACATCTGTCTGTCCCTTCCAGCCACCAGCTAACTCCTCTTTTAAAACAGCTTGAAGATGAATGTAGTTACACAAAGATCACCAGAAATCACACAGAGAGAGAGAGCCTGGAGGACAGTTGGCACAGAATGTCCCATCACTACTTCAATCTAGGGAACTCAACTTTCCCCTTCTGATGAAACATAACTTTTGAGCCCAGGCTAAACACATGGAAATCTGCCCTACTGCACCTGTCCTGCAGTATTAATATTTAATATAAATCCTAAAGGAAGCACTGTTCTTTATTTCTGATTTGTCAGAGGTGGATGGATCGGGAGGGTTGTGGGTAATATGGAAATGGCATAGGCAGAGGATCCCTTCTGGGAGCCTGATTATTGAAAAGCAGCTGCTATTTACACAGTTAATGCCACTCACTTCCTGCACCTGCTCAATCATTCATTTCCCAGTGCAAGCCAGCTTTGCCTTGCTGCAAAGTCAGGGAATTTAAGGGAGTTACACCTGCAGGTTTTCTTTTTCTCTGCAATGATTGCAGACTTCAGCTTATAAAACTCCCACTTGTACATTTCCAGTCCTTCATCTTCCTTCTCTATGAATTCTTTTTCCACCTATTTATATGTATATATACTTTTCCAAGTATTTATGTTTCTGATAATGAATCCAAAGCCCTCTTTTTCTAACTCCTGTTGGACATCCAACCTATTCATGCACCACAAAAAAAATTATTTGATTCTGTAATTGTCCAAAAACACCCCAAAAATTCAGCTACCTTCCCCACTTACACTGATTTTTCTTCATATTCTATTCAGTCTTTGAGAGAGGCTCCATGCCCTACACCCAGGGCCATCCAATTTTTTATGATGTCCCTATGAATGTAAATTCTGTGTTGTCATCCTCACCAAATACACTTTTATAGTAGAATCTACTTTAAATTTTGGTTTAAAAGAAGACCAACACAAACCAAAAAGGATTCTGCAGTTGACCTTTCTTCCCATTCTTGCCCCCATCTCCTTTCTTGATAATGAAGTTCTGCAGAGAGGCTGTAGGCCACCAAGTAGAAAGGAAGCAGGAAGGGAGAGAGCTTCAGCCCCATGGTTCTGCTTATTACTGCTAAAGGATATACCAGCTGTAAGTTATACTAGGGGAGGGGCAGTTGCAGCTCTGAGCACCTGAAAAACCCATCAGCAAGGGTTAAGTAATAGAAAAGTGAAGACTTCTGGTTTTTGGTTAGTTTTTTTTCTATTGCCAAGAGAAAGACTCCTGCATAATGTAAAATCCATGCTGCCATGTAGCAGATAAAGCCTTTGCAATACTAACCTGTTAGATGGATTTGCTGCCACGGTGGTGGTGAGCTGGCATCCATCGTAGAGCACCCGTCTGCTGGTTGTCATACTTACATAGGAACTGAATAAACTGCCCCCACCTGCCAAAGTTTTGTCTTTGGTTACAGAAAGACACCAGCAGGAAGAAGGTCAAGGTCAAGTAAAGCAGATAAACATGATTAACTCTGAGCAGATAATGACTCACCTGTCTTCAGTGGGAACAGCCTTGTACTAATGTGTCTGATTGAACCAGGGTTGGAGGAATAAACCAACTTAAAGGGAATGACAATGCAAAATTAAAAAGCAATAAAAAGCTTAAAGTTGAAAGCAAAACAGCTCATGACCTCTCTCTTTTTGTTCCCATCTGAAGAAACAACAGTATGCTCCTAAAACCAGCACGTGTCAAGTCAGACGCTGGAAAGGAATTGAGAGGATTATTTCACAATTTTATTGCACAATTGAAAATTATCTTTTTTTTTGTTTTTTTTTTTTTTAATATTTACAAGCCATTTACTTTGCACACACAATCTAAACAGCATTTTCCCCGATAGAACTGTCACCTAGAAAACTTACACACGGACTGAAGTATATGTGTAAATTAAGTGGTTTGTGTTAAATGCAAATTGCCTCAGTCTGGAGGGGGAGGCGCTTGGGAGATGGGGCAGCATAAGGAAAGAAGACACGCTTTTCTTTTCTCTTTCCTGAAACATTACTTAAAAATCTTTCCCCAAGCTGTGGAGGGAAACAGAAGAGTTTCAGTATTAGCTGAAGCAGAAGGACAACCAGTCAGGTAATATATTGGGAAAGTCAAGGTGGTGAGTTGGAGATTCAAAACCTTCAGTGCCACAAGTCTTGCAAGAAAATGACAAGCCTTGTTTCATGCATAGCTCACCCTAAAGGTCATGGCATTCTCATTTTCCCCTGGAGAATGTAGAATCACCTTGGCCATGAGAGAAAAAGAATGAGGTTTGATTTTTGAGAAGAAACACATGTGAAAAACCACTGCTGGGGGTTTTTACCCCTTCTTTCTCACAATTTCTTACCTGTGCTGGCTGACACATCACAACAGTCCTGGCACAACCCGACCAGCAGTGCTGGGGGTAATATTTTAACCACCATTACGAAGCCCACGGTTTTGTGCTGAAAACGAGCGCTTTCCTGGCTGTTAGCACAAGCTGTCTGTCACAACATGCAGCACAGTCTCTGGAGTCCGCAAATCACCCCCCTCCCGTGGCTGATCCACCCACACCTTTTCCTTCGTATGGATTGTTGTTCTCAAGTTTGTCAGCTAATATTGGGTATAAGGCCTTGTAGCACTTACTGCTTGGTTTCCAGGGGATTTTGACACCTGCAATCTTAAATGAGTAGGTGGTAGCTCTAAAACTGATGCTCACTGGCCCAGATTTGTCCCATGTTATGTGTATACACCTGAAGCACCCCCAGCACTGTACCCTATTCTGCTATCCACAGAGCAAAGGGTGATGCGGTGCTGAGGTGAACCGAAATGCCCTCATCTGAAGTCCTGCTCACTCCACTGACTCGCAAAGGAAACAAACGGGGCTGAAAGGGATGTCAACCACCAGAACAGGCTGCCCAGGGAAGTGTCACCATCCCCAGAGGTATTTAAAAGATGCGTAGATGTGGCACTCAGGGACATGGTTTATGGTGGACTTGGCAGTGTCAGGTTTATGGCTGGACTTGATGATCATAGATGTCTCTTCCAACCTAAATGATTCCATGACTCTATGACCAACTCCCACACCATGGGTCTCAGACAGCTGCCAAGTTGCATGAGCTGAATCAGGGTCTGAATGGCTCCAGCTGGGCACCTAAGAACTAAGGATTCTGGCACTGTGAGATTCATTTGGTATTCAGACCACTTTGGTGCTACCCTTCACCAGGTTTTGCAAACCTTAGAGACGAGAAGTGGATAAAGCCTTGTTTTGGCACTAATGGCATTAGAGGCCTAAGTCTTCTCCTCCCCTTTCCTCCAGCAGCCCAAGGATTTTTTTTCTCTTTTTTTTTATTTAACATATTCTTGATAGTTTAAGGGAGCCAGCAATGGAGAGATGTCTTTTCTCTATGTAGTAGTTATAACCAGATCTCAGCAGTGTGGAAGTTGTCTATATTGTCTTTAAAATACCTGTCAACACCAGCCTAAGGCTGATATAAACATGGATATAGGGCTGCAGCAGATGGGAATGTGGAGAAAAAATGGAAAACCCAAGAATGGGCTGACTGAAGAAGGATCCTGAAATTGAACCCTACAGAAACAGGGGGAAATTTGTATATATTAGAAACTTGAGATAAATTTCTGGCTTGAGTAGATTGAGCTAACCCTCATAAAAGCTGCTGATTCTGGCCTCACTGGACTATTTACAATGACTCTCTTCCTCTCAAAACAGTATTTTCCTGGAGGGTCCATGGGAATAGTAGACAGAAAAATTTGAACAAACTGAGTATGTTAAAAATAAAACAAAACATAGTGAACTTGTTTTTACAGCTTCAAAATGATGAATTTTTTCTCAGGTGTAAGCTCGAAGATTAAAATTGAAAAAAACCCCTGCAGAATAAATTTGTGTGGAGGCTCGGGTGCCCTATGAGAAACATTGCTCCAGTAATGAACTCATGCAGTGGTCTAGTATAAGCCAGTAGACTTTCATACTTAGTGGAAGAGACACTGCTAAGATAGAAATAAAGCCTGTGATAGCACTCAGGAATAAAAAACCCCCCAGGCTACAGGAAAGATTTTCTCTGCGCTAACATGGAGGACAACTCAACATCCCCTCAGTTCTGTTTTCCTCCACAGACAATGCTGTAATGTTCTCAAGTCTGACAGATGCAGAAGAAAGCTGCAACGTATTAAAGTAAATAGAATAGAATCACAGAATGTCCTGAGCTGGAAAGGACCCACAAGGATTAGAGAGTCCAACTCCTGGCCCTGCACAGGACATCCCCAAGAGTCACACCATGTGCCTGAGAGCATTGTCCAAATGCTTGTTGAACTCTGTCAGGCTGGTGCTGTGACCACTTCCCTGGGGAGCTGTTCCAGTGCCCAGCCACCCTCTGGGTGAAGAACCTTTTCCTGATACCCAACCTAAACCTCCCCTGACACATCTTTAGGCCATTCCCTGGGGTCCTGTCACTGACCACCACAGAGAAGAGATCAGTGCCTGCCCCTCCTCTTCCCCTTTATGAGGAAGCAGCAGACTGCACTGAGGTCTCCCCTCAAATTTCTTCTTATCCAATCTGAAGAGGCCAAATGATCTCAGCCACGCCTCCTATGGCTTCCCCTCTAAACACTTCAGCATCTTTCTGGATGGTCTCTAACAGCTTTAGATCCTTATTATTATATTGTGGCACCCAAAACTGCCCCAGCACTCGAGGTGAGGCTGCCCCAGTGCAGAGCAGAGTGGGACAATCCCCTCCCTTGCCCGGCTGGCGATGCTGTGCCTGATGCACCCCAGGGCACACTTGGCCCTCCTGGCTGCCAGGGCACTGCTGGCTCATGTTCAACTGTGAATATAAATATCTAACTTGAACAATATGAATAAAAAAAAATATTTTGCAAACTTTTAATTTCACTTATGAAAATGGAAACGAAAGCAATAAAATTTAGAAAGTATTTGTGTCTTGGGTGATCCGATTCAGAGAGCTGTTTTTAGTACATGCATTTGTTTTGCTCTATGAAGTGTAAACAGAAAGATGATGATAGTGCCTGTATTCTCTGCATTCATGACAAAAGCTGGCAAGTTAACTTGGTGGATATTCTATATTGATGACTCTGTGAATGTTAATCCTTGTGGGTCCTTACAGTACTCAGTAGTTTGGGTTTTTTTTTTTTAATTGCCTTTGCTGTTCTTTGAATAAGCCTTAACAGTGAGAAATACAACATGTAAACTCTCCGTGAGCCATTTGAACCCATATGGAAATATTCATAGATGTTATGGACAGAAAACATAATTTTGCTTATCTCTCTATTCTCTTATCAACACAAACAGCAGAAGCTTACTGCCTGGCCTGAACACTGAGTCTCAGGTCAGCTGGATTAATTGGTGCTAATATAATTAGTGAACACTGGGCAAGGTGCCAAGGGAAAACACACACATCTCTTGTTCTCATTCTGCACCAGCAAACTGCTGAGTCCCATCTTCTCCTAACCCCAAGGGGCCTCTGTCACTCACAGCAAGTGTACAGCTAAAATGCAGAAAAGCTCAGCAAAGTCTATCATCAGAATAACAGATTTCATATTGAACTCACTATAGCCATCTAAAAAAAGTCAAAAGCGGTGGTGCTGCTTCTTTTGTGCTGCTGGTGGTTAGGTCTGACTGGATGGAGAGTTCATGGATCAGTCTGTGCCGGACAGCTCTTCCTTCCCTTATAGCATCACTGGAGAGCACCACTGGAACAAGAGCTCCACAGGCAGATCAAAAGAAGAAATTCTATGAACCTCACTAACTCTAGCTTTGCCCCAACCATTGACCTCGGTGCTGACAATTTAAGAAAGGCTGGATAGTCAGACTCCTACTGTTATCAAGCTGTTATTATATTTTTTCTTTCTTTCTTTCCTTTTTCTGAAGAGCACCAAAGGATCAGTGTGGGAATCCAAAGAATTGAAACAAATTAAACATCTTTGAACTGAGAATGGTTTAATCTCAGTGCTGACTTTGAAGAATTTTACAATCCATAGAATTTACTGCAGGTGGGCCGCACTGGCCAGTGGTGGATAAGAAAGGCCACAAATCCAGAATGAGCTTAGTCCAGCATATTCTATGAACATATCTTGTGAGGGACTTCAAAATGCTTGTGTGTTCATCATTTCTCTGGAAATTTGGCTACTTAAAACAAAGGCATCATACACCCACCTCCAATTATTTACTCCATTGTTCTTTGCTTACCTGACAGACTGCTGATAGTCTTTTAGAGTGCTCCCAGTGATGGAGCAGACATACTTGGACAGAGCTGGGATTCATCACTCTTGCAAGTTCGGCTGCTAGCATTTGTAGGCTGGGGGTGAGTGCTACAAGGCCTCTGAATGTGTAATTTCCATCAGCTTCACAGGACCCCCTCCACATGAGGAAAGCCTGTACAACAGAACTGCAGGTGTTCTGCTCAGAAAGCCTGAGAGCACGGGGGATAATTGATTTTCCTAAATCACAGTTTATACCTATCCTTTGGGGGGAAAAAAGTCTGTCTTTGCTCAAAATCAAGGCTGCTATATTATGAAAACCTCAGTGAAAGAAGTAAAAAGAAGTATCACCCAGCTGCTTCATTCACCCACATATCATCCACTCTGTGCTTAGAATGAAAGAGAATTCCCTCAAAAAACTTGAAGAAAGAATTGTGTACAGACTACGTCCTACTACATATGTGTGAGAGGACAGAAAGAAGTTGTATGAGCAAATCGCGAACTCCACCAGCAATCTGAAATTTCAGATCCTTTAACTTCCACATGATCGATTCTGCAGCCTTATCACAAGCCTTGTGATAATGGTTAATGCTGAAAATTCACACATCCATCGACTCACAATTATATTGCCATAACACTCAGCAATAGGCTACGCTTGGCTTGAATTACTTGACCTAACGTATTTGGGGACCTCCCCTTGAACATATCTGGTGAGGGCAGGGTGTCTAAATCCCTGGTCAGAGAATTACCCTCAGGTCAGAACTGTTTCATTTGGAATGAAATCTTGTGCCTTGTGGCAATGGACCATGGAGCTCTCAAATGCAGCCTTTGCTACCTGCGCAGTGACTTCCACAAATTCACGCTGCAGAGGTTTAAGACACTTTAACCCTACAGAAATAGTAATTTGCTGGGAGCGAGGAAGCTGTCCTCACCATATGAGTGGAAACTACACAGAATGACTGAACAGATACCAAACTCTTAGCCTGAGCTTCAGATTGTTTGCATCCTGACACCCTCAATGAGCTAACACTTCCACTGAAGTATCCACTAACATGTCTGAACAAATATATTCATGTGACTGACCACATAAATAAATATTTGGCTGGCTTTTTAATTCCCAGATTATTATTTTCAACTCATCCCTATAATTCTACTCTGTAAACAACCCCCAAATCCCAAGTAGGGGTAAGAGGAAAATGTTCCAGCCATCTGATGCACACATAGCTCCTTTTGAAATTCTCAAGGACTTTGTGTTCTGTTTTGGGAATGTATAACTACTGATAAAACCAAACTCTTATAAAAGCAAGGTTTTTCTAAATCCAGGTTTGTAAGCATTTCCTGAGCCATAATTTGCTGTGCACAGCCAGCAGCTTTTCCAAGCAATTTTATATTGTGCAACAAAGTAACAATCTTAAAATAATCCCCAATACACCTAAGTGTTTGGATGTAAACACACTATCTAAATATACATTATTAATTACTACTGTAAAAATGACTTCATTGAGCTATCGATGTTTCTGTATTTTCAATACTGCAGTGGAAATACCTGATTATTGGCTGACATTGTTGACTAGTGACTTATTTATTCCAGTCTCACTTAGTGGAATTGCAGAAGCTCAGCAGTTTTTTTTCCCCTAATATTGAAATACGTTTTGAGCTAACAATGATACATTCTCTTTCTAGCACTCCCACCACTAGATGTGTTAGACCTGGCTGAAGTTCATAAATAATGACACTCACTCCACTTGCTGAGCTTGCTGTGTTCTGCTGCTGCTGCCCTGAAACCTGAGGAACACCCATACAGTATCTGGCAGAGTAGGAAGGAATGTCCTGAGCAATGCCTAAGAGTAATATCTCTGCTGATTTGCCAGGACTCCCAGTGCTGCTGGTCATTAATCTTTCTCAGCCGAAAACAGATGGGGCTATTAGGCAGGCTGGAGTAATGGGGGAAACTGGCAAGACAGAGGAGGAAATGCATTATCTTCTGGGTAGAATTGCACATAAAAATGAGAACATTAAAAATGTATTTTTCATATTTAATTGGACGATGTATGATTATACCTACCAGCAAATAATGTGCAATGTGCTTTGTGCAGGGCGTTTATAAAACTGCTCAGCTGTGCTAGGGCCTTATTTTCCCCTGTGGAGAGAAACAGCAGCTACGATTCTGATGAGGTTTTTGTGCTTTTCCCTCTAACACAGGGCTTACTCTCCTGCAACAGCTACTGCAAATAACACTACAAAGTGCCTCTGCTTGTTGCAGTAAAAGGAAAATGCAGCCTACGATTTACCAACAAACCACATGAAGCCAACCAGGTAAAAAATCAGTACTTCAGGAGTAATGGGAGCATATGTCACATTCAGTCTAACTAAGGCGATGGAACTGCAGGTACAGCTGCTAATTCCTTTATGCCATGGAGTCCAAGATGATGATTACAAATAGAAAAATAACAGCAAATTGTGAAGTGGGACCAGACTGTGCACATAGGAAACTAGCAAGGCTGGAAGGAACTACTACCACTAGGGCTTGGAAAAAAAACTTGACAGATACTAAGAACTATCCAGGATAAACAAAGACATTTTCTAAGTCTGCCAGATAGGCAAATGGTAGATGATCCTTAGCTAGAAAATGATAGGATGGAAACTACAGCCAAACTTTTGAAGGTGTGTGTGTATATATATATATATATATGTATATATCTCTCTATTGTGAAAACAGAGAAAAATAATGGAAACACATCAGAAAGTTGTGATAAGGTATTAAATAAGTGTTTTGCCCAGAACTTGAACTTGCAGAGCCTGTTACATCATAGGGAGAAGCATGAAAACAAAAACAGGAGGACTAGGTGCCAGGCAGCAGGTTATTACTGGGAATAATAATTACGTCTGAAATGTGGTGGGATGTCACAAGGTGCTGGAAAATACACAGTTCAGGGTTTGGGACTTGAAAAGTTTGCAATGAATCTTAAATGTCAATGTTTTGTAGTGGAAAGGGAAAAGGGAGACACAGAACAAAACGTGTCAAGATAAGAGCCCAATTTTTGTAATATTTTATTTCTAATCCCCTGATTAAGAAAAGGTGAGCATTTAGGAAGGTTAAAGAGGAAAATACCCTCAAAACCTAGTAGGGTGATATTCAATGTAAATAAAAGGAATAGAAAAACTGAAATCCTCAGATTAAAACAGAATGAGCTGATTCATAGCCATGGAGTATGGTACCCCTTGGATGAATGGGAGACAAAGACAAGGAAATGTTGCTATGACTAAATGGGAAATTTTAGAAGTTATTCGGGCCAAATAGGAAACCTTCAGAGAATGGAAATAAAACTGTGTAAAGCTGAAAGGAAGGTATGTAATAGTTCAGATGGAGTTTGAGGAAGCTAAGAGGGAATCTGAAGAGCAAACAGTAGGAAGTTAAAAGTGAAAATGAACATTTGCTCAGTACACCAAAAGCAGAAAGTGGAGATAACGGGCAGGCCACCCCAAACAAGCAGAAGAAACAATTAAAGACAATAAGGACACTGCCAAGAATCTAAATGATTTATTTGCATCAGTCTTCACCGAGAGGGTGCTGAAGTGGTATCTAAATGAGAGACTCACACTTTCCAAATATCAAAGATAAGGAGAGGTCATAGATTGAAGACTCAAGAGAGAAGTTGGTGGAACAAATCAATAAATCAAAGGCATTAAGTCACCAGGTTTATCTGCTATTTCTGGAAGATTTCAGGAGGAAACCGAGAATTAAGTAACAAAGTTCCTAGCAAATACTTAACTACAGCAGAGGACTGGAAGACAGTCAGTGTCATAACTGAGTTGGGGATTTTTTTTGTTGTCGGTGGTGGATTTTTTCACGGTGTTGGAGGAGCCCTGGCAGTTACAGACAGATATGTAATCCTAACTTGCTATCAGGTAAATTGTTTGAAATGTGCTAAAAACCCCCAAGCCCCACACCTCTCAGATTATGAAGCACAGAGACAAACATGACATGACAGATACAAGTCAGTACAGTGTCTATAAGGACAAAAAAAGGACTCTGTGTACCTACTACCAATCTCTGAGCTGGTTACACCAGCCAGCACACCTAAGCCTACCCAGGAGGTCCCACTGTACAGTCAGGCAAGTAGCAAATTATTACCTCCCTGCTCCCCCATCCTCATCACATGACCACTGAGAAGAGAATCATGAGAAGAATGCTGATAATGGTACAGCCAAATAATGTACAGGTTATGCTGCTGTAGGGCAATCCAGCCCATCCTTGGGCAACACTGTTAAGCCAAGGGGAAATGTACATCTGGAAATGAAAATCTTTAATACATATGGAACATAATGGTGGCCACACTGAAGCTCTGACTGGAGATTTTATGTAGGTACAATGAGTGTCAGCCTCTCTTAGGTCAGCTTTTGGGATCTTTCTGCACACTAACTAATCAACAGTCTCTGTGCTGCAGGGTTCTTCTCATTCTCAATCAGCAGAGTGACCTGTGCCTTTAATGGTAATACAGGACTTGGGGAGTTAAGACTTTGATGTTTTTAAAAGAATATATCTTAGCCAGAACTGAGCACTAATTTCACTTCTTCCCAGCTCTCTCCAGCTTTTTATGTAAATCTTTACATAAAGCCATTAAGAACAGAAAAAAAAAAGCTCTTTGGAAAATTATGCAGTGATATATTCTTATGCAGCCAACACTCCCAGGGGAAAAAGTGAAAACTACACACAGCCTCCCGCCCCTTTTTATTTCTTGTCAAAGATATTGCCTTTTTTGGCTTTTCTTATATATACACAGAATGATGAACTGATATTTGTAGTTTAAATGTCTGGTTTAACTGCGTGATTTCCACCATAACAGAAAGCTCTCACAAAATGTCAGGTTAGAAATAAAACCAAGCTCTAGAGGGATGAGGTGGGGAGGAAAGTAGAAGGTCCAGTGGCTGAAAAACAAAATGGAAAAACGTGAGCAGAACGCAATGTGGATCCATTTCCCAGCTCAGGCAGTGGTATTGGTACATGAGGTTGTTTGGGGTTTGGGGTAGGGAGACAGACACATTTTTCACTGAGTTGTTTCTGCTTCCTCTATTAACATTGCAACAGAAATTACAAATAGCCCTGCAAGGGGTAGTGCACCTCATCTCTTTCTCCCATGTAAACACAACATTAATATTGAAGATAAAGAAAATGGCAAAAAGTCCAGTGTCTTGTTTTCTGCATTTTGCTTGTTAGGTTCCTGTTCGCCCTCCAGCGAACTCCTGTGTGTACCGATGCTGTGAACTTGACCAGTCCACGTTCAAGCAAACACTCACTCAGATTCCCAACATATTCTTTTCTCCCCGTCCAATGGGGAGTTTATTCCTAACAGTTCTGCTCCTTTTAATTATAAACTCCTTTAACGAAGTAGTTCTGAGACCTTGCAGCAGGCAGCAGGAGAGCATCAAGGCTACTAGTTGCCTTTTTACTAGTTTATATTCCCTGTTCAGCAAAGAAGTCCACTTAAAGCCTAAGGCCCAGTGCCTTCACGGATGGGCAGCACGGAAATGAGCCTACAAATCAGTATTCCCCTGGTACAATGTGCCTTATAGGTAAAATCCAATTCTTGCCTAAAAAAGATAAAGAGTTAGAGCTGGGCCTTTTATCTTACGAGACACATGTGAACAAGTTGCTCTGATAAAAACAGACCTTAAACCGACAAGTTTTGTTCACTTTCTGGCAGAGCTACTGATCTTCTTTACTGGACCACCACAACTGAAGATGGCAAAGAAACACAAGGGAGATATTTCCTTGGCAAGGAAAGGAGCAGCATTTAGGACTGGGGCAAAGGCAGGGTGGGATATAGGGGATTTTCCTGGTAAAACAATTAATTTGAGAATAAAAGACCGACCGATATCATGTATATAACTGAATCAGTAACACACCTTCTCAGGAGTGCAGTATTGTGTAAGCGTCCCCTGTGTTTTCAAGGCTAATTCAGACCTTTGGCTCATCCTGCATTAACAAGGTCATCCATGTTAACAGGGCCCCTGTGAAAGTTCACAGGTTAAAGTTCCCTTTTAGAGTAGTGCAGATTTGAAATTCACAGGACAGCGACCCGAAGATCTTCCTTTACAGATAAAAAGCATGTCAAATTATTAAATAGCAACATGAAATCCTATATTCTGAAGGTCTGTCTGTGCTCTGCAGTCAAGAGAGCGGAGTGCAATCCCAGCCCCTGCCCAGTCCCCACCTTCGGAGGCTCGGAGGGCGCCCGGCCGGCCCCACTCGCAAACACCTCACGAATGCTAAAGCCGACAGGCGTGGGGTAGTCGGGGAAGGGATGAATGAGCATAGTCCGAAGACATGTCACTTCAAATTTCTACTGTTAGAACTGCCAAGTATGATATAAAACCAGAAAGTATTTCTCAGTTTGGAGTTTGAAGACCGGGCCCCAAACACTGAGTGGCTCTCGCCTCGGTGTCCCTGTTGGCCACGCACGGGCTCCACGGTGCTAACTGTTGTTCTCTGCCGTGAGATATTTGAGGGCCGCGAAGCCGTAGTGGCGTGACATGTCCTGCTGGAACTCCTCCTTGAGTGTCTTGAGACAGATGCGGTATTGCTTGTTGGAGCGGAACTTGGTGATGTCGAAGCTGGGCGCGTGCGGCATGTGGATCATGTAGGCGTTGGGCAGCACTGTGAACTCGTACTCCTGCGGGACAAAGACACGGCTGTGAGGGGGATCCCAGCCCTCCTGCACCTCCACAGTCAAACGTGCTCCATCATGCAACGGCGCAGTTTGTGTCTCAGGAACAACAAACTCATCAGGCATCTCAAATAAGCTGCCTTTTTCTTTCAAGCAGCTTTTTCTTGGTTTTGTGAAAGATCTACCTACTCTTTTTGTAAAATCATAGAATTGTTTGGGTTGGAAGGCACCTTTAAAGATAATCTAGACCAACCTCCCTGCAACAAGCAGGGACATCTTCAACTAGAGCAGGTTGTCAGATCCCCATCCAACCTCACCTTGCATGTTTCCAGGGATGGGGCATCCACCACCCCTCTGGGCAAATTCCCCAGTGTTATACCATCCTCATGGAAAAAAAAAACCCAAGTATTTTAGAATATTTTTACTCCATATAAGCCAAATAATGGGGAAACGGTACGAAAGGCACACCTGAAGCCACGTCTGCCACACAGATTTTTCAGAAGTGTGCTTTCAACAACACAGCTGTGACTACACAGCATGAGTCTCAAGTGTCCATGCAAAAACACAGCTTTGCCCCTACAAATGATCTGGCTTTGGATGCTGGAATAAGCTACATTTACAAAGGCAAAACTGCACGGCATATGTTGCTTTGCCTATAGACTAATATACTTACAGAGACAAAACTGTCCAAAACTATTTATAAACCTGAAATAAGGGGAGAATATGACATCATTCATAGGCGATGTGTGAAAACGAACCTGCTAATTCCATATGCTTTGAGATGTTTTTACGCAAATTAAGTTCTCCTTCACAAAGTTTGAGACACTGTGTTAACTCTCCTTCTCCTGTAAAACTACTTCACTAATCCTGATTATATCTGACCAACTTCTTTGACAATTTTTGTTGTTAAAAAAATGATGGTTAATTTAAGTCTCAATTATTCCTGTTAGATTCTTTCAATTTTTTACAGGTAAGTATATGATCATTAGAGCAAAGCCAGAAAAAGCCTCATTCTTATTACAAGCTGAAAGTTCACTACAGCAGGTAGTGAACACAACAAGCAGGTATCTTCTGCAAGGAACTGGGTAAGGAATGTGAACCTCATTATTCTGTAGCCAAGCAAAGCACCTTAACCCCTTTTTTCATACGGAATTTCAAGAAACCTGAGTTGTACTGTATGCAAATTACAAAGAAACTTTGAAGCCTCCACAGGCAAATTTCCTATTTTCTCACACAGCTTCTGTCTACAGCTGTTCCTGGATTGACTCATTAACCCTCTCTACATAAGACACTGGTCAGGGAAGGAACAGCCACAGAGTATGCTGGCTTTACAGGAAGAGGTGCCCAACTTCCCCTGGTTTGCAATGTCCAGTCACTTGTAGATTTAGGAGTGTGTGCAGAGACAAAGAATATCTGCAGCAGAGAGGCAGAGTACTCCTAAATATTTCAGTAGGGAAAGAGATTTATGGGAAAAAACACACTTGTGCTGGTAAACCTGAGTGTTTCACCTGCAAGTCTTTTTTCACCCAACAACCTGTGATGAAGCCAGAGAAGACTGAAAGCTGCTGGGTTACAATGCTACCAGAAACCAAATATTTGAGCTATAGAGCCAAAAATGAAGCCAAATTAGGATGGGAAAAAAGTGAACAGAAGGCAATGTAGATCCATTTTGCAACTCAGGCAGTGGTATTGGTGAGCCCAAAGTACAGCTCAGGCTGCAGTGCCTTCCCAGAGATACCCATGAAGCAGCAGCATGTGCTGGACAGCCGAGTGCAGATGCAGCTCCTTCCTCCTTATGAGAATGCCTGTTCCCTGACAGTGCTAAAGTGGTAAATCTTTGTGCCAATTTACAATGCTGTCACACATGAGAAAAGGGTCCTCTGAGCTTCTGTTTGGAATGAAAAATGTATAGCAAGAGCAAAATAATCTGATGCTCACAGGCAGAATTTATTTAGCTGGAAGATGCTCAGGACTAATGGGGAACCAAATGCAAAAACAAAGGCTGGCACCATGGAGTGAGGAGAGCTGATAAACTACAAACTACCGAAAATGTCTCCAAGAGACCTTAAAACTGTGGGCTGGAGCTGCAGAGGAACATGCATCCCCCTCATACAATCTTTTCTTTGTTCTCTGTTTGCATCTCAAGTCTGTAATACTGCAGGTCAGGGACTGCCTACACTCTGCAGTGCAAACTGCTCAGCACGGAAGTGTTCCCATCCCTCTGAATGGCCTTCAGGCACAAAAAGCCTTATAAAAAAATTGTGATTCTGCTGCTAATAATCCCCTTTGAAATATGCTGGGCTAGGGTCCTGGAAAATGGGATGCTCATGGCCTAGTTCCATAGTCACTGGAAAAGTAGGGAAAGGTTTCCTAATCACCTCTCCCTACGACATGGAAACCTCTGTGGAGAAGGCAATGCACCTCTGTCCCCATCTCCTAGATTACCAGTTCCTTAGACGGAGACTGGCATTATCTGTACGTGTACAGCATCCAGTTCAGTGGACACCTGCATGCTCCCAGCACAACTGTGACAATTATCTCCACGCCATACCCTGCTCTGAGGGACGGCAGTGGCACAGGCTCTTGGAAAGGGGTCTGGAACAGACCTCTCAACAGACTCTGCAGTTGTGAGGAGCAGTGAAATAACTGAGAAGCTGCTCTGCCTGCTGGTAACGAAGCCAGCCAAGCAGCTGGCAGCAGCCTGATCTGTGCACACCCCAAAGCACAGGAATGCCACAGGGGAGGTAGCTGTGCCATCCCATGTCTCCTCCAGGCTCATTTTGTGGGAGAACCTGCCAATATCCATGCTGCTACAGAGGAAAATGAAACTTCTTTTGAATGTGATAATGTATTCAAGGCTGGAAGAGCAAGAAAAACAATTTCCCAGAGTTAATTCCAACCCAATGGTCACTTCAAATAATTGTGCTATGATCAACTTTGAAAAATGTTTCCATTTCCCATGTGTGAATCTCTGTGCTGGGCAGATATCTCTGAACAGAAGAGTTAAATCCTGAGTGCTATATAAGAGCTGCCACTGGGAACATAAGCCTTGTTACCCTATTAACAAATAATAAATCATTACCCTGGCACTCCCCACAACTGATGGTTAATTGATTAGTGCTTGGAAAGTGCACTGGAAAATTACAGTGCTATAGCAGAGCAAAGTATTATTAACATTAATATAAATGAAAATTTTTTTTCTAGTCTGTAATAATTTTTTCTCAACACGAGTAGGTACAAATTCGTTGGGAATGCCCTCAGCAAACAGAGGGCAAACAGTGGCTGCCAGCCCAAGGTGATCATGTGGTTTCGCAAGCAGAGGCAGAAAATATTCCTCCCATAAATGCCTGCACACAAATACACTGTAGGCCACACCCCAGAGACACAATCTCCCACTAACTTGCTCCAAGCCTTGTGCTGCTGTGTTTCACATAAGCTGGTAAGACTTGAGCAGAGAAGGATCCGCTGTATTCCAGATTCATAGCAGAAGCTATCACAGGAGGATACAGATCACTAAAACCTATTTTTCTGGTTAGCATGATATGCTACTAGTTCAAACACTGGGTTTGAAACCAAACTGAAAAAACCTACAACAAACCCGAACTAAAAAGAAATGCCATGACCCAGACCTTGTGATTAGCACAGTGGGTAGCTCCCCATCCAAGAACAGCAGGGCAATGCAAATCCTGCCATTTCAGTGAGCAGCAGCACTGGGCTCCCATGGAGCCATAGTCACTGCCAGCCTCTAAGATCTACGTTGGCAGCAGGGACTCTGGCAACTCTGAGAGCTCTGGTGCCAGTCTGGGACTCCTGAGCTTTCTCTGCATCCTTATTCTTATAAATTCTGCCCAGCAGCTTCATCCCAAATAACAGATCCAAGAAGCAGGTAGCCCAAGGCTCAAGTACCTGGATCCTTTAGGATCTGCTCCACAGCCCCAGACTTTGAAAAAGCAAAGACTTCGGCTTTGCAGAAACGTGCTGTAAATCCCAGCCAGAAATTAAAGATGCTTGCCTTGAATTCAACTTAAGATTGTTTTTCGAATTCTAAACTAGCATTTGGGACTCACAAACCTCTATTTAACTGAAAAAAATCCAGCAAGGTCTACATGTTCCTTAATAAGTGATGGGATTGGCAACAATTGTTGCAGTGCTCCGGCCAGGAGGCGAGCACTACAGGGGTTGTGCCTCTGCGAAACAAAATTTCTTAGAACTGACAAATAAATTAACTCAGACTCAGTTCTTCATTTAATACTTGACAAGCATTAAACCGAGTGTTCCCAACTCAAGAAGCACTCATTAAGGAGCTCAGCAAGGCCAGATGAACGCTTTGGTGATGCAAAGCACGACACCTTCCTACAGGACACAGATCTCGTTGCAACAACCCTGCTGCAGAGCCCTGGGTGAGATACTCGCGTGTCATCTCCTCACCTGTGCATCCAGTTCCATGATGTGAGCTACTTTGTTCCAGCCAAATCCAACAAAGCGCCTGTCATACTCCGGGCAGTCCTTCCTCACGACGACGTATGGCTCAAAGTCTGCTTCCCACTCCACGCGGTAGGGGGTGGTGGCTGTTCGCCACTTGGCAAAATTTGTTGGCGCGTGCCCTTTCGTCCAGACGTGGTACCTGAGACAGACATAAACGGCAGGGACGTGGGGAGGCAATTAGATAGAAAGCATCCTGGCGAGGCAACAAAATATTACCTGCTAGATGAAATGCTCAAAAATAAGGACATTAGCTTACAGTTCACATCATCGTTTTCAGGACGCGTCGGAGGCAATTTCTAGGACTATTTCCAGCATGCCTCCCAGAGCTCAATGCTTAAACACATCTAGTTGGTGAAGGATAGTGTGAAAACAGTACCTCATGCTAATGTGAGAAACAATTACACAGTACCCTGTCAGTTCATCTGCACTGCAAGTGCTGTGTCTTATTCCTAGCAACCAAGCAGCTGCATTGGTGTGGAAATCTGCAGCTCAGACAAGGTCCCTAAAATTAGCTATTTCTCCACCATGGTGACATTCACGATCTGTTTTATAGGCAATTTTTATAATTTGCATGAGAGACACCTGCAGCTCTGGATAGATGTTCCATTTTATTAATTACAGTTATTACTATGGCAGGAACCAAGATGCATAATTACATTAATAAGTAAAATATTGCATAAAGGCTTTCTGCTATAAGTTCTTCATTGTGGGGAGTACTCCTGTGATCCTCAGAAAGGTAATCAATTTGATTTACAGAAAAAGATCCTTTTATATTTTGTTAATCTTGTTTAGGTCACAGCAGGTCTCTTCCTAGCACAGCTTGAATGCACCCCATTAGTGCCACGGTCAATGACTCTCTCGCCCACTTATTCTAACACTTCTCTAAAAATCAATGAGACAAGCTCTTTCTGCATATTCACAGATTAATTAATGAAACAAAGGCATAGCAGGTATTACAACACTGAGATAGATATGCAGCAGAAGGGACAAAACAAATATCCTGCCAATTTGTAAAGTAAGGTACATTGAATGCAGAGGGATGACTCACATGGTAAAAGTGAAGGGATTTGAGCATTAAATATTGCCAAATTACAACATGACGTAATGTTTCCATCCCAGAAATTCTCATAACATTCTAAGCCATGGCTAAAAACAGGAATATAAAATCATAGCCTAGGAGTTTTCATTTGGACATATTTGTATGGCTTGTAACAGGAGAATCAGAGGTGTTCAGCTTTGCTGACTCTCTGTTCAGGGCAGTGCAGGAAGACTGAATTATTAGGATGGCACTGGGGTCACAAGTAATGTATGGTCCTTTGTATGCTGCATTTCTAAACTGTAAACAGGTTGCATCACTTTCAGATATCTTGCCTGGGGACTAGGAAAAACAAAACCTTTCTGTATTAAAAAAACTGATAGTGAAATAATCCTCCAGAGATTATTAGAAAGCAGTGCCAGATTCACAAAGATGCTTATAATCCTTAATGCCCATTGGAATCATTGCCAAAAAACCTATCCCTTTTCTTGGCCTCTTTTGGAGATGAGTGGCTAACCTACCCAGTCACTAGTGTGCAGCTATCTATGCTGGAAAAAAAACCCCAGCAATCACAATGTGGGGTTTAAAATGATATAGGATTGTGGAGGGTGCTGTATCTTCTAAAATCCTACCTCCGGCATTTTGAAATTAATTATGGTAATAATAATAATAATGACTGCTAAACACTTATGAAGTGATTTGTATCTTCAAAGCCCCATACAAACTTTGGTTAATTGAGAGATTCCTGCAGAGAAGCAGCCAAATGCTGCTGTTATTCTAGTAACGCTCTCCCACTGATTTAAACAGAGGTAACAGGATACTAATCATAAAAAGAATTCAGTTTCTGTCCACCCTTTTTGGAGATATCAGTGTAAGCACCTATAGCAGCTCAAGTATAACCTCTGTGAGTCAAGAGAGCAAACTAGCAGGGAAAAATAAGTCATTGGGAAGAGACAATTAAGGGAAAATATGGAACTGGGATTGCAGAGACAAAACAAAGCTGAAAGGAAGGAGTAGACTCGATTGTACAAAACCAAATAACAATAGAGATTAATTACTTGCCTCTTCAGAGTGATTGATGTGAGTGGAAGGAAAGAGAAAGGCAAAAGGATGGCTAAGGTCCAGACAAAGAGGTAAATGAGTGCAGGATGCTCAAATGAGGTGTGCACACAGTAGTGACAGAGGAGTAATTAGACTGAAAACAAGACCTGTGAGAGGATTATTGGATTACATACACACCTGTACATACACTATATATGGGTTCATACACAGATGATCTGGTGGAACTAGGTCTTGGCCAATGGCTGATTACATGAACTGTACTGCAAAGAAAGAAAAGCAGGCACCACTCCGTGGAGATCCATAGAGAGGCAGCTCCCATTAAAGGAAGAGTCATTTCCAACAGACTTCACTATCGGTGACGCAGTTATGAGAAGAGGTTCACTGTCTACACTGGTTTTCCATCCTACAGGACAAATGTAATTTTCTGCTCAGGCCCTTCTCACTCGAGACTTAAATACACACTGAATTTTTTAAGGCCACACTCAATCTGAGTGAGTCCCTGGAGAACTTTGTGAAAATTGTGAACAACATATTTTTCACTACACTAGCTATTTTGACAAATCCAAACCAAGTAATTCGATCTCCCTAAAATCACAATGAGTTTCTTTCCCACGGTTCATGGAAAACAACTGGAACACACCACATGCCTTCCTCCTCCACTTTGGATCCAACGTTTCATTTTACTTGCGTTACTGATTGCTTTTATTTTAAGTAAAATGTCAAAACTATAGTAAACTTTGCTAAAGCTAGCAAAATGACGTAGTTATCCTTCTCAGAGTGTTCTTCCTCCCTGCCTTGTCCCCCTAAGCTTCCTGTTTCAGTGAGAAGGACGAACTTTCCCAGTTCTGTTCTCAGATGCTTAAACATTTTGCTGGATTGTGGATGCAATCAGTTAATTAGTTAATCAGTTGTTGCTTTTTATGTTTTCTCAATATGATGATGCGGTTTCCCCTGTGCCTGGATGTGTGTGGGCAGCACATTTGCGGCTCATCAGCTCTTACCCAGGCCCTGAGCAGGCACATCCTCGGCAGCACACTCCCAGCCACCAGCTGCCAAGGGAGCCAGCGAGCCGGCACAGAGGCCCCGCTGCAGCGGAGGGTTTCACACAGCACACCTTGCCAGCCACAGATGCTCACTTGTCTTCTCTTTTCTTCTGCTGGTGACTGAGGGATGTAATTGAGAGCCGCTGTGTACTTCTTAGCTGCCCAGAGGTAGAAAAGGTCACCATTTCGAAAAGAGGTGACAAAAGCAATTTCAGTGAGGGAAAGATTGTAATCTACCGTGTGGTGTGAGGGAGTGGGATGCTGCAGGCATTCTCAGCAATCACTGTCACAGCAGTCCTCCCCAGCTCACTCCCACCTGCTCAGCGTCAAATTGCAGCATTATTAAAGCACCTTGAAGGTGGAGGTGGAAGTTCTCAGCCCAGATCGCAGCTGCTTTGGGGCTGTTGATAGATTTGAGCAATGAAATGAGCCAAAACAAACTGGGGAAGCATTTGTAAAATGTATCCTACATTAATATGTACACCAGCTACAGACTGCATGTCCTTCAATTCTTATTTAACCTTGCTTTGGAAAAACTCCCACTGATGTTGAAGACATTTTTGCCTGAGTGAGACTTGAGAAAGGATTTGCAAATCCAGCTGTGTACGTAGCACACCAACATGCTGTATAGCTTGAAGATGAAATCTGTAGTGGAAGGCCACCACTGTGCAGCTGACTACTGGTGGAATTCAACATCTGAAAATCCTGAGGGTGTTATTTTCCACCAGAAGGACTTTTTCTCTCAGCTACGGGAGAGACAACTATTTTCTATCAACAGATGTCTTGTTAATTTTTATGCCTTTTGACTGTTAAAGAATGATGGCAGAGGGAAAGGTACTTGCTCTATCAGTATCCTTAAGTAATTTTCCAGAGGCATGCCTCTCTCTGTCACCTCAAGTTTCTATTTCAAGGCAGGCACTGGTAGAATTCTGACACTGATCAGAATTATGTTTTCCAGACTCACACGGGCTGTCTGCTATGACATGTGCATGCAACCACGTGAGGGAAGGGTGGCTGCTGCAGCGAGAGAGGTGTGTAATATAGGGAATGGGAAAAGTGTGAGGAAAGCTCTAAAGGAAGGATGGAAGAAGTAGGATATCGAGCTCCTCCAGCCATGGATAATGCCTAGCTTTTTCATGGCTTTTATCTCCAGATCTCAAAATACTGCAAAAAGGAGAGGTGAACATTGTTACCTGTATTTCAGAGATGGAGAACAGAGATGTAAGAAAGCAAAGTGATTCGTGCAGCACCTCTCAGCAGGGCAGCAGTGGAGCTAAGAAGAGAACACAGGTCTCCTAAGCCCCCTCTCTGTGCAACATCATAAGGCCATATTGTACTCTTCCCATTGCTGAGATGCTTTACAAATGTCTGCTAATCAGACCTTACCACACACACCCAAGAGATGGTTAACCCCTGGTAGTTGCATTTTAAAACTGAAGAGTCTGGCAGATAATAGAAGTGACTTGTTCACAGTCACAAAAGGAGTCTGCTTCAGAGAGGAGCTCCAAATTTAGGTGTTCTCTGCTTCTTAGCCTCTAGTCAGAGTACTCTCTTACCTCTGCACGGAGGAACTCTAGGTACTTAAGCAGCTGTTTCACACTTTAAAAGAGCCTAAGACCAGCCTGCATTTGTTTTTCCAGTAAGGAGGAAAGCCAATGAGCAGAGATACATCGCTTTTAGTCACATGAGAAGACACAGCTACCCAGATAGTATTTGGCAGCCAAAAAGTAAATTACACGCACTTGAGTGTAATGGTCATGCTTGATTTTGAAGCGCAATAAAAAATGATGAAAATAAAACAAATTTGATCTAACAAGTGAAGTCCTTTAGTAGAGGACTGTAATACGAGATAAAATGCTGAGCTTACAGACAGAATATATCCACATGATTCTGTTCACTGCCTCTCTATGAAAAGGAAAAAAAATTCCAGTAAGTTTCTTAATGCAGCTGACAGTGAGAGAGAAGAACCAAATATTCAGAAAAACATAAAAAACAGAGATAATGACCACAGGTTCAAGAGTACTTTCCATTACCTGAATGTAAAGAGGGTTCCCATGTCCAACATAGATAACAGCTCTGCTTTTGACTTGGGGAAGGAGAGGCGGTAGCGTAGGGTCTCAAAGGCAGGTACAATCAGAGCTTTCTTGGTGTTAGCTAGGTCTAGCTGGATGACAGACTTCCTGGCAAAGAGAAACAACAAATAAAAGCAGGAAAATTTTCAACTGAGCAAATCACTGGGCTTTTCAAAATAAAGTGCAGAGAATGGGCAGTTAGATACTGTAAATATAGCTATGGCCCGTATCTTTTCCTACACATGCTTCAAATTTTCTTCTGCTTTTGGTCTGCTGCTCTAAGAGCAGGGAGAGGAACAGAATTCCAAATTGGCTCGTGTGTCTGACTGATCACTGCTGCCCTGACAGAGACTGTTGGCAGCAGAGAAGAGCTGTACACTGGATGGACTGGGATGCCTCTCTTTTTCCTTCCTTGTCCTGCAAGTTGTCCAGTGCAGAGACTGTTTCGGTGTGTGCGTGTGTGTGCACATATGCATTTCACACAGCAAGGCTCTTTCCCAGGAAGGGGCCTTGGGACGACTGTCGCAGCAGAGGAGCAGCTTAGCAACCTCTCATCCTGCCTGCCAGAGGTGTTCAGTCTATTCTTTCCTAACAAACTAAAACTCAAAGAAAAAAAAGTTACTTTTCCATCCCCCAACTGAATCTTACTATGCTTGTCATTAGAAATAACTCTGTCTCAATTTTCCTTTCATTATCTCCATATTTCATACCAGAAATACGTCTCTCTCTCCCTGTCAAAGTCAGTTCCCCTTAACAGGATTCACTGTCCTGACTTTTATGTTACTGCAACAAGCAATCAAGGACAATGTTGACAAGCAGCAAACAAACTCTCTACAGCCTTTTAAGTTGAAGGAATTGGGATCACTGTCCTAATAACAGAAGGACCAAACAAATCATTTTTCTAGGCCCAGAATACCAAGAATTCATTTATACTGCCGTCAGAGAAAAAGAAGACGAGCATGACTACTTAATGAAATCTGAATTTTAGGCATTTCATACCACCCTATAGGCCTGTTCTATAAAAAGCAATCTGTTCTCAGCTCCTTACTGCAAAGTTTGCATTGTTTAAAGAGCCCCTGACACATTCGAGTTAACTTTTCACAACTGAAGGATTCTAACAGCATCTCACCATAACTGGTTTTGTACTTTATTCACTAGCTTCTCCCTCACCATCACTAAAGGCCAAGATACCTGCATGTCAACAGATGACTCCTTCACCATCAGCATTTGTGACCTTCCAGAGTTGTTGAGCAGTGCCAGTAAACAGTCTTTATGATGCTTTTAAATGTTTCTTCCCTTTCACACTTCTCTGAGAGCAGGGGATGCTAATACAGTTTCTTTTCCAAAACCTAAGGCTTTCTGGTCTCTGTCAGCCTTGCAATCTATCAGCCTTGAGCAGTACAGCTTTGGGGATTCAGTTCTAGGAAGGAGCAGGTAGCATTTGTAGTGATGCTCATCCTTTGGGCTCTGCAAGCTTCCATTTATGGCTGTTACTATAACTTTGTTTTATGGAGAGCTGAGAAGGCCCAGGCAAAATTCAGGGCCTTGCTGTGCTTGGCACTGTCCAAGAGTAGGAAACAATCCTGCCCACCAAAGTTTACAGTCTGAAGCTGACCAAAGCTGAAGCAGGCACAGCTATCAAGCACAAGTAGCAGCAGAAACTGTCAGACAGAGCAACCTGTGTTGAAACTAGTGTTGAACGTGACTTCTCTAAGATATGGGATATAACCATAAAAATGCTGATGATATGAGCAATCCTTTCTGCACACTCTCTGCTGCTCTTGTTACCTGCAAATTTCATACAGTTGTCAATGCCTGACAACTATTGGAAGGAATAAATGATAGCACCTTCAGGTAGTAATCAAAAGGCAGAGGGAACAAACTGATAGAAGAGCCTGAAATCACTTGCACTGTCAAAGGTCAACATGAAAAGTGAGGTAAGTGAAGAGAAACAGAGACCGGAAACAAGATGCTTGAAGTGCATACAGTCAAACACAGAGTACTGATGGAGATACTTCCAAAGTGAAATAAAATAGCAGGGTATTCTCTGCAGAAATATTTTCAAGAGATATGTGAGCATCTGAGGTGCATGTTGGTGTGGTGGGTTGACCTTGGCTGGACACCAAATGCCCACCAAGCCGCTCTCAGCACTCCTTCTCTGCTGGATAAGGGAGAGAAAATAAGAAGGAAAACAACTCATATGTTGAAATAGGGCAGTTTACTAAAGCAAAACTGAAAGGTTGAGTGTGCACCAACAAAGAGAAAAATAGATTTTATTTTCTCCTTCTCATCAAGTGATGTCTGGCCACTTCCAGGGAAGCTGGGCTTCAGCACACATAGTGGCTGCTCCAGAAGGCAAACATTCTAAATAACCAGTGCCCTGCTGTCCTCCTCCTTTTCTCAGCTGTTCTATCTGAGCTGGCATCACATGGCATGGATTCTCCCTCTGCTCAGTTTGGCTCAGCTGTATTAGGTGTGTCACCTCCCAAGATCTTGCCCACTCCCATATGGGGGGCAGACTGATGGAGAGACAGCGCTGAGGCTGTGCCAGCACTGCTCAGCAGCAGCCAGAACACTGAGGTGTTATCAACACCTTTCCAGCTACCAATGCAAAGCACAGCACTGTGGGGGATGCTATGGGGAAAGGAACTCCAGCTCAGCCACAACCAGTGCAGGTGGTAAGGTCAAGTGGAGGGGCTCTCCAAAACGGAGCTGGGAGTTGAGACACGCTCAGACAAGAAGCCCAGCAGCACTGATCTCTGAGTAGAATCACCTGCCCTTGATGTGGACTCGGTGACATACATGGCTGATGCAAAGGGAAGAAGGAATCAGTGCTGACATCCAGATGTTGAACCTGAGTGACAAAGCACAACAGAGGCCATTTAAACTGTGATAATGGCAGGGAGGACTTGGTAGAGAAAAAAACACCTTCCATTTTCTTCTGATAGCTTGGCTGGTGGTCTGCTCCTTGGACAACCAGCTGAAAATCTAATTTCTTCCCATTGGAAGCAAATCTACCTTTTCATTTTCTGTGGGGTGACTTTTTCTCCTGTTTTGAGTGGAAGTGCTATTTGTTGGTTGACTGGTTCTGTTACACTTTAGGAATAGGAAAATTTTCACTGTTGGTGTTGCAAGATATTGTGGAATATAATGTAGGGAATATGTTCCTGTATTTTGCAAGCTAGCACTGGGTAAACCATGTAATTCCTACACTATCCTTATGAGGGCTGTTTTTTGGATTCAGCATCCACCTTCTTTTTCTGTCCTTTTCTCCCAAACCCCAAAACAAGGATTTATGACTACGAAGAGCTCTCTTTGAGCTAGTGTTGTCCAGGAAACCATTTCCCAGGTACCTTTGTGTTCAGACCAGATGTGTGTCATTCTGACACAGTGAAGGCTGGGTTAAATTTTAAATCTAATCAACCGTATTTTTCACAAAGCAGTGAAGAAATGAATCTTAAATCACAGGAGTCTCCTCACGGGTTGAATGAACTTCAGCATGTTGATATCGATCTTCTCATCTGCATAGTTCTTTTCAAAAATTAACACAGAATTCTCATCCTCATGGAAGTAGACAGTAATATCATTCCCACTTCTGGAAGATAGAGACGCTCCGACACAGAAAAGTTAGCAACCTAATCCTAAAGCACTGCACTCAGGAAATAAAAGAAAAAAAAGAAGAGTCCATTAACTCAAATTTTCTTCCACCATCAGGACTTGGTAAGTGGTTGGTTGGAGGCAACAAATATGGCAATCACTGAGCTTGTGGTGAGAACTGGAGAGTTGTCAGCCCACTGTCAAATTCATTAGAATGCTCTTCCTCTCTGCAAAAGCAATGAATTCATAGACTACAAAGGCAACCAACAAAAAACCCTCGATAGGCACAATCCGAACTATCTCCCTTGCTGAGATGCTGAAAAATAAGCAGAACTACTGCACAAGTCATGTTGTAGGGGACAGGTATAAAACCCGTGAACAGAGATTGGATGCCGGGTCCCAATTCATGCTCAACGCGTCACTGGAAGCCAAGGGCACATTTTACACAAATGTGTCAGGAAAGAACTTCAATGCTAGCTGTGACACCTATAGATAAGCAGCCTGTCTGGCTGTTTTATGTTAGAAGTCACTGCAGGATGACCCAAACACCTTACTTGCAGCAACTAGAAGAAGCCTTTACCTCTGGGGCAATGACAAGATGACCTCAGTAACTACAGTAAACAGGAAATCTTTGAATGATCCATTTCTTTCCTTTTGTACTTCACAGAAGACCAAGGCAAGACTAAAACGGTGTTTGATAGAGATAAAAAAACTGAAATGGTTTTACTTAGCAGCTGTGAAAAAGCTCAATTAGCACAAATCTAAGTGCAAAACAACAGATAAATAATGGGATAGGTAACCACCAGCTTCTCCTTCAAAACTGGTTGTAACCTTCCACATATGACACCTCCAAAATATGTTGAAAATATTTTTCAAAATTCCTTTCTTTCTGAGAATACATTATCTGCAGAGACACAATATGCAGTATATGTAAATCAGCAAACTTTCAGTGAGAGGGACTTGTCTGGCTTATCCTGTACAAAGTGATGCCTGAAATACCACACTGTTTCTATGTGTTTATAGTTGTTCTATCTGAGGAAATGAGGATGAAAATGTTTTATGTCTCTCTAACAAACAATTGCTGCCATTCAGACAGATAGCACTAATCAGCTGTTTGCAGAGGCAGTTGGAACAGTCAATGCAGAAAGACACAGGTTATCCATATTTAAAATAATCTCAATGCACCTCCCTGCTACTTTGCTTAGAAAAATCATCACTGAAAAAACAACAAAAGCCTCTAGTCCATATGCAAAAAAAAAAAAAATCCAATCATTTTTTAAAGAGCTGGTAGTAGCAGATTAGCAACTTCAATACTCCCAGGCAAGAGAGACTCACAGTCAGAGTTAAGGCGGTATGGGCCTTAAAAAAGGCTGGCAGGGTGACACAAAGTCTCAGATGCAACAGCTCTCAGAGAGAATCTCTTTTTTCTCCTGAAACATCACCAATGGTGGCATCTTGGTGCATTTAGTCCTGTAATACAGTATCACCCTATGAGAATTATTTCTATGGTTGTAGTATCTCAAGTAAATGGTGGTACTTCATTCTGTCTTCTCTTCCTTTCATTGCTGGCTCCCATCTGTGCACTGTGAAGCAGCATGGAAGAACAAGTTCCTTTTTTAGCTCTAAATGCCAGTATCAACAGCTGCCATCCTTACTGTGTCCAGCACCCATCTGAAGAAATGTACCAGTATGCAACACTGATAGAAGAACAGAGAAATGAAGAACAACTCTTCCTCCATGAATCTAGAGACAGCTAATGTGTGCAATGGACGGAATAATTCTGGAGTGCTCATAGCACAAGCTGAAGAGACTTCAACAAAGTAAGAGGGAAACAAGCTGACACAGTGTGCTAATACTTCAATGATACAACTTTGAAATTCAGCATCTTGAAAGCAATAGAACGGTTTGGGTTGGAAGGCACCTCCAAAGGTCATCTAGTCCATCCTCCCTGCAGTGAGCAGGGACATCTTCATCTAGATCAGGTTGCTCAGAGCCCCTTCCAGCCTGACCTTGAATGTTTGCAGGGATGGGGTACCCACCACCTGTCTGGGCAACCTATACCAGTGTTTTGCCACCCTCATTGCAAAAAACTTACTCCTTGTACATCATCTAAATCTATCCTCTTTTAGTTTAAAACCACTCCCCCATGTCATATCTCAACAGGTCCTGCCAAAAAAGTTTGTCCCCATCTTTTTTATAAGCCCTCTTTATGTACTGGAAGGCAGTAATAAGGTCTCCCTGGAGCCTTCACTTCTCCAGGCTGAACAACCTCAACTCTCTCATCCCTTCCTCATAGAAGAGGTACCCCACCCCTCTGAATAATAAATTTGGCCCTGTACATGTCTTACTGAGTTAAGCCTGAAACAAAGAAACTTCTCCATAAGTTTACGATACCAGAAGGCATATTTTCCTGTACATTCCAAAGCCCCAGGTTCATGAACTGACAGGGAACACCTACAGACAGGCCCTCACTGGAACACTTTGATCAACTTTTACCAAATTAGAACAGAGATGAAAAGCAAAACTGGTCAGGATAAAGGAACTGACATCCTCCTGTCTGGCCACAGGGTGTCCTCCTTGCTCTATGCTTTGGCCTCAGATGACCAGCCTCTGCAGGGGAAAAAGGTCTTTATTAAAAAAAAGCTCAGGTAATGGATCAGAAGTCTGTAGTTTGCTCAGCCCAAGCTGCTCACATGCAGTATGATACAATATACACTGATGTTACTCCTCCCAGTTTCCTTAGAACAATTATTTTGCCTTGACAGGTGCTGGCACTGCAGTCATATTTTTGAGCTGGTTAGACTCATCACCCTCTTTGCAAGATAAGGAACTGGATTATGAGTGCGTCACACAGACAACAAGTTCAGTAATGCCCTGCGTATTTTTTCTGTCACTGACATCAAGAACCAGAGGTGTTTAGAGAAACTGCCTGGTTCACATCTCTGCTAATAAACGATGCTCTTGGACATTTAATAATACTTAACCCAGTTCAATTTTCAAATTGGTTTTTCTGCAGCTCTGAGGGGATTACTCTAATGGCTAACGAGGCTCACATTCAGACCTGGGTTTTTTCTTTCATAACCATTTTGCTTTACTTTCCAGTTACAGTCCCTTCTATTCCAAAAACTCTTGTGCTTTGCTGGTTATTGTAACACCTCAAATATTTATAAGATGCCGTTTCCAGATCTGCTCAAACTGCTTTGTTTTGGGAGTATGTGAGAAGGGTGGGGTGTGGAGAGGCTCAAATGACAGGTGACAGTGGGAATTCCTTCACGGTGCATTACCTGAGGTACTCGTAGAGTCCATACATGGGCAGGAAGTCGATGTCGGACAGAAACATGTATGGTGTGCTGATGTGCTTCATGGCCACGTTCCTGAGCAGGTTCACAGGGTAGAACTGCCCCTCCTTGTACACGATGTGGTAGCCAACATTGTGGCGGCTCATCAGGACTTCTGAGCCCTGAGCGTAGCGCAGGAATTGCTGGGCTTCTGCATCGGAAAGGTACAGTGCCAGGCTGATGGGACCTTCCCAGTGTTTGCAGATGGCTTCAAGCATCTGGAGCCTGGAAGAGGAAGGGTCAGAGTAAGAAAAAGCTATTTCCCTGTCTGGGGCTCTGTGCCTGGGTTCACCTGATCAAATGCAGGTATCTTTCTCTAAGTGAGACAGACTGGGGGCACTTTGTATGCAGTGGAAAGCAGTAAATATTTCTACAGCATAATTCATTATTTAAGATGATATTTCACTAAATCCAGTGCAGCCTAAGATGGCCCTGGATCAGATGCACACATCCACAACTCAGATACCTAAAGCACCATCATTTTCTGTCTAAAGCTTTGATGCTGCAGGAAAACCCACACGGATAACAGGACTTATCTGATGGGAGCTTTGAGCAGTCGCAGGAATCTGTCCATGTGGGTCTACTTACAGGATAGGGGGCTCATAAACTTCAGCAGTGTCTAGTGCTCAATTCACATTCCAGGTCAAGCTATTCCCACACAGTAACACACTACAGTGCTCTTCAACAAGCTTGTGGAGGACGGAGGTGTACACATCCATAGATCGTTTTACCTCCCGTTTAGGAAAACCTTCCCCTAATTTTTGCAAGGCAGCTAGTCAGATCTTAAAGGCTGTTAAAAGAGAGAGGTCAAGGGGATACTGACTTAGGTGAACATGTGCATTGACTAGAAGAAGGCTCACTGTCAGGAAAAAGGACAAAAGGATGACACATCAATAGAAATGGGATTTACTGTTAGTAGGGAGTAAGGAGAGGAGGAAGGACAGATGTGGCATTGCTGTGGAATAGCAAAAGAACATTTCAGACAAAGCCATCATTAAAAGTACCAACTTGTATATGTTTTAGCTCTACCTCAAATTTCATTAAATCATTTTTTAACAGGTTGTATTGATGTGTATTTTTAAAAAATTCCAGCAGTTACAATACTACTGATGAAAATGACAATGAAAGATTTCATATGCAAATGTAAATCAAACCCAACCTGGTCAAAATCATTTAAGCACTTTGGGTAATTTATTGCCTAGAGATTGAGATGTGTCACCCAAAAATACAGCAAGGACTGATTACAAAGCCTCTTGATTTAATATGAAGGGAAATAACCTATGCAGCCTAGCCAGATACTCTATTAAAAACTGGAAGAGTAAATGATGCAAAATTATTATCTTCACTCTGTTCCAAATCCACATTACTGATTTTTTCCTAATAATATTTATACAAAACACAAGAGAAGTCTCCTGCATTATCATAATCTGAGAAAATAATTTCCCCCTCCTACTATCTCCCTAAGATTTGCAAAATAAAGGAATGATATACTCATACCAGTAAACACACAGTCTGACTTAACACTAATAGCTTTCTCCTGCGTTTCTGAATGATCGTGAATGATACCAAGATGATATAATAATTTTTTCTTAGATATGAGATATTACCTTTCTAGTCTACACTTGGTACATCATTTTCTTTTTATCTGTTTTTGAAACAAAGGGTATTATCAGCCTGAAACATACAGCTGAATTTGAAACACAAATCAATATAAAAATATCTAAAAGGCACGTAAAGGGTCTAGAGTTTTGATTACACAAATAATAAATAGGAAAAAAATACTTATTTTTTGCCTTTTTCCAACATAGTGGAAATCTGTTAATCAGGAGATTCCAATCTGTCAGCACTCAAATTTAGGGCATCCTTTTAAAAATGGAAAACTTGCCTAGCAAAAAATGCAGCAAAATTCCTTTTAAAGACTCCACGCAGTGGACAAACGACATACATAACTTATTTAAACAGCACACCTGATAATGCAAAGCTTTTCATGATACTGAAGTGGAAACTGGGTTTTGGTGGTACAAGTTCCCAGCTGGACACCTCAGTACGCTTCAGAATACTCCATTTTACTGTGTTGTTCTTATTGACAGGCTCTACTTCCATAAATTTGATACAGGGACTGCTAGGTGATCCTCCATAATCGGCTCTCTGTAGGTTGTTAAGTCCCCTTTGACCACAAAACTTAGAATTACGAGTTTCTGAGCATAACATGACCAACTTATTTTGGTTTTTTTAGCCGTCGTGTGTTCTCTTAAGGACTCTAGAGAAAATAAATGTACTGCTGTACTGCATAATAATGAGATCATAATTTAGTTGGTAAATTTTTTAAAGGTCTGTTCAGCTAAGTGAATTTTGCTGGAATTCAATTGTTCTGTGAGATTCTTTATTTTTATTTTTCTTCTTAAGAATACTCAACGGATTTCCGACTCGTTCTCACTCACATTTCAAGGAGTGTATTGCTAATCACGTCTTTCCTTTTCCCCATTCTGACCTCACATTTTTTAAACTCCTACTCTGATTTATGAACCCCAGGTAAATACTGAGCCTTTAAAAAGGCTGCCTAGCCAAAACACGTGCAGGAAAGTCAGAGTGGAGCAACCAAGCCATTATTCAAGGAAATGTCACATCAGTGCAAAGGATGACAATCACCCAATAATGAACAACACTGAATGAAGTCTGTCTCAAAGCATTCCATCTAGAGAATAATGTTAGCTCCCAAACTGCATCCCTCTCTTCCATTCCTCAGGCCTATAGGATACGCAAACCTAAGTCTGTCATGACAGTCGTGTCAATCTCACCTCCAACAGGGCTACGGGAGGTGCTGGGAGTTGTTTTTTTGCTTTTCCTCATCTTTGATAATCATTTCAAAGAATAATTCAGGAATGTAGTGTACATGTCATCTTACATCTGAGACACTATTCTTAAATGTCTACAGTTGTGCAGGAGGAGTTTAATAAAAGGGGTTTAAAGAAGATAGAAAAAAATAAGGTAGTAACTGAAAGATGTGAAAGAAAACAAAGCAGCTAAGCAGTTCTTTGGTATGATATTATTTATTGATTTTAGCTGAAAGAAAGTATTTCCAACTCAAATCAATAATTTATAGCAACACACCAGTGAAGTAGGGAAGATTTTCGCTGCACAGTACCAGGATGGCTGTTCTTCCTGAATAAAAATGTGTGGTTCTGTCTATCAATAAAAACATGTGCCCCAGTGAGGATCCAGAAAGGGAAACAGATGCTCAGACTTTGCATCAGTGCCAGTGAATCAGCACTGAGCCCCAGCTCATTCTTTTTAATTAAATTCTGGGGGGAAAAATATACCATGTGCACACACCGGCTTCACTAATTTACTGTGGCACTCACTCAGGATCTGGCTTAATTTATTTCTTTAGTTTTTTACTCAAAGGTTTGTGAACACTTAAGAAATGTTTCCTCAATTAAAAATCAATAGAACAGACAATAATGTGCACAGCAAATCATAACACAATGTACAGTGCTGAGGCACCAGTGGAACAGAACACCCCTCATTCATTTCTGTTTATTTTAAAAATAGGCTGTGAATGTTTTGTTCATCTGAATTCCTGTAACCCTCCTGGAAAACTGCTGACCTTCTACTAGTGTAGCAGTGGTGTAACTCACATGCCATGTTATATTCTGGATGTGGTATGCTGAAGGAAATGGCCAGTTTCTGGATAATCCTCAAGGAGTTCTGATTTGTTTTGTAACCCGCTCTGATAGCAATAACTACAAAGTTTGGACTAGATTTGAACTGAGAAGCTGGAGGAAAAAAAAAAAACCCTGACAATTAAAAAATTTCACAAAGCTGGCTGATCCAGACTGCACTTTCAAGCTTCTGAAAAATGACAACTAATTTCAATGATGGGAATCAAAGAGGTACAGGTGGAACTTGTCACGAAATGGATTTTTTTCCACAAATGAAATACCAGTTAAATTCCGCTTCACGTCAGAAGTAAAAGCTGAAATGCTCTTCTGAGAATCAACATTTGGATAAAGATGGAATGACTCTGCTCAGATGGAGATTTCTCATTTCACACTAGCACTGTAAAAAAAAATTATAATTTTCAACTTCCTAATTTGAAACTAGAATATTTAGTTCTGATTCTTACTGTAAGAAAAATCACTAATTGAAATTTTCTGCAAGGAAAATGCCAATGAAAGCAAAACTAACATCCTCTAGTGCAGAAAAACACATGCAAAAACTTGGGTCAGCTACAACTGCTCGCCTAATGCTATTACAAACATCTCCTGTTTTTTCTAAGTTGCTGCAAAACTCCATGAACTAATAATGCCTGACAATCCCAACAAGCAGCAACTCCTGCAGCTCCAGCAGTCTCTACTCATGTAGAGTGTAGTACAGTGTGTGCACTGCACATACAACATCCAAGTTTCTATGAAAGTGCATTTTTTCTCTCTCCGAAGCATTCCATAGCTAGATTTCCCTGTAACAAAACACTGCCTCGTGCTTCCAGGTGAACAGGAGGTGCTCCCTACCTGTCCATGGACAGTTGTGCCACCAGTGTTACATCGGTGTTGTCTGAAGCAGGCTCGTACTCGTAATGGAGAAAATACAAATGAGTGCGATGGACGGTGAAGCGCTCCCGACGGAATTCATAGCACAAGTCGTCCTCGTCCAGCTCGGACAGCTGCTTCTGGAGCTGCAAGGGAAGAGTGGACAGAAACATCATTTCCTTGTAATTATTTTGGCAAATCAGAGAGAACCAGGAGGCTGGGAACTTGCAGAATGATGCAACGAGGAATGGAACATACAGTGTAGCAGGGTTTTTCTGAGCCTCTTGTTGCTGCACAAGAGATTAGAAGGAAGGACTTGCACGTAAATTCATAACACAGAGAGGACATTGTATTATGGTCTATATATTCTATATATTACCTGTATTACACACTTTCAACATCCAGACTAGCCATGAAACAGTGAGCCATCACAGGCTGAATAATGATCAAGCTTCAGAGTCAGTGCTCCAGTGTGATGCATAATTCCATCCTTACTAGAAGCAGTGTTTCACACTAGTCACAGACATACTCCACTAGACAACACTCAGCAGCAGATTCAGCACTGAGAGATTCCCGTTCTGCTGCCTCTGCTGGAGAACAGTAACTGCTGCTACCAGCATGGACAGACAGCTGGAAAAGTTACATCTTTAACTAACTGATCATTACTCCTGCTCTTGAGAATGTTCCTTTTACTGCAGAGGTGCCAGAATTAAGCTTACACTTTTAATGGGATTTATGCTTCTGGATACCTAGTTTGAGAAACCTGGAGGATGGTAGATAACTTCTTGGCTCCTTTAAAAACCAAGCCCTTACAAAGTCAAAATGGGCATCTCAAAGCAATCCGATCCCAAGTCTCTTAGATGTGTTGCTTTAAGACAATAAAAGTTTAACTCTGGACAAAGGTAGCAGTGAAAAACTGACCAAATGTCTATGCAGCTGACCAATTCCATTCCTAAACTAATTATTTTGGGGGTTGGACTAGACGATCATTAAAAGGTCCCTTCCAACTCAAACTATTCTATGATTATATGGTTCTGTGACTTTAAAGCCAAACATCTAGCTAGGCTATTGAAAATACATTAATTTAAAAGGAAAAAACAGTCATACCTGCAGTAAAATGTTATGAAGATGAAATTTTTTTATGGTTTTAGCATGTGAAATTGAGTTCAGTGTCTATTGCTCTAAAATGTAGGTTACTCATACAGGTATCATTTTTATATTTCATTTCTTAAAAGCATCCTATAAGAAGAGTCAATTAGTAAAATATTCATCATCAAATGAGAAAAATACTAATTTTATAGGAATTTTACAAATTTTGATGAAAATCACAGTGTACCTCAAAACTGTTTCATTAACAAGATTATTGAATTACAGACATCTTTTTGTCCTGCTCGGAATGATTAAAGTAATAGTTTCTCCATCTTGAAGAAAAAAATACGGACAATGTAGGTATTTTATATTCTGATACCGTGTTAAGAAGAGCTGTTGTTCTTGAAACTGTAGGCATAATGGTTGCCATCCACAGTGCTTACAACTGAATGTTTTCCTGTGAAGGCTGATGAAATAATTCCTGATATTTTCCTGTACATCACTCTATAATCTTTTTCTGAATAATGGAAGTACCTACTTTGATTTCAATGAGTTTCGGATCAGGCTGTCATTCTTTTCTGCTATTGTTCTTCACAGATCTTAAAACACCCCTCAAGAGGGACTGCTTGTAGAAAGATGAGAGTCTGAATCTCGACAAATCTTTACTCAGGCAAAACTTCTATTGATATCAAGATCTCTTTTAGGTGGAATAGAAATCAGTTCTTTTACGCAACCTTGGAGTTTCATTCTTTCTGCTTTACAAATCATCATTCAGCTGAGCCTGCACTCTATTTTCTAAATCACATTCAAATAAAATTTGAATTAAACTCAGTATTTACATCAATGACTAGAAAGTGTCTCATATCTTTCTGTTTCTTTCTTGAGAAGGGACATTAGTGTGCCCTTAACAGAATTATTAAGGAGATGATTGAAATGTAAATGGTTAAAACAACAGCAATGCACATTTTAGGTGTACCTTACTATCCTTCTGAATGTACAAATGACCAGGCTAGAAGACTTTAATGGCACAGTAGTTATTAATCAGGCAGTCACTGAGTAATTATCAGATTGCATTTGGGTTGAAAGCTAAGAGGCTATAAATACTTAATTATGAGTTCAAGAATAACATTTGGAGCTAAATTATGGCTTTGTGCACTACTGAGCCCTGTGTGGGAGAACAGGAGGAGACACAGCTTCTTAGGAGTCCCACCTTTTTGATGGTGAAACTCACCAAACCACAAAGTTGGTGATGGAGGTGAAGGAGAGCAGCAAACAGCAGAAGATCCCATCTGCTACAGGGAAAAGGAAATCTTGCTTTTTCCACTGCATTTTGTAGGGTCAGGGTTTTGTTTTGGTCCTTCCTCCTGTCCAAAGAAGGGCAATAAAGCTGATGATGGGTCTAGAAAATGTGTTTTATGAGGAGTGGCTGAGGTAACTGGAGTTATTTAGTCTGAAGAAAAGGAAGCTCTGGGGGACCTCATTGCTCTCCACGAATACCTGAAAGAAGGTTTTAGTGAGGTGATGATTGGTCTCTTCTGCCATGTCTCAAGTGAAAGAACGAGAGGAAATGGCAAGTTGCGCCTGGGGAGGTTCAGATCAGATACTACAAAAAGTTTTTTCACTGAAAGAGTGGTCAGGCATTGGAATGAGTTGCCATGGAGCCACCATCTCCGGAAGTGTTCCAAGGATGTCTGGATGTATCAGCTGGGCTGATGGTTTAGGGGTGATTATGGTGGTGCTGGGCTGACAGCTGAACTAGATGATCCTGATGGTCTCTTCCAACCTTGACGATTCTGTGTTTTTGTCCTGTCAGACGTTTCCTGAACTTGCTGCTACGGTGGCAGTCATAGGACATTTTATACACAGGTTTGAAATGAAGAATGTTAAAGATGTTAAACATTCCAATGACAGGAAATTGTCTAATAGGGACACATATCTATCCTTACACTTATCTCTGAGTTATTTATATAACTCGTATTATTCTTTTGTTACACGATCACATAAAATTTCTCTAATATAATCTTTTCTACATATTATGTGGATCCATTATTTAAAGACTCTTAGCTTGGTTTGAAGTTTGCTCCCACATTATGTCTTCTTGAAAAGATGTGTTTGTAATGGGAATCCTGACAGATCTATGCAAACAGATGCTTAAACAGAGTGCACAATCAAAATAAGGACCTTAATATCAGCTGGATTTGATAAAAAGATGGCATCCCCATTATGGATGCCTCCATTATATTGATAATGATATGTCTAATACAGCTAAGATTTCTCAGCTGTAGAGAGACAGCACGTATTCTCATAAGCAAGTACCTGCTTAGCAAAGATTCTGTGTTTCTACAGGAGTTTCAATGCTAAGGCTACTTGCCACTGAGCATGTGGGAAATGTCACCTCTCAGAAACACTCTCACAGCTGGAAAATGTATTATTTTCAGACTGTGTGGGGTAGATGTTCTCTTAGGAAATACTGTCATGGGAAACAAACACATGCCTTCATTAGCATCATGGTGCTACTTGGTTCAGAAATAAAAATAGCAACCATGCCATGCATAATGCCAAAACAAAGAGTCAAATACATAAAGAAATGTGGGCTAAATTATTTCTCTGGGCAACCAGCTGTGGCAGGGGATCAGGCTCCATCTCAGGAAAAGCAGTCTTTGAAGCTTGGCTGGCCAGAGAAACCACTTAGCCTTGATCTTCCAGGTCTACTTGTCTAACACATTTCTGTGAGATGAGGTGTTTGGTATCCGTATGACAGACGGCAGATCCGTATGATACACGGCAACACAACATGTACCTCTCACTGGCAAACTGGTTACTCTGCTCATGAATCTTCCTTTCTAAGGCTGTTCCTAATGCAAGCAAATCTGTGATTGGCTTAGTTTTTTTCTAAACGGCTGTGTCACTGAAACAATTGACTTCCCACCAAAATCCAGGACTTCATATGCGATGAGATTGATTAAAAATCCAAGATCAGGTATTTTCTGAGGGATTAGATATTGAAAAAAAGATCAAAGCCTTCCAACAAACAATGTTATGTGTCTAGAGTCCATTTAGATCTTGGGGAAGGGGATAAAACCCCTAATGTAGGCTCTCTCATCAAGTGTTTGAGTTGAGGTGAGGCAACACTAGGCTTAAATCACTCACTATCACACTAACACAACAAGAACTGAGCAGCTTAGATGAAAACTTAGAACTTTCAGATCATCTTTCCTTTTCCCAGGTGTGTGCAGTTAAGTTTCATAGCACAAAATCAACTCAGCTTAGCCACTGAAATGAAAACTGACACCAGCCCAGGATGTAACTAAAATCTGGTTATAAACTGCAGCACTTTCATTTTCTCCTGTGTAGCTGTCCCAGTTCCCACCAGTAGGCAATTTGGATTGCAACATTTAGCACTTTCAAAGTGTGTGAATTAACATTTGCCTTTAGCATGGCATAAACAAAGCAAATGATGATGTAGAGAGGAAAAAGCACTCACTGAGTCTTGTTCTGGATGACCTACATAAAATCCTTCTGGCCTCTCCAATGATCAGTAATAAAAGCCAGACTAATCCCACGTCAATTAAACTTTTATTCCTCCCACACCATAAAATTTTGTACATTTGCTATGGGTCAAATTAAGCCTTCTGTGAAACAAAGCTGTGCTAAGGACAAAGAGGATAGTGTCTGAGCAAACCCACCTGGCAAGAGGAATTTTGCTGCAGCCTGTGAGAACCACTAATACTCCTGCTAAACAAAAGTGATGGCTTACCCTGACTGCAGATATTCAACACAAGTGGGAATCCAATTTTTAGGCATGTGTAACATCTCAGACAGATCTGTATATACAAAGTACAACTCCCCTTGATCTTAGCTGCAGATGTCAGATTTGGTAGTCCTCTGCATCTCCTTTCCCCAGATCCCTGACAGACCTTTTTGGCTGAGCTGTTCCCAGACCCCCTTGCAGCACAGTGTCTTGACAGGTAGGTCACCTTGCTTTTGTTTCCCCAGATTGGTCCTTGACAAGTGGCAAGTTCCATGGGTCTAAGTCAGTCCCAGGCCTGTGTCTCGTCCCATGCTCCCTATTCATGCACTCTGCCAGCTCCCTGTACCTACAGGCACCCATCAGTCCTTTCCTCTTCTTGGTACAAACACTCTCTTTCCTTCCTGCCTCTGACCTGGATTTCATCTCTTTTGTATGTGAGTCTGGATTTTTTCTCCTCCCTACTGACTGGACATCACTAAGGGCAATGGATGTCCCTCAGAACAGAGACCAAACACAGGTTCCTGCTCTCAGCTCTACTGTCCAGTCAGAACCTGGCAAGGAGGATTCAGAGGCAACAGCCACAGGAAACACCAGTCTTTGTCCAGGTCCCCTGCCTGCAGCATGCCCAACCCTGCTGTGTCACTGGTATATAGATGTAATCTGGTCAGATGTATCTATGCACACTCCTAAGAAAGAGTCTCCAGAGACCTGAGCCTCCTTAAAATCAAAGCAAACACTACTGGCAATGCATAAGCCATGGTTTTTCAGCATTATAATTTGCCTAAGTTTCCACCAGGCTGGCAAAAGATATGTTCCTGGCCCAAAAGTCAGCTCCTTCTCTGAGGTATGGAGTATTTTCATGAAGAGGTCACCAGAACTTTTGGTGTGGGCAAATCTCCAAGCTTTCCCCCATGTTTCACTTTAAAAAAATGTGAGAAAGGGAAAAAAGGGCATAACAGCGTGACAAAAAAATCCCAGCCCACGTGCTCCTCCACTTAATAATATTATAAACAATTGAAAGCAGTATAATGGCAGCTTTCAGGCAAGTAACAGGATGGTCTGCCAGCTCAGCATTTAATAACAATAACAGTTACAATAATAGAAACAACACAGCTGGGGAAGTCAGAACTTCACCTCAAAACTGCCATATACCATCTGTTATTACTAGAGAAAGACTGTGACATCACAAAATAGTAACTTTAAATCGCAGTTCCACAAATGAGGCTGTACTCTTGAAATTCAGCAGGAGCAAAGGGTACTCAAAGCATCAGTCTGACTGCAAGTTCAGGGCTGTGCTACTGACTTGGAAGCTTCATTTGCATGCTATTTTTAGTCACTCAAAAATTGCTAAATTTGTTAGTAGTGTTTATAGTGTGTGGTACCTTGCTAGAATCCCCCTTTTTTCTGGTGGATACTCTAAGCTGGCATGCACAGCCTTCTGCTACTGTTAAGAATCTTTGCTTTTGCAGGAAAAAAGTAACTAAGTAAAAACTTACTTAGTATAGTAAGTACACATCTAAGCAAGTGTGTTAAGGGACAACTGGATTTTTTTTTTACACTGTTTCTTTGTATTGCTGGTTTGAAAATCTGAAAAGAAAAACCTGCAGACATTTTTTTTTCTTGTGTTTCCTGAAAGTCTCCTCTAATGGGAATCTACTGTCCTTTTCTTAAACTGAGTGGAATCAGTGACACACTTCCCACTGATCTTGCTCCAGGCTTTGGATCAGGACACAGGCTCCACTAACTGGGGACACTCCATTCAACCTTCAGATTTAATGCTCTGGCAGAAGTACCTGGTGAGAAGCTGTCTGCAGGAAAGAAGTTTTATGAGAATGCTAAAAGGTTGAGTGTGTGCTTCTGTCTAAAATCAGGCTTACAATAACTATCTCATAGAGTAACTACAGAGATTGGCTGGAAGATCCTGTTGAAATATTTTAGGCTTTACAGCAGGTCCTTTAGAATAAAATGCTGGATATAAGCATTAAAAGCCAATAAAAATGTTCAAATTTGAGACTATTATAGGCTTTGCCTTCTTGGATTTCCCAAAAGTCTTCTGCATTGCATCAAAATAAGAAAGAAGGAGGGGGAAAGGGGAAATAGCATGGAATAAGTAGGACGGAGTGTCTAAGGACATGCTCTAAGAGTCACTCAAGTCAATGACTGTGTTACAGGAGGATTTGGGTCATATTCTGAATTTTCCACCCAGAACGTGCACAGAAGACAAAGGGATGATTGTAACACCGATGTGCAGAGAAGAGTCTGCTTTGTGTGACCTCACTTCAGCACATACTGAACGAGGGGGACTCAGGGTACTGCTCTATGGCAGGCTCCTGCTCCCAGCCCGTCCCTGCCACACAGAGGGTCTTTTAGCTCGAGTATTTTAAGGAAAAGATGAAGCATTCATGCACACATAGACATACATATATGCATTTTTACACAAACAGAAAAATCATCCCACTCTGGCTTTTTTTGCCTCCAGTATTTCAGTTTCTGAGCCCTACCTTCCTATACATTCCTATTTGTAATGCTTTGGAACCTAGTAACAGTCCTGTTAGGTGAAGCTGAAGATCAGCATCTGATTAGATCAGGACTGTGCAGTACATTATCTGAAGATGGCCTTCAGACCTCTTAAAATTCACTCTGTGGTATTACACTTTCTTAGCAAACATTAGAAAAAGAGAAGTACTGATACTTCCACATGCATATAGACATTATATCTATCTAAGCATACACGCATTCACATGGATACACAGAGGAAGGGTGAGACAGATTAAAGTGAGGTCCAATTACCTTTTAAACTAGTGCTCCTTTGCATCTCTCTGGCACTGTTAAGAGTCCTTAGAAAAGGAAGATACATAATTTACACTAATTTTAAGGCCATCTCTGTACTGATGAGAAGTGTAAAGGGGCCTTAGAGAAACAGAATCAGCCCAATGGTACCCACTGCCACACTTCCTTTTCCTGTTTTACAGATATTTGCATTACAAATGAGATGCCTTAATTACAGGTTGTATTGTAAATAAAACATCACTACAAATATTAAGCTGTAGAAAAGCAGTGGCTGGTATACTGCTACAACACCTTAAGGGTATCTTCTGATACAGCCAGACTGTGAGTGAGACTCACACCAAGCCACTGCTTCTTTCACAGCGGGGCTCAGTGCATTTAGTGCTCAAGTAATTCTCTCCAATTATAAACAGCAGAGCTGATCTAACATTTTGTGCACTGGTCCACAGTGCAGAGAAGCACAGGCAGCTGAAGGAGCACCTTTTACCCGTGTACATTGCCTAACATAAGAAAGCCCTGCTGTGTTTTGGGGACGCCAGTCTCAATTCAGGGAAAAAAGGGAAAATAATAGGAAAAGAAGAGAAAATTCAAACAGCAATTCCTACCTCATACATACTTGACTTAAGAGAAGTTATTGCCCTTTATGTAACATATATGCTTATGAATCCTAATGGCAACTTATGAATGCATCTTGTCAGACTGAAGGTTCACCTGGGCCAGCATCCTGTCTCCAGCTGTGAGCTGGCTGCACAGGGGAGTGTAAAAGCAGGGAGAGTGTACTGCGAGGATTTCTCAAAACTCTCACCTAGACCTCAACTCGTGGTTCAAGGACTTTCAGCACCAAAGCTTAAAAGCTCCTGATTGATTTTCTTTCCAAGAAGAGTAATTTTTGAGGCTACGTATAGTTTTAGAAACATTACCTCCTGCTCAAAGCTTCATCACGAGTGAAATGCCTTTGTTTTGAACCTGCTATTTCCACTTCATGCCCCCTAATTCTTGTACTGGGAGGAATGACAGTGGTCTTCTCCTCACCTCACAAGATGCTCTGCTTCTGAAGATAATCCTGCAATAGATCACGGGAATGTGCTGTATTTAACAGGACACCTGTGACACTGTACATGCTACAGCAGACAGAGCAAGAGAAACAGCGGTTTTCATTATAATCCTATTCTTAGGGTCTCATAACTTCAAAGCTGAAACTTGCTCGCTGTATTCTACAATAAAAGGACATAGTCAAGTTTAGGGGGGAGTTTACATCAAGGGCAACTAATACAAAACAATGTCTTCTCCTAAGTGACTACTCCTAAGTTTTCTGATGTTGGATTTTTTCCTATATCTGATTGTTTCGATAGAAGGCTGTTAACTTTTTGGTGTCTCTTGGCAAATTAGGAATCACATATTTTTGTATGTCTAGCTCATTCTTTTCCAGCATCTTTTTTTTATAAATATATATGTATATATATATATTTATATATATAAAATTTGTAAATGGTGAAATGAGCTACATTTCTTTTTCAGACACAAGCCATACCATATACCATATTGCGTTCTACTTGTCTTGAATAAGAAACAGGCTTGAACAGTTAGTCATTTCCAGTGTCTGTCAACCAGATACAAGTTCAGTAAAATGTGCCGTTTTAAACTTTAAGGACTGCCATGTACAGCAAGGACTTGCATTTGCTCTGCACTGCTCCCAAGCAACTTGTCGTCTGAATAAATCTGTTTATTAAGGATTTACAGAGCTCTGGAAAATATGGCAAGAAGTCTGTGACTGCATTCGTGCTCTTTGAATACACACAACATATTGTGAATTCAGTATAATTTTAACCTGCATTCTCAAAGTGTGATAAAGGTGTGTTTTGTTGTCTTTCTTTTAATGCCTCAGTCACCTTTTCTCCTCCTATTGTACCCTCTACTCTGTCTCTTGTATCTTGATGTCTCTGAGGGTGAGGCTCTTAGCGGTCTTTTATCACATTCAGTTCACTTGATTGTCTAAAAGCCTCTTGCAGAAGATTTTCTTCCCCCATGTGCTTTTGCTCTGGTGGTGCACTTGCCTTCCCTCTCTCTCACTCTCTCTCTTGTTCTCCCCCACATCCTTGTCTCTCCCAGTTAAGCCCCGTTCCTTTCAGAAGACAATGAGATGGTAAAATAAGTGTCTGGGAAGCTGTGCCTTGGGTTAAAATATATCCATCCAATCTCCGAGTGCTGTATTTAAAAATATGAGAATGGCCTCTGCTGTGGTCATTTTACAGACTAAATGGAAACACTACCATCCTCAATGATGATATTGATTGTCAATTACCTCTTAATTGCTAATGTGTACATGATACTGGCTTTGCCTAATTGATTTCCATATAGACAACGTTGCATATTTTATAAATATTCTTTTTCCTGAATAATGTGTTACAGATTCCTTTTTATTTCCTTTCACACTATGTAGCCAAAATTGGTACTTGGTCTACAAATCTCCAGAGACCACATTATACACAAGGAGTTCATATACATCTGTGTATAAACATTTCAGTTAACAGTTTTTCACTTTGGAATTACACGTACTAATGCACAGGCATACACGTACACATGAATCTGTGGGTAAACATCCTTGATTTCCATCATTTTCAAAGGATTTGCTTAGTCTGAAAGGTTCTGATTGCAAATTTTATGCAGCTACACATAAATACTGCTTTGATTGGTTAAGGGAAACACAGGAAAAAACCTGCAGTCTCACAGCCTATGTGTACCTTGAAGCATTTGCTCATTCTGTAGTTTGCAGCACAGCAAGAATTCACAGACCTAAATCCAGCAGTCTTGATATTTTCATTTCTTCTTCATTATTTGTGCATTAGTATCGCCTAGACAAAACTGACATCACTGTATATTGAACAAATACACAGCAAGAAATGAGACCTCCTGGAAAGTTACAGGTCTGTCATACTGAATCCAAAACACAGCCCTGTACTGGCTACTAAGGAAAAAAATTAACTCTATCCCAGCTGAAACCAGGGAAAGGTTTAAGGGTGAGATTTGCAAAAGGAATAAAAGCCCAAATCCTCATTTTCAGCTTGTGATATTATGTCTGTTGGGGATTTTAAAAGGGCAAAGTAGACAAAAAAAAGCAGCAAAATCCAGGGTAAAGATGGGATTAAAACAACGGTTTTACAGGTTTACAGGTGAGGAACTGAGGCACAGAGAGAGTAAATGATTCGCGGCGTCACTCTGGGAATCTGAGCACTGCCTTCAATTCTCCTGAGTTCCACTGTCCCGCACTACCCACACAACCAACTCCAAGTCTTCCGACATCCTGTGCCTTGTACGAACCGCCCTTTACATCACCAAGCCTTAGACATCCCACTTACATTTTCACTGTTAACATCTGCCTCACTGGGGCAGCCAAAGAGTTCCCGTCTCAGCAAATTCCCATCATATTCCAGGAATGTCAGGTAGAGGTTGCGGAAAAACTCCACATGCTTGTTTTTCACTCGCAGCTTCTTCGGTGAGTTCCAGTGAATCACCTCAGAGGGAAAAAAGAGAAAAGACATCCTGCTGTTAGAATACAGATTTGCTTTATCTGCTCTTTTTTTGTGTGTTCAGCGTGCTGCCCTCTTAAAAACAGCAGAAAAACAACCCACAAACTACCCAGACTTCCTTCTGTCTTTTTATAGGGAAGGCTTTGCCGTGTCTTCCACAAGTAACTGTACACTCCGGAGGTGATGTGCTTGGAAACTCTTCCATGGTATCACCTGCACATTTGAGTGAGGGTGCTACGCTAGGTTGAGAAGCAGCACTCAGAAGTGCTTCCACAACTCTAATCGTGGAGCTGATAGTCTATGGACTCTGCTGAAGAAGATGGAAGGACAAGGGACAAAGCGATGTAGGTATTAAACATTAATCTCAGATTTCCACATGACTGTTTCTGCTAATGAAATTGATTCACTGTTTCAGGCCAGGCAGTCTCTTTCCTGGTTAGGTATTGAGAAGAAGCAGCTCAAAATTAATTCCTATACCTATTTAAATAGTTCAAGAAGGACTGAATTTAATCTGACTTCCTTTTTGCCTTTGCTTCATTTAAACAAGACTGATCTCTGTTGCATTAACACAACACAGCAATGCAGTACAACTCCTCACCCTTTGAGTGCCCATTTCTAGCAGATATTTATCCTCTGCTAATTGGAGATGACTCTCACAGTGGCCTAGACTTAAACTGCAATGCTGGCATAAAGGGCCTGATCCTCATTTGCATTGATGCAACTCTGCACTGCTGCCAGTGGGAACGGGAATGGGGCCCTAAGGAAAAAACAAGAGGGAGTCAATAGTGGCTTGCAGGAATGATTTCATTTTAGAGAGGCTATATTTTAGACATAAGAAAAAAATCACCAAATACTTAGTATTCAGTTTTATTCCTGTGACTTCTAAAGAGGTTAAAAACAAGAGTGTCCCTTGGGACTGTTTCCAAGCTCCAGGTTCTGCAAGTTCTCTGAATCCATTAACTGAATTGCGTGAAGACACCGTGTCACTCACACACAGCACAGAGCTGCAGCACCAGCCGCCGAGCCAGCCCATGGTCAGCTTTGCTCTGAACATCACAGCTGTGGGAGGGAACACACAGAGCTGAAGCACAGCACGTACAACAGGAGCAGCCCGGAGAAGATGAACGCAGTTCCCTTGGTGTCAGCAAGGAACACAGCTCCACAGGAACAGGGAGTTCTCTGAAACCACGGTATTTGTTCCCCAGTGAGCGGACTGGCTGAGGAAGGAGCAGGATGCAGCCTGATTCTTCCTGGACTAACTTCAGCAAACAACACAGTCGCTCCACTGAGTATCTATACTGCCATAAAAGCTATGGCACTCTATTCTACATACCCAACACCCATGAAATATCTCCTGATAAGGAAAGCTTTATCCATTCCTGGCATTTCATTGCTAAGCCCACTAGGATGTCAGAAAACCATACATGCAGTTAAAGAAAAACAACTGCAGGGAAAAAAAAATCCTTTCAGATATTGGCTAATTGCTTTTTCCAGTTACAGGAGCACCTTAAATAAAGATTGCGATGCATCTACACACTGAATAAATTTGGGAAATTATTTGGACAAAAACACTTGGTATAGATATTTGTCCCAGGTAATGCTACATTCTTTGCCGGTTTTACATTTGTCCAGATGTTCAGAAGTGTAGCATGACTGTGCAGTACCCTGTTGCTGCACCATGTGGTGAAAATACAGACCACCACATAAATGAAAAGAGCTTTGGGTAGGTAAGGGCATAAACTTAAGAGAAAAGATTTTCTCCACTGAAAAATGGATCATCAAAATCTTTCTTTGAAAAGAACTTGACGTATTTCATCCATTGTATTTAACTGCAGCAAAAGGCATTAATGCTTGAAAAAAATTTCAGTGATTGAATCCTCCCTCAGGGGAATGGGCACATGTAACAGAAGCACAGGGCTGAAGGAACCTAAAGGGCTATTTAACAGTTTTACAGGGTGCCAGCATGCAGTTTCACAAGCAGGCATAGAATGGAAACTGTCTGCTGGTAACTTGTACTTACTTAAGAGTGGATCAAAGAAAGCTAAGAAGCTGGCAACTGGGACAAAAAATACTTGTCAAGAAAAACCTTTTGTGAGCTCTCCATACTGCTCCTACACTTCATGTGAGTTTCCTTTTGGATACTCATGAGCATCCTCATCTTCACAAGCATTCCAGTGCTGCTGAGCACTCTGAGCACCCAGAGACCTGGGGACCATGAACACAGACACGGCTAATGATGATAACCTCAGAAATTCTCACAGGACAGGCTCCTCGGTACTGCAGGAACTTCCCATCGACACACACGGCGTCACATCACAGCTGGGCATTTGCTGATGTTTCCACTCAGTTGTGTGGGAGATGATTTCAAGCCCAGACAGCTGCAGCTGTCAGTGTAGAGGCTCTTTGCTGCCATGCTTCATGATCTGTTGTGTGTGTAGAAGCTGGTAAGTTTCAAGGGCTTAGCTGGTGGTTCAGATCTGATCAGATTTGAAACATGTCAGGATGCTGGATGTACACTGATGTCAGGGGAGCCTGGAGTGAACTGCACAAAGCTGAATGGAGCTGACAACTATCCAAAAAAGCTGATTTTTTAATCAAGAAGGACAGCACATGCTAATGTGTGCTAAAACGATGTGCTAAAGAACATCAAGAAACTATGCAACCATCTGGATGACCTGAGGTAGAAAAACCACAAAACAGGTCTACCAAAAAGGCAGGCTGCTTTTCAAATGTAACAGAATTAGATAAATACTGTGTGATATATGAAAGCATAAAAAAGAACAACAAGTTAAAAAAGCAACAAGACTCTTAACCATTGATATGCAACACACTACATCCAAAGACCATATTCTTTTTTATGTCAGCCCACAAACTCACATTCAGTTCTGGCTGTCTGATACGGTCTATTGCACTACCAGCTACAGCAGAATTTGTGCAGGCCAAGACACTCTTGTACAGACTGTCATGGGCATCAGTGAGGTACATGATAAAGACTGCACAGGTAAAGCTATGGCCACTGCATTAGAGACTTTATTGTGCACAACAGTAAATTGATTGGAGAAATAAAAAAGATCAGTTGGCAAGAGACTACAGGGAAATCAGAAGGAAAAAAAATCACGCCGTTTGAAGACTTATCTCCACATTAAAAACAGAAAGTGAATCTAGAAACTGAAAGTCTTATTACTCCAACATCCCCGTTCCAAGGCTGAATAGCACCATAATACTGTGTTTATTTCTTCTTCTAGTTTCTAAGCTATTCCAAAACTCTGCTGGCTTAAAGACAAAACTGCAGCTAGAAATATAAAATGCCAGTGCCATTATCTGAGTAGACACCTCAGGAACACTGCTAGCCTTCAGGCTGACCTATGGATCCTTCCCACTCTTGATCACAGCCTCCTGAGAACTAAAAAAAAAATACAGTTCCTTAATATTCATTTAGCAATTAAAGTACTGAAAGATCAGAACTTAAAATTCCACATCTATTTAACACTTGGTTAGTCGTCATTAAGCAATTTGGCTCTATCCACATTTCTGTTAATACCATCCTAGTTAATCAGCAACCATTACCACTCCCTGATTACACACAGCCAGCCTCCTGGAACACTTCCATACACTTGTGGCCTAAAACAGGCTAACTGCACCCAATAGTTCCCATTTATTCCCAGGTTCTGACCCAAGGCACTCAAATGATGACACAATGGGAGCCTCGTGGACTGGCAGTGGGATCTGAGATGGAGGGGAAGAGAGGATGGTACATGCTGGGGGAGTCTAGGAAGGCTCTAAGAACCATCATCTGGATGGAAATCCACTAAAAACAAAAATCCTAGCAAACCTCCTTACATTACCATCTGCATTCAATCTCTGGGGAGATTAACTATTTCAAACATGATGCTCAAACCACTAAACAATAAGCTTGAATACAACACTATTTCTATAGGTACCTTTAACCATTTTTTTCCCCTGAAGCATTTTCTCTCTAAAAAAGAAGCTTTTGGCGAAACGTTTCCCTAAACACAGTCTCTTCCATTTTTTTACCCAAAGACACATCTTGATAATTTCTCATTCTGCTTCAGCCCTTTCAGAATCAGAGAGCACAGGATATCCTGTATAATTATATACCTGCTTTCCAGGCTGAAGGGTAAGAAATAAGAATAAATTAAGCTTAAATTTAAGCTTAAAGAAGCTTAATTCTGCAAGGCACTGAACAGATAACCTTAATTAAGTCCATGAGCACTTCACAATTTAGGTAAACAAGTGGTATTTTGTAAACAGGAAGCTTTCCTGCTAAAAAACTAGACTCCTTGCTTAGGTAACCAGACACTTCCCACTGAAATCAGTGGGAGTTAAACATTTGGCAAATCTGCACAGTAAAGCCACCTATATATGTCACTTTAATGCCATCTCAACAGGCTTTTTTACAAGTTTAAATATGCCCCAAATCACGCTGCAAATATGCACCACATGTGTAACTTATGCCATGATTAGAGATGTCTGGAAACTATTTTTAAACTGTGTTTTATCAGAAATGAATGGTATAATAAAAGAACCAATTTCCTCAGAAAGGTTCGTATACTTCATAAAAATGTCAACAGGGAGATTTCAACGTAATATTTCTAAACTACGTAAGTGGAAGAGACTCAGGTTGGAGTAGCCAGCAACCCTGAGGTCCAGGCAGTGCTTTTTGGATGCAGGTCTCAAATCCCTGCCCTGCCTGGTTTGGTGTCCATGGTCCCAGGGATTACTTTACTCCCCAGCTTACTGCTGTAAGCTGACACACTCTCCCTGCCTTGTATATTTCAAAGGTCTTTATTTGTCCTCAGAAGAATTCTTCAACTTCTTTTCCTTCAACTCCTGTACCAGTGTTTAATGAGAGGCCTCCTGCCTGCAAAAACACCCCTATAAACCCAAGGTGCTCCCTGTTTGGCAGGGCAGAAGCACCATACTGACTCTAATGCTCACTCTGAGGAGGGGTATTGTTTAACTCTCTCGAGCCCTTACTCCTCTCACTGCAGCTCCTCCTTTGCTGGCATTAAAAGGGGTAAGGCTGCACAATGCTGTAAGTGCTGCAGATTGGAGCTGAAGTGCTTGGACAGCATGGGGCGGCTCAGGGACTGGAACACAAAGAGATGCAAGAGGTCATGTCTGAGGCAGAGCTGAAATGGTGTATTACAGTTATGGAAAAGAAGCTGTTTAAACTCCTGTAAGCAATATCACAAAGTCATCTCAGTGTGGAGGACATTCCCAGGGAGGACACAGTGAACCACAGAACACAAGTTCCAAATCAGGAATTCAGGAGGTTCATTATTTATCTATCTGCTGATTTAGTATCAGCTGTACTCAAAACCAGTTTGAAAAGCCATCAACAGGTTGTAAAGCATTTTTTCTATTCTGGAGTGTGTGTAAATTCTAATAATTTGATACAGTCCCATTGAAGAGTCCAGCATTTGATTTTTGTGATTGTGAATTACCAGATTGTCTGTATGTAAATAGCACCTGTATCCTTGACAACCAGACTTCATGACTGACTCATTCAATGAGGTCATGATTCATTGCCAAAGGTATCAAAATTCATTACCTTCTTTCATAGTACTTTTCCTGCCATTAGGTTTGTGCCAAATCATAGTAACTGAGATTTCCTTACAGACAGGAACAAACTACTAACCAAGAAGCAAGCAAAAGCAGGGGCTAACCCAGGAAAAGCAATGCATAAATGAACCTCAGTTCCAGATCAGTCCCCCACCCACAAAAAAAAAAAAAAAAAAAAAAACCAATAAAATGGATAGAGATGCAATTTAATGAGGACTGAAAAGAGAAAAAGGTGATTACTCTTCAGGCAATATGAAATATTCAACTGCTCCCTAAGCCTTGCATAAATGTGAACAAAGCAGCAAAGAAGTGTCTACACACACACAAAGAGATCCCTGAACAGCCGCCAGCCCTGGGGGTCTAAGTTTACTTGACACAATGCTGTGTATAAGAGATGACAAATCCTCACCTCCCATGGACTTTGAGGCCAGATGAAATTAAATCAGCACCTCTTCGGTCTGACAGGAGGAATGTGCTCTGATTTGGCTGAGGAAAACTTGACTGGGTCAGCTTCACCTTTGAATTTACATCTCTCCATTCACTTCCTTCTGTCCTATGCTATCCTTCTTTATCCCCCAGTACAAACTTCAAAATCTGTCTCTTTCTTTCCCTCTTACCCCGGAGGTGTGTTTTACCTTGTTTCTCATTCCAGTCTTACCATGAAATACAGAATGTGCCAAATCTGTTGTGTTGTACCATTTACATTAAATGCCACGAAACTGAATAACTCTGGTGATTTTAAGAGGGAAATTTTTAACTTGGGGTAATGACATTTGTTAATTTTTTGTGAGACTCATATATCAAACCAGCTGGTTTCTTTACAGAACTAGAATTTTGATAATTTTCATAATGCAAATTCACAACTTTAATTGGTCTATACATTTTTTTTTTATTGTATGAAGAATTTTAAACAGTGCTGCCTGAGGGCCAGTTCTTTAACTGCTCAATATGGGAAAAGATTTATTGAAACCATGGGGTTTTATGTGCACGAGATAAGACTCTGGCCTCTCTTTCAAGGCAAAGGATTTCAGCCCTGATTTAGTATGTAGGGGGTAATTTTAGTAGCGTGAATAAGTCCAGTTTAGCTGAAGAAATTGCTTATGTGTCTGCACCTCTTGTTGAGTTAAAATACCTCAGACCAGAAGATCAGTGGAGAATACTACACATCTTAGACTTCACTGCCTGTGCTGTAATGGAACTGACAGTGTGACACATAAACAGCAATAAACAACCAAGCCTGAATTAGAGTTGTAAAGACAAATTTGTTAATTGAAAAGAAAGGATTTAATTTATTTTTAAAATACTTCTATCAAATGCTTACTTATAGGTGTTATATGTGAGTTAGATGTCCTGCATCTGAAGCAGATTAGTTAATACAGTCACTGGAGTTGGAAGACCAGGTGTCTACTCTGAGGTGAGCTCCACCAGCCTCAGAAGGATGACACTTTGGCTGTCTAAATCCAGATGCACAGCAACACTGAAAGCACCTTACAGTTATCCTGCCTGCCCATCAGCTGCCTTGCCAATAGGGTATCTTCTCCTGTAGGTCTGTGTTTTATCTGCCAGTCCTATAATGGAGATAACAGAGAGCCCCTATGGTGACTCAAACGTGTTTAGGAAAGGGAACCAAGCCCTTGATCCTTGTTATCAGCTTCAGTATCTTCTCCTCATGTAAATGGCTGTCTTTACCTTGTGCTGAGTCCAAGCTGACTGTCGCAATTACATAAATTAATCTTAGCCTCTAATTCACAGCAAAATACTGTGATATGTCACAGGTGGGAGGTATATTTTTCTGAAGTTCTTTTAGGAAACATTTTCCCTGTTATACATCATTCCTTTTGTTTCAGGCCCTGCAATTGCTGTCATACATGATTCCCAACACGAACGCAGTGCTAAAATCTCTACTAGCACTTTGCTACAAGGCATAAAACTATGATGCTTTTAAAGTGCCTGTGTTGATCCTGCCCTACAAACAGATGTCATAAACCATTTAGTGATTAGTGTACTGACAGAATAGCGATTTAACTTTAAAAGCTGTCTTCTATGGATCACACCTGAATAGTCAGTTGTGAGTACTTTATACAAGAAATTCAAGCAATGTTGGCCAGTTTTGACAGGTCAGTTAACCCATGTAGAAGAACTTCTGTCTCTTGGAAGCACAGCATTTGTAATCAGTGTGTTGCGAGTGATTGATTTTCTATATTCATCCAGTATCTGGTGTTCATATTGAACACTCCTGCTGTTACTCTACAAATTACTACAAGGAAAAACTTGGTTAGATTCAGGATATATGTTGTACACAGAGGGTGGCCAAACTCTGGAACATGGGGCCAGAGAGTATATGGAGTCTCGGTGTTTGGAGATTTGACACTCATCTGCACAAGGCACTGAGCAACTGGGTCTGTGTTGGTCCTGCATTAAGTGGGGTTTGAATGGTCTCCAGAGGGCCCTTGCAACCTCTTCCACAGTTTTGTGTCTTTTTTTTTTTAAACCTCATTTACATTCTCAAAACATAAAGCCAAATATACAAACCTTAACAGGATTTTAAAAATCAATCACCAAAAACTACCTAATATGTACTACATTCTGATGGAATCTACTGCTGCACAGTCCTATTCTACACCCGGACAAAGCTCAATCAAGCCTCAATTCTGAACTCTCTGCATGCTACATTTGAGTCTTTGAGTCCGGTCTTTCAAAATGGCCACAGCACAATTGATGTTCATTTACCCGTATCTATTAAAATTCATCTTGCTTTTATATTCTACTTGTTAATAGTGAAAAATGTGCTATTAAACTGACACTGTAGCTTCATTTCATTAAATTAATAGGTTTTTACTCAGCCTTTTTTTTGGGGGGGGGGACGACAAATCCTGGAAAAATGAGTGGCAACATGACTGGGTTAAGTGTATGCAAAGGCTAAATATGAAGTGAGCAAGGTCTTTACATTTCTGCTAATGCTTTTCTAGCTAGGATCTGCCCAATTCTCTCTGTGAATTTCACTCTATTAAATGATGTTCAGTAAAGAGTTTCAAACTTGTCCAGTACAAAAAGGAAAGGTTTTGTATTCTTTGTCTAGGAAGAGCTAAGACCTGGGACAGCAATAAGAATTCAGCAGTAAGCTGCACTGGTACAGGTGGCAGGTACAGAATATAAGAGACAAAGCACTCCTTTAACACCTTGCCAAACCCCAAAGCAGCATCTATATTTGACTTTTCTAGCAGTAGCCAAAATGCACAAAGCCAAAGTCACATTTCCTTCCCCTGTCTGGCTGTCCTTATAAACTGTATGTGTTAAGTCTCCCCCCCTACTTAAGGCAGTTTATCTTTCTCTGACAGTGGAGTCCTGCAGTCTCTGTCCCAAAGGACACCACCCATCCAGCCTCCTGTGCAACATACCTTCAGGTCAGACACATCCCTGTAGCACTGCTCGGAACGGGTGTGATCAGAAAGCTGCACATTCCAGAAACATGGGAGCTGGTAGACAAGGAAGGGATTTTGTTTGATGACTGCATTGAAGATATCCTAGCAGAAAAAAAACAGAGAAACATTTGGGTATGTTGTTTCTACCGCGTGTGAGGTGATCTCAACTCCTTCCCCAGATGACTGTCCTTCTCCTCCTCACAGGCAGAAATTCCAGTGGTGATGGCAAGGCAAAGTCTGTAAACCTTTCTCCATAATTCTCTTTCTGTGGAGGGTGCTATTAATCTAAAGGGCGATATATAGATCTGGGCAAGAGGAACAAGCTCTCCTGACACACAGAGCTCAGGGACTCCAGCAAAGTTTTCAAACATTTATCTTGTACTGCTGGCATGAGGTGTGGTTCCTCTTCTAGTCACCAGGGAGAGTAACAGGCAGGAAACAATACAGTGCCTGCTGGTACTAAGTACTGCACCACTTTTTAATAAGGGGAGGAAAGTGATCCTGGCAGCCACACTGCTTCAAGGTGAATTACTTGGTGTGATTTTAGCTAGCACTTTATTGTTGCAACAAGTACTCCAGGTACTTTATGGAAAAGGCATGTAGGACAGACCTGCTGAGCAGCCTACACCATGAGGGACAGAAAGTGTTCTGCTCCTAAGCAGACATTCCATTGGAGAAGTAAGTAACAAGGACAATCTGAGGGTAAGGTATTAGGGGAAGACACAAGCAGCGCTTCTCTGCTTTGCAAAATTCTGCCCCATGCAGGTATTACACAGCAATTCAGGATGCAACTGAAAACACAGTGAAGCTGCAGGAATCATTTTAATGAACCTCAGGAGCTTTTGGATCACCCTGCGAAGATGCTGTACGAAGTGCACATCTCCATGTGCACAGTAAGGAGCGTGCCTCCTTTGTGGTGAGTGGTCATGAGCCAGATGTAGCTCAGAAGGAGAACAAATGTCTAAATGTGATGCTGTATTGAGTTAACACACTCAAGCTGTTAAGCAAGAATGATTGGTTCAGGTCTAGTAGTACATTAACAGGGTTTCTGGGCTTAAACTGAGAGCTGCAAGAGGCACAAATTGAAAAACTGTATTTCTGCGTTTAGGCACACTATTTCTTCTCTTGGCCTCAGTTTCCTATCTGTGTCAGGGAGACAGCAGCACTTGTGTCTTAACAGGGCTGTTGTGGCAAGGAGTACATTAAAAGGCATCTGGGACTCATCTGCCAGAAAGAGTAAAGAAATGTCAGGAGACTCTTAAAACTAAAGTCTGATTAGACAATAACCAGTGGGAAAAGACACAATATATTTGGACTTCTAGTGTCTGGAGAGTTCTGTGTTAAAGAAGAGAGGACAGAAAATGAAAGCGTGAAAACCCCGTTTGTCTTTCTCATGAATCATCTGAGCAGAGGAGGTAAAAATGTCAGTGTAGTAAGAGGAACCTTGTGACTAAATCTCCATTGTCTTCCACATTTTCCCCAGAATGATTCAACAAATGGTGACTACAAGCACAACAGCTTTCCCCTGCCTTTTCCCACATCTCATCCCCTTTCCCTTTCTTTCCTCCCTCAATCCACGGCTTAGTGGCTGTCCCGCAGCCCTGCAGTGTCCTACTCACCTGGTCAGCCAGTGAAGTGGACAGCATGCTCATTAGCTCCCGCTCTGCCGTGAGTCTCCACATCTGCTCCCACTTCATCTTCCGCAACTTATCGAGCAGCAGCAAGATCACCCCTAAGGGAAACACGGGGCAGAGAACAACAGAACCATGATGTCACGTGTCAGCCAAGGCCCAACCTGCTCATGTGTTGATTCAGCAGCTAAAACAGGACATGAAGTTACCCGACACATCTGACTGCAATCCTTGAAACTTTTCTGAGGAATAGATTATCAGTGCTGGTTACAGCCTAGACTGTGAGAGGGCCTGCCATTCAGGCACCAAGTGTTCACAGAACAGGATCCTCAAATCGGAAATTTTAAGTTGGAAAAAAGGTACCTCAACATGCATTGTTATTTCTGTTGCTTTTTGTCTGGCCAAAATTCCTAGTGTACAAGAAGGGAAAACAGCAGAAGCGATGAAGCCGGATTGAAACATCAGCAAAACCTTTCCTACAGTGTCTTAGAAAAATCTGCTTGAAAAATGAATTCAGAAAGACTTAGATGAGAGTGCTGTCATGGGGAATGAATGCAGACTGAAGGACCACAAAGAAGGAGTACCAATAAACAGCAGCCTCGTGGGCTGACAGGAACTACCTAGTAAGAGCAATGATGGGCTCTGTGTTGTTTCACATCTTCATTAGTGGAAGGGGGAAGTAAACAGAACAGTAATGACATCTGCAAATGACATTTAACAAGAGGTCTTACAAAGAAATATCACGGCAACTGTAGAGAACCATAGCAGCTACATAGAAGAATATGAAATGACAAAAAGCAGGCACTGGGAAAAGCTGCCTCAGGGAGTCCAAGTTGATAAAACTAGAAGTAATGAGAAAAAGAAAGGAAACGTAGTCTGAATGCTTAAGAAAAATTCTCCTAAAACCGCTGCGGTGAAATAAAGTAAAATTGGCAGATAAAATACTTTATTTCCTGAGTATTTCCAAATCAGACTACACCGAGATTAGAAAATGTACCTGAACAAGGCTGCACTGGTTGAGAGAGGACAAAGGTGGTTCCAGTTCCTTCCTATATTTAGTTTCTATGACATGGCAAGTTTCTTTTTAGTAAAACCTGGCACTGCTATGAATAAAAAGAAAACCTCTCCTGGCAGTGAATTTTGTGGCCTATTTTAGTTGTGTTTTCCATTTCAGTCCATCTGGTTCCCAAGGATGCTGGAACCTGTACTGGAGGGATCCCCTTTCATCTTGAGTCAACCTTTCTGCTTCCAGCTGTTGGACTGGAAAGGGATGTATTGTCACAACATGCTACAGTTTATTTATGCAGTGTGTTTGCCTTCTCTCCAGCACAAGGGAAGCCTATTTGGAGCACGTAGTGTGCGTGCACTAGATTCTAAGAGAGCCATTATGCATTGTCTGAAATTCTGCACCGGTGTGAAGCAGGTTCCTTGTGCTGCAGCGATAAACTGGGTGGGAGATCTCCTCTCTGGCAAAGGATTTTTTCCAGCTGGCAAGAACTGTCAGCTTTGCAGTAAAATGTAACTGAGAAAGTTCTTTATTAAGAAAAATAAAGAATAATGGTAAAATTCAGTTCACTGTAACAGAATAGTTTTTATAATTTATAGCCAATAAAACAATTTTTCTTAATTTCTCTACGCCTCCAGTCTGAGGAGGAAAAGGGGAAATGTTTTAATATGTGCAGTATTCCCTGGTTTTTTTTTGACTTCCACTCTTATGCTAGCAGCAGATTATGGCATTGCAGCTAACAAGATCATGCTGTCCTGAGGGGCTATCATGGTAGCAGCTGAGTAAAAGAGGCAGATGGAGTGGAAAAACTGGAATATATGTGAGAAAGGATGTATTAAATTATAATGCAATCATGGCTATTGAAAATACTCACAAGGTTTTAATGTTTCACCGTCACAACTAATTTCAACATGATTTCTATTTTAATTCACCCACAGGCTTCAGTTGAACACCTTTGTATAGTTTCTATTTGGGCTTCTAATTTACTGCTGCCATAAGAATAACTACTAGAGAATATTTATAGCAAGTTTAAATATTTACTCATTAGTATTAGTGGGAATAAGATATTTCTACTAAGAGGAGAATTTAATACTATTCACCTAGTTAGTGTTACTAAGTCCAAAAGCAAAGCAAAAGCACGCGTTTTGGGAACTTTTAAATAGTTCCCAAAGGAAACAGAGGAAAATTTACTCTTTTTCAGAACAGTGAACTTCAGGTTCTTGTCTATATTGTTGTGTTGCCAAAAGCAAACATAACTAGCTCCAATCTGCACAATTAGTTTGCAGGCAAAGTGTCTGAAATAAGGAAAGGAAAATATTTGCCTCAGGATCCACTTCCCTCAGAGTCAAATTGACTGATATCTCAGACTAAATTCAAGATGACATACAGCTGAACATAAGGGGAAAAGGGACTCACTCTCATCTGCTGTGCTGGGGGAAGAGGAGACTGGAGGAAAAACAAGAAATCAAAGGAATATTTTATTAATATCTGGCCCCAGGCAGTGGGACTTCTGATCTTTTGAGAAGTGCAGCATCTCCCTGCCCTAACCTACCTGAGAAAAACAAAATGAAAGCTTGGCAGCAAACAAACAGAAAGAGAAAAGTGGCAACCCAAACATCTCATGAGTATTAAACAAATTATGATCAGCCACAGAACACCCTATTTCCCTTGTCCTAAGGAAATAGTTCAGGCATATCCAGAGATGTAAATATCTCAGATATCTTGGAGAGAAAGAATGCTTTATTACTAAATATGTGGAACACATCCTAGTCTAGTCATTACTTGAATGGCATTTTTCTCCTGCTGCTTGATGAGATTTTGCTTGAACTACCAAAATTTGACAGATTCTGAATTGCTCAAACAAACAAACAAGAAAGCAAACAAACAAACAAAGCAGTTTCTCAAAAATGTCATTTAAGGACACACATGAAAAACCCAGCTCCAAAAGCAAAAGGAAAGAAAAAAAACCTGCCCCAAACCCCCAAAAAAGTAATTTGGTGAATAAATTGGCTAAAACAGGGCAATAAATCTGAATTAACATATCTGGATCAAAATATTTCAGCTGGGAAACACTGCAAATTTTTTTTGGTACATTTTAAAACCCAACTAGCTGTAAAATAATTTTCATCTCAAAACTGATACAAATTAAAAATCTCATTGAAAATTATTACAAGATCTGAAAAGGAAAAGAAATGTGTCATTCTGGGTCTAACCAAACTCTGGGAGTCACCTGAGTTTTTTGTCCTTTTCCCATTTTTGGATTCAATCTAAAACAACTTTTTTGTTCTTCCAATGCTTTCACTAAGCAACGGTTTCCATAGATGCTTCAAGGCATGTCAGCAAATTAATCTGTTTCTGTCTGGTGTGGGGGTTTTTTTTGGTTAATCTGCTCCAGAACAAAATATTTTATTTCATTTTTCTGAATAGTAAATGGAAAGTCTGCAGAAAGATCAGCAATTTCCCTTGGAATGCTACTGAGCATCCCCACCTTTTGCTTCAAGAACAAAGACAATGGCTTTTCCTGAAATTCAGAGAGGAACATACAGCAGAGCTGAAAGTAATAAACAACAATTTAAGACAGAACACAATTACTTGGAGAAGTTATAGTGAAACTGGACAAGCTTTCAAACTCAATCAATTAATTACAATGGGCCTTTTAAGGTGCCTGAAAAAACACTCAGTGCTGCGGGGGAAGAAAATGTAGTTCCTAAGAAATAATTTTCTGTATGATCGTGCCTGTTCCTTTTGGGTAGAACAGGGTGCTTTTGTGAGCCTTTGAGGCAATGCCATTTTATGTGAGTAGCACCTCAGAGCCTATCCTTGTCAGGTTTTTAAAAATTCTTCTTGAAATTAAGCCTGCAACAGAACCATCTAGACAAATAGGAAGTAGATATCACTATAATATCCAAAACAGACAGGTAAGACACGCTTCAAAATATATCATAAAGCAGTAGTGAGTTTTAAAAAAAATGAGTGGGATTTTGCTATAGCTAAGCAGCACACCAAAGACCACACACCAAACCACTGAAATGCTGTAAGAAATAATGTTAAACAGGCCTGACATTATGGAGATTGTCTGTAATAAATATCTGACCCAGAAATTTAGGGCAGTAAGCTAGCACGTTTCGTGAAACAGATTTGGCACAAAAATTTGAATTCAGTTTTAGGTGCAATGGAAGAGACTTGCAGATCTGCTGTCCCAGGAGACGCTCCATGATAGTGCTGACTGTTTAGTACTCTAGCAAATACTTATGCAACTTCTTTTAATTCTGATTTATTGTATCTGAAATCAATGGAAGTGATCCCAGTGTGTAATGCTAGGAATGTGACTACGCCTTTGCTGCATCAGGGCTCCAGTGACCAGTATTGTTAAGGACTGCATTTGGAATCCACTGAGCCACAGCTCCACACCTCTGACTGTGGCCTCTGTTTTCCACCCAGAGTATCAAGAGCAAACAGAAAAACACATGTATATGGCCGTCAGGGATTAAAAAACTAAATTAAAGCTATAATTCCAAAACAAGCCACCGCACACATTGTAAAATCTTCATTTTAAGTCTTTGTGTGGATGAAATTCACTGCATTTATTTCACTTGGTTTACAGACTATCTGTTGCTCATAATTTGACCAGCCATATCATTAATGCAATAAAGCCATATATGTCCATAACTTTTCACATGGTATGACCAAAGGACTGTCATTCTAGCATCTGGAGCATCCTGATACATTATTTAATGATGAACTTACATGCACCAGCCTTTTTTTTCCTCAAACAAGCTTTTCACAATCTAAAAAACCCAAACGAATTAAACCTTGCAGGGATGCATAATGTGCTCATTGAGAATAAATGATAATTCCACATTTGAACTTTTCTCTAAGAAAACTGAGCAGGGCTGAGAAGCTGCTTTGAAACAAAGTGCGTGTCCCTCCAGGCATGGTGACAGAATGCAATAGCCTTTGTTTTCTCTGCACATGTATTAAAAGTGAAGCTGTCATAGAGTGCATTTTGAAATGTTGCGCAGCCACTCTGTTGGGAGGCTGGTTCCTCCTGAAGCATTATAAACATTTGGTTTACACTTCCTGATGACCATTTAATGAAATAGAAGACTTTTACTTTCTTTATTCTCCTCTTCCCAAGTATGCTGTTTTTCCTTAGGCAGAATTAAGATGAATGTTTTACTCAAGCACAGTTCTAACTTCTTATTATAGAGATGCTGACTGTAGCTCAGAATGTCCCAGTTTTCTGTTTCTTTACTGTTTAGATGCTGTTTTTCCTGAGCAATTTGGAAGAAAACACACATGCTTTCTATCTTCTCTTTAATGACTTCCACTTCTGGGGGAAATTCTCCAACTTTCTTAAAGCCCCAAAGCTGCTACAGGAGAATTTCCTTGATTCCAGAGTCTATAAGGTCTGGAGGAGAGCAATCATGAGCCGTAAGACTTTTAGCAGGTCTGTGGAGGAAAACCTCTGCTACTTAGAGACCATCCTGCTAAGTAATGCTCTCTCCTCTTATCTCTCAGAGTCTTGAGAAGAGAGCCAACAATTCCACAGGCCTTTCAGAGGTCAGCACAGAAAAACCATCTCCAGGCCTGAAGAAATTGGCCTTCTCTCACACAGACCCCCAAGCGGTATAAAGTCCCAAGCAGTACGATTTCACACACTTAACAGCCCAAATTGCTGAAAAGGTTTGCCTAACATGGAAAACAACATGGCTGGCAAAAAGACAAATATCAGAAAAATAAAAAAGGAAAACTAGGGGTTATTCCCAGCTGCTGTACTTGCTTGGGGCATCAAGGAAGACATTAAGGATAGCAACCTTTCTCAAAACCCTGTATTTCCTGAACCCTGTGCAAAGAATTGTTGGAGACAAAACCACCTGTGAAGCTCCTTACACGGCTTTTAAAAAGCTCCTGTTTTCTTATAGCCTTTGCACTCTGTGACCCGTGTGAGTATATAGTGTAGAGAGATTATCTTTTAGAGGCAAAATGGAAATATTCCAGGGACTTCTCATTTGGTAAATTATGGAAATGGCTTCTAAGAAGGGAAAACACCCTGTAAGAGGCACATCATTAAAATGTGTTGAAATTCAAGAGACTGGGAAAGGTTTTGCTGAGAAGTTTTAAGCCTCAGGTAACACATTCTAACTTCAGACCTGCAAAGGGAGGGAGGAGGGAGGTTTCAGCCTTTAAATGCTGTAGCACAATGGCAGTGACCACACGAAGCAGAGATCTGTCTCGAAGACATCTCACATCACTGCCATGCACAAGGAACACCCAATACTACTCCGTGTGCATCTCTGTACACGTCTGAAAGGGATCATGAAGGTGCCAAAAGTGGACACTAGCTAAAAGATGGCCAGGCAATCATCTTTTTATAAAGCATTTTGAAATGTGAGATTTAAAAAGAAAAGTGATGTGGGGGGGAGGGGTGTGAATGTGGAAAATTTCTACAAAGTTTTAAAGAACTTTTCCTCTCTTCAATGCTAAAATTGCAGTAAGTTCTTATATGCAAGATTAGCTGTGGTTTCATTTGCCTGGGTGCTTAGGTGGCTTCAACAGGAAAACAAAGTCTTGGTTAAACACTTATTTAAGTGATAAAGTCAGAAAGGATAATTTTGGGCTCTTGCATAACAGAGGTCATAGGATTTTTCAGAATCAGTTTGGGGTCTACTAGAGCATAACTTCTAGAAAAACATTCAGTCTTTATTTAGAAATTTACAATAATAGATAATCTACCACAAACTTTGATAAGTTATTCCAATGCATAATTACCCTGATGAAGGATACTTCCCTTATTCTAATTTGAACATCTCTTTGAACTTTCAGTCATTTGATCTTGCTGAACCTTTGCTAAATTGGCAAGCCCTCTATTAAGAAATGTTATTTTCTCCTCCAAATATGAATAACCTAGGATCCAATTATCCTTTGACTTGCTCCCAGATAAGCTCCTGGAGCCATTTTCCCCAACTTTATGGGAAATTTTCCAGTGTTAGTTCTGAACTTTGCAAATTTGTAAGTGGTCATCTTTGGCCTGTGGAGATTAACCTTCTGATGCCACTTTTAAGGATTAGAAAGAGGTGCCAAATGGAGTGTAGTCCTATCCATGCTACCTTCCAGAAATACCTCCTGTAGTGAACTATCAACAAATTACATTAATTTTTTTTTTTACAAGACAGTTTGGTTCCTGAGAAGGACAGGGTACCAACTAATTTCTGTGCCCTGTGAATAATCAGGGAGCCAAGAGCAAAAAATGAACTGGGCAGCTAAGTTACCTGGCAGTGTAGACATCAGGTATGACAGGAGTCAAAAGCCTCCATCCCATACAAAACAAATGCATCTCCTGTACTCATACTTGAAATTACTCTGGTTGTACACCCAATGATCCCACAAAGTATTTTGTCAATCATATTAAACCTAGAGTTCATGATCATCTGATTATCCATCCTGGACTGGTTGTCATGCATCTCTTAATTCTTTCTGAACATAAAATTCTACATGTCAGTGCCTCAAAACACAGAATCGTGAGTGTCACAACTCTACATAAAGCCAGAGGAACTGGACTTTGGGTGAGCTGTCCTGAAGAGGAATCACAAAATAATACAGACTGTACAGGGTTCCTGTGCAGGAGGTCCAATCATTGGATCTCAGTGTGCAGGCATGTTTGGAAAAAAGGATCACACAAATCTTGTTTTTATGGATAAAAACTGAGGACGTTTGCTGAAATTTGCTGACTATTTGCCCTGTTGAAAGCAAGTATGTCTTCCAAAAGTAATTTATCTTGGACTCTCCACCAAAGAACTACCCACCTTTAAAAGAAAAAAAAAATCTGTTTCTTGATCCTTGGCTCTTGTAAATCAGTTTAAGTTTCTTTAATGCAAGTGTCAGGCATTTATATCAGATCTGGACCTTATCCATGATACTTATCTCTGTTTCATTCTTCCACAGAAAGCAGCAAAAAGTGAAAGGTAACAGGGACCACTGCTTTAAATTATGTGGGGCTTTTTGGTTTTGATTCTCTCAAAGGCATCATATTTAATAGGGGTCAAAATGTCAACAATTTTACAAGGCTTCCACTTGGGACTATGTGAAGAGGAAAAATGCACCCTGCACAGGTGCTAATTATTTTGGCTGGCTTCTAATCTTAACAGTGTCTGCCTTACACTTTCCATCATGGTGGAGAATAGCTTTCAAAAGCAGTTTCTGATATTAACAGTAGTCCACAAGGCTAACTGTAACAATGGGCACAATGAGCAAGAACCCGTCACAGCTTCTGGGTCTGGTGTTCATTCAACACCTCAGCAACAAAAGAGGAGATGTGGTTCAGGGCTGAACCACCTGAAAGGTATTTCTTTCTGTTTGGATGACAAAGAGGTTTGGAGTTTTGTATTCAGAAACAACCAGAAAACATCCCCCTGCCTTTCCCCCCCTTAATGGGCAGTTTATTGACTGAGTGAGATTCAGGAGGAATAGAACATTCTAAGAAATGGATTAGGGGAATGAAAGCAGCAGCACACAATGAACAAGCCTGGAAATTAACTATAGCATTTAAAAAAACCCCAGGAAACATAATCCTTCCTGCACAACCACTTATTTTCTAGTAACAGAGAGAAGGATTAGGTTCACACCAGAAATGCAGAGATGTATTTGCCTAAGGAGCTGTCTGTCATGCCCATATAGCCAAACTAGGGTACAGTTTGGATAAGTGCACTACAAGGAGCCTGCAAAGTTGGATTGCCAAGTTTGAAGGCTTGGGTTCAGCAATAAAACACTCAGATGGTGGTCAGTTACAAGGGGTATTCCACAGGAGCTGGTAGTGGGGCTGATACTGTGTAACGCTCAGATTAATGAGATGGAAATGGGATAGAATGTGTCCCTGGCAATGTCACACATGACACCAAATTGGGGGCCGTGGACAAATACCCTGGGGATGGGCTGCTACTCAGTGACCTCGACAAGCTGGGTGGACAAGCGGGTAAGAGAAAGCTCCTAAAATTCAACAGAAAGTCCTGAATGAGACTATTCCTGAATGGAGAGTACAGGCTGGAGGACAAGTGGATCTAAAGGAGCTTTCTAGGAGAAGTTCTAGGGGAGCTGGTGGACGGCAAGTTGAACATGAGCCAGCAATAAGTCTTGGGCCATATTAGCCCTTAGGTCATGGGAAGTGATTACCACTCTTGGCTCAACACTTGTAAGACCACATCTGAAGTACTGTTTTGGATTCCTCAATAAATAAATACCCTGACATGCTGAAGTAAATCTATCAGAGAGCAACCCAAATGGTCAAAGGCCTGGCATTCATGAGGAGAAGTTGGGAGAATTTGCCTTCTTCAGCCTGGGGAAGAGAAGGCTGAGGGATCTCCTGTTGCTTTCTAAAACTACTTAATGGAGCCACACTCTTCTAATAGATGCACAGAGACAGAATGAGAGGTAACAGACACATACTGCAGCAAAGGAAATTCTAATTACACATTACCAATTTTTACTTTTATTTTTTACTGAATAGAAAAATAGTAGCTGAATACAAGAACAGGCTGCTTTGAGAGGTATCCATGAAGACACTTAAAACTCAGCTGGAAAAGGCCCTGAGCAACCTGAGCTGACTTTCAATGGGAAGAGGCCCAAAAGACCTCGGGAGATCTTTTCTGACCTAAATTGCCTATAATTCAACAGTTCTACTTGGGAAAGCTTCTCTTTTCACTGTCTGTGACTTGAGAACAACTGTGTAGAGATGATCTGCTTGTAGAGGGTATTGCAGTGCTCTCCTGTCCTCCCCTGAGCTCACTTTGACAAAGAGAGGTGCAGAAGGGAAGGCTGAGGAGCTACAGCAGGAACAATAAAAGTCAGGATGTAGCTGAACATAAAGACAAAAAAGACAATGAGGAAAGGCAAGAAATGAGCTGCTTCTTCTGAGATTTGTGTCCACTCAGTTTTGCACATTCTTCTCTTTCAAAGTCTCTTGGTGTTTTTTTAAAGGGGAAAGGTTTGTCCTGAACTTAGTTTGCCCTAACACAAAAATGATTAAAGCATAGTGATTTCTGTAGCAAACAGCACCTAAGAGAGTGATCTGACTATGACCAAATCCAATTGGTTTTGTTGGCACTCTCTTAGTGGGAATGACTTTGACACAGAGGGTAGAAAGACATCTTAGTTACTCTGCTACTTTCTGTGACAGGCACCAAGCTCCCTATTAAGAGTCCAAAGATGGAGTCCAACTGTGATGCCTCTTTTCTTCGCTTTGGGACTGTGGCTAGAAGCGCTGTCTCTGTCTCTACAAAAAGGAACTGCCTTTACACAATCACTTTTATGAGCACAATGAGAAACTGGAAAGTGAACTTGCACTTCAGAAGAAAACGTACTGGTTTTACTATTACTATGCATTTGTCTGGGGTTCTCCCATCATATAAGAGAAGGCTTTGTTCTCAGTTTAGGCACCTGGATGCCTTTACTAAGCTTTTATGTGCAAGTCTTTCATCTAAATTTAACCTGCTAATGATTGTCCCTCTACAATAAAGAGGGCATTTCGGAGTGCTGGACAACATAATTACTGATCAAGGTATGTATGTTCACATAAAGAACTGCCTTGATCAAGCTAAAAATAGAACACTTCAAAATGATTTTTTAAATCATTACATTGGAATGCTACATCTAAATGCCTGATTTATGTACATTACATGGAGAACTTTACATTATGGACTCAGGTCAGACCAATAAAACCCCCAAAACTAGGACAATTTAATCAACTAAAAAGAAATACGTTTACTCCAATACAACTAGAATCTGGTATAGACTGTCTAAATGCCACTTTTTAAAATCACAGGTTTCTTAAGAGATAAATATTTTCAGTGTTTCAAAGGAAGTCTGGTGGTGTTTTTTAAAAAGAGTTATTACAGGGGCTGAGAGATTCAATTGCTAAGGAGTAGAGGATGTACCTGAGAAAATGCCATGAACAGTAGACTAATTCAGCCACAGTAATGCCATTACTACATGCACAGGCCTCTCAAACTAGAGGCACCATTTTCAAAATCAAATACATATGACCCTCATTTCAGAAATGTCAAGCGTGCTGTAAACAAGTTCTCAGTACATCACATACTTTAGAAAGTGCACGAGAAAGACTGGAAAAGAAGCTATTCTTTGAGGGTAGTCAGCTTTAAAATAGCTTATTTTTAAGTGCAATCTACAGATTATAGACAACAAAGACAGGGATGCGGTCATCAAAAGCAGAATTATCGCTTTAGCTTCCCACCTTTGACACAAACAGACTGATATTTCCTGTTGAGACTAAAAGCAACCATATGCTGGCACTTCCTAAACTGCTACCTGGACAATGTGCACGATACTTGTACTTCAAATGCACCTTTACATGTATAAAGCTCACGTCTATCAGTATGCTTTGCACTGATAACAATATTTACTGAGTAAACTCACAGTGTCTTAAAGGAGGAGTAATCTAATCCAAAAAACTGGCACAGTGTGAACCTAAGCAGATGAAGAAAATGCTGCTTTTTGACTTGTCATCAGTGTTGGACGTGGGGTTTTTAATCATTAAAATGCATTTTTCGTCTGTTTGCAAAGGCTCCTGTACTTTCAACCAACCCTAATGACAGCAGTTCCTGTACTAAACATGATTAATATTTTAACTAATGTGAGACAAGAATGTTGCAATGGCTTTTACAGAGGGCATGGCTAAGTCTGGTCAGGCCACAATGGTGGGTATTTAAAAGGTTTTATAAACCATGAGTTTTCTGACTTCTTCATTCACTGAGACAATTTGACAAAATCCTCCTCTCTCAAGCAGCCAGCATACACGAGTACAATTACCATAATGTCATGAGCAGGAGCCCGTGGAGCTCGGCTGAAAGCTGTTACCAGGTTTCTGGAGCAGGACTCCAGGCAGTGCCATGACCACCAACAGCCTCCTTTGCACTGCTTTACCAGTCATTTGTTTTCTGCACTGAAGATGCACAATAGCATCATGAAGGAGCACAAGATGTGATCCAGACTAATTTCACATAAACAGTCTGTTCTACCCTTGTCTCTTATCATTCAAATTCGTTAAATATTATGCAAAAATGCCGTAACATCTGCTTTCAATTTCCAATTCAACTTCCACAGGTCCTTTTTTTCAGGGGAACAATAAAGGAGACAGACTCATTCTAGCACTCTTCTCGTCATTACAAACACGGGAGTAATAAGGCGCAGTACCCACGTGGCCTAGTACTCGTTAGGTGCTAGCCATTCCCTTCTGTTCCCAATCCACAAATCTGGTAATGTCACAATCTCCCAGTGTGGGAGTATGAATTCTCAGCTCAAGCTGTTGAGACACCTCCTTACGGTTTCTGGTGGCTGCACCGAGGCAGTGCATTTCAGATGAGCCTCAAATCCTCAGGATGGGCTTCTGTAGTCTAGAACTAGTCTGAAACCCCCCGGGCCAAAGTTTCTAAAAATGACCCCCTGGCACCCAAATTACAGATTCACCCTGAAGCTCCATTTGGCAGGCATGGGGTCCATTCTCAGCTGATGGAAGTTGGCTCTGCTGCACTAAAGCCAGAGAAGCCAGGGGTGATTCACACCCCTGAAGAAGTGGCCAGGAATCTAAACAGGCACCAGAGACTGCTTTTAAATGCTATTCTCCACCATGATGGAAAGTATAAGGCAGACAAAGTAATAAAAGCTTTTATGTTTAGAATTTCTTTTACAAGATACTTTTCTGAGGACTAAGATGACTGTTACTCCCGAAATGAACATCAAACCGTACAGTGCAACTCTGGAGCTGTCAGTTTAACATCTGTAAAAAGAAAAATCACGGTGCAGCAATACTGTCAAAAGTAGAGTTTAGTCAGTGAAAGATAATATAGTTACACAGCAAGAGAAATGTGCTTGAACTAGTGTATGAGGAATCTGGAAGAGTTAACTCAGTGCAGACAAGCAACATGGAGTGGATGATACATAAAAAGGGCATTTGATTAAGCAGCTTACTGAGTGCTTGCCAGTGAAGTACAGAAAAAAACTTGGAAATCTTTGTGGTACAGAAGGAATTGTGTTTAAAATGCTTGAGGAAGAGAATGTTATCGCAAATAAAGAATGGTTCTAACTAAGAACATTTTAAACACTAATTAAATCGTCACTGAACTGATTTTGAGTTTGGTCTGGTTTTCTTACAATTATATTATCATGGACTAAAGTGAGACTTGGATTATCTGCCTCTGCAAATGAGGAAGAATGAAAAACAACCGAATAAAATCTTTCCTTGAAAATCTGTATTGGCTGTCAGGAGATCTGGCCTGGGCACACAGGAAGAGGAGAGTGCAAATGCCTACTGGGTTTAAAGAACCAGCAGAGAAGGAACAAACATATCTTTGCCTTTAATGCATCTGTCTTCTGGGACTCTCCCAACCTATATGTTGTCCAAAGAGGCTCAGGCACAGAAAGATAAGAGTGAAAGAGAAATTATTTCCTTCAGAAACTGTGAGTAAGCAGTGGAACAATTTTGACTTTGAGGGGTGCTTCTGAATCAAATCTTCCAGGGTTAGGTCTGGCTGAGGAGGCTCACATAAAAATCTCTTTTCTTAGGATTGTATCCTAGGTCTGTAGTAAACACTCTCCCAAGAGCAAAAGCAAAGCCTGTCTGAGAGCCTCCCCTTGATCCAGCTCTGTTTAGTTCATTAAAGTTCCAGGGGTTTTGGGGGCCCTTTCACTGTTCCTAAATACAGCTCTAGGCACCTGAATTTTTATGCCTTCCCCCTCCCAGACCACTGCCTTTCATGAATGTTTTTCTTAGAGATACTGCCTCTCTTTTTGGTGCCCCCCCCCCCCCTTTAGTTTTCTGAATCCTCCTTGGCCACACTGTTGCATTCGGTGTCATTTATTTTAATTTACTGAACACATCAAACAAGCTCCAGTTTCATGTTCCTTGAGAAATGTGTACTTCCAGTCTCTGCTAGATTACTGAGGCAAACAATTAATTCAATCAAGAAATTTATACTAAAGGGTGCTGATTCTGTCAATAACCTCATTTCCTACTTCTCAGAGGTTGCACTGTTTCACTCAGTGACCTCTTGTTCCACATACTTGAAAAAACAACATTCCACTTCTTACAATCACTTGTCAATCTTCCATCATTATCTACCTGCTGGCTTTCTTTCTAAAAAAAAGTTTTTATAACTACAAAGTGAGTTGTGTGAAGAAAGAAAATTGTGAGGAAAATAAAATCATTTGCAGGATTATGTGAAGAAAGAAAATTGTGAGGAAAATAAAATCATTTGCAGGATTATGGGATTGTGCATGGCTTGATAGGTATGTATTAATACAAGAATTAACACATGCAATGTATACGAAGGACTGCAGATATTTGATATTTTTGCTTTCAGTGGAAGATTTATGTAATATACTGACATTTGGTGTTCCTATAAACCATTTGGAGCAGTAAGTTAAGACAACATAAATTAAAACCTTACAGATTTTTTTAATGATAGCATTTTAGATATAAATATATATATTTTATACTACCCACCATACATTACTGCATTATTCTGATGTTATGTGGTTGTGCCAGCTTTCTCTCTGCCAGCATTAAAATGGCAGAAAGGAGAAAGCAAAAACCCAGCAGAAAGAAGGTAGCTATAGAGGGTGGTCATGTCTCAGTAAAACACAAGATTATGCTTTCTGGTGTAACAGTGAACCGAACTGACACCAACAAGGTGAGCTGTGTGTAACAAAAGCTTTCCAATTTCAGGAAAAATCCATGAAACTTATCTCCGTCTCATGCTTTTGGGGGGCTGGGGAACAGGGGTGGGCAGACCCAGCCTTTCTATTTGCAATTCTGGCAAAGAAGAGTCAGGAAACAAACCTATTCTGCCAAAATCTTGTACCCATACAAATCCATGTTCTGTAAGGCTATTCTTTTGAACATTTCCAGAGAACAGAGATGCTCTGCAGAGGCTAAAACACAAATTCACAAAAATTAGTGGGATTCCCACAAACACACATAGGAATACAGAAATACAGATGACCCAACCAGAACTTGTTCAATCCTTTTTCTAGTTAGTCTGTTTAATTCAATCCAATATATCTCTGTGAAGCAAAATCACTATTATGGTGAAAAATTTCCTGATAGTGCAGGGATATTTAAATGGACTCATCTGTTCCAAACAGAGGCTTCACCATCTGTTCTGTCCTTTTATTACAAAGAGAGAGGAAACCTAACTCACTGCATCAGCATGTAAAGCCTAGCACTGAAATGATTTAGATGTACGTGTGTGTTCTTTATGCACCTGGTATGTTTTCCCACATACCAAACACAAATCAGTGGGAAGACCTGTCTCTTGTAACCTAATAAATTCTCTGATCTAGTGCCTTTATTCCTTTCTCATGGCAACAGAAATTGATGGCCAGTAGCTTGCATTTTATTAGGACAATTATGACCCTGTTTCTGTCCTGCAGGAGTTATTATCTTTATTGGGCTAACATTTTGTGATACCATTTACTTCTCCATGGAAAATGAGCCTCAATTCCTATTCATTCCCTCTTGCTGGGCCTATATATGAATCATCATGGACAGAAATCTTGTAGATGTGCTGCGGACCTATCAGATTGCTTAAAAGCCCTGTTCTTCCCCAAAGGATGTCACACAATCTTTTCTAACACCATTTAGAGAAGAATGAAAACTCCAAACTGCCAAAAATTGCATCATTTTTACTTTTCCAAAAGATAAATTTAGCTGTAGCTTAGGAAAGGAGGTGCAGATTACCACTTCTCATACTCTCTATAGCAGGAGACTGACTGCACACTCAATGCAAGTGCTGATTCAAAGAAAACCCTCAGGTCCTACCTGTGTTGTAGCCCCTCCCAAGCGCTGGCCAGGGCCGATGGTTCTTCCAAAGGTTGCCCAAATACCAATCACTCTGGTTCTCCACTAAGCCAAGAACTTGCTGCCCTGGAAAATGAGCAAATTGCAAGAAGACCATAAGATAAAAGCCAATCAAAGGAAAACACACAAAAAATCTGGAGAGGGACAACCAGTGGAAAGAGAAGGCAGAAGTTGGGGTGCTGCCTTCCTTCCATGCCTTCCGAAGAAGCTGCTTATGCAACAGACAGCAAGCCTGGCACAGCAAATCCAGCACGGCTCATTTCTTCCCTTCTTCCCTGGCTAGTCTGAGTAATTAAACACTGTGGGAACCTTTGTCACGCTGACAGAAATATATCACCCAGACAAATCTGAATGCTGCTTGATTTTGGAATACAATGATGGAGAATCCTCCCAGTGAGAATTAAGTGTTGGTAAAATGATCATCTAAAATGAAGATCTGTTCATACTCTGATGGAGATAATATAATTGAAGAACAAGGCTCAGTATAACAAATTATCCTCTTCCCATGCTCCCCCTACTAGTTTCAGGGATTTTTTTTCTCAGTCACAAAGGAAACCCCTTTTGCTCAGAAAAATACTGGATTCGAAGAGTTTACCTACATAAGAAAGTTACATCATTTTAATTTAAGAGAGTAATTTAAAAGTCATTTAGGTAAGCCTGTGTAGAATGCTGCATAGAAATTATGACTTCAGTTTTATTTTAGTTTATCTTACATTGATTAGCAGCTGGCTTCAGCTAGAGTAAAATGTATTTTAAATCAAATGTGTCTAGGAGGTTTGCACTGCTTAAAAATCAACCAAAAAATGAATGTTTGTCTAGATAAGGACTTAATTATGTATCCTAAAATGTGGTGTATAAAATGTAAATAAGAGAAGTGATTGAAATGATGCCCTGGTAACAGGGGGTGGAGGGAAGGAGAGAACTGCATTTGGATCTAGTCAGAGAAAGGAAAAGGAATGGTGCTTTGAAAGAGGGACATGCTCAGTGAGGCCACTGAGACTGGTACTGGAAATTATTTTGCAATCTTTTGAGAAAGCAATTAAGCATCATGCTTTGAAGGCTCATTTTCAAATCCCAGCTATGCTCATAAAATTGTGTGTATGGTCACAGCAGTGCACTGAAAGCCTAAAATGATCATTATATGTTGCTTACACAGAACCACAGCTGTATTACTAAAATTTCAGTATGGCCTAAGACAAGGCTGGGCTGAAAACAAGACATGAAGACAGATATGATTAATTCAATTTTATAATTGGCTTGAAAGGTGATTGCAATACTCTCCTGTGGTATCTGTAATTCAGTGGAATGTCAGTAACCCCAATGTGTCTCAAATGCTATTTCAAAGAGTGTGAGCAGCAGTGATTGGCCAACGCATATAAAAAATAAACCAGAACACTACGAAAGCATTCAAGGAGTGAATGGAAATCAATCTAAAAATAACTTTCAGAGATTACCAAGTCTACTCCACACCACTCCAGCATCATCCTACTCTATCCTAATGACAACATGTCACTCATCAGACCTTATTTTCCACTGATGTCTCTTCTATTCCATTACATATTTATTATACAATACATATAATTTTTCACATTAGACCCCATAAATAATTTTTAAGAAGGTGGAAAATCTGGAGGAGAGCAAAAGGATCATATAAAAGACCCACTGGTCCTGCTGAAAACTGGTCATATTAACAGAGTGCAATGCACAAGCAAATGAAGGAAATTACAAGCTAGAGGCAAACATATCCTAAGCACCTCTGTTCAAACAGATAAACCACAGCATCTCTCAACCTGAGACACATGGAACACACTGCAGAGCACATGAGACATCACAAGCCATATACTGTGAGGAAATATGAAAGGCATCTCAACTGGCTGAAAGGAGCCTAAGGCAAAAAGAGGCTGAAGGACACAATTTAAACCAACACTCGTTGACTCCATGCTGGAAGTTTGCCTGTTTATAGCCACTCCCTTACAGCTGAAGTAGAATAAATGAAGAAAAGAAACTACATTGGCTAGTAAAGGATGAGGATGAAAAAACCCCAACAGAAAATGCAGGTGCAGCTGGGCTGGAATGGGTTGGCACAGCTGGTAGGAAGAGAGTGACCCTGCCCATAATCTAATAGCACATTTCACAACTCAGCAGTCCACAGATCCTTTTCAGGATAGTACAGCTACCACCAAAAGAAATGTTAGAATTTAATTTGCAAGAAGCAGGTACCAAACTTCTTTACCATGGAGCATCAATTTGCTTTCATTATTTTAGCCTCATGAATTTCCCAATATGCTACAGACTACAGCCTTTAAACCAATGGGCAAGAAAAAATCAAAATGCTCAATGCTTGTTAATGGTTTTCCTTTCCCATGTACCAGTTCAAAATCTCAGTTCTAATTACTTACCCCTGAAATACTTATTTCTCAATTATTATTTCTCATGCCAAGATAAACTGGAAAAGGTTCAGGAAATTATGTTTGCATGTATTTACTGTAGCTGTGTAATTTCCTTCCGCATTTTCCCTTTATTTTTGAAGACACCAGAACAAATCTCGCTTTCACCAGTATTCCCTGAGGTTTGATATGGGACATGGATGAAGGCAGGAACTAACATCATGTAAGCTCTAGGGCTCAGATACATGGATCAGATAATGTGACTTCCTGTGTATCATCCGAGCTGGAATAACTGCCCGTACACGTCCTCTTAGCTTGTCACAAATGCACAGTAAAATGTGTGAGCTAACACGCTTCGGTTTGCTTTTGCAGTGGCCTGGGAACGTGCACATGTTCGTGTACTGTCCTAGGGTAGAGCATTATGCAACTTGTCAGGCTGTTGTAACTCTTACTGGTGCATAAAAGCCTATTAGGCAGATGTGATGGCTTGTCTCCCAAGCCACCTTGGAGAAAATTATGGAGATATGCTTTCCGTCTTCTCTAGTTATATTTCTGTTTTCTCTAGGCTGGAATAGTGTTGCTGTCTCTGCCAAAGAATAATTTATTTTTATTTCCCTTTACATTGTCTCTGTGATCTTGACTTAAGGCAGAAGTAATCCAGAAACTAGAACTTCAGCTGCATAGCAAATATTAATGTTTCCAAAAATGTTTTAATTCTGAATCAATATAGAAAAAAGAAAATCAAAAATATTTTCTGGAAGAGGTTCCCCAAATATTTTGATCTGAAGATATCAAATAACATCTATAAATATACAACCATCCTCATGTTAAATAATACAAAACAACGTGACACCTAATATAGATGCCTAATATATGCCCTATAGATTACATTGTTCCATGTATCTCAAAGTTCAAACAAAAAAAAATCCTAAGTTTTGTCCTTCCAATTGCAACCAACTAAAAATTCACTCAAAAGCTTTCACTCAGACCTTTAATCAATTTTTTTAAATGAATCATTGTGAGAATATTTGTCCACTACCAGCTATTTCATTTAGTTATTTACTTTTTCAAGTGCATTACAAAGTTACAGACATGAGGCAGTGACAAAGGGAAGCGTGGTGTCAAGCAGGCACGGTGAACAGCTCCCTGACCATGCACCAGCCTGTCCCTCTGCCACCCTTTGTGCCTTCCCTGCAAGGTGCTCACAGTTTTGCAGGAACTATCGCCACATTCACTTCACCTCTGATCACACCTCAGCCTGAATTCAGGTTTTCTGGGCAGGATAGACTGGAGTCACCTCTCAGCATGGCCTTTTGGAAACGGCAAGCATAAAAGAGTTATGTGAGCTATTCTTCCAGCACATGAGAACACGGTGCCTGCCGTAATGGATTTGAACCATTCAGCATCCTGAGCTGCAGGTTTCTTCTTCCTAGGAGTTATTATAATAAAATACCACAACTAACAGCAAAAGCTCTATCATTTTCTGTTCTGGTCCTGCAGTTATGATTAAGTGCACTCCTCTCACTCTCTGTTACTCCAGGCACAAGTTAGCTTATGAAAATTAAGCTGTCTTTCTTACTTCTTCATACATCACCACTAACAGCCAGACAAGAGAAAACAAGGCTATGATTCTGGCATGACCACAGTGAAAAATTACCAGGCAGGCAGAATTACAGCTGGATTGCCGGGAATGGGGCTGAATGCTGCTTGGCTGTGGGATGAGACTTCTCCAGAAGGCAGCTGCAGCAACAGCATTTTGCACAGAACAGCTGCCTGACAGCTCTCGCACGATGAGAAGCTTGGCTGTTGCTGGGAAGAGGTTTCCATGGAAAAACAGATACTTCTGAACCTGACAACTCAATGCCTTCAATTCTGTTTTTACTTCACAGATTTTTGGTGGCTAATGGAGGGGAAAGCATTATCCTGTAACTCAGGCATTGAAGGGGACTCCAGACTTTAGCTCAGCTCCCAGCTGTGACACTGATTTCTTGGGTGACACTGAACAGGTCACAGAACAGCCCCTTGCTCAATTCTCCCTTAATAAAACTTTACCCCTCTTCCATTTTGCCTGTCTCACATACTGCAAACGTAAGTCCTCAGAGTTAATGAGTGTGTGCTGCTTTCTACTGAGAGGGCAGGAGCAGCAGCATGTGGCCAGGCTGAAGCTCCATCCAGCCCGGAGCTGTCTCCAGCTGCAGGGAGGAGCAGCTGTGCAACACAGAGCACAGCAGTGCAGCTGTATGGTGGCACTTAATAGTGGTCCTCTGGATACAGTGACTAATGGCCCATGACACATCTGAAGGAGGATCGGCTTTTATTTATGTTGGGGTCTAGTATCCGCTGCTTTTGTTTGGTGCCAATCTTGGTGCCTGTGAACAACATTTTCCTATTCTGCCCTAAGTTTTTCCCAGTTTTAGAGGATTTCATCTTCCCCACAGTCTATGGTACAAAGGACCTTAACCTCAGCTCTTGCCTTGAAGTATTTTGCTATTAGAAACAATAAAAAGAGTAGTAAAAAATTATAGTTATTACAGCTACTTTCAACATCTTCTTTAGTGGAAGCTTTTTTTTTCTTTTAAACCCATAGTGGCATTTACATGACTCCACTGCAATTACAGCACGAGCTATGGACCCACTGCAAACACTTTGTGTGAGCTGCACTTTCTCAGGACATCAGACTGTTCCCAGAAAGGGGAAAATAAAAAGGCATTAAAGGGGAAGGAATGGCTGGGATGCCACTTTCTGACTGCCCATGGCGAAAGGGTGAGCTGGTATCACAGAAGAGATCTGTTTCAGCACGGTTCTCCTGGTTGTTGGGTTTGCATGGTTTAGTTGTATTTGGTAGAAGGCTTCAAAGTTAAAAACATGAGAAGTAAGCAATTTCTATACTGTGGAGACTATTAAAGGAGAACAGAGCAGAACTCTGTCTTGCTACTCCTAACTACTTTAACAGCCATGGTTTAGATTATTAGGCATTTAATATAGACACAAATGCTGGAGCTGCAGCCAAATACTGCCAGAGCAATGCATGTCTTCAGTGTAAGCTAAAAGAGAGGAGAAGGACTCAAAAAGAATTTAAGACTCAAGCTTGGCAGGATTCAGAACTGCAGCATTCTGTTCCCAAAATGAGACACAGAAATAGAGAATAAAAAACTGACAGAAGGGAAGAGGGGAAAATGTACATATTCTGAATGCTGGAAATATTCTAAATTGGCCAGTACCAAGCCTGATGAACTGTCAGGACTAGTTGAATCTATACTTTTGCAATGAAGCAGGGTTATTTTCTGCATGACTCAGAGTTAAAATCTTTGATTAATGCCCTTTCCCTCTTTTCTGCTTCTCCTGATTTCTTTTCTTTAGCCTTTAAACACCTGCATATGCCACCCTTCCTTTCTGAAATATGCGAGGCCACATCCTTAGCTGGTATAAATCAGCATGATTTCAATGAAATTAGTGTACTTAAGCTGACTGATACCAGCTGAATATGTTGCACTTCATGTTAAGTCTTGCCTGAGTGACTGACCCTTTCTTGATGGCCTTCCTGCCCTGACCATATATTGGTTCACACAAAATATGTGGCTTCTAAAATCTTTCACTTCTCCTGCCACATTTCTCATCCACCTCTTCAGATCACTGTCAAGTTCAAGCTCTTCATCCTCACTATTGCTGCCCTTTGCAATTCTTGCACTGTCTATATCAATTCATGTTTCTTCCTGCTCCCAAGCTCATTCCTCTCTTCTACTGCCATGTCCTCCCTCATTACTAAAAGAGACTCTGTCTTCTCATGCAACAAATGCCCTGGCTTACCCCTGAAAATTTATTTCAAGCACGAAATCCCTCAGGACTTTCCTCTATAAATATTTTTAGAAATTTTACCATGAATCCAATGTAAAATACACACATGAAATCTTGTGTGTGCTCTGTAAAACAAATATGCCAGACCCTAGAAACACAGTCTGACACCGTCTCATACACCTGTATGGTACAGGATACACTGTGTCCAGCAGAACTGAATACTTTAACCTCTACTGTGCATTTATGTCACAGGTGTGCAAACATGTAACAGATACATGTTATTTGTATGCACACACTCATATACACATACATACACACATGCATCAATATGTACAGATACGTGTGCAAATGCAGAGTCTCTGCTGGGAAGAACTTCTTTATTACACACGGAAATGTTACATTTCAGGGAAAAATGCCTCCTGCAAAAGTTAAATTTTTTTGCTTGATATCTCATTTGCATTAAGTACGTTGCTGTTTCCCAACAACCATTACTCCCTCTCAGTGGACTAAATACTCATGGAGAGAAACTGCATGGACAGTTATTAAGGCACAGGTTGGATGAGAAGGAGGCCAAGGAGTAGCTCACTGAAGGTACAGCAGGACTGTCTCAGGAGAGGAGAGGCTGGCTCCACAGGAGCATCATGTGGATAGTACACTGGTGCCAGGAGAAGAAGATAGGATACACGCAGTGAATACCTGATAAGAATGGATGGTAGATAAATGAGGCAGAAGTAGATACAATATATCAAGGGCAGAGAAAGTCAAGATGAGCCAGGTTGACTCAACAAAAGAAAAGAGCAAGTGAAAGGAATAAAGGAAAACTCTGGCAATGCTGAAACAAAGATGTAAAGCAATGGCATCAGCTGACTTCTGGATGTACCCAGAGGTGGTGATGTGACAAGGGCAAAAGAAGTTAAAGCAACTCAGACCAGAGAAGAAGAATAATTTGGCAAGAGTCTATACAGAGAGAAACATGACAAGTGTTTTGTATGTGGTAGGAGGGAGGATTCAAAAGGCATACATAAAAGGTGATCGAGAGGATGAAGTGGACAGAACTGGATTGAGAAAGGTTGGGGTGAAGACCTAAATCCAATTCATCTTCATAAGGAAAGATGAAAGAATGAAATCAATCAAGAGAAGAAAATATATTGGGTTTCTGCACATCTTCTAGTGTCCTCCAAGGAGCTTGTTAGAAAAATTAAGAGGACAGTGAGAAGTCCAGCAAACCCCAGTAAAGCTAGTAAATCTATCATTAATGTTTGCAGCACTTTCATCTGCAGAATTTCAGGGAAATGGATTCTCAGCAGCTGAGCACAACAGAGTAAGTGTAGGAAAACCTTTTCATTTTGCAACAAAACTTTTTGAGGTTTTCTGTGGTCCCTTCCAACCTGACCCATTCTGTGATATGCCCAACTCATTGCCAAGAAATGTGCTCTGGCATGGAGTTTGGAGAAGAATGAAATGGTTGTGCAATTTTAAGCTTGAGCAGAAGAGAGGCCCATACCAGCTTCATGGGCTGCTGAGCCAGTCCTTCCTCACCTCAGTTTTTAGGTCACCGTTTATAGTACAAATTGTCCCAGCAGTAGAACTGACATCTGATTAACAGCAACAGGAGACTTCACATGAACCTTTTCCAGCTGGTAAATATTCTTTTTCACCCAGGCTCCAGGAGGTCAGCAAGATGCACCTACTGCTCTGACTACACACCTTAGTTTTTTATTCACACAAATGGCTTTTCCCTTATCATGGTGTCCTTTTAAATTTTTGATGTATTCAATATAAAACCCCACACTCTTGTAAAATCAAAAACTTCTTTCTCTGAGAGCAGCAAAACATCCCTGTGAACAAAGTCAATTCAAATCCACCACTTCTAATATTCAGGCATTGATTTGAGAGAAAGGGTCCAGAGTTTCAGGAACATACAAGGTATTAAACCACTGCTTGAATTTGGGCTATGAAGGAATAAGTGATTACTGAACAAAAAATGCTTTCTTTTTTTTTGCTGCCAAAGATAATGCAATAAAACTGTGAAGAGCAGGAAAGTAACTGCATGCACTAATCCATGCACTATGACTCTGTCTGTTTTAAGTGCATCAATTTTATAAAGACGATAAGGTCCCGATACGCATATTTTTGTTGGCACAAAGCCCATCTGTGAATCGTGTCTCAGTCATGGGGAGCCGAGCAGCAGGATGCAGTGTGTGATCAATAAGGCTCTGATGCGATGCCTTCCAGTAGGAGCACTTCATTAAGGAGAACTTACTGCAGGAGAAACTGAGGCTCATGGTGATGGAGTGACACTTCCAAGGTCACAGGGGAGGTGCGTGGTGATCTAGGAACAGGTGCCAGGACTTGTGAGACCCAGAGCACTGATTTTAGATACCGAAGACTGTCCCTAATGATAGCCTAGTGCCTGAACTGTCACTGCCAGTAATCACTCAGAAATTCCCACTCAGCTCGCCTTCGAGCAGCTGTCAGCTCACTGGCTCCACTGACAGCTGAGTTTTTCCTTGCCACATCTCTGAATGCTGTGTTCTGCCCTGACACAGATTTACTTTGGGTACATCCCTTGGGATTCCAGGCATGTCTCATCACTTCCCTCTTGACGTTCAGGCAGCTGCATTTTGCAGATGTTAACTGAATGATCTTATGTCATATTTGCACCAGGTAACAGAAGATAGAAGTTGGCTGTTTGTCCCTCGTTTTCACCCCATCACTGCATCACTACTCTTCATCAGGTTTCGGTGATTGTTGTCTGGGCTTGGTGGAACAGTAAACTTCTTTACTAGCAAGGAATTAGAGAAAGAGAGTAAGGGCTTCCTAATATTCCAAAGACTGCTCAAGGAAACTGTACACAGCTTCCTGCTTCATTTCCTTTTGGGCAGTTATCATATATTAACAGCAAGATATTAATCCCCCTTTATTTTTATTCAAAAGGATCAATCTTTTAAATTGATTGACACACCAGGAAAGTTTGTAAGCAAGAAATCAGTGTATGTATCACAAGCACTTTCCCCGAGAATCAGAGAAATCCCCAAATGTAGAAGCAGAGGAGGCACCCCCCGCCACATCCCCCCAAGATGAACAAAATGAAAAGGATTGCCTTTCTCGTAACAATTAAAAAAATCAAAACAAATCAGAAAAAAACCTCATTTATAGAAAAGGGCTGTAGTCATCCACTTAATGTGAAAAAGGTTGCCAAGTTATAGTATGTGGTGTTGAAATCCAGCTATGTCGACATTATTTTTCCCCTCTGTTGGGTTCAGTTCTGTTAAAAAAATAAACAAGCTTTGCATTTCCCTTTGGCTATGTGGCTTTACTAGCCTCTGCAAATTCTTCCAGATGAAAATTCAGGAGTTGTCTCTTCAGCAGACACATACTGCAGTAAGATGATGCTACCTGCCTAGCACATCTTGCCAATGCTATTAAGGGCACTTACTACAATGACAATTGGTTTGTGTAAACAGCTCACTTTATCCTTTTAATCATGGGCTTCAAGACAGGTTAGAGCTCACAAACACTACTGCTAAGAATTATTTATGCATCAGGAGTATCAGATAGCAAGATGACACAGCAAATATTTGTTCACACCTAATGATTAAGCACAATTAAACCTGTATCAGGAAATAGGACAGAGCTCTGATACCAAACAACAACTTGCTGTTTTGCATCTTGAGCCTACAGAATAATAGATGCTTCTGCCTGATACTACAAAACAGTGGCTGTATCAGACATCTCATGCTTTAGTGATGAGCCCAAGAGTCTTGGGATCTGTTCCTCGTTCTTATGTTGACCGGCTGTGCAATCACAGATGGGTCACCTTTTCAGTGAGCTGCAGCCTCTCTAAATAGGGCACGATTCTGCACTCAGGCAGTGGAGAAGACGAAAAGAACAACTTGGAAAACAGACTAGAAGTGTTGCAAGTTATTTTCTCAGCAAGAGATGGAGCACTGCAAATACCTTATAAACGTGCAGAGAACTGGTTTTAAATTTGAAAACAACCATCTTTTCTCTATATCCTTCTCTGTCTTTCAACGTGGAGACATCTGGATTTAAAGGGTAAAGTGGTTGAGATGTTCTCTTGCTGAAAATGCGTTTACTTGTGAACTCAACTTGAAATAATACATTGCATTGACTCAGTTTTGCCAGCACATCCAATACTACAGAGTCACGATGGGCACAAAGATAAAATTACGTAGCCACCTTGAGCTCAAGTTGAGCTCAGTACCTTCAGCTCCAAGAATGAATCGTACAGGATGTCTCGTAGATTGCTAGCAAGCATTAGTTAGTTTACTTTCTTAGTTTACGGCTGTTTGCTACACGTATGACACATTTTGCTAGCATCACAACAAAGCAGTTAATATTCCTGATGCAAAATCCAGTAAGGCTTGGAAAAAGCAATAAACCCCCCCTTTTTCAGTCTTTTGCAGATCAGTCTTCGTGGACAGTTCCAGAGGTTTTAGGTTGTTTAACACAAGTCCATCTCAGCACTGACATTTCCCTTTTGTCCCTGTTTATTGGCTTAGTACTGAGTGATTCCTGCTGCTCTGAAGAATCTCCAAGCAAAGAGGAAGAAGGCTGTCTCAACTGAGTAAGGGCATAAAAACAAGTGTTATGAAAATCAGCTTAAGTTCCCTCTCCCCCTCTGTTGTTTAATTATTTAGTTCGTGAAGGTCTGGCTTTAATTACGACAAACAGATGAAAAATGTGAGGCCAAGAGTACACAGAAAACAGGGAATTCTATCACACAGCCCTGAGTCAGAGAGTCTTTAAAGTGTTGCAAAAGAGTTGAAGTCCAAAGGCAAAGAGGTGAGAGATTTGCAGAAGGCACCAGTTTCATTAAGTAGATCTGTTGATGCCAACGGGACGAAAGGGCAAGACTTGCTGTCCACTGAAACACAACAAGTCCCATAATGTATTCTGCACATCATATCGCTCAAGCCTCTAATATTTCATTCATTGATTTTATTGTCAGATGGAAAGGCGCTTGTTCCAAGTGGCATTTAGTGAGACAGATGGGGAGAGACCCAGAGTTCATCACTGGGAGTTTGCTCACTGGATAACGCTGACATTATACGATAAAAAGCAAAAAGAGGGCAGAACTCTACTGGTCCTAATGTTCAGGAAAGTCTTTTTTGGTTCTCCTCCTGGAAGCTTAAGGTCTTTGCACCTGGTCAGACTGCAGACTGCCTCACATGTCATTCGCATCTATGAAAAAGCATCAGTCCAATTTCTCACACAGGCCCTCCCTCCCTCCCTCTTCTGGCTGTGTGCTCCGTCCCCTACATCAGTACGTAAAATGTCGCACTAGCACCCCACAAACCTCACAGAGTCATCCCCTGTAATGAGGTCAACTTGTGTGGACCTTCTAAAAGGTTATGTGCAGGAGAGGCAAGACGTAAAATGGATTTAGGCTGAAAATAGCTAGCATTTGCTGAGCTTCAGCAAAACAACAGCATCTGCAGGCAGGCACAACAGCAGAACTTAAAATGCCCAAGTGGTTAAAGTAAGGTGCCTACCAGCAGCTTGGAAAAGCTTTTGTGAACTGCTTTATTAGTTATGTACAGGAACTCCACCTAGATTTGAATTCAAACAACAGTGTCCCTTTATTAATCTGAGCCTAGTTTTACTGCTTTTTTAAAAGTGATTTTTATAGCAAGGTTTAGCACACAAGCTTTGATTCAAAAATACTAAAGAACCAAAATGATCAGCTCAAATATTGAAAAACCCCTCATATTTCCACAGTAAAATGAGAGAGAGGCACGAAAGTATTAAGAATTCTGAGGCCATCAAGAAGAAGGAAGCCAAGTGTGCAATTGCTGCAGGAAAGCATGCAAAGGGCAGGAAGTTCTGGTATCTGCTAATCCCCTTAATCCCTACTAATGCATGAAGTGTAAGCAACGTCTGTTTTATGAAGTAGTAAAATGCTGTTATGAATCTTGAATATATCTTGCATTTCAATGAATTTTGTAATCAAAAGGGTAAAAACAGCAAGTCAAATATCAGTAATTTTCTATTTACTTATTTTCCTCTTCACCTGTCTAAGGACGAGATGGAAAACAAAATTAAAACTGAAATCTGTAAAATGGATTTGGCTAACTCACTCCCTCATAACCACAGATGTTAGACAGCACACTGTACCTGCTCTTAAAAAGGGAATAAATGCATGAGATAAGTATGATAAAATTACTCACATCTTATCTGTATTATAAGCCTCTTCTGTGTTAAAAAAGAAATAAATTACAAAACAAAGGGCTTCCCTCTCTGTCTTCCTTGGGTAGGCAAAAAAAAGAAGTCCCTTACTCATCAGATAACCACATGACAGGCCAGATCCTTTATTGGCTCATAGTTCCAGGTAGTGGAAACTGATGTCACCTTTTGTCAGTCATACTGCATAGCCATTAAGCACCATAATAAATACAAATTGCAATAGAAACATACTTAATACTTTAGCAAATTAAAAATGGATTGCCCTTCAAGTACGAAAAAACAGCAAGAAGTTAATATATGCATTTGCAGACTGGAAAGGCAATAAATCAAAAAGAGAATGATAGAGTGATCCAGAAGACAATTTTGGCTGCATATTGGGAAGATCAGTAAGACACAGTTAAATGTAGTGATGAAATCTTTACTTCCATTGGATTTAACACTGTGAGAATTAATTCAGACCTCAGTCACATAAATGCTGCAGAAAGAAGCACACTAATATGAGAAATTACCACCCCACAGGCAGGAGTTACTGCCCACTCAGTCCATCTCAGTGTCCAGCCATCTGGGTTAGCTGCAGCCCTCTTCACTGCTCCTCTACAAGGGCTGCATGGAGAGTGAGAGGGACAGTAAGTCCCCAGAAAGCCTGTTAATATAGCTCATGGAAAAGTACTGAAGAGATGATAGCAATAATTTCTTAAATCACTCCAAACAAAATGGTCAGGACATCAGTTCACGGATCCAAAAGCATCCAGTAAATGGGACATTTACAGATAATCTGTTCTAATCTCTAAAAAAGGTAAATCCTTTGGTAGCACAGAGGACAGATTTGTGCAAGTCTCCCTTCAGTATCTCACTTTAGCTTCCACCTCTGCCCTTTTAGAAGGCAGAACTGATCTTCCTTCTCCATGATTCTTTCCTGGAGGTAAACAAACATTGTACTCTCTCATAAAATCCAATTGTGTAGTCCCACACAGACCTGCCTAGGATTTACTCTTCACAAAGAAAAGATCATGTAGGTGGTTCTGAATAACTTTTGCAATATCATCTGTGCACAAATGTATTCTAATTAACTCCTATTTTAATCCATCCAGTTTCAGTCACCTTCTATTACAGTGTGGTAAGTGACCCCCTGGGGCATTTCTTAACTCCCCACTTCATTAGCATTACTTTTACCTTGGACCTACACTTGATTCCTATCACACCCTAAGCATTTTCAGAAATGAACTTCTTGACAAAACTGTTTTCTATCTAATTTGTGACATTTCCTCTCTGTGTTCAATGCTGTAAGATAGGGATGGCCAACTGTGCTTTGTAGATGGGAATAAGAATGTAGGGATCATTTTCAGTGGTACTTACATAATCAAAGCAACAAAAAAGAGCAGAACAAAGACCCCTTTGTAACATGTGAAATGCTAGTTTGTGTCCTTCTAGAGTAAGATATGAACTTCTGATTGAATTTGAACCTCTTATTTTGTCACTTAGCCTCAGCCCATTAATTGCATGAGGAAACAAACGCCAAGGCATCGATAGATCAGATTCTGGGACAGCATTCCATTTTTTATCAACACATGAAGAGCAACTCAACTCCTGTCTTCCCATGAAAAGAAAATAAACAAATTCCCATTTAAGCTTACAAGATCAATGCCACAAGGAAGTGAATTGTGAGAGTATGCCTGCACTAAAAAAAAGAAATATTTACATGAGATGTGACTTAAGACACAAAGGCATTAAAAACAGATCATTATCTGTTTTGGAAGTGGAGAAAAGACCTTCCATGTATCATTATCAGATTCTGATCAGCTCTAGAAACTGAAAAGTACTAATGTTATTTCATTTCACGACAGATGGGAAGGTTCACCCCTCAGAAAGACTGAATGAGGGCTGACTCAAGAACAATAATAAATTATTAATTTGAAGGATTTTTTCCCTCCTCTTTTCTTCCAACTCCTCTAAGCTAATTTTGTAGCTAATGCAAGGGCAGATCTGAGGGAGTAATTATCAAGCAGGTACGACAGGATTAAGTAAACGCTCTATGACAAGACAATGCTGAACTTCTTGCACTGAACCACTACATAAATTATTTGTGGCCAGGATTAAAGTATTTAATTAAATCATCTTTGTGTAGATGAAACATGAAAATCATTTTTTAAATTGTGGCAAGAGAGAAAAACACTTCTCTTAGTTTGCTTCTTACAATCTATTGAGTCTGTAGTTCAAGAAAAAAAAAGATCAAAACAGCAGTGACTCACTGACAAGAGCATTAGGATAAATCAAACTACCTTGAAAGTTATCTCCTTGCATACTTTTCTCCTCCAGCCCAGATGATTGCAATGTTAGGCAAATGCAAGTGGAAAAAGGACAGCTTCCAGACCAGAAGGGTAGTGTCCCTCGATGATAGGAGAGGTTTACACACAGGAATTCTTCTTAAAGTAAAGCTGACAGTCACTTCAATGAGCTCTTACTCAACATTAGCATTCTGCTAGAGGACTCCGAGGGAGAAAAGGGATTGTCATGTTTTTGTTTCACAAAAACAGCAAAGGGAAGTAAGGAAACCTTGCTACTTAAGAATAAGTGTGTGTAGAACAAAGGATTTTTTGACCCCTGAGACCAACAAGCAGAAAACCCATCAAATTTAAGACACAGCTCTTCTTCCTGGGATCCATTTTCTACAGTACCAGAAGGTAGAACCAACACTGCAGAGTCGCTTGGTTAAGGTCAGTAGGTCCAAAATATTCTCTGCTTCTCATTGCCCACACCAGAAACTTTGAGACACAGCTAACCTAGGAGAAGAGAACTGAGAGACAAGTACCTAGAGTTCTTATGGACTGCACTGAAGAACATCTGAGGCCATGGCTGACCTGGAGCAGAGAGAAACTTTAATGTTTTCATGAAAATAATTTTTAAAGTGACATTTAGCAAACTGTTTTGAGAAATGAACATCTGAACGTGGTTTGACTTCATTTAGCTGCAGAATTGAAAGGAATAATCTACTGGTGGATAAAATGCAAGGATTTGGACTTAATTCTCTAGCCACTGTCAACTAGGATGGAATGACTTCAAGCTATTTCTTTTTATTTGGACTAGTATCTTGGCTGGAAGAAAGCCCAGTGGGGAAGAACTGTGTTGGTTATTAATGCAAATCCTTACTATCTCCCTTCAGAAGAGAAAGGTATTGCCATTTTTCATACTGGATGTCTACTTCTTATTGCAGAAAGCAAATCAATCTTTTTTTTTTTTCATTTTAATTGCAAGCCATAACAAAAAAGTAGAAAAAAATAATCATTTGTACAAAACCATTACAGACGCATCAAAGAACAAAGTACTGTGAACTGATTTTTAGGTCTAACAAACCTTGTCAGAATCTCTTCAAATGACAACTAAGATGAAAAATCTACCTCCAGCTAAACTTTGTTATTCCCTCTGCTGCATGGATGGTAAAACAAATAATTTTCTGACTGGAAAAAGAAGGGAAGTTAGATAAAGCAAATATTATAAATTTTTATTATAATTTCTTTTCAGCTCTACTGTTGGAGAAACAGCCTATGGATTCTTTGCTCTCAAAACCAGCAAAACCAGTTAACAAATGTTCTATGTGAATAGTCATTATATGAAGAGTCTATGTGAATATATGTGCAATAAAACCCAAGACCTAACATTCAGTAATTTCAGTGAGTTTTTGCTCACACAACTATACACATACACATGTGCATGTGTAGCAGAAACTAGATCAACACTGCTGAACAACGCAACAAAAAAGGATCTCTTTTAATAATTCTAATAATTTCTGGATATACTCTCTTAGTAAGTCACTGTGAATGAGAGAGAAACTAACATTATAAATATGCCTGTAACAATAACATGTACCAGGGAGGGGGGGAAAATATGGAAACAAGCATATGAAACTGCTAATGGAAATGAATTCTACCTAAGAATTATAGAGTGGAGGTCTCTAGTAAGCTCCAAGGTGTATGATACTGCACGTATTAAAATGTTTCCACAGTATGATCCAAAAGTGATTTAAATACTTACAGCAGTTTTCATAAGAAGTTTGATGTATTTCTTCTGGACCACTTAACAATCATGAGCTGCTGCCTAATTTCCTTTCCCATCATTACATACTGTCAATAAATGCATGTGTGTTAAATTTAATTTTTCTCCTTTGTAATTAGTCTTGGTCTACGTGTCTGACATATTGACTGACTCTACAATCTTGCATTTGTGACATCAGATGATTTCCATGGTGACAGATTGAGACATATTCCTGAATAAGAGTGGTAAATGAGTCATATTTGACTGGAAAGGGGAGAAAAATTCCAACCCTCCTTTATATCTGTTTGCTTTGATTAGGCTAATCAGTAACTACAGGAAGACACAACTGTGGTACAGTTCATTTGCTGGGGAGCTGATAACCACAGAGACTTTAAAAACAGAAAGTTTTTAAGGTTATTGTGGGTAATGGAGACTTTAAGAATATGTCAATCACTTTTTGAAGATCAACTAATTTGATTCATAACTTCAGACTTAGTTCAGTACATAACTTAGTTCATTGATTTTTAAATTTTTTTTAGTGGACTGTTCTGAAGAATATGCCACTTTACAGCCACGTTGCAGTAACTTTGAACATTAAGTTCAATCTAGACTTGACACTGGAAAATCTCTGGTCCCTGTCCCTTTGCACAAGGAATTTACTCTCTTCTCAGATTTATTTCCATTTATCAGCTTCAATTTGTACTGTAGACCATACCTGAGCAATGAAACTGTATCTCATGTCTCTGGGTCTGGATTAAAATTTGATGTGTTCTGCCGCACGGGCATGTGTGTCCTTGGATGATATCTGTCAAGGCTGCTCCATTGAACACCAGTACTGTCAAGTCCCTGAAACTTGCCAGCACTTCTGGCTTTGAAGGGCAACTAAATAAACTACACTTAACAGGGTGGTCTTATACATCAGCAATAGCACCTGCTGTGATTCCTGATAAAGGGGATTCAGTGGCGTGAGTCTGTGTGACAGGGAATGAAGGCCCTCCATTTACACAAACTGACTTGAAGGAGTAAATATTCAGACACAGGAAGCAGGTATGACTCCTTTTGTCTCAAATGGAGCCATTCCAACTTGTAGCAGGTTAGAATTTGGCTCGCTAAATTTATACTACAGAAAAATGAAGTGTTTTTCATGTATTTTCTGGGTTTTATATATTTTCTCATAAAAACACCGGCTGTTGGCTTTGCTGCTGATTAGCAACCTCCCACTTTCCCATTCCGGGCAAGTTGGTGAGGAAAGCTGTCAGACCAAGAACAGAATTGCTGGCAAGGCACCCTCTGGCCAAGGCACGCTCCACAGAGCACACGCTGTGTAGGAGAGGCTTTGCCATTTGGGAAACTGGGCTTCACGAAGTCTAATCCAGAATGGCCTGAGTTTAGTTCCTTAGAAGAGCAAGCTAAATTAAAGCTAACAACTTTCCCAAGTGAAAAGGAATCCAACCACTATTTCTGAAATGCTACAAGAATGGCATAGCAGGATGCATATATTGCTGTTTGATCACTGCGAGAGTACATCTAATTTGATGTTTTCATGGGGAGAAACTCTGCAAGTAGAAAGTACCAGAATCATGTGTGGCCTTAGATGTTAGATTTTACAGAAAATGGTAGTACTTGCCCTCTAAAGTGTCTGACAGCTATCATTCAGGCGTACCGAAAATAGCATCTGAGAAACCACAAAGAAACCAGACAGCTACAACTTCACATATTCTCAGTAAATCTTGTGCGATTATTCCACTGAGGCTAAACATGAGATAAATCAGAGGGAACTACGAATTCCTGGTGTAAAAAGGGCTCAGCGAGGAAAATATTTATTCCTGTGAACAATTTATTTGTACAAGGGGAGCTTATCCAGAGCTAGGGGCTATACAAACACACACCTTGTAATGCCTAGGCAAGACAGAATGGGATGGAGAAAGGAACTCACAAACAGAACCCAGGACTGCAGAGGCAGTAAAGTGCTCACTTATGTCTGCGGCAGAGCTGGGAAGCAGAGCTCAGATCCCTGCTGTTCCACTTGGTGGAACTGCTCTTCTCCTTCTCAATCCCTCTACGGATTTTTATCAGCTTATTTCATGAGCAACAAAGTTTGCCAATACACTGTGACAATGTTAATGTGTATAAATCACAAACCTTTTTTCTTGTTTCAACAGAAGAGTCTAAATAGTTGCTAAGATTGCAAATTAGTTCATCTCTGCTTAAAGGATTAACTTTTTAGATCTTTTGCAAATCAGTGAATTTGAAAGAACAAAAAAAGACACATAACGCGTTACCAGAGGGAGTAAAGTCACTCCCCCAGCAAAGCTGCTTTCAACTCCAAGTTCTGCTAACAAAATGGCAAAGGAAAAGCTCTCTGCACCAACTCATTCATGTCGGACACGACCTTGGGAAATGTTTTGTAACATGTCAGAACACAAAGAATACAGAATTCAGTAATTAGCAAGCATGCAGAGATTATATTGATGTTTTATACATATTGGTGGGTAGACAAACAAAGGAGGGACAGCAAACACGAACACTGAAACCACAGCAGGCTGGACAGTCAGGTTGATGAGAGTAGTTAAGAAGATTAATGCATACTCTAAACTGAACTCCCCTAGTCTGTCAGTGCTCAATAATTTAAAAGACAATGCCAGAGCCTTCATTTCAAGGTGACAGGAAATTCTGATGATGAAAGACGCAGCTGAAAACTTACTTTTAATTAAAAAGCAAACAGGCTGAAGCTCCCGTGTGCCTAAAAGGAAGTAATAGCATTTAGGAAACAGTGCGGAGGGATTATTATTTAGATAGTTCATTTTATTAAATAAAAGAATTCAAAGAGAACCAGTAACAACTTTTCCGCCCTAGTATCCTCAATAATGTAAGATGATTACTCGCCGACTTAATGAGAAAAAGTTTGAGGCTAAAGAGAAAGCAATTAAACTGACAGATTTGCTGCTACCAAGAACAGACATCCACAAAATGCAGAGCTAGGATGCATTAAATGACCAGAATAATTCATGAACATGAATGAAGACGATGAAGAAATGGATGACAGAATTCACATCTTCTACGCAGTAATACAATAGGCAGACCAGTGACAAGCAAACTGACAGGTGCATGGTCAGATGGACACAGAGGTGATATATTCCTAATATTCATAAAAAATTGATCAAAATTATTAGACTAACAGTTTTTGACATGTGAGAGCTCAGAAATTTGAGCAAAAGAGGCCAAAACTAGTTTTCTACAGAAGCTGGAGGTTTCCAGTTAGCTCTTCTCTCTTGCTGCAGACACTTTTAACCTGCTGAAGTTTACTTACAGAACTATTTCACTGTTAAGAATTTTTGAGTTGTGGGCAAGAGCTTTTTTTCCTAGGGATCTCTGTAGCCTCAGGCATGCAACGTCTGCCATAGCCTGTGCCAGTGGGGAGCAGCAGCAGTTCGTCATGGTCAACTGTGACATTTTGCTGACTGCTCCATTTTTTTCCCAATGCTAAACTCAATGATCTTAAACTTCACCCTAAATTTCAGCATCAAAGGCCTAGGAGGAAGTTAGTACTTCACATATCCTCCGCACTTGGAAAGACCACATTTGGCAGATACTGTTCAATGAGGGGGATAAAAGAGGATGCTCGTGGAGAGCAACGCTTGGCCCTGAATCTATTAGCCAGGACAGGCTCTGATGTTATCTGCCCTAACTCAATGCTGTATCTCAGTGCATCATCATTTTCCATCTTGCTGAAGTCAATGAGACTACTCATGAGCTTTTACACTTCAGCCTATGATTAAGTACTTCACTAAATAAGGTCATTAAATTTAAATTGTAGATGCTTGCTAGGTACTCCTGAAGGTTGTTCTCTCACCTGCAACACAATCCCTGCAGGCTCATGGCTGGCAAAACAAGTGGCTAAATAACATCCAAATCTGCATGTCAGCAATCCTCCCACTAAACTTAAAGACATGGGAAATTGATTGATTCAAGAGGGAGCTGTGTTTACCCTAATGCTGATGTAGGAAGAACAGTAGCATGTTATGGCTTGTAGAAAAGGCTGAGACACACAGAAAAGGCAAGGCGGATGAACCTGGCATACCACAGTGTCTGGCAGAGATAGCTTAGTTGGTTTAACCAGCAAAAGCCTTACAACTGTGTTAATGCAGTGTAGTTTTGCCATTTCTCAGCAGGAACAATCAGTGCAACACGTATTTTGCCAGTGCAGTTGACTAGCTCAGGTATGTGTGCGTATGTTGGCCCTCATACAGATTTATCTGAGGGATTCCTAAAGGATTAACACAGCACTTCAAACGCTACCAAGCTACTTTCACTCCTCTCTGTTCAGCGTGCACACCTCAAGGCAGCCCTCTACCCTGCTTCCTATTCCCAAACAGGCTATCAATCATGATGAAGGGTATGCTAAAGCCACAATGCAGATAACAGACCATTAAAAGCTCAAATGAGACTACTAAACATGTTTCATTAATCATAGCACGATCCGGTCTTGAACCAGGAGCTACAGATTTGGCAGGTCAGTAATGGAAGGCTTCTTTCTACCCGATTCTAGTGAGTGGGAAAGGGAGAACAGCTCCTGAGCTGGTTGCCTAAAATCTTCTGCCCTTCCTCCTCTTCCTCGGGTGCACATGACCTGTGAGGGTTACATTGCTGGGAAAAGAGAGTGAGAGAATAAAGAACAAAAATAAGAGACCTGCTACAAAAAAAGAGTGTGAATGCTCTTCAGAAAGCCTGGATTCTCAAAGGAGCCAAAACACCCACAACTCACACAAATTTTAGTAACAGCACTTCTGAAAAACTGGCCAAACTGGCTCCTTCTCCCTGGCAAGGGGTCTTTCTTTAGGGATTTGACAGAGTATCAGAAGGAGCAGTTTTCTTCTAGGGGCCCAGACCCCACTGCTGATCTCGCCAGTGTAAAAGCATAGCAGGTGAATTTTGAAGAAAATTCTGTAAAAAAGAGATGCCCCCTTTGCACCACCTCTTACACCACCTCTTACACCACCTCGTACATGCCTGGCTTTTTCCAGTAGCTTTCCAAGCCCTTTGCAGAAAAAGTCAGCAGGTTACCTGCTAGGCAACTGCCAGATGAACAAGAGCTACCTGCTGAACACATCTAGCTATTTAACACTCCTGATGCCACGTGCCTCTGCATAATAACTTCCAAGTAGGGCATATGTTTTTGGGTTTTTTGACTCTGGAAGCAGATTGGAGAAGGTGGTTTCAGCAGAGGTTGTTTCCTCGGACAGCAGAGACAGAAGACACTAAAAAAGACTCTAACTGGAAGATGACAGAGGATGCCAGAACTAAAGGGGCCTAACAGAATGGGGTTCAAGTTTAATTCTAGTAGAGGATTTGAATCAACAACCTTCTTGTGAGGAGGAAAGATTTTTTACCTCACTGTGGTCATGCTGAACTCCATGGTTTACTCTTATAAAAACCTTTCAGATGAGCAGAGACATCAGTTATCGACATTGTTGGATGGGTTTTACTATGGAATGTTAAAAAGTGGGAAAGAAGTATTGAATGCAGAACAAGAGCTTTCAAAAACACAGCAGCAGAAGCTTGATTATGCCAGATATCCGCTACTCTATTTTTGAGCTCGTTCTGTTCACAGAAGCATGTATTTGATATGTTATCACTTAATTCCTGTATACTAAACTGACAGCTTCTATTCTGATAATGTGTGTTTCGGGTGGGATTCTGGAGCACTACCAATTAAAAGGTAGAGTATTAACACACTTTCATATGTTAATAAACCCCTGATTCCTATTATTTGTTTTTAATGTTGCCTAATATTTTAAGATTGGCAGAATCTACTGCCCCTACTTGTGCCCTGCCAAATGGAGATGGGTTTAGAGGACTCAAAATGTCCTTACTGTGAAATTTCTTGAACAGACTGTGCTTTATGGCAGGGGTTGGAAACACTCCTAAGCATTTGGAGAAATTAATTTCCGACAATTAATTATGTTTCTACAGTACAGGATCTTCCTTCCTCTATGGGGTTACGCAGCAGGAGCCCCACAAATACCTTGGAGGTGTTTATTAGTACTGCATATTCTAGAAGTATCTAATAACAGGAAAAAGTTGGTGGTTTCTGCTTTTTCTAAAGAGTAAGCTTTTTGCTCTTATGACTGCTATGAAAAGCCAGGAAGTGTAATATTAATGAGCCAGACAACAAACAAGAACTGTATACTTTTCTTTTTTCTTAAAATCATCATTTTTAAGTAGGTCTCCTGATCTTTGAGGGTTTTACCATGGTAGACTATCCCCTTTAAAGCAGGTTTCAGACTTAACCTCTCAAAGGCAGTATTTCAGGTCCACATATCCCTTCTTACATAGGTGTTTTTTCTCCTGGGTGCAGAAGGCTATGATGATACCTTTACATTCTTTGGCACAGCTATATGCATATTTTTCAACGCCAGCGTTTTGCAACAGAAGCGATATTACTTTGGTAGCCATCAAATGTTCATGCAGCTCACCAGGATACAACAGAGATGAAGAGACACTGGTCCCATACTGAGAGCTAACTGGCAGCACTTCTTATCCCTGTGTTGTGTGTTAACACCAGCAGGCAAAAAACCACCACACAGTCCATCACTCACTTCCCCTCTCCCTCAGTGGGACTGGGGAAGAGGAAAGGAAGAATAAAAGCAAGAAAACCTGGGGGTCCAGAGTGAAAAAAACCGAAAACCAACATGCAATTGTTTAATAAGTGACATAGAAGAGAAGGGAAGAAAAAAACCCAAAACAAGTGATGCCAAGGTCCCCCCTGTGGGTAACTGATGCCCAGCCAGTTCTTAATCAAAAGATGTCTAGTCCCCTAAAGCCCCATCTTTTCCCTTTTACGGCTGAGCATGATGCTGAATGCCATGGAATAACTCTTTTGTTGGTGAGAGCCACCTGCCTGGTTGTGTCCCCTCCCAGCCTATTGAGTGCCCACCAACGCACTCACTGTGGGGGCAGAGCGAGAACCAGGGAAGGCCTTGATGCTGCACAACCACAGCTCAGCCAAAGCCAGAACAGGAGTGTGCTGTCAGGACTGTGTCGGCCACAAAATCTAAACCCCAACACCATACGAGCTGCTGAGAAGAAAATTATTCCAAGGAGCTGGTATTTCAAGGAACTTCCCTGTTACCTGCATACACAGCTCAGAGCAAATGAGACTGGTAAACAAAGGGTCCAAGCCACGCTAAACATTTTAGATGGGAGCGAGCTTTGGAACTACCGTGTCCTGAAAATCTTGTCTTTATGTGGGTTTTGCTGCACTATGACCAGTTCAGGAGACCTGCCAGTGTTACACGGACACTCCTTGCAAGCAGCTGTCCATCTTTGGAGCTCTGTCACCTTTCTCTGTCTGAGAATCTGCTAGGAGGGATTAACTGCCCTGTTCAGCCATCACAGCCTCCTGCATGTGGGTTTCTTTTGCTATAGTCTTTTGCCAGACATTTCACAGACCCTTGGGTAAATGTGACCCAGGTTTTGAGTGAAGAAGTGAAAACATTAAAGGGGATGGGAAAATGCAGGAAAGTATCTTACAAGTATAAGACTGCATGAGTCATGTAAGGTGTATCAATAATTAAACACTAAAAAGAATGAAGCAGAACAAGTGTGGATTAGAGGTGCATCCCAAATACGGGCTGGAACTAATGAGGCTTTTTACCATCAGAGAAAGTTTATTACATGTACTTCAAAGGGAGCTGACTTAGTGAGCAGTGGAGGTGGGTCAGATACATCCTTTCCACTGACACTCAGCATAAAACAAGAAGCATTCATAATGGAATGGCTGAACTGGCTATGAAAATAATAACCCATGACTTTGGAAAATTTTAAAGAGAGGATTAAACCCAAAAATAAAAAGAGAGGGAAGGGAAGAACGGCATATTAAATAAAAACAGAATCCTGTGGTTATTTCACAGCTACAAAAAGTGTGTGCTGATGCCATACATGCTCCTCATTCTGACCTCTGGCCAGGTCCATAAAATGTGACCTGTGATACACCAGGCTGTTAAAATGCCTCTACTCTCTACAGCTGAGGCTGCCCAATTAAATGTTAGCAGTACTGAAAGTGGGGTAAAAAGCACCCTGACTACCAGTGTAAGTGCCATTACATCGAGAGCTACTGCAGACACCACCGGACCAGAAAGGTTACACAGAGACCTACAGGGACAGCAGTGCAGATGGGGGAAATTAGAAAAAAAAATCATCATGTAAAAGGTACAACTTAATAAGCTTGAGGAATAGAAACCCAGAGAGAAATACTGAATGGGGTGAAAATGGATGGAAAGCAGTAATTAGACAATAGAGAGTTATGATCTGTTGTGCTTTTCACAGGAACCGAAAGACAAGAACTGCTTGGTTCTTGTTGCACTTGTGAGGCTGCCTGGCACTCAGCCCCTGCTTGAGTTAGACCCTCCTGCCTCTAATGCTGAGTCTTGCCTGAACTTTAAGTAGTGTGGAAAGAAAAAGTGCTGGTCCTTGCTGGCAGCAGAGAGGTACACCACATCTGTGTAGCACCAGATTTCTAAAATGCCCTTGTAACAGAACTCTACAGTCAGACAAATTCAGATGTTTCTCTTGCACCCCATTGCTAAATCTCCTTGTGATTCTTCACAAGAAATCGCATCAGTTTGCAAGTGCATAATTATTAACCTGCCACTGATACTACACTGATGCAATGGCATTTCAGGAATAGGACTGTGCCACTATAACATGGGCTACAGTGTGTGGAACAGATATAGGAGACCCTTAAACTACAGCTCAGACATAAGGAGACAAATCCCAAGCTATTCCAAGCTAAATGAAAGCTATCTCAACTTCTCTTTCATGATCACCAAATATATCCACATTTCACAGTTTCCAAAATTTTGGTTCCTTCATTTTTTTCTTGAATTTTAACATAATTTTATGTATTTTTATTTTTCAGAAGAAATTAATCTGGATCAACTGTTTTCCTGGTTTTATGTTGAGCATAGATGGTAAGACTACTTCTAGGAGACCTCTGCTGGTCACTGAAGTCTCCTGTCTTAGGAAAAAAAACCCACCGTACATCTCACAAATGCACTGTTTTATAATTAAAAGCTGGATTCTCACCTAATTTTCCCCAATATAAATCCAAGGACAGGACAGCTTAAATGAAAGTAATGAAATTGCTCTGGACTCAGTCTATGGCAAATGAGACAAGGATCTTGGCCTAATCTCACGAATGCCTCCCTTGAGATCTCCATCAGTAACACGGTTTTTTTAGTGAAAAATGCACCACATTCTTGCAAGATCCCCTGGAGGGGAAAATGGTGGTTTTGAGTACATCAATTCTACACAGTTACTGTAAAACTTTGGTGAGATCTGAGGGGAAATGGTTACAACATGCTGCTACCTCAATATACCTCCTCACCAACAGCACTAGAAATACAACCATAACATATAATTAAGTAACTTGTTTCAGTTTGTATAGATTCTAAGCCTATAAGGGAAAACTGTGATGCAACTACACCTGCCTTCCTTCTTAAGAATCATTAGTACTAATTGTTTACAATTTCACTCATGGCAGCTGCTGGATTCGGTTGATTTCAATATATTGCTAAGAGACAATAATCCCACTTGCAGGGCAGGAAATAGGCATTGGAATTGGTAAGGGTGCTTCAAGCTTTCAGGCTAACAGAACACTCGTGACAGTACTTTATCCTGACTCATCTGAAGGAGTTTGCCTCCCCTTTGCCCTTTGACAACGGACTATGAACAAGACATCAGAGCTACAAAGCTCCTTGGAACAAGCTTATGTTTTGCCTGACAGCTAGGCCAGACAGAGGCAGTCTTTGGAGAGAAGAACAAAAAGTACCAGCTATTTTGGATATCTTAAGAAGCATATCCTCAGTGCATTTTTGCAGAGGTGGACATTTAAGCATGACTTTTTTTTCCTGAAAAGCCCTCAGCCTTAAATTACAGCTCTCCTGTCTCTGCTTTCAACTCTAGTTGCAACTTCCTTCAGAGTTTGTCATAGCTTTTTCAAGCATTGGTCACAAAGGGACAAAAATAATGAAAGGTGCTTTCCAGGCCTCAACACACTTTCCAGAGATTACTAACCTAATCTTTAGTTCTTAATTTTGACAACCTGGAAACCTTACATATTGTTAGAGAAATGATTAAACATCTTCCTCTTCTACCAAGGGATAAATTAAGACTAATCACAACTTGGGATAATGAAAATCAAATTTCTTCTACGTTAGAATCTGCCTTCCAAAGTTCATCCTCAGGAATTAGCATTCCTGTCTGCCTTCAGTGTGAAAGTCAGAGCTACATAGCAAGGTATCCTAGGACAATATATTCCAAACAAGTTGGCCCAAGCCTCACTCCAGCAACGGCTCCATGTTCATAAGTACACAGGTTCTGTTCATGACTGAACCACCCAGCAGAGCAAACCTGATACACAGTCCAATGTGGGCACAGATGACATTTCTATTGCATTAGCCAGAACACATGATTTGGAGTTTGGGCTGACTTTAAGCTTACTATGGAAAGACAGATGGTATCTGATCCAGGGTAAGGTTTCTCAGAATAGTTAATCCACTAGTATTTTAGAACAAAAACGAATCAGTGACTTTATAACAGATACCACTTAGTGCTAGGTGGCTATGACATTTCCATCTCTAGTTTTTTATTTACTGTATCACTAAACAGTAACCTTCATCAATAAGTCTGCACCTCATAATTTTCTACCTTTTAGGGAAAGGTTAAGTACAGAACTGGCTCTCTGGTGAAGTGTGCCTCGCCAATTCAGAGAGAGTGTGCTCCAGCAAGAGACTGCAGATGGACCTCAGATGAAGGCTGATGATCTTTTCAGTGTTCTGTTGAAAACACATGGTGATGGAAGACATGAAACAGGCTGTAAACCATAAGAAAGGTGAAAAACAAGGCAGCTCAAACATTGGTGTCACATCTTCAATGACAAAACAGCTCTGAAGCACATGAAGAACTATTGTCACTGAAACACACTGATATTCAAGTGTAATTTTTGCTGCCCATGCTTAAATGGTACCGACAGTACTGGCTAGGCCAAGGTGGTGCTGATTCTATGTTCTGTATTGCCAACATCCTGACATTCCCATGGGAATACAGTGGGTTAGGGTAACCTCTGTTTTGTTACAGGATTTGCAAAGAGCGTACTGCAACCTGCAGCTCTTCCTTACCTTTGTTTCACTTTAAAAGGAAATCTCCCCAACTTCTCCTTCTGCACAGGTACACATTCCAGATCCAGATCCAGATCCCTCCCCTGACATGATCCCTGACACTGCAATCTTGCTTCTTTACCTGAGTTTATCTCAAAGAGCAATCTCAATCAAATGAGAAACAAAAAAAGAGTAGAAATCATATTGCATGGTGGTCACTATTCAGATATGTAACTGAAACAGGTAATAATTTCAAGGTGATACGGAAGTCCCTCTGAAGTCCGGCTACATTTTTTTCATGGAGTAGAAGTCAACATCAATGTTATCAGGACATAAAGAAAAAGGAGAAGCAAGTATTTACAACATTTAATCTTTGATTTATTAATTTGAAAATTCTTGACTGGAAAAAGGAGTTGAAGAACAACAAGGAGGAAATCATGTCCAGTAAATCCTGACTAGATTAGATGGAAGACGTCTCATCTGGAAACTTCCAAGATCATGGAGGGACTTTCCAATACCATGGGAATGAAGGATAAGGAGCATTCTAGGATGTAATTTCTCTGAACAGGTTAGAGAGAGGCATTCGGAAAGCAGGAAGGATATTCTCTTCCAAACTATCACTCCCAGGGCTGAGTAATTCAGAATGAGGCCTGAAGAACAGAGGGTCAAATGAGAGGAAGTAATAGCAGACTTGTCTAGGCTTACAGAGGGGTCAGAAACCATAAAGCATAACTGTAAAGCATTTCCTGCTGCCTGCTTGACCTTGGCAAGGGGAATTCTTGCAAGATCCTAGCTGGAAGCTTTTCTGTTCTTTAAAACATGCATACCAGGAATGAAAAGTTTTTTCATCATTAATGCAACTGATTACAGGAAACTGATAGACCCGTGCCTCCCCATAAAAATACTGATCAATAACAATCTCCACAGCTGTCTGACTATGCTTCTCTATCCTCTTTCCAAGTAAGTTGTGTGGCTTGTCATAAGTCATACATATGAACCTGTAACAGTGTACTCTGTGTACTCTGGTTTGCTGGCACAGAGTAAATGGTCTGCAACGGGTCCGTAACTTCAATTTGAAGTTTGATAGCAAAGATGCACGGTAATCTATCAGACATTAGGAGAGCTGATATGCTCCAGCGGTTCACTGCTCCAGACAGTTACATAATGAGTAGATGGAGATGCAGATTAGCGGAAGGAAAAGCTCCATTACTATTCTTTTCGAAGCCAAGAGGCTTTGAAGAGCACAGCCGTTAAAGGTATCACACAGGCAGAGGCAAAGTCCTCAATACAGAGACACCACAAACAACTTAGGGACTTGCCAGGTCCCAACCAACACCCGAGGCTTGCAGGCTATCAGCGTGCAGCTCGAGCCGGCTCTCGGCAGGAATCCCTCTCAGCTCTGCGAGAGGCTGCCTCATTCCGCAATTCTCGCTTCAGCCTCCCAACAGTCTCAAGGAGCAGCCACATCCAGAGAACTTTAAAGAAGTTCCATCTTTTGATATCTACAACTATCATGGCGAGTTGTTTCTACACTAATTCCCTGGTACATAATCCAAGCCCTAACTCCTGTTTTGCTGTGGTTTTGTTTGAGTATTTACTCATGTGGACTGATTAGCCAGCCATGCTTTAAGCTCAGTCCTTCTGACCTCCAAGTTAAGCAACAGGAATTTATTTTTACTCTTCTTCTGTTCTCAGTCAACCACGACACCAGATTTTCTTCCTGGGTTTAAGCATATGCTTCATTTTTGTTGCTTATTATGTCATTCTGACACTTTCTGAAACCCCTGTAGTGTATTGTGATATACCTGCAAAAGGCCAGTGTTAAAGACATTACGTGAAGAAGAAAAAAAAAGGATTCTCATAAAAACTGTCACCCACAACAGCACGTTTCTATGGTAATACAGGACTGCTTTGGGTTGTTATGGCAACTAAATCTTTAAAAGCAATAGCATAAAACCAAAGCAAAAAAAAAAAAGCACAGAAATGGAGCTTCATCACTGCTCTTCTCAATTTTATAAATAATTCTCAGTCCTCCTTCCTCACACAAAGACTAGACTGGGTGTTACAGTGATCAAAACTCCTTAGAAGGATAAAGAAAACCACTTGGCTTCATGGCAATGGGCATGTGGAGCCTCCTACCACTCTCTTAAAAACTATGACTAGAAGTGCTTGTCCATAAACAAACCTCTGGCACCACAGAGCAAAACAAATAAAAAGGTGGTGGCAGTGACAGTAGACTAATTGCTGACTGCAGCTAAGTGGGGATGGTATCTGCACTACCAACCTTGCAGAAGGGACGGGCCAAAATTACATTGAATTAAGTGTTGTGTTAGGTCCTTAATGCTACCATGTACTTCATTATTTCCTTGGCAAGTGCTTTTTTTGTATTCAGATGTCACTGCCAAGAAAATGCAGAATTCTAGATACGTGCACTTGCCTCTATGTAGCTTCACAGAAATTTACTGCGATATATGGTGTTTATAAATAATCTTAGGTTTCAAGATACACCATCTTGGCTAACTTGGGATGTGTTGCCACTTCTCCCTTTTCCTATTCCTTCTTTCCTGCTCAGTATCCTGTATATTTACTCACTGTATTCATCTCCACATAGCTTTCTCATTTATCTACCAGTTATGTCCACTTGCCATTATTATGTTGGAAAGAATTAAAGGATCACGAGAGTAGAATTGCCAGTGTGTGAACATTCTCTTCTAAACCTGCTGAGGTTCCTCAAAACCCCAGAAGAGTATCCCTTTGCAGCCCTGCTTATGCACTTCAGCCTTCGTGCACATCAGACCTGGCTGAGGTCACCCAACTCTTTTTACTTGTGACCCATAACAGGGGGCTAGAGTTGAAAGGAGAACATATTTAAAGACTGCTCCTCCAACTATTCACATCTTTTTTTAGTTAGCCAAAAAAGGAAGTTGTAAGTTCAAAGCAGGAATGTTTACGTAAATCAGGGAATACAGGAACTACACTTCTTTACTGATACAAGTCAGCACCATCCTGTTCACGCCAATGTTTTATAAAGATAGTTCTTACCAGCTGAATCTTTCAGGATTTTAGGACACCACTGTAACAACATTCAGGTTATCATTTCTTAGTAGTATGGGAATGAGCACGAATCTCCAAATACTGTCAAAAACCGGTTCCAATATGACTCTGCAGCAGGTTGGCAAAGCCCTACAGAATGTCACTTTGCACCTGCAATAATGATATCCTGAAGCATACTGAAGGAAATATTATTACTGTCTATTAAGCAGAACATGTACAGGAAGACAATGCAATGAATTAATGAAATTCAGGAGACCCTGTGCCACTTTCAGAGGCGATGTGCATTTCAGTGAGTTGCTGTGAGCATAAACTGGCAGACGTTTAGCGCTGATGACAGAAGAGTGGTGGCATTGAGTCAGCCAAGGACAATTTTAAAACAGAAAAAGTACGATGGCTCACTTCGCTGTAGGGCTTCTGTGCTGCTCCAAGTCACACATCTCAGCAGAGCAGAAGCTGTAAGCATGTGCTAGGTCCTCAGATGGTTCATGCTCTGGCCTATTTGTCAACAGCACCACTGAACATTGTACCACCTCCTTTGCTATCCACCTCCACCTCTATTCCCACCAGACAAATTCTCTTGGTGTGTCAGAACAGCACTTCCTTGACAGCTCCCCCAGTCCTTAAGCAGAGAGAAAAAAACCACTACATCCCCAAGGACAGACGTAAGTGGCTTCAGGATTTCACTTAGTTGTGCCAGTAGTCAACGGTTTTCAAGAATCTGTTCTGCTGACACGTTCAGTCCCAGCTCCAGAATGAATCCCAGAACCACACACACCAGAAGCAGCCGACTCAGAGTTTGTGTTGCACCAAAGCAGGAATACCATCAGCTTAGATCTTGAGACCCTTTTAAGTATTAAGGCAGCGCAAAGGAAAAATAAACTGGCCTGGCTTTTCACCAGAAAATGTCTAATGTGTATCTCTTTTACTGACATGAACTTGGGACAAAATTTACCGCAACTATGGATTTTGCACTTAAGGTCCAAATTCTTTCCAGGACTATGAATTTCACTGTGACTAAATGCAGGAAATAACATATGAATACAGAAAAGCTGTGGACACATTTTGTCCCTAGGCTGTACTGTATGTTTATCAATCACCTTTTGGTGTGTATCTAGAAGGACTAGGACAAAATTCTTTTTGTTGCTAGCAGTATCTCAAAGGAGAAAAATTATCTACCTTGAGGAGTCTGAGGGAGTAATGCTCCTCTGTTTAATTGAACTGCTTGGCCCATGTTAAATGCAGCCAGAGATTACTGCAAAGAACATGGAGTGGAGCCAGCTTGAAATTTAAGTAAAATAAAGACACTTGAGAGATACAGAGTGAAGAGGCCCATTACAGACCAAGCTTGTTTTTTTCTTTTAGCTCGCTAGGATTAAAATAAGGGGTTCAAACATCCCTGCTTCTCTAGATTAATTGGAAAAAGGAAGCATGGGGAGGTTCTACCTTTTCCACAAAATTGGACTGAATACTGGTTTCATTTACATGTCTAACTTCTAGTTCATGTAGCTGTCCCCAGGTTTTGCTCGTGGCGCATTTGTACACAGTCTTAGTGCAGTTATATAATAAATTGGTTTAATTTTGTACACACATTTCCCTCTTCCCTGGCTATGCAGAGAGCAACACCATGCACTCACCCTGCTGATGGGATAATCATGCCATTGACCTCTGGGCAATATGTTCTACCTTACAGCTTGAACCTGTGAGACAGAGATTCCCTACGCCACTTTACCCTATGCAAATCCATGTGCTGCCAACGACAATATTACAGACATAATTTGCAGCACGAAACCAAAAAGGTGAAACCTCGAATGAGAGCTTTGTAATTGGAAATGAGGCCTTAGGTCTTTAAAAATATGGATTGTTAATGCAGAACAGGGTAGGTTCAGGGAATGTGCCTGGTTTGGAGAGGGAGAAAACAGAATATCAAGTTATTACAATGCACGTCACAGAGAACAGTGAAAAGTGTATGTGCTTGATAGATTGCATGTGATTAGAATGAGGGCCTTAGGCAGGGAAATCTAGCTATTAAATATCATTCTTCCTTTAGTCCTATTAATACAACTATCAAACCTTAGAGTAAACTTCATTTGTTAGGTGAATGACCCATGTGTCTCTTCTGCTTGGCTTTTTCCCACATGTAGAAGTTACTTATCATTACACATTATTAATTGGTGGACAGGCTGCCACTCCCTCCACATTCACTGCCTGCTCATGCACTTGCTCTGCTTTCCTGCCACCAAGGGAATGCAGTGACTGGCCAGAGGGATTAGTACATGGGCTTAATTTGTGTGCTCCACCCAAGAAGACAAGCAGACATTCCTGTCTGGAGTTTTTTTTAATAGCACTCTAAACAAAACATAATTAAACAAGTTGTAAATTGACAGGGCAGGGGTACTGAATGCACCTGAAGGGAAGCAGAAGAATGGGAACAGACTACAGGCGAAAGCAATCAACTTAAAACGTTTATTGGTGGACAGCAACTCCTGATTGATGTCTCCTTTTTAGTTTGGATGGGGGAGTTATTATTTTCCTCCTTGGTTTCTTCCCACCCCCTGTTCTCATATATTTTCCTTTTAGCATAGCCTACTGGCATCTCATTCCCAGAAATACATTTTACTCTGCCAACAACAAACGTGCAAAGCAGAAATGCTCCCTCTCCTAGTCTGTACCCTGTGGGAGCTGGATTTTCTAGCTTCTGAGGAGGCACAGCCTTTGCTAGTCAAGGGAGATGGGAATATGCACTTTGCTCCTTCGATGCCATGCTCTGCCCAGATTTCTCTTAATAAATAAAATATTTGCAAGGCAGTTCAAAAAAGCTCTAGGTCCATTCTCCACAGCTGGAGTACTGGAGATTAAGAGAATTAAAGTCTCTTTAAATCCTCAAGAAAGAGCTCAGAGGAGAAACTGGCTTTTTGCTTTAACACCGTGTGAGTCACACAATGTTTAGTTTGGGTGTTTGATACAACATAGCATCTAAGCCAAAAAGACAGCTGTAGAATGAGTGGCAGGTTAACAAAGACTGGAGAACAATAATGTAGAAAAAGCACTAGATTGATGTTGAGGATGTAGAAAAAGGTCCTCAAAATTTCAGTGTTGCCAACAAGATTTTATTACAAATCTTGTAGCATGTGGTGGGTTTTTATTCTAAAAACTCCAGTTGTGGTACCAAAAGATGACAAAAAATACCAGCTTTCATTTATAATTAAAACATCCCTAGCCCCCATGGGAAGAATCTTGAAAACATGACCAAAGGGTATCCCTTGGAAATCAGAACGGAAAAATAAAGAACTCAAATCTTTTATTTTATTTTAGAATTTACCCCACCATGAGTTATACCCAATTTCTATGCACAGTTGGCCTTTCACCTCTAAATATTTCTGCCTGATGGCAGAAACAGACAAAGAACCATTCAGCTAAAATAGAACTACAGATGTTTCAGAAACTGCAGCCATTCTATTTTGGCAGCAATTCATAATCAGAATTTTCTGATTATGTCCCTTGTCACATTAAAATCCATAAACTAGAATGTGCACATGCTGATCCATATAATAAACTCTCTCCCTTGGAGCTCATTTACTGAGGTCAACCTTCTCACATACTGGCTTCTCAATAAAGGAATAGCACAGCAAAGCAAACTGCAATTAGGGAAAAAAAAAGAAAAAAAAAAAGAGAACTTCCATCCAGTCAGCTTATCTGACAAGTGTGGAGAGACAGAAGTGTTTTTCCCTAGACCCACAGAATCAGAAAGTCCCACCTCTTCGTTTGATCTCCTCCTAATTACAGTCAGCAAAATTAACCCCCCATCACAGTTAGAAACTTGAGCTTTTTCCCAAATATCCTAACCTCTTACTTTCTTTCTCTCTTCACCAAAATAAACCAGTATTCTGCTGTAGTTTCACACACAGATGATAACAGCATTGTGAGATACCAGAGCACAACACCCCTCAATATTTCAATCAGCTATAGCTAACTAATAAAATTCTTTATCAATGAAGCTTCAAAGATTCTGTAGCAGAAAAGAAGAACACACCACAATATAACAATCAAGAATGGAAAATCTTAAGCAGATAGAGCCTCCACGGGGACCTTTTCAAAGAGAAACTGTATTTCATTTGTGTAATAACCCTGGGATGAGCTATGCACTGTAGTCTAACCATTAAATACTTACACAAATCTTTCAGAACCTAACAGATGTTTCTTTTATGAGCAAAGACAAGTGCCATTCGGCCTTTTTAGACACTTATAAAAATTCAGATAATTTTAAGCTATTTTAATAGCTGCCTGACAATTTTATTAATGCACTCTGCTACAAAGTGATACTGTTTCCCTCACAAAAAGACTGACTCATACCATGGATTTTTATACACACTAAGGTGCATGTTGCTAATGCCCTCCTCTTGATTAGTAAGAAAAGAAAGCCTGTTTTACTGACCAGAAGAAACAGAAAGATCTCTGCAGGATTTAACACGAACACTGTGTCAGCCTGCAGAGATCCTGTTTCAAAATCATCTGGAAGCTTTAATGATTTACTCAGTGTAAACTGACAGACTGAACTACAGAACATGCCCAGAATCAATTCTGTGGCTCAAATCCTGCCTTGAGCCATAGGTGTCAGTGAATTTTAAATTTTAATCTTGGCAACAACCGAGTATTTTACATCATCACAAGAAAAGCACACCTATAAAAAGCACAATCATTGCAGGAGAGTCAAGGGCTATGACAGGTATAGTTTATTAAAATGGGGCTTCACTGGTAGAGCCAAATTCAGGGAAATTTATACAGCACCTGCTGACTCTGCCTGACTCTCACCAGTGCCATCAGCATCGCACTTTCTGGCATGCTAAATTCACATACAAATGAAAAGTTATGCATGCATTTAACACTACAACCTTATGCATAATAGTTCTTGTAGGAATATAATTACTAGAACCCCTACACAAGATGCTTAAATTTGTGACGGTTATGATTGTTCTCGTTTTTGTTTGTTTGCTCTTTTTCCTGAAGAAGCTGCAAAAATAGTATGAACCTAGATTGTTACCTCAGGCATTCCGCAGAGCAATATGCCAAAGCACCCACATGCTGAGTGTTTGCAAATTTTAAGTTTGGGATTGACTATGTGCCAGTCCCTCTTCAGCTGTGGGCACTTGATCCTGCACCAAAATCACTGCTGACCTTTTCTGGTATTTATGATGTCAGTATGGATTTTTATCATTGTTTGAGCTCCTGACACAAAGCAAACAGCTTTTATAGCATGTTTTTATTCATGCAAGGTATGAATATGTGAATCTCAGTACTCCTGTCAAGTTTGCCATTTCTCCTTCTTGCATGCTTGGTTAATGGAGGTCAGCTTTCCAGAGAAGACTTACTTGCACAGATGAACACTAATCGTAGCTTATATTCTCTGGGCGACAATACACAAGTAGAGTTATTTGAAATGCACTAGCTGAGTATTATCCAGACTCTGTTGTTTAAAAGTACTTAAAATATTCATCACATCATCTAGCTGTAGTGTGAAGCTAACACGCAGTAGTAGTAAGACATCACTGTTCAATACAGCCTCTGAGTTTTGACATGTACTTAGAAATATCATAATGCCCTTTGATGCAGCGTTCAATTTAACACAGAGCTCCTCAACACTGATCTCTACAGGGATTATTCAGGTCTCATTTGTGAGTCTCAGCTGTGACTCACACACAGTAATGGTCTAAAGGAACAAGGCAGATACAAGAATTGTCACCTGACACTAGGTCACGCACAAAAGAGAGTCTCTTGCTATTTACATGTGGAGCACCCAGCACATAGACACCGTGATCGAGACTGAAACTGCAACCTCTAACACAAATGATTACGATGACTGTTGTAGTCAGGTCCCAAATAAATTCACTCTTGAGAATCTGTATTTAACATACAGTAAAATTAAAAATACGAACCCGGGAAAAAAAGAACCCACAGTACGAAGAGTTTGGGTGAGCAGGAATAATAAAACAATCAGCAGATGTGGCCTTTAAAAGAACTTTAAGATTGATGGCACAGAACATAGCTTCGGACTAATTTTCTTCTCAGAAGAGTTTGCACAGTTTCTGCAATAAAAACATATTGGTTACTAATCCCTGTTGTCTGAAGCACTTCATCCAAGAATACACTATGATCTACAGTCCCACTCTTTTGCCCTTAGGCTAGGTACTTTCTCAAGTTTAGAACTGTCAAAATCTAGTGAAAGACGAATAGGAAACATAATCAGTGTCAACTAAGTCACAGAAAACATGCATGACAGGCTATCTTCACCAGACTGGCTGCAGACTCAAACCTCTGAAGTCAATATTTTGGAGGTATGTATCAGTCCTAGAGGTAAACAGTCTACCTATCTATAGAGCAAGAGAGAATGAGGCTAAAGCAGAAATGCCCAAATCCCAGCTGAAAATTCAAGTTATGCGTTCCCAAAGACATATTTATGCATAGAGATTGAAGCTTGTATGTAAAAGGATTAATAATTTTACAGCCCCCACTGACTCCTAAGAGAAACTGTTAAATGTGACATTGCTTGAGCCACTGTTTCAGGCTACCGAAGAGAGGTGTGAATTTCTCCCAAAGCCTAAGGTTGCCACTTCAAAGAAGAGATTTTTAGATTTCTGCACTCTGCTACAGAACAGTTGGATCATTTATTGTAAGGGCGTATGCAAAGAGCTTATCAGAAAAGGGGAGAAGAGCAATAATTTACAAAGAAATCCTACTTCCTTTTTCCCATCTACAGAGCGAATGTAGTAGTACCGTTACCACCTAAAATATTAAATTACTATGTAAGGGTTTGATCTTTCCAGCAACTCTTAAGATAACTGGAAGAAGAACCTTTGCAGAACAAGGATTCTGAGTATTGCAGGTGCTATTTAAAACATACTGTAGGCCCTTCTACACAGGAAATTGGACCTGGTAAATCACAAAACAGTCCTGAATCTGAGTTTCTTCCAAGCATAGTGTCTGAGAAAAAAGGAATCTGAGCTACTGGTCTCCCTTTATCATTATTTTTGTTGGGAAGAAAAGTCTTCCGAGGCACAGAAAGACTCACAGACGCCAGGACCTTCTCTCTGTGTGAGGCTGCAATTTGGAAAAGGCTGTGCTGGACTGCCTCATCAGTTATCTTGCAGCAACCTGCAGACAGAAGCTCTTGCCTTTCCTGCACTGATGTGCAAAATTCTTTAATTTGCTCAAAAAGCATCCTGGTGTAGGCAGGTTTATAATGGTGGCTTCTAGCCAGCAACTGATTGTTAGACATTTCTAGAAAGAGACCCAGTGGGTCTAAAGCTGCCCTCCTAACTGGGGTTGGGTGTAATGATAGATTCCTTTGGAGAGTAGCATTTCCCTTCATAGGAGTTTTATTATTCTTCTGTTTATGTAATATTTCAACAAACATTCTAGACTGCCCCCAAGAAATCTTCATAAACTTACCTGGGACTTCTGAGAGAGAAACAAGGAAGAGATTAAAACATTAGTTTAGTAAAATATACTTTGGAGGAATATTTGGGGCTAATGACATGAGACAATCTTTCAATCTTTTGTAATGCGGGCAGGAGAAATAGAGACACTTAGGGAAAACTGAGAATCACCACAGAATTTAGGCCAAACTTTTACAAAGCAGTAAAAGAGTATCAGTATCTCTCCAAATTATTTGCCCTTCCTTCCATTTCCATTGAAGCACAGAACAATACAATCATTGAGGTTGAGAAAGACCTTTAAAAGTGACACTACCAAGTCCACCACTAAAGCCTGCCCCTAAATGCCACATCTACACAGGTTTTAAATGCACCATGGATGGTGACTCCACAGCTTCCTGGGCAGTCTGTTCCAATGCTTGTCAGCCCTACCCATGAAGAAATTTTCTGTTGCCCTTCTCTAGACCTGCTCCACCACCTCAATGTCTTTCTTGCAGTGAGGGGCCCAGAAATGAACACGTGGTGTGGCCCAGAAATGAAAATGAGGTATGGCCTCACCAGTGCCGAGTACAGGGGGACAATCCCTGCCCTGGTCCTGTTGGACACACTACTGCTGATACAGACCAGGATGCCACTGGCCTTCTTGGCCATCTGGGCACACACTGGCTCATGTTCAGCTGCTGTTGACCAGCACCCACAGATCCTTTACCACTGGACAGTTTTCCAACCATTCTGCCCCAAACTGGTAGTGCAGCATGGGGTTCTTGTGACCCAGGTGCAGGACCCGGCACTTTGCCTTGTTGAAACTCACAGAACTGGCCTTGGCCCATTGATTCAGCCTGTCCACATCCTTCCTGCCCAGAGCTTTCCTGCCCTCCAGCACATCAACACTTCCACTCAACTTGCTGTTGATTGAGCGTGCACCTGATTCCCTTGTCCAGATCATTGATAAAGACATTAAATCAAACTGGCCCCAATACTGAGCCCTGGGAGACACCACTAGTGACCAGCTGCCAAATGTATTTAGCTCCATTCACCACCACTCTCTGGGCCTGGCCATCCAGCCAGCTTTTCATCCAGAGAACACGTCTAAGTCATGGGAAGCCAGTTTCTGTGAGAATGCTGTGGGAAACCATGTCAGAGGCTTTACTAAAGTTTAGGTAGACAACACCCACAGCCTTTCCCTCACCCACTAAGTGGGTCACCTTGTCACAGAAAGAGATGAGGTGGGTCAAGCAGGACCTACCTTTCACAAACCCATGCTGATGGGGCCTGATCTCCTGGTTGTCCTGCACATGCTGCATGATGGCACTCAAAGTGACCTATGCCATGACCTTCCCTGGCACCAAGGCCAGGCTGACAGGCCTCTAATTTCCCCAGATCCTCTTTCTGGCCCTTCTTGTAGATGGGCATCACATTTATTAACCTCCAGTCCACTGGGACCTCCCTGGTTAGCCAGGTCTGCTGACTGATTCAGCCAGGCACTGCCCCTGGCTGGCTCCCTCACCAGCTGCGTCAGGAAATTATCTTCCACACACTCCAGGAGCTTCCTGGACTGCTTCTTCTCCCCTGTGTTGTATTTCCAGCAGACCTCTGGTAGGTTCAAGTCCCCCAAGAAAACAAGGGCTGGGGATTGTAAGACTTCCCAGCTGTTTATAGAATATTTCTTCTGCCTCCTCATCCCAGCTGGGTGGTCTACAACAGACTCCCACCATGGTATCTGCTTTGGTGGCTTTCCCCGATTCTTACCCCTAAACACTCAACTCTGATGCCACCATCATCGAGGTCATCTTTGCTAATGGAACTGCAGCCTATGACACAAGCTGGGGAACAAGCCTGTGCCTGGACACCTTCTCTCTCCTCCCCAGCATTTAGGATCTAAAGTCTTCTCCCAGCTCAACACCTGGGGCTATGGGATTGTCTCATCTATTCTGTGTTTGTGCATGACTGCCTGGGAGATGAGGGGATGTAGACACTGACCAATTTACTGCCAGGATTAAAAAACTGGAGAAGCAGGTGGTCAGCTGGAATTAAAAAGGCACACAGGATAACTTACAAAACCATGCATTTGGGAGTTGTGCTATGCATGTTATGAGGGCAGTAGCACAGGAATTCTGTCTCCATGTGTAAGTTAGAGTTTTTCACAGCTCTAATCAGATGAACATTCTTGCCTAGCTCTATGGAGACTGATTTATACACACGCTTTACTTACATTAATTATTCTTCTCCATATTTCCATATTTTCTGCCTGTATTTCCTTTCAATCTTACATCTACCTCTGCTCCATGTTCCTCTCTTTACAAGCAGTCTTTATGCTTAGTTTCGTTCCCCCCGTAAAAAAGCAAGGGATCTTCACTGAAATTATGACAGAAATTACAAGCAAGGAGACAATCCCCCTCATTGTCTCAAGTCAGATTTTGCTCTCTTTGACCATGCAGTCCTCTATGCCCAAGTTCTGTTTATCCATGTTTCTTTTCCTGCTACGACATACTAATACACCACATTCAGTCAAATATTGCTATTAATGGGACAGCTGCATGCAGTGAGACAGTACAGTAGCACAGCATTACTTCCTATGCATACATTTATGTTACTTATGGTTGTCAAGGTGCATGTTTACATGAAACTCAAGATTCAGTGCAGGGAAAGGCTTGGTGAAGAGGTCTGAACAATACCTGAAGAAGAGGGAAAATTTTATATTCCTTAATGAAGAAAGCTTGTGAATAATTCAATTAAGTAAAAAGGTGATTGCTTCTGGCTTGCGGAAAAGACATCAGTGTATCCACAGAAGGGAAAGGAAACAAATGCATGAAGAAGGAAGCACTTCTCCAAGTAACCCAGTCCTTGAGTGTAGAGCTGAAGATAATAGGTCTTGCCCCAGAGCTGGGTACTGGGAAAGGCAGGCCTTGTGGATTTCAGCAGGGGATAAGTACAGTAAATGTGCCCTTTCCTGGCTCCCTCCAAATGGAGTGGTGTATTTTGGCTTCTCTAAATAAATACTCCCATTTGCTTAGGCTGACTTTGCTTGAGATAATTTTGCGAGAGCTGATGAAACACATCAAGGCTACACTTTTGCAGGGTTGTAAACCCTTAAACTGGGATGCTGGACTGCCTCTGCACTTACCAGCACTGCAATACATATTCTGAGGGCAAGAGGAGAACAATAGGGGATGTCTCTGATTCTGAACAGCTGGCAACACTGGAACCTGCGAGAATTAAATGGTTTTAGCAGTGTGCTAGCCAGAAAGTGCTCTGCTTTGTGACAGGGTAGTGGGGAACTTTTTTGTCAGCACTGCCCTACAGAGTTGCTCTGAAAGTCTCCTTTCTTGGTTCAACTATGAATTACATTTTCAAGGAACTTTGGGAAATGGGAAGAGGTAGGGAAAACTGTTTTAGGTGCTTAAAATCCAAAACCCTTTATCGACTCATTAAAAGGAGCAAGCAGCAACTTATTTCTAGTCACACGTGTAACTCTGCTCCCTTCATTTTCCCAACTTCACTCATTTTCATTGGTTATATGGTAAAGTTATACTGAAAGTAATAATCAAGTTTTATTAATAAAAAATATAATAAAACCCAAGTTCTTCCAAGTATAGAATAAGAGGTATTGAACGATACATAACTACAGCATGCTCATAATTCTTTATCATCTACTGTATTGTCAGGTTCTAACCTGCCCCAAATAATCACACCAATAAAACAAACTACACAGATAATTGGTGTTGTCAATTATTCTATACAGAATATCATTGAGAAAGGGCTCACAAAGTGAACAATTATATTCAAACACCAGAAACTGGAAGAGCGAAAACATTTAAAAAACCTCAGCTAGCCCTTTCACCCCCACTGTACTGCTTGCCTTATCATTCTCCCTCCCCCCTCAAATAAGGACAGTAAAAAATCATTAAAATACCTTTGAACTTGTGAAAGACGGCCCATAGCTCAGCAATGTCAGTGGCAAATGTAATGTCTGTGTCGAGGACAATGACTCGCTCAAGATTGGAAGGTAGAGTCTTAGTCAGAACCAACTTCATCAGCCCGTAAATCCCAGAGTAGTGTTTGTTGGGGATCCAAGACACTTCAGACTTGACAGGAAATGGGAAGTGGGAAAGAGGAAGAAAAAATAATCTTCATTAGAAAAAGAAACTTTTCCTGACGGTAGTTTCTTGCAATAGTGGAAGATCTCTGAAGTGGAAAGTCATCTAAAAGCCTGTTTTTAAATTTACTTCAGAAGCTCTGAAATACACTATGGTTTCTGAAAGCTTGGGAAAAAAAAAGTTCTTAGAAGCAACCTCTTTACACAATATAAGTAAAATTAGTTGAGCTTTTCTGGTCTGGTAGAATTCGTTCTGAGACATCCATGTCTCCTGATAAAACTGAAATACATTTTTAGTCTAAAACTTCAGGGATATTGTACATTACTTCCATTTTCAACCAAACCAAAAAAATTTGTGTTTGTCACTCTCAAAATTTTCTCTGACACAGAAGTAACAAGCATAATATTTTCCTTATATTTTTTTATAGATTTGGAGGTCAGAATTTCAAAAGGCCAGATTTGAAATAATGGGCCAGATAATTGCAAAAAAAATCTTGTTTCTTACAAACTCAAATTTTCCTTAAGCCTTACATCTTCAACTTAAAACTACTGAGATTACACAGACATGTGCAAAAGTCTAGAAAGTGACAGAACATTTTTAGCCACATTTTTTGTTTTTATGTATTGAATGTGGCAAACTCAGACATTTTCATTTCTTCAGTAAGGGCTAAACAAAACATTTGTACAGCTTCTAAAATGAAGCTGGGAGACTAAATTAGGTAATGCATTGCACTGTTGGCACCAGGATGTTCCATGAGCTGTGTTTAGTTTTCTCTCTGTGAGACTCAAGTTCTGAAGTATCAAAAGTTTCTGCTTAAAGTGGGATATAGAAGTTTTTGAGAAGTTCCTATTTCCCTGACTGAAACTCCTCTTGTTTGTTTTAAGGGGCATGCACTACAATTCCCAGATTTTAAGTTTTCCTTTGAGTTGTGCTCTCATTAACTTCAATTAGTATTTTGTCTATTTTTGAGTGAGACAGATTTCAGGATTCATCCTGGTGTGTTACACTTTGGAGAAAGTAGGCAGAAACTCAGTGTATTCATAAAAGTGAGGAGATCTATTCTGCTGTTTAACTATCTCATATCTATTCACTGCCATTGTAAATTTTATTAAATGAAACAACATTTGCACAAAAAAGTCATTTCCCCCAAAATGCTTAGAGAAAAACCTTCTGTAAAAGAATGTGTTCCTACATTTGCAAGGTGGAAGTGTGGTTGAAGAAAGGCTAATAATAGGTGCTTAGAGCAAATTTCTTCTTGAATATAAAGTAACAAGGCCTCTGATGACATAAGCTGACCTGCTCTATTCCCTTTAAAATGGCACACAACTTTTCTCTGTATTCTCAGGATTCCTGTATCAGGACAGAGCACTCTCCCACTACAAAGCTCATTAAAAAGACAGAGGGAAGTAGAGCAAACCTTTAAGGAGAAAGACAAGAATTTCAGGGGAAAGGCAGGAAAAGCAGGTTATCATAAAATAAAAACAGAAAGTGCAGACTGAAGTGTGAAGTTTTGTTCGGTTTATTCAAAACTCAATGCTCCCCAGAAATGTCTTCCGTATGTAACAGAGATAATTTCAAATTCACACCCTCACAACTCTACTTATTTGTGGTCCCTGCTCTCCCACATGGTGGCTTTAGAAATGGACCATCACATCAAGGTGCCAGCAAAGCAGTATCTACTTTGCTTCTGCAAACTACATTGTTCTGAATCTGCCACTTGATATCCTTGTGCTAGACCAGACATGTTAAAAGAGTCAGTCATTTTACAGACTTGAGTTTGCTTTTACCCATTGCTACGTTATTGATTTTGGATGGCATGTCCTTCATTTTTTTAGCTGAAATACTTCTCCAGAAAAACACACAGTGTGCTTAGGCAAATAAGACTAATAAGGTAGGGGTTCATACGTTGCATGAATAGGCTGCCACAAGCAGGGAAGGTAAAAGGTGGCTGGAAAAGTAAATCACCTTCAAGGTGCAGTTATTTTCTTTGCTCTCAGGATTCCCCTTTTCTAACACCACTGCCATGTACCACTGCAGCGAAGAAACCCTTGTCTGGCAGTTCCTTCTGATCTGGCACACAGAAGCCAAAAGCCTGCCATCCTGAAGCCTGATGTCTGAAGGGATCACTTCTGAAAATGAAAAGGGCAGCCCCTATTCCAAATGGTCCCTCACAGCTGGCTGGCACGTGTTAGATTTGAGGATATGTTGAAGCTGGGACGCTCAATCTGTTCAATTTATTCACAGTTTTCTCTCCTGTGATGAAGAGTTAACTAAGACACAAACAGAGATCCTAATTAGTCCCCAGCATAATTTCTTCATGGCTTTGCTATTCATGAATAATGTAACAGTTCCAAATTCATGTTAAGGAAAACTCCTGACACTACACAAGAGCACAGTGAAGGCTCACTCTCGGGGTACTAGATGTAGTCTTATGAGAAGAAATACACGGGTACAACGCTGGAATAAGTACTTCGTCCTTGTCCTAGTTTTACCAGGACCTGGAGGTTACTCTGTATTACCTCAGATCATTGCCGGGGGCAGGGGGAAAGGACTCTCTGTCTTCTGAGAAGAAGGGTGTGGCTTCTGGTCAAAAAACCATTTTTCTAAATATTGTCTAAATACTTTCTGTAAGTTTTAATATAGTTTTGTTTCTCTAGCATAGTTAAAATGGCCCATATATGGCATGTTTGTGAATAATCTGCTAACAAGCTAGATCAGAGTTTCCTTCAGAGAACAAATATTCCTAGAAGATACATCAGGAACATTAAAAAAAAGTCAGTAAGAGAGTGAAACAAAACTGTGTGACATATTTTGCCATTTGTATAATTCCCAGTTCAGCAGAAATAGCACACCTTGGTTCTCTAGCTCTCAAGGTCTGTATTTTTGTTCATGACAGTAAAGAAAAGCATTTAGCTGGTGCTGACATTGATTCTTTTAAGTAAAATAGCATCTACTCACTAAAGATCTTTCATCAGAACCATCTTTATTCTTCCCGTAATTGAAGACTGAAAACACACTAAATTATCTAAATTATTTGAATATAAAAATCACAAGCCCATGAGTCTTCATGCAGCACGTAAGCGACCACCTGGTAAATGCCAGAAAGGTGGAAGCAACAGTCCCCATGCTCAGGCATACTTCACCAGTAAGTTGTCTTCCCTAAGTGTACTCTATCTCTGGGAAAAGCTGACTAAATCACAGTTGCAGTGCACAGCCTGACTCAGCTTTCTCACAGTTGCTACCACTGTATAAATGTTCATTACAGTTAGCAAAAGTGTAGTTTTTAAAAGAGAAGTCTGATAAAGACATGGAGCTTAAAATCAAGTTTCCCTGTTTCCTTGACTGAGAAGAGGAAATGGTGGCTCGTTCTCTGTTTGTGAATGAATTGCACAGTGACTACATTCCCAAGTATTCAGGTATTTTTATGTTTAAAAACACTTGAGTCTAGTTGCACACACATTATGATCACAAAGCACAACTCTTATGCCAAATTATCACAAATATATCCAGCCAGACTTCAACTCTTATACTGTACTTCTTTAGGGAATTGTGTGATTTTTATATTTTTTTTAATATGCTCTTTTTCTCCCTGAACAGATGATGAGGAAACTTGCCCAGGCTTCTGAGGTGAATACTGACTGCTCCACAGCTGTAAGTGAAGTATCTGTACAAGGGAAGGCCACCTGAGCCTCTCTGAAAGGGATAGAGGCTTGGACTTGTAGACTTAGCATAAAACAAATTTGGAAAACACTACCACAACACGAACGGAATGATAGTGACCAACACAGAAGGACAAAAAACTTATGAGTGCCTGTATGGTGTCAGATCAATCATCCACTGAGCTGAGTAGCTGGCATCATATAGTGGATGGTGGCAGGTGCCTGCTGAAGAATATAAACCCAGGGAAATTCTACAGCGATACTGCCCCCATACAGACTCCCATCCTGCAGTGATTTGCACCAAATTTTGGAGCTACTGGTGGTATTTTTGTTGATTAATAACTTTTGGTGGATTTTTCATGTGTGAATTAGGATGAATTAGGATACAGTTTCATATTTGCCAGAAGTCCAATTCATTAAATTCAATTATCATTACATTTCTATTTAAACCTCATGCTCTTAAAGGTTATCAGTCTTACATACCAATATAATTTGTTAGCAAATAAAACTTTGCTGCACTCACCCTTGTCTTTTCCACATTACTAAGATCATGATAAACAGAGCAGGAAGATGAAGCATAGGAAAACAGATGATGTATTAGCTGTCTTACCTTAGTGCTTGTTTACATATACACAGAGTGAAGCATCAAAATAGTAGCAAGCACAAAAGCAGAGGAAAGCTAAACTAAGGCTCTATGGGACTGTAGGACAGTACGTGTTTCTCTCATTATCTTCTCTGAAGCACTGGATGTTGACAGCCTAACAGCCTGATTTGCTACGTGCTTCTTGGGATTGGGAGGTGATATATAATAGTACCATTAAAAAAAGCTCTCAAAAGTTTTACCCAGCAATTGCATGAACTTAAGACTGCCTTTCCCTTCTATAAATAAAAGTTTCCCTTCTAAAAAGCACTTCCCCTGTTAACTTCTGGTTACCTCCCTACCTTTATCTGTCCCATGGCTTTCGTGGCACCAAGGCTAGAAGGTCTGCAAAACGATCAGCTTTCATCGCTTTCTGGCTCCTGTCACCTACCAGAGGAAAATTCTATCCTGACTTTTCCTGATGAATAGGTTGTACTCCATACAGCATCACAAAATCACACAACGAGCTTGGAAGGGACCTCTGGAAGTCATTTGGTCCAACCTCCTCCTGGCAAGCATGGCCACCCAGAGCCAGTTGCACAGGACCATGTCCAGATGGCTTTTGACTATGTCCAAGGACAGGGACTCCACAATCTCACTGGGCAACCTGTGCCAATGTTCAGTTACCTCCCTTGATCTGCTGTCAACGTTTCCTCTAAAGCAGTCATTGTTGCAAGGGCAAATTCCTGGCTCATTCGAGCTGGTGTCCACCAGGATCTCCAGATCCTTTTCTTCCAAGCTACTTTCTAGCTGGGCAGCTCTCAGCATGTCCTGGTGCATGGGGTAGTTCCCATGTTCAAGGTTTTGCACTTCTTGTTGAGCTCTATGAGGGTTCTGTCAGACCCCTTTCTCTGTTAAATAGCACTTTTTTCCATTTTCTTAATGAAATTCCTCACTTTCCCACAGAATATATGGCATCACAGCACTCTCTGAGCGACAAAAAGTGCTTCTTGTTCAGCATGGTAAGATGGAATTTTGGCTGATAAAGTGTTTTCCCTGGCAGCATGTCCTTAAACACTTTACCCTGGAAAAATGCAACCTTCAATAGCGTATCGATTTTGTCACTACATTCACTGCATCTTCCTAGATATGCTTGAGGAAAAAAAAAATCAATCTAAATAATCCAGAGCTATGACATAGCATCCCCTTCCCCACTCCAAACCAAAGACACCCTTGCTACTCAGCTGACTCCACCAAAGCACCACGAAGGTCAGTGCCTTGCAGGAGCCTGCAGGTCAGGCTGGCTGGGGTGATGCACCAGGCTGAGAATCAGCAGCCCTGGAGGCACAAGGTGCCACTTGCCCACCTTCTTGCCCACCCCAGAGGTGGGCTCAGAAATGGGATCAAACAGAACCCAATTCCACCACCATCCAGACTCGATGGCTGGAGATTCCCTGTGCTGGGGAAACAGCCAGCAGCAAACAGAAGAACTCAGAAAACAGAAAAGGTGAAGGGAAGCAGAAAATGCAGTCTGTAGATTTTGCCTCCCCAGAGCTTTCATGCTGGGTTTTACCATTAAAAATATCTGGCATCTAGAATAAACTGATTAAAATAAAGGGAAATGTGAATCAGGTTTCGTAATGAATGACTCAATGGAAACATGGAAATCCAGAAGTATTCAGCATCTACTTGCTCTTACCAGATTCAACATAGGCACTACCTTCCTTGAAAACTGCATCAGTCAGATGATAAACTAACTTCGAAATCTTAAAAAAAGGCGAACATAGCAAAAATTCCAGGCCACAGCAAAATCACAGAGTGTTTTAAAACTGCACAAGTTGTAGCTGAATTGTGTCTGACACTGATCTGAAAACCAGTGCAGTCTACACGGTGAAAGAACTTAGAGCAGGAGGGATCTCTGTGAAGGAAAACCAGCCAAAGCCTTTCGTAGCTGCTGCCTTCAGGCAGCCCTTACAAATGTCCCACGCATGGGAAACAACCCTGAAATTCTGATGTGTGAATCAGGTAACAATACAAATTGTTATTTCTTCAGATTGGATAAATAACTTTCTAGACACAGCTGACAACTTGTTTTCACAGCTTTTTCATTACCTGCTTAGTGCTTTGCTGCTACTATGAACACTACAAGTAGCAAGATATTGTTTTTTTAAATCACGTGGCCTTCATTTAAGATAAAGCTAACAGAACTGGGGCTTTCATGTCATTTCTAAACTGGAGGAAAATAACTGCCACCATTTTAAGGGCGATCATATTTTGTGATTTGCAAAACAAAGCATGAAAAGAGTGGGTAAACAAACAATATTGATTTGCTGGCACAGGACAGGAAGTTTTCTTCATGCACAGTTTTTCTCATCACTGTGTTTCACACAGGGAGAACTTCATCCTGCTGTGAATATATGCCATACCTCTTCCCACATTCCTGAAACTTGAGTCACAATTCCAGCAACACTAGCACTGCTCAGGATTAGTTCCAGGACAATCCTTCCCATTTTACATTGACTATACCTCACAATATCTAAGGTCTTTGCAGGGACATGTGACTGATCCCCTTTCTCACTCTCTTGCTTCTAGGAGAGCAGTATCAACACCTTGTTGCTGAGACTGGGTTAACTGAATCACTGAGGAATGAGACAAATAAGTTAGTGTTTAAATATGAGTAAATATTCATGCCTGTCTTTAGCACATTTTTTTTACAGCTAACAATAATAATACTAATAATAACAATAATAAAAAAACAACTAGATTAAGAGAGAGAAATCCCAAGTCATCAAAGATCCTAGGAGGAAGAAGATTACTGTCACCTCCAATAGTTTTCTCAGAAGGAATGCCAAAAGGAATCTCCTTGCATCTCACCTTCAGAAAATCACTGCCTTCGCTCCATCCTTGTCAGGCATCCAGTAAACATTAACAGAAGAGCCTTATTTCAACAAAAACAGACTCTTCTATTAATGTTTGCTGGATAACTTGTAACTTCAACATTGAATTTAGCTTTTTCCTGGGCGATTCACAGGCTTTGATTATCCTGATCTTCCCCCCCATAACAAGTCCTTACTATTTATATGAATGGTTGTCAAGGAAACCAAAAATCCAGCAAAGCTGGGTAACTTTTCTAGATTCAGAATTTCTGGTTTCTGAGTATTTTAAGAAATAATAATAACTTGCTCTAAGAAACAACTGTAAGGAGAAAGGAATTTATACATCTTTGCTAAAATAATTTTTCTATTTCTGCTGGCCTTTGCGGCTGTTGTTCTTACTCATCACAGAAGCACTGGTGACTTTAATAGAATTCTGTCTCATCTTTCACTTTAAGAAACAGATGATACCTTCCACACATGCATGCAACAAGTCTGGATACAAACAGCAGTGAGCAAAAAGGTTGAGATAGAAATGGATGATTATTTGAACCTCTGGGTCCTGGATAATGTAGAGCAAATGCAGAAACCATGGAGCAAGCCACAACTGGAAAGGAAGATTAGATATTAAAAAGGCAGAACAAACAAAACCTCCCAAATCAGCATCAGCATACAGCAAAGGAAAATAACTGCAAATTAATTCTCATCTCTGTAGCAAAGTCCGTAACACGGTCTGACTGATGTTGAGGACTTTTTTTTCTTCCTTTTTTTTTCTTTCTTTCTTTTCAAATCTCTCACCAATACACCCATGCACACAAAGGGCAGACAAGTGGGAAAAACCTGATTTAAGGATGCTTCTTCAAAACAACTTCCTTAACAACAAAATTAACTGAGGGTGCCAAGAGCTTATCCATGCTCTGGTTTTGGAACCAATTTGCTTTATATGGCTGCAACTGCAGAAATCAAGTAAAACTGATGTGGGGTTTTTTTTTGTCTCTGCCATTTAGGTAATAAGACATTCATACAGCTTCTTCAGAAAAGAAATGACCAAAAGGTAATGCACCTACTGGGACCTTTAAGGACTATCTCCCTCCCCTTAGGTATTTGGCTGGCTTTTCTCCCACCTTGTTTAGCCAAATCAAACTAAAATGGCCAGTTTCTATCTCAGTCCTTTTCTTTACTCTCATTTGAGACTTTCTAAACTTCTTCACTGTTTCTTGCTATCTCCAAAATGCTGAAAATGCTTTGTTTTCCTCTCTTCATTTGTGCAAGATGAGACTGCAGAACAGAAGAGTCTGGCCAGTCTCAGTTAGTGCTGTTTCTTGTTCCTTTGGGGCCTCTGGCCTCAACTCCAGCTGTTTTCAGCACAGCAGTCACAGGTGGAGGACCTACAAAAGTCTGAGCATCCTGAGAGAAGTCAGTGAGAAGCAGCCAAATACCATCCTCCTAGTTCCACCTCTCCAGAAGAGGCAAAAGTAAAAATCTTCCCTAGAAGATAAGATAAAGCCTTTTTTTTTCCTTCCTGTCAGTGAATGAATGAAAAGAGACAAACAAGCTGAAGTAGATAAAATGGCAGGAAGCCAGAGCTTTCTTCTCAAAGCTGACTGACAGGTAGATCTGGCTAGAATTTGCCCAGTGGTGAAAACTCATGGCTGCCCTTCTTGCTTCATCTGTATGGAAAGATAAGAAAGATCAATTGCCCGCTTTAATTGCTAGTGAACTCAATCAACAAGCTCTTTGTGCTAATTCATCAGGGAAGATACAAATCCATGAAAATATTATCACTGCCAGCTTTTTGACTTTAGTAACTATGCCGGTACATGCACGTTAGCTGCAGCCATTCCATGTTCTAGCACATTTCCACGCAGCTCTTGGGTTCAAAGTCCAGAGGCACACAGCCTGTATTTTGCATGATGTCAGGATAACAAACAGGTGTCATCAAGATGCACTGTCCAGAATAAAAAGCAACACATTATCTTGCATAAACACATGTTATGTTGGATAAACAGCTTCAACTCAGTGACAAAAACTTATCTGAAGTGGGATTCTTTCCCTACCAGAAAATCTTTTTTTAAGGATGATGAAAGAAGGTTGCAGAACAGTTACAGCGACTATTGCTAACCAAGTAATGTGTGGCAGGAGATTGCAGGTCTAAAATACTAGTTATCATGTGCAAAAAAATCCCCAACCAGACACCAAAAATGCTGAGGGAATGATTTCCCACCCTTTGAAGCCTGAAAGATCCCCATCCTGTTTGTATCCAGACAAAACAGTATTCAACAGCCAGAGCTGCAAAATACAGAATCATAGAATCATAGACTGTCTCAAGTTAGATGGGACCCACAAGAACCGATGAGTGCAGCTCCCTGCTCCTCACAGGACTACCTCAAACTAAACCATATGACTAAGAGGAGTGTCCATCATCAGGCTTGGAGTCATGACCAGAGTTCAAGAGCTTGGTGACATGACCCTGGGAAACCTGTTCGAGTGACCGACCACCCTCTCAGTGAAGAACTTTCCTGATGTCCTAGGATGGTTTGTGGAAAGGATGTGAAAATGCAGCTTCCACCAGACCTCTGACATTTTAACACAAAGTCAAAACATAGCAAATACATATGAGAAAAAGGATGCATTCTTCTATTCAGAAGAAAATCCCTACCTACTATACGGCATCTCACCAGAAAAATCACCTTTCTGCAGACTTAAACTTTAACTGTTTCTGCCTAAAGAGTAAGAACAGTAAAATTTCAACAGCTGAAAATGCTGCACCAAAAAAACGCCATTAGTGGGTGGAACACACATCCAACTAGCGGAATAAATGCTATATCCTTTAAAGAACTTTTACGTCTCTAATTTTCACCAAAAGCAAAGAATTTGCAGGAAAACAAATCATCCTCCATCCTGCAGAGCTGGAGAGCAGGTGAGTGGAACTTTTTATATCGCAATTATTGGTTCATGGGAACAAAAATTACATAAAGCAGTGTTCTTTTCCCCAGCAGTAAGTATTATAATGGATCAAGACTTTTGGGGACTAAAACGCTCCAGGAATACATCTGGAATAAAAACAGTAATAAAAGATAAAAAGTATTACAATTACGAACAAGCAAAACTAACAATAACCTAGTTCAAGAAGCAGTGATGTGACAGGGGGCAAAAAGTGTTCCTTTTCTTTGTTATTAGAAAGAGCCACGATGTCTCTCAAACAATGCAGCACTAACCAGAGAAACAATCTGAAGAAAATAAAGACATTGGGAAACCTGGGCTCCTTCAAAAGCAAGAAACACTGAACTTGAAGTTCATGACATCAGTCTAGTTAGCTGCCCTGCTTCTGGTTAAATATCATCAAATATTTCAGATAACAGTGAATTTGCATGAGTACTGTTTAAATGAATTGTCTATGTAGCAGGCATGTAACTCTTACAACTTCTTGAAGTACTTCTTGAAACATCTGTGTGAGGGCTAAGACCACCAATGACACCCTAATTCCATGTAATTTTGTCGTTTCACCCTAAAGACCATCAGATAAAATTGCAATCAGACAGGTGAACACAGGTCCTAAATGTCTCATTAGAACAAAACAGATGGAACTATTTTATAGGCTTTCATCTGTGTCAGCTAAAAACTGTGAAACTTCCATTCAGCTGTGAAAGCGGTCAAATCTGAAGTAATGGAGGAGGATATGAGAAAATTAGCACGGGATCAAAATATTACTCAGTTTTCATTTTTGTTTCTGAAAGGGTGAGACCTAGACACCATCAACATAAGCTCAAAGAATGAAACTTTCACAGGATTAAATTGTTTGATCTGAAAAGTGTTAGCTCTACTAAGAGAAATGACTCAAGTCAAATTACCACCAGTGGCATCTCATTAATAACCTTACACGTATCTCAAAAAATGAAACTTTGTAGGATTCCAGATTGACCTGAAAAGTGATACCTCTACCACCAGAAACAAAACTTTTCAATTTAGAAGTTCAAATGTTCTTGTACCAAGTTGACTCAAAAAGAGGTACTATCTATCAATGGCATTTCATTAATAATGTTATTATAGATCCCCCATTCAGGGCAAGCACTCAGACTAAAATCAGCCTGGACACCCTTACCCGGACTGAGATGGTTTCAGAAGAGCTATGAGAAGAGCGACTTGACTGTGTGCTTGTGCCGTGCCAGGCACACAGTATGGCTTTGTCATTTTCAGTGCTGTGAAAGCGTGTCACACAGAAAGGTGTGCCCAAACAAGGTGAACAACATTTTTCTCCACAAGAATGACTGTTTCAGCCCCAGTCCTCCAGAATACTCTGTGCCTCAACTGCCTGCTGAACTGTTTCACGGGAAGTAGCTCACATCTGATCTGTTGCCCAGCACTTCCCTGAATCTCAGCTGTTTCTCAGAAATAAGCCAACATCAAGTACTTCACAAATGAGGAAATCCAACCATTTCAGCTCCCTGGTCATAAATCAAGAATATTCTTGGAGTCCTTGCAGCCTCCTATTGTTTTCAGCTTATCAATCAGACATGGAAATACATATACTTCAGTTCTTTGTAAATCTAAAAGCAAGGACCACTTAACATTTTGGTAAGATGCTCACATCAATACTGATCCTGCCTAGGAATGCCTTGAACAGTCGCTGCTGCTCCTCTGTGAGTAATCGAACGCCCTTTGACAGAAAGGTGTCCATGTGAGCAAGTGAAAAGCCATTAAGATCTAAGACCATCTAAGCTCTAGTCATTATATGTCTTCCCAGCTTTTTACCTGCAGGTGCCAAAGAAAGAAATTGTGCTGGAGCACAGGATGACCATTAACTCTCCCCAGCAAGTACAGGGGATATACAACCTGCACCACTCATGCAGATCAAAGTGTTCAAATAATTCCTGTACATCCAAGGTTAGGATGGCAAAATGCTTTCATTTCTCATAGGTGGATGATAATGTTCTGAGAAAGCAGTTGTTGTAATGGAGATGCACGGAACAAGCTATAGCTGCAGAAGTTAGTTTGAGACGTTGTGTCTTTTTAGTTTTTTAATTTTTGTCAAACTGAGTAATTTTTGGAAAATCTCATGTGCAGTTATTCATCTTTTTCTCATTTTCTGCTAAAACTGTCTTCCTCGGAGGTGCAGAACATGTTGCTGCAATGAGCAATGTTTAAGAAGCTGAATGCCAAACAAAAATACTTGCTATTGAAATGCCACAGTCAGCTACTATGATACAAATGTGGGTGATGCTAAGTGGAAGAGAGTTGGCTCCTTATTCCTCGCTCCACATATGTTACACAGAGCAGCTACCCTGTCTTCCTGGTGGACAGAACAACTGTACTGCTTTTCCCTAGAATCAAGAAAAAGGTGGAGCTACAGAGAGGCCCACAGCAATTAGAACTCAGTTATAAAACTAACAAAGAACTCCAATGTTTCTTCAAAGCACCAGCAACAGTAGGAAAGTACAGGGGGTTTACAAAGTCGGACACGAGGCTTTCTTTGGGAATAGCAGCAGAAGCACTGCACAATGTAACACCCTTGAAAGAGGCCCAGGAAATAGTGCACCTTTTTGCATCACACTGGGCTTCATCTCAGTAAATAAACTAATAATTCTAAATCTCAAATTAACTGACTACATTTGTAAATCTGAAGAAAAATTACATAAAAATCTGCAAGAAAGTATTCCATGTTTGGTATCTTGCCTTCCTCCACAAAGTCAGAGGTGAGGCTGCTCATGAAAGCTACATGCCACTAAGCAGATGACAACTGCTAAGTCAGAAAGGCACTACGAGTCCCATTATCATGACCAATTTCTGACCAGCCTCAGCGATTTCCATGGTAGTTCTTTCTGACCACCTCTTTAGACTAGGCAGAAATTTAAGACCCAGTTTGATTTTACGTAAAATTACTTTCTTCATATTCCAGGTCTGAATAATAATGGAAAACACATCTAAATAATAGTCTTCAATGTTGCATGGCTTGTTTTTGGGTTTTTTTTGTGCAGAAGAGGGACTGGGAGGGCAGAGAAAGTACTGCTTAGGCTACTCAGTCCGCATGGATGGATTCTGACCTCTTCACAAATGTTCCACTGTGCTGGGGAGTTTGAATTGCTATCGTTTCTTGGTGGACACTAATTTCCTCCCAAACAGTTTGAAGGAAAATATCTTGGCTTACAAAACTTGGTCTGTTAATGTCCAGTCATCTGTACTGAAAACCATGGATAAAAGACCCTGTTCTTAACATGGCAGCACTGTGTCACAACCACAAGCACATTTCATCACCTGAGACTTCAGGTCTCTAGTATTCAATACGTCCATTAGCAAATACACAAAATCTCAATTATAAAGTGGAAATTCAAGTCTAAAACTAAGCCACACAAGTTATGGAATTCTGTAAAATGTTTTGATTGTAGACTTAGTTTTTCAAAATCTTAAATTTGCATATTTAAAAAAAAAATTAAAGGGAAGGGGAAAGGGCAGGAAGAAACAGCAGTCTATGCCTCTTATTTCACCAACATGTGCAGTAGGCCAGTTTACAGAAAGACAAAAGGCTGGTGAAATGCAGGAACACTGCAAGCCCCCCATAACATGTGCCAGTTTTAGATCAAAACCTCAATGCCACAGAAACACTTTAATTGAATATTACTGCTGTGTAAATGAATGTAAACATAAACAGATGCTGGGTTTCTCATTCTGTATTGCATTAATAGCAATTAGATCTTGCATATGAAGTGGAAAAGAAACGAAGGAATGTAGTGTACTTCTGCTCTATAACTTTGTGTGTTTGCCTCTGAGGCATGCAGTGAACTACTTAACAGATAAACAATCCTGCACTGCCCTTAACAATATATAATCTTAATGCAGTGCAATGCAAATACAGTCAAACCATTACAATCCATGATAATTTAGGGGTCAGTCACTATTACTGTGAAATAAATTGTTATGGATGGCTGCAACATCCAGTGGAACTTCTTGACTAGGAAGATGGTGGAAGGCAGGAGAATGCGGACCAATTTTATTGTTCAAGGCTTTATCAACACTGCTATCGTTGTCACCCTCTTAAGCGGATGTGAAAAACACCAAGCTAATAATCTGTTCACCAAAAACACTCTCACATCTTTCCCACTGCCAATCAGAATCCCTCTCTCCCATGCTCAGCAGGTGGTATCTGCTATTCTGTTACAAGTATTTGCTCAATCATGGTTCCAAAATTGGTATATGGCAATGTACAGTACATATAGCCCACTGCTATCATTCATTGGAAGGGCTTCTGCTGGTATCCAAAGATTTCGTGGCATTTGAGGTGCTTTTGGTGCAATTTGCTGCCAAGACACTTACAAATTGAGCATACTTTAAAACAGCTAACATTACTGCGATTTTGACTGAGAAACATTTTTGCATGGACAATACAATGTGCCAGACAGGACACCTGGTTGCTGTCTAGATGTTAAAGGGAGTCTCCATTGCAAGAGTTCTTACAGGGTCATCTTAGTTGGATTGGGTGAGACTCTCTAAAACATGTTTCTGTACAATTTTTGTAACCCAGCTGGCCTGCGGTCCTACCTGACCACCTCACGACAAGCATAATGCATCACTATAGATCACCTTCACCTATATACAAAACATTTCCTAACTATCTTAAGTACATACAGAAGATTGTCCTACGTGATCATTTCTACACATGCAGGAACTGCTCGTATTGATTGTCTCACTCTCGTACAATTGATTAACTTTGCAGCAGGAACTGTCTGTGAATATCTGGGACAGCCAGATTCTTTGCCCAGGATGTTAATCGACACGCTTAAGCATACAAACTGGTCTAGGCACAGCAGGGTCTGCCTGGGAAATCTCAAGAACTGTCTGAAATTCCCACTGGGACCGCTCCTGTAACAAGCTGTCAAATACTTCTTGTGCAGATGGCCAGCAGTTCCATCAATCACTTGGTTTCAACTCGGGCTGCTGTCTCAAACCAGCCCTTTATCTCATCTGTGCAGACAACAAACCTGGGAGTTCCTGGACCACTGTGGGAATTCAGGTGCATTGGGGGTGCACACAGGCACAGCCCTGAGAGCCAGCCACATGACGATCATAATTAAAGAATTAAACGTTGTTTTTCTGCTTAACTCTCATAGCCCTTGCCCATTAGCTCAGTTGGTTAGAGCATGGTGCTAATAACACCAAGGTTGTGGGATCAATCTCTCTATGGACGCTTCACTCAAGAGCTGGACTCGATGATCCCTGTGGGTCCCTTCTAACTCAGAGAATTTTGTGATGTCTGTCCAAATGATGCCAGTATCTGACCTAGCGAACTGTTTTCAAAGTTCAGATGAAAGTGGCTAAGAAGTAACTCATCTCATACTTCAGTAAATGCCCAAAGATAGGTGATTTTTATGCCATGCATTATCCCAGTTTTGTTGTGCTCTCTGGATCAGACCACTGATTTTGACTGAGTGTGCAGACTTCAACATTTCTGATATGACATCACCTAACACAGCACTCGTCTGTTGTTTCTGGGAACAGTAAAAGCTGGAATATTGTCCATATTCCAGCAAAAAAATGGAGCTTTTCACATTTCACTTCCAGGTAAAATGTTCATCTCCTAAAAAAACCTATTCACCTTTCCTTCAAGTTCATAAATCAATTGCAGCACATGTGGGCTAAACTATTTAAAGGAGATGGCGTTTCTGCTCTATCATTAATGAAGAGACTGTGTTATCTGGGCCATTTACAGCAGAGCAGGCAACTGCTCATTCTACATTCTGCCTTCTTCAGTTCACCTGATGTTGTCATCAGTGTGTCAGGCAACATCTGGGAAAACAAACTCATCTCATCTGAGTTCCACCCATCACATACAGTACAGCCTTATCAGCTGTTCCTTCTGCTCTGGGACAGTGCAGATCACAATGTGTTTAATGCCTGTATTTCCCTGTGACTGAACTGACACGAGATTCCACATTAAACAATGAAGTGTAGAAGCCAAGTGCCCAAGCTGCACATCTTGAATAGTTTGCTCTGGAGTTTCGTCATGTAAGACTGAACTGAAAAAACCACAATATCCTGCAGCCTGATATTTGCAAGTCACAGCTGTAACAGATGAATGTTTCACAGGTAGTTTTTTTTTTCTTTCATTGAATGTTCAAAGAAGACCATTTTCAGTTTCCAGTTATTTTGTGGGATGCATTGCTGTAACAGATACATCTACTGCATTAGGACCAAAGCTGACTAACACGACTAAAGTGATCATATAAAGTGAATTTACATTGCCAAGTAACTTTCCAGTTTGCAGTCACGGCCATATGTGACCACGTAAATTTGGAAGAGTTATGTGTGGGCCATACTGAGCAGAGCAAGAATGAAGTATGTAGCCGTGGAATAGTTCAATTACTGGCACCATTATCAGCAGCCCACACTTCAAGGATGCTTATTGCTGATTACTAACTGCATGTTGGAAGTTTAGTTAATGGGACAGAGTTCACAATGTGAACAGCTTGTAAGTTGAGGGGGAGCTTTTAAGCACCCATCCATACCCCTCGTGGTTATTGCCAAGGCAGTGAGGAGACAGGCCAAGTTATGCTGGGCAAGGCTACAAGCATCTTAGTAGAACTGGCTGTTAAAGTCTTCAAACTAACTGGTTTAAAGAAATACATCCAGCAAGCTGCCATCTCAACTGTGTCCGACCCTTTTCCTGGAAATGCTGTTATCTTGGCTCAGCTCCACAGTCAAGTATCCTCTTCTTCTGTCCCATCCCCTACCATGTGCCCCAAGCAAAGGTATGCCTTTCCCTGGCCATTCCTTCCTGTGCTCCATCCCTCTTCCAAGCAGGCTGCTGGTAATTTGGCAGCACCTGCTTCTAGGGAGAGAATGAACCTAGGCTCTTTGCAGTGCAACAGGAATGTGAACAGCTGTGTCACCTTGCAAAAGGAAAAATAAGTCTTCTCTAAATTTTAAAAGGAACATCTGGCATGCTTAATTCACAGCAGCAAAGTAGGTATGTTGGTTTGCTGGCCTTAGAAATTCTGATATAATCTGTGGTACCATGTCTTCCCTTTCTTGCAATGAAGTGTCCAGTTTTCCTCTAAAACCTGAGAGAAAACAACAGCCACAGCCAAGCCTAATTTTCTATGCCTTCCTTCAGGACACTGATTGCTCAAACTCTAAGCTAACAGCATGTATTTTAAGAGCTGCAGGATATGTTAAGAAACATTGCCAAACACCAAATATTTTAGTCTCCAAATTCTGCCTTTTAAAAAATTAATATGCTAGTGGAAACTGTTGCCTGAATTCTAAATAGCTACTTGAAAACAAAAAAGCATCCATACTATTTATGGAGGATCTAATATTACGTGCTCCCTTCCACTGTTTGAGCAGGAACAGGAGCAGAAGAAGGACTTTTCCCAGGACTTAAGGGCTTATTCTGACATGTCAGCTCCTGCTGCATTAGAAGGAAGAGGCTGGAAGCTCATACATACCCAGTGGGAAAAAACCAAACACAAAATGAAACGTTTTCTGTAGCAGCTAAAATGTGTTCGAAAACAACTGAACATTGGTGAATGAAAGCTAAGCAGAAAGTTCTCATGCAATTGCTCAGTCTAAAGCCTTTTAGAAGTCAGGAATTGGTATTGATTACAGGTTTAAAAAAGAACTATGGAGGGTCATTTAACCGAAACATAGTGTACACTGTAACAGTGAAGCCATAGATCACTTCAGAGAAAGACAGACTTTCTAGTAAACATCCAGCATCAGCTCTATGTTTTCTAACACCAGGCAGCATAATATAGCTCCCAAGAGTGCAGGTGAAATACACGAACCCAAACCAATCATTAAATCCTCTCTAGGGGCTACATAGGAAACAAATGAGATGAGCTCCTACAGCTGTCTGTAAACAGCTCCTCTGTCGTCTTTGCTAAAACCCGCAGAATGATCTGGATATGAGCCAGCATCATTCCTGGCTTTTTAAAACTCTGTTTATATTTATAACTCCTTGCTCTCCTTTGGCAGTGTCTGTCACATTCCCCTATGCTCAGTACTATATACTGTGGTTTTTTGGCCACTGAAATCAGGGAAATTGCTTGGTATGCAGCATGATGAGCTCTGAACAAGAGTGGCAAACCTGGGAAGACCTATTTATGCATCAATACCTGCATCCAGTTAGAAAGTGGTCCTCAACCCAAAGCCTATGGGTTACATGCTGTAGATAGTCTAGTGTTAATTTAGGTCACCAGTCATACAAAAATTAAGGCTGAGTGAAGAGGGAGGGAGAAAACAAGTTTGGTCTGTAGCCTCATATCTGCTCAGTGCTTTGCCTATAAATCAGAAATTTGGGGATCACTGAAGTAAGCTCTCTTGGTTATTATTTACTTAACTAGATTGGACCATACCCAAATGACCAGAAGGAAAACACTAAGAGGTCTGTCTTCCCCAGCTGAGAGGCTAATTAAAAACCCTACAATTTGCAGAAAAGCACATGTAACATAGACACATACAAGATTTGTAAGAACAAACCTCCTCCCTGCTATGAAGCGATAAAGAACAGAAGGAAGATCTCTGGCTAATTAGGTTAATATCGGCTTATGGCTTCATGTAGAAGAACCAATAAAAAATAAAACCAGAAACAAAGTATTTTTCTCAAGAATCACTTTTTTCCCTTTTCCATCTCTTTCTAAAGCTTTCTGTATTCTATATTTCACAATGTAGTGTGCTTTGAATTTACCCCTTAACTAGTACAGCAATTTGCTACATTTTGGTTTTTTCCTTGTTTCAGATGCTGTTCAGAACAGTCTGATAAGTCATACAAATTACTACCACCAACTCCAAATGCTGAAATCTGAATACTTCATTCTACCTCCACAGGTAAAAAACACAGCTCAAAATCGATGCTGTGTCTCCATGCTCTGAATTAAACTTTTTAACTATGAAAAGACAATTACTTTGAGCAAGCGATTTTTCCCCCCCTTTGAACTCTTTTCATATTCATTCCTTTTGGAAGGGCATTCAGATAAGAAAAGGTAGCTATTGTACTGATAGCTCATCACGGTGTGTGTACTTAGGGTGTCATGCACCTGTGTTTAAGGAATTCAGGGCAGTTGAGTGTTTCCACTAACAGACTTGGGCTTGCTGAATAAGACACTTAAGATTCCACCATTGCTGCCAGGAAGAAGTACCCTTAGAAAAACAATGGGATCAGATGGACAGCCAGAATCCTCTTGAGAGCAGGTAAAATTCTAAGCTGCTAAACAACATATTCCTTTAGCAGAGAAACTGCACTGATTTTAGCCATTTAGCATCTTCTAGTTAAGTGCAATTGGGGCTACAATCACGTCAGTTAGAATTAATTGTCATCAGGGAGAGTATTTTAGGCAGTAGTTCCCCTGCAAGTCACCAGCCAAGGGAGATGAGTAACAAAGCATGACATCAAATCAGAAGTATATGGCTGACACCTGTGTCTGTGTGTCTTTACCTTGAGCTCATCTGCATCATAGAAGTCTATGCGCACAGCAGGGACCATCCATGTCTGGAACAGAGTTGCCAGGATCTGTTTGGCAATTGCGTCTGCGATGAGGTGGAAGTGGAGAGGGTTTCGCCTGATATGAGAAGGGAGAGAAACGCATTAGTTCGAAGGCTTCTAATTCCTGTTCTTAAAGGACAACATCAGAATTTACAAAGCTTTATCTGTGTCTAAGATGTCAAGTTTTGAGTGTACAGCACATTTGGTGGAGTCCTGCTCTGTAGCCAAAATGCTGAGACACAATTTGGACACACATGACAATAACAGAAATATTCAATCAGTTTCTGGGTGGTTATAAACATACAGATCCTTTGACTTCAGTGGAATGCGATGATTTATAACAGCTAAGAGTCTTGTCCCTTGCACCAGCTCCTCAAAAAAAGGCCAAGTTAATCTCCCTTTGGGGACTTGAGCTCTGGAAGTGATTGCTTTCAGTTTCTAGGTGAACCTGGTAATTTATCTTTGTGGTAAGAACAGTGTCTGTGGAGAAATGAAGGTGCAAGGGAAGGTTAAAAAATAACCTTCCATAGTTCTTTTTGAATGAGGTTAAATTCTGGGACCCTTGAGTTTACACAGAACTTTTCTACAAAGGAAACTTGGAGAATCAACAGCTGTCCCATAGGAGCTCAAAGTTAGGTCTTTGTGGTGAGTGCCTTCTAGCTATTCACTGGCATAGTGAATAGAATGGAGATTGCAAATCTCACCACATCCTTTTTCCTAAGAGGAGGAATGGTTACAGAAAGGCAGGAGGAAAGGAAACATTTTACCTCAAAACACCAGATCTGGGTTCACCTCTGTAGTTACAGGACTTGGGCTAATTGAAAAGCTTCAAACAAGATGGGTAAAGCCAGTATCAGCAAAAGTGGAAAGCTCTGACAAACTGTATGGATTTTTCTATACTAATGTGAACTTGGACTTTATAAATACCTTGTTTAATTCCCTTTTTGAGGGACACTAAGCAACAAGATATGATCTTAACTTCTGTGGTAGGAGTACAAAAACCTGCCAGTGGAAGGCAGTCAAAAACTGTAGTCTTCCATGTTTACCCCTAGCTCAGCAACTTTCCCTGTCAGCAAAGAAGGACAGACTTTGCAAAAGCAACTAGGAAGACAAATGGTTTAGACTGGTATTGGCTCAACCTCGCTTTGATCCCTAGGGTAGAATAGCGGATTCTCATTTCTATGGAATTTATAAAGCTAAATGGGTGTACTTGTTAATTGGTATTTTTCATCTAACAAGAGAAGTATTTAGTTTCAGATGTTGATTAAAGTGGAAGATGACTGATGCTACTACATTCTTCAGTGCAAATGAGAAGTGAGGAAAGCTATGTTAGTTCAGGCCAATATACTTCCATTATATTTTTGGGCTTAACCCAAAAAAGGAAGGGTTTTTATTCTCCATTTTCTACATTAATGAACAATGCCTTCCTCTTTAATGATGAGCAATTCTGCTTCCCACTGAACAAAGTCCACGGGAAAATGTAAAAATAAATATAATGGTTCACAGTATTGTAACAGACTCCTCAGCAGAAAGAGGAGATTGTAGTGAGAAGCAATGTACAACTGGATTTTGCAGTGTCAGAAATACTGCACCTAAGGTCCAACCCAGCACCCGGGGTTACCAGTGAAGCTGCTGCATTGGCTTCAAGGACACTGTGGATCACATTATGTGCTTACAGGAAAAGCAGGAAAGGGCTGGGCAGAGGCCTCATATATGAGATAAACATGATGGCAGAATAAACCCACAGCTAATCTGCATTTAACAATATCCAAAACACTAAGCCACAACGTGCTCTTAAAAAGACAAAGGCCTTTCAATCTCCAGCTTGCCCTGGAGGGGGGAGGGGAGAGGGGAAGGCATAAGCTGCCAGCTGCTGAGTGTCCCATCACCACGCTAAAGGGAGCCCAGCAATTACATCTGCTTCACCAGCCCAGCAGGAGAGTAGAAGAGGACATCCTGGCTCATGCAGATTCTGCAGTAACCAGGCACCTTGCCAAGAAAAAATGAGGAAATAGCAGTGATCAGGAAATACATCTCATTAGCAGAGACAAGGCCAAGAGAAACAAAGTACAACACCAATGGCTTTGGGTGCAGGCAAAGCGGTATTTCAAGACAAATAGATGTTTAATGTCAACATACACATCCCACATAGGTCCCTCTGCTAAGCAGGGGCTGAGCCTGAATTCTGGTAGGACTATTTCCCAGCAGGTGTTCTTCAGTAATTTCCTTCCCTTTTTTTATTCTGGGGTTATTTATCTTACATTCTAAAGTAGAATAAGAAGAGCAAAAAGCAGTTAAAAAAAAGAAAGCGCCGTCTTCTTTGAAATGATCATTTAGTTAAATGGAATTGATATAAAATATTTCAAGATGAAACACACTAGTTGAAAAGAAAAAAATCTGACACAAAGACACTCAGATGTTCAGTAGCAGTTTATACTTATCTGAATGACCCAGAGTGTATGAAACTTAAATGGGAACAAGTGAGTGACATTTACTTTAGTTCATCTCCTACTGGGAGAAAGAAAAAAGGATAGCTGTACTCCCACACAGAAATCTCTTTCAAGTCGTTAGCCTCATGGTAAAGATTCAGCTGGAAGGAAAGAGTGTGTCAGAGGCAAAGCAGAAGATTATCACTTACAAAAATATATCCCCAAAACAGTATAGTGACCTGATGACATCTACAACTAAATGTGCATCAGCCACAGAAAATTTTACTCCAGACGAGATTTCAGTTCTGTGAAATGTGAGGTTTAGCACGGTGCTAGGAGCCAACAGTGCACAGACTCAAAGCTGGAAGACCTTCTGAAGGTAACCGTACTAGCATACACACAGATGCACAGATGACATCTTTCACCTCTTCTGCTGTCTGCAATATGCGAAGCCTAGAAGAAATGGATTGCTTCAAAGTGTTTATGAAACAAGTTTAGAAGCTTAAAGATCAACCAACATTCGTTATGAAAGATACAGAAGAGATTATGCAAGACAAGAAATCTTTCTCAAGAGATATGTGAAAGGGATGCCATAATTATCTGACAACATGATTGAATCACTGGCTCTAAGAATCAGGAGTGACAATCAGGATATTGTGAAGGATTCCACTGAAAGCTAAATTTCATTAAACTTGGGCATTTTGCTCATTTTCCACTGGGCACATCAAGAGAAGTAAAAAACCAGACATAGTAGAGGCTGGTTGTATCTTGTACAGACAGAAATTCCTATACTGTAACAGTGACAGTATATGCAACTACGGAATAACACGGGTCAATATATGGCAATTGTGATAAACTTCTCCCAAAAACTAACAGGTTTTGGGAAACTCCCCATATTCATGTGAATTAGTCTGTTTGGAAATAAAGGCTTCTAGTGTCCCAGGTTTCAGAACCCTGAGCCCCAATTTTCCAGATTCCTCGCTACAGAAGCAGGTATTGAAACAGCCATAGAATTTCTCACAAGGTCCAGAAATACTTAATCTTATTTACTTCAATGATGTTGAACATTTGAATTTCTACCAACTACAACTTTTCACAGTTCCTGCTACATGGAAAATGCTGATGCACTAATGTCTTAATGTGGTAAAATGTAGTTTCAAAATATGGCTATTCCCCATCAAGTGGAAACTTGAGGTTTTAAGTACTCTGTTCAGAAAACTGTGAATCTTCATATACTAACTTATTTCCACTTATCTTAAGATCAGAACACTATCTGACAAAGTAAACCATATGTAAAGAGCACACATTTATTTTCCTAAATTACTTTCCTCAAAAGTGAACAAAGGGAGATTCTAGCCAAGATTTTCAAGCATGGATGCTTAAATACAGGTTCTTAGACCTAAATATAGGAGTTTGAATGAATGCCCTCATTTTCAGAATTGCTGAGGTCCTATAAAGCTAGTAGAATGAAAAGAAGCCAATAATTTCAAAAGACAGGCCATGACTTTAGAAGTCTATTCCAAGGTACCCATTTCTCTACATTTTTTCTTATCATGATGTCTTATTCTTGCATTTCAAAACTTCTTATTCTTCATCAGATTTATGATCTGCTTGCTCAAGCATCTATGACCCTTTCTTCTCAAATAGCCACTGCCACAGAGTTAAATACAAAAATCTACAATTGAAAAAGGGAGTAGTGAACCAAGACTCACTCTTCCCTTCTGTACTATTCCATAGCTCGATTGTTAGTAATTCAAAAGGCAGCTGCTTGGCTGCTTGGTTACATAGCTCTCTGTCTGCAACAGAGGAATTTTATTTTCTAAGAATGTAAAAAGGTCAGTAGCCCAGGGGTTTATTTCCAAAACCTATACTTTATTAAGGGAAGCACAACAAGGTAATACCTTTTATATCTGTAACAAATGGTTACAAGAACTTCAAACAGGAATTATAAAAGGCAGTTTGGGAAACTTTTTTTCCTAATGCCCATATGACAATCCTTGTCTCATATGTGAAAAATTTTAATGTAAAAATCTTCAGGGTTTTTTTTATACCCCTTCACACCCAGTACTGATGAAAATACTCCTCAAACTATTGGAGAGATCTTAAATACACACTTGCTGCATCACTCATGGATCTTCTTGCTTTGTGTTAACTTACAGAAGTTCTTTGGAAGAACTAAGAGATTTCACGGGCAGATTTTTTTTAAACATTGCTTTCTCCATTATGCCACTATTGTTAGAGAAAACAAAAAGAAGTGTGTATTATTGATGGATTTATATGGATCAGAGAAACCAGGTCATGCTTTATAGTTTTTGCCAGAATAATCTCCCACAAAATAGACTTCACACGTTACAAAAGTTGGAAACACTGTCAGAGGTTTTGAATTCTCAAATTAACTCCATTAAGGCAAAGTGGTCTCCATGGAATATAGCCATTAGATTATATAAGCTTTAATTACCAGCCAGTGTTGACTTGTGACTCTTACTTGGAAATTACATGTCATCCTTTTAATTTAATTTAGATTTTCATTTCTTTTGCCTTATTCTACTTGTTCTAAGAAAAAAAAAAAGAGTTCATTATTCATACAGCATTCTGTAGCCCAGCTTCATATCCTGTTCTTAAAAATGCTCAGACATATGCTTAACTTTAAGGTTACAAGCAGCCTTCTTAACGCAAAGAGGCAACTTCATAATAAAAAGCATTTGTCTGGCTGTCTGGGGGTTTTTTTACATTCCTTAGAAACTCCCACATTACTATGCCACTATTGCTGTAGCATAGATGCAGAGTACAGCTGAAGAAGTAAATGCAATGACTCCTCTGAAGAAGAGGGACTGACATAGCAGGGGAAAATAAAGGGCACAAAAAACCAACCCAGTATTTGCTGGCACAAAAGAGAAGTCAATTTTTTACAGATTGTCAGGCTGACCTAACTGCCAGAAATATGCTATAACTATGCAATTTTGGCTTTTTCTTTGTTTCCAAATGAAACATAGTGTTTAGCATGTCTTTGGAAAAGATAAGAGTACCTTAAAAACCATTTTAGCTCTTATTCAAGACTTACCTGAGCAGAGAGAGAAATTATCTTTTCAGTATGAAACTATAATTGTGGGTTGTTTCAGTGGCAATCTAAGGTTTACAATTTTCAGAAATGGAGTAAAACATTGAAAATCACCAATGTAACTTGGACCAATAGTTGCAAAAGATTCAAGGGCAGTTATCAAGTCACAGGAAACTGCTTCAATTTTGAAAAAGAAATTGAGGTGCTTTTTAGCATACTACTACAAGCACTGTTTCCAAAAGCATTTGCACTTCATTCTGCTTATTTGACCCAATATAATTAATTTTTAGTGTTTGGTCTTTTGGTTTGGAAAAACTAAAGTTAGGCTGCTCTTAGGACACAGTGATGAGATTGGCTTGTGTTAAACCAGCTCAGTGATAATTTTTTTTAGCCCTGCAATGGCTTTATAAAGTCTGTCATAATTAGGAACTGGATGTGCAAGAAAGGAAAGCAGGAAAGTTGCAGAGTAGGACTGAGTATTCATTCTACAAACCTCCCTCTGTGCAGCACTGCCAATGCATATTTATCAGACTGCAAACCCTGCACTATCCCAGCTCTGCTGAGTCTCCTCCTGAGAACAGACTGTCAGTTATGTCAAACTGGGTGTTAAAAGCTGCTGGATTTTGTGGCTGGAGCATACGTTTTTCAAAGACAAAACTGGAATCAAGCTCCTTTATCACTGGGAATGAAACACATTTCTGAACTATGGTGTTCTTACACAGAATCAATCACACTACCCCTTTCCTCCCCTTTTCCCACTCTCTGGAATCTGAAGATAGATACAGTTTCTCAAATGGTCTGCACAAGTAGCTTGCCTAAGTCTCATAATATATATGGTATGACTTGAATCTGAAAAACTTGATGTTTTTGGCCTGTGGAGAGCTGAAATGTTCAATATGCAGGATTTGCTGTACATTCGTGCAAGAGAGAAGAGACAGCACACTCCATCTATAGAAAATCCTGTCGCTTTTATCCTTAATGACCCAGCACTCCTGCTGTTTCGTGTCTCCATCTAGCACTCTAGCTCAAAGTTGGGGGCATAAAAAATATGTTAATGCTCCCTGGGATTAGACTGGCATGGCCTCCTTTTCTCAGAGCTTTTCTATTAGAGAAGTAGGGATTTCCTACACAAGTAGGGAATTTAGGTACGTAGTTTTGTATCAAAATGCATGCTAAAACATGCCTTAATTACTAACCTACACAGAACCTGACATATCCACAAATTCCAGATAGGTTCATTGAAATCAGTGTCTTAGAACAAACACCAAGTGAAGTGCAGGAGGACAGGTGAGGACATTAAGCCTGGTTGCTTTGAGGGCTCAGTTGTTTAATCAGTAGATTGGATGCAGGGTGTGTTGAAGGAAAAACAAAATCTCTACGACAAGATGTTTGGCAGCATATTTTTTCTGTTCTTGCAAAACTGTATTTGAAATCGAATGTGGTGATCCTACAAATGAAGGACCCAGTAGCCTAACTTAGAGGTTAGGATAGCAAACTTCTTGTTAAGCAAACTTCTCCACTGGAAGCATACAGTCCTTTCAAATGTCTGCTCTGCTTGGCTTATTGGACAATGCCAGCTAGGATGCACTCCCTGGTGCATATTATGGGTTAGGAGAAGAGATATCTCCATGCCTGTTTTCAGTGATGACGCTCAAGTCAGAGGTAAACTCGATGCTGACGTCATGAAGCATTCACTACCTGAACCAACCGCTTCCAACTCTCCTAACTCAATCCCCCTAATGCAGTATTGTGACCTGTCTCCATCCTTCATTCCTACAATTAAATAGATCCTAGCAATTAAAAGAAGCCTTCTTTCCAATCATCACCATTTCTGAAGTGCATACTAATCTCCAAGACAACATTGTTTGCACATGGCAACCAATGCAAGGAAACTTAGTTCTAAATCAATATCCAGCTGAGTTCGTTGTTTCTTTTTGCATATTCTGCATCCTTCTGCACAACTGCCATTCCAAAGATAAAGATCCAAGAAAGGAGTGCTACTGAAGCATGGCCATGTAGCCATAGCATCAACTGATGCTTAAGAAGCCTGTGTTTTCTAGAAGATACGAAAGAAATGTCTGCAAGAAGCTCTGTCTGTTTTTTGAGAATATCTTCTTTTTGTAGCCAACAATTTAATGCCTAGTGAGAAAAGCTAGTTCTAGGCAGGAATGGGCTTAGATTTGTCTTTAAGTATGTTCTGAGCAAACAAGGGAGATAGGTTATCTTGAATGTACTAACGTTTCATTAGCTATACTGGACTTTATCTTGACCACCTCTGCTGAACTCGACAAGTTTGAGATGAACAGTAGGTGTAGGCCAAACAACAAATATGTTCTTGACAGAGGCAGAATCCACCAGACTTAGAAATACCAATATCAATTACCTTCGTTTTGGTTTAATATTTTAATTAATTATTATTTAATAATTTAATTATATGGCAGAATTGTATATAAAGTTGTTAATTGCTCAGATGAGTGGCTTATGTAAAACAGGAACATTTCCTTTAAGGAACAAAGAGAGAGGCCGTTTAAACCTTTGAGCTGTGAGATTCCTATTATTTGCAGAACATTCGGAAACAGAGAGATTAAAGTCTTCTCAAAATGGATGCAAATACTAGGATAGAAAAACAGGGAGAAGCTAACCACTAGGACAACTTGTGTCACCACAAAAATGCAATTTTCCATGAAATCCCTTAGAAACAACAATTAAAATAGACAAAACCTCCCCACATCCTTGCAAGATAAAGCCAGTTTACACTGAATAATTCAAACTTCTAATCAGAAATAGTTTTAACAGAATTTTAATATGCAGAAAAATTCTGCACAGAGAATGACATGGATTTTTACTGGTTTTTTGCTTTTGTTATGTTTACTTTAGCATTGTTCTTCTGGTCCTACCCCCATCTAAAATGAACATGCTACTTCTCAAAAGACTTGCAAAGATGGTGTGTTGATAATGGAAGTTGCTCTCATATTTTGATTAAACAGTACTTACTGAGTCTTTTTTTCATATTGGACAAGGTGAGTATTTACATTATTTTATGAAGCTTACCAAAAATGATAAAATGGTGTACTAAAATCATTGTCAGGGAGTGACTACTATGGCTTCCAGCAGGAGACTGGAGGCAAACATAAGGAGCAAAGTGTGGGACTGGAATGCCCCACTCATGCTAGATACCAGAAGATATTACCACATGGCATGAACAAGAGTCATTGACCCTTGCACAAAATTGTCTTTCAAATAAAGCGGCATATTGAAACTAGCTCCTTAGCAAACTGTTTGTACTGTAAGCATATTTTATTTGTCTATTTGTCCTGTCTGAGTCAAACAGCCTGATCACTTCCCTAATTTTAATCCACTTTCTGCAACATTATTGGAAAGCATCTCCGAGAGAGATTTCCAAACTGGACAAGGGATATACACATACGCCCACACATAGTTTAATGTGAATTCTCTTTTTCTGGAGCTGCTGTCTATTAAGGGAATTGGTTATTTTGTTTTCATTGTACATTTTTGCCTCTCAACTCTGGGAGCTAACTATGCTAAAACCAGGTTGCAAAACCTTCTGAGGGGCTGTAAGCAGCCATTCCAAAGCCAGAATAAACCATCTGAATTTAATGAAATAGTATATACTGACTATAACAGCAGGTTTACTTCAAAAACAAATGTCAAAATTGGAAGCTGGAATAGTCAAGCAATCAGTGTGAACTTAGCATCTACACCTGTGCCATAAACTGATACCAGAAATAGGATAAATGCATACAATGCTGTTATTATCAATATTTTACAGCATTCAGGAGTGTGCAGATGCTTTACAGTGAAGACAGATACTGTCCCTATTCCCACAATGCAATAGGGGTAGCAGGTGGATCTCTGATCACTCAAATTCACTGCAGAAATCTTCACACAGGTGAATCTATTTGTGATGGTCATAAATTAAATGCTTCATTCCTTAAAAAGAAAAAGGAACCAGGGAAGGGAATCTGACTTTCATCTGAAGTAAGAGAGTAAACCTGGAAAAAGCTCACTTCGTCATTATCAGATATACAATATACAAGAAAAGAAAGATACCTTTACCTGTGAAATAAGACAGACTTGACAAGTGTGACAACATCCCGACTGGCATTGTACCCTGCACAGACAATGGCAACATGGATAGTCTGTGGGAGAAAAGGAACAAAAAGAACAAAAATTAAAGCCTGCTCCTGTGTTCGTCACTCGTTAAGGAGAGCATACACATGACACCGGTGTTGTTTAGTGCTGCAATTGTTAAGAGATTTGAGTGGGTGTTTTGCAGCTGTTTGCAGCCCACTTGAGGCAGTTTGTTAAAAACATCTTAATTGAGTTATAGCACCATCATCATTCCAAAGTCATTACTATCCCTACATTTCATCAGATGTTTGAACAGAATTGCATTTATTAGCTAAGACATACATGTGCATGTATCTACACACACCCTCCCCAAGTAAGCAGCACACAAAATTCTGAGTGTGCAAACACGCAGACATTTTTCATCTTCTGAAGTTTAACATTATGTCTGATAATTAAAAGCAGATATGGTCTCAGAAATTTTGTATTATTTCTCTCTTATGCACAGCCACTAGGGAGAGGGTGAGCAAGCTCTCATGGATGAACATGTCTGCAACAATTGGTTTGCCAGGGCTGGATGCATCCCAGTGATGTGATGGGACACAGGCTGTGAAGGCAAGTGGCCACCTCCCTGCCTGTGTCTACCAGTATGGGCTGTACTGGCCAGGGTTAATGAGAAGTTAAATGCAACCCCCACCAACACATTCTCTCAACCTCATGACACTGGTAAATTATCACTTATTCTGTGCCTTTTTACCTCCCTTTTAACATGAGTCAGAGATTTCCTCATCTCTTCAGGAGGAAAGGGAAAATTGAAAAGGCGCTACGAGTCATTATTTAGGCAGTAAGTACTAATCTGAAAAATGCTATTACGTTACTCTGCTCTGCTTTTAAAACTAGCCATTTCTATTCCCTAGGGACAAAAAAAAAATAATCCTAGCAAGTTCTGACTCCAGATTCTGTAATATTCTGTTTCTTAGTGGTCACAAAAATGAAGCAGAGTTCACCATGCTGTCAGCACAAAGCTGCCATTGGGGACACAGCTGTGAAACTGCAGGGAAGCCTCATTTGGCTTCCATTTGAAGCTTGGTTAGCTGGTTTCTCACACACACAGCTCTCATTTTCCACAGAATGCCCACTATGCTGAGAACAAATGAGGAATTCTGCCTCCTCACATAGTCATAGATTCCCAAAGCCTGGCTTGTAACAGAAGCGCACTTGCACAAGAAGTGGCATGTGCTGGGCACATCTGAAGAGTCCACAGCCCCATCCATTAAGATCACCTGGTACAGGGCACAATTTGAATCATAAAACTGCCAAGTGGCTGTGCCACTGTAGAAAGTCCACATGAACATCACAGCTGCCTCCAGCCCTAGTGCGCTTCACAAGCTCAGGCATATTTAAGATGTGATGTTTTAAGAGGACTTGAATTAATAAGAAAGCTATCTGTCCAGAGAGGTGTGAGAAAAAAGATATTGCAGTGCATTTTGGCAACAGCTCTGTGAGGTATTAGCACTTTAAATTTATGTTGAAGTCAATGGGAGCTGAGCTCAACACTTAGCAAAAATTGATTGTTTCTCTCCTGTGATAAGAGGGGAGAACAGAGGCTGCTTATTAACGACTTTTATTGCGGCAGGAGTTTGTACTGTACTCATCGGCACGGGTTGCTGTGGGTGCACTGATTCCTGATCCTGCACATACTGCCTCCTCTCCGATTGTCACCTGGTCCTTCGCAGGCTTTTGGAAGACCTATGATCCTTCCCCTCTGTGCCAATTAAAATCAAATTAACTGAGAACAGTTTCACCCTTGCTTTAAACATTTCACCTGAAGGCACTAGACCAGAGACAAACATTTTAGGGTTTTTCCCAGAATAGCACTGTCATATACTGTCAACATTGTTTTGTACTACCTACACTTGCCAGAAAAGCTCTCCTCAAAGCCACTCTCTCTACCTTACAGCTGCCCTCCAAATCAGAGTTTATTCTGTCAAGTGCCTGCCCACATCTGTTCTCCTTTTACTAAATCGGTTTGTTTCAGAATTGAAAGCATGCATTCCTTGCTGTCTTCTAGTAGCTGCTGTTGCCTTGGATGCTGCTTGAGCCAGGACACAGTGAGAGCAGGACTTGCTACCCTTCTGAATCTTCTTTTCCAGCTCAGAGACACAGGCATCCATGTACCTTCTGCTCAGCCTCTCTGGGGTGTTTGATATTACATATCACTTCTATTTCTGCCTGCAATCAGTTATACAAAAGAGCAATAATCCTCAAAGAGAACAGAAATCTAGACCTTTTCTTTCCAAGTTTTTGCCTGCAGCATGCTGCAAGACTCAGTCTATTCCTCTCCTTTCTCTGATTCACTTTCCTCTCTCTCATTGTTTAACTGTTAAACAAAGTCAGTGGAAAAACACATAAGCCAAAATGAAGTAATCAACCTGAACTGTCTGCAGATGTTTGCATCCTAAAGGGAGAAATATTATTTCCAGTTTTCTCCACGTTTGTTCCAAATGTACGTTTGGATTGAGAGCAGCTGGCTGTACCCAGATTCTGGCAAGACAGGGCAATAATGGCTGGAAGAAGCACTTGATAGAACTTGCACCCTCCTGAGCATACTACTGTAAGCATCACCTCTCAGATTTTGAAAATTGTCACCTCTCTCAAACTCCTTTTTCCCATCTGCAGGTGGCTGGAAGACCGTATCCCCCATCCCACCACTGTGGGCCACTGGGATTCACACAACCTCCCAACTCAAATGACTGCAGCTAACACCAAGGACTGCAGCCACATAACCAAAGACTGCTCCAACTTCCACAACAAGTGTCAGCCTGCCCATTTGGCTCATCATGTCCCACCAAATTTCTCATACCAAGGCTCTGCATGCTGCGTTTGCCCCTTTACTGTTGGCATTTCATGATGGTTTTGGATAGTTCTAGTCACACGCTAGCATGCATATTCAGAAGTCACTGCAGGACCAAACTGAGCGCATTCAAAGCGTCCATCCTCCTACAGTGCTCTCTTTAAACTGAGTGATGGACGTGCTCACCACTTGCTGCAAGAGTCTGGACTCAGGTCATGCACTGGAGATGCTTTTGGATAATGTAGCTCATTGCAGCAACAAATGAAATGATTCCTTGACTTTCCAGAGTCAAGGAATTCTTCCTCTGCTTATACACAGAGATATGAACAGGTAATCAAAACACTGTGGAACTTCATCTTCTGAGGATAAGGGACACAAACTGAACTATTTTTAATTGTAAACAGTATAGGAAGCACTCAGGTCTAGGTGCTTCAAGGCACTTGGGGAAGCTAAGTTTCTTTAGGAAAGGGAGTTTAAGTCATACCAAGGTGCATGCTAACACAGTTCAGAAACCCTTACTTCAGCCACTGCAGACCAGGAAGAACTGTTTCTAAAAGCAGTGTTTCACGTTCTGGGATTATATTAATGTGAAGAAAATATCCAAAACCACACAAAGAACTGGGCATTAGATGCCATACCAATGAGGACTATACAGTGCCTAGATGAGCATATGTAATAATTTTTCCTCCTTGGGCAACTTTTTGGAATGATGAAATAATGAGTTTTAAAAACTCGTATTAGTACTTATAGTTAAAAATAATCTTTGGTAAGACATTTCATACTTCAGTAATTTTCCAGTAGGCTTTCCACTGTAGATATTTAATCCTTCATAAATGATTGTTGAATGTGATTAAGAGATATTACAAGTACGTAACAAAATACTTGTGTTTGTTTCCAGATTGGTTTTTTTTTCCAGTGGCAGATAACATCTGCTTTACATGTGTTACACTGCTGAAGTTGGCGAGGGCCTGTTCTTGATGGCTGTGGAGCACTACACACTTAACCCTATTGAACAACACTGTTGAGAACAGTAACAATACAAATAAGCCTCTAAAAATGCTTCAAACGTTAAGTATTTTGCTAAGCCACTGAACTCTACACTGCTAATTATCTACTTCCTAATGTATAATCTCTTTCAAAAATATTTATAAATGCACACTTAATTCAAGTAAATGCTCAGTTTATGGAGGCACAAGCTGGAAAGATACTGGGATAACACTGTAAGAAAGAGGCATACAATTTTGTTAGCTTTCACTGGCATTATGCTCTCCTTCTGAAGCCTGTTGTTAGTGCTGACATCTGCGTAAGGACTATGCTTACTTTTATTTCCAAGGTTTGTGTTAAAATTGTCTACTACTGGGAAGTCATGACAGGCATCTGCTCCCTCCAAGGAGAAGCCCCTTGTCTTGGGTGTCTGATTTTTTCTTGCAGTATAATGCTGGTCCATTTTACAATATCAGCAGAGTTCTCCTGTGATGCAACAGAGTAGGAAGCTGTGGCTGGAATGCAACAAACGCACAGCTATTCGATATAGATCACAATTATTATCACATAGATTATGCTTTATCAGAGATTTAATGTTCATTCATTGTAACTGCATTTTCAAACGTTTTAATCACCATTAAAGACCATCTCAAATTAGATTCTGAAATGTTATCATCAGTAAATCTCTAAGAACAGACTCACTGAAATGAACAACCTATTCCTAGCACTCTTAGTCTCCCCTAGAGCCACAGTCTTCTTCTTAAGAACCCTTATTTTTCACTATCCAATTTGTTGGCTCTTGCTGTGATTTATCCCAGGGTCAAAAGCTAAAAAAATTTTGTTTACACATCTGAAACGCTGAAAAAAACCACAGAGTGAGTGGTGTCAAGATGCCCCTCACACAAACACAGGACCAGAATCTACACTAATAGGATAAATGACGAGACCCTTGGCAAATCTGATAATAGGGAAGTTTAATTTTAACTTCCATTGCTGTAACTGAATTACTGAGCGAATTCCTTAAGAAAAGAGTAAGAAGTTATTTTTGAGATCAAAATAGTGCGTGGTGAGATAGGGGGATGGCAAATAATGTGAGATTTCGTATTTTATATAAGTATTGCCTCCAGCAGAGTGCTAAACCCCACTGAGCAAGTAAACTCATTGGCAAAACACATTATAAACTGTAAGGCCACTTAAACTATCCCTACTTCAAGCTACTGTTTTTGTGTCCCAGATTGGTTGGTACATTGGACAACCAAGAACTGAGATTCAGCTCATCACTCCTTGACATAATAATAAGGGAAAAGTGAAGTTTGCTGATTGATGGTCTGATTAAAAGAAATGCCAAAAATCTCACAGTGAGGAAAATCAGACCCTCATTAACTGGAGGAGACAAAATGAAAAACAAAAAACCCCTCTTCTCTCTCCTTATGATAATGTTGCTTCCTTTTTTCTACACTGATGGACAAAGATATCCAACTGGAAAGCAGTAATTAATTTTCAAACTGTATTTGGTATTTTCCCATTGAAGAGAATTTATCTGAACAGATAATTAGGATTTCTTTTTCCTCTCCCACTAATTTTCTTTAAACTTTTATCTTCGAAGTGGCAGAAAGCAAGATAAAAGGTGATAGGGTATTACTCTCTTTGTAGAAATAAATGGAGGAAGTTATTTTTGATAACTTTATCAGCTGGGATTGGCACAAGGCCTTTAAGCAAGACTTTCTGTTTTGGATCTATCCATATTTGGACCTGCCATCATTCAGACATCTGACAGTATCTGGATGACATCCACAAAAGTACTGATATAAAATGGGAAAAACCAAACCAAACCAACCACACCAAAACTTAGAAGCAGATCTCCTATTCCCTGCAGCCAAGCGTACCACTTGTGCACGGCTCACACAAAGCACCTGCTCCCACAGTAACATCCAGATATTCTCCTGAAAGTGAGTCAAAAGCACAGGCTGGCTCCATGAGCCACAATTTAATTAATCATAAACCCTGAACTGTTCCAATATAGGCACAGAAACAAAGAAATAAGACTTTTCTAAGCACTCTGGAGACATTATTGTTTATAACACACGGGGTCAGTTTGCCACAGGTCTTTATCAGCAGAGCTGTAGTGAAGTCAGCTAGAAACAAGGCTTTGATTTTTTTATCACTCATTTTTATCATATCATTTTTTATCATTTCATTCTTGTGTTTGGGGACACAAGAACGAAAAAGACAAAAAGCTGCGATGAAACAATAACTCAGAAGATATTCCGAGGATTAAATGTGTTAAAGGTTTTTTAAAAAGAATAATAAAAAATTATCTGAAATGTTGCACGCAGTAGACCTTTAAGAGGCTGGTTTTGGAGAAAAAGGTTTCAGAGGGAAGGAGACAGGGATGTGCAATGTCCTTATAGGATCAAATCTACCAAGCTTTGCTTCTGGCAGGTTCCTTTTGTTTCTTTACCTCACACTTCTCCACTGCTGGCTGCTGGCCGCACTCGGAGCTGTTCCCCGCCACGATGCCAGCCCGCAGGCTCTCGCTGTCGCCCGTGCCCTCTTCCATGGAGTAGGTTTTGGAGTGGTTGCCGCGGTGGTGCGCGGGGCCTCGGCTCTGCGCCAGGCTGAGCTGCTTGCGCAGCACGCGGTTCTCCTCCTCCACCTCCCGCATGCGCACTTCCAGGCTCTCGCGCTCCCGCTGGCTCGACGCCGTGTACCGAGGGCTGTGGGGCTGGGACTCCAGTGGGGACAGCGACACCGGCTTCCCATCTGCACGACAAGGAAACAGAGTGCTCCTGTCACAAGGTACTCGAAGCTGCTTTTCCCTTTAGCGTCGGTGTCGTGAGGCAGGGATGCGTTTCAAATACGGGCACGTTTTATGCAGACTTGGCGCTTCCAGGCCATGCCTAAGTGCACGGTAAACTTGGACAAACGCTGAAGTTCTACGAGCTACAGGTCCTACGAATTTTAAAACCACACTAAAAGATAAGCATGTGTTTCTTTGTTCTCACAGGGCTGCCTGCCAGTCTCTAGTCTGGGAAGACAGTCAAGAACATGAGGATTTAATTCAATGACAATTAATATACAGTTAAATATATTTTAGAAATGTATGCAAGATGAAATAATTTTCCTATTCCCACTTCCTCCACAGTCAAATGACAGCGTTTTGGCAACCATTTTGTGCCAAACAGTAGCCCCAGCTGATTCACATGTGAGGAACAGATGGGTTTTATTCAGCAACATAGCATTATGTGCTTGCTGAGAAATAAGAGGTTCAGGATAGAAATATTCAATACACATGCGGGTCAAATTCTGGAAAGTATTTTGGCTTAAATAGACTCATGGGAATTTTGAAAAAAGTAAAAAGGTTCAATTCAACACCTTCAACTAAGAAGTTGCAATCCAGAAATATGAAATTGATACTTTCTTTGTTCAAGTAAGCATTAAAAATGAGCTAAAGTATAAACCAGGGAAGTTATGTGAAACCAGGGTCCATAACCAAAGCAGCACATTCTACCATCACTTCTCAGTACATTATTGCTACCGAATTTCAAAGGAGCAAATAGGGATGCAGCAGATGTGTTTTCAAAGGAGACACATTTTCACCTAATTTTAATAAAGCTATAACTATATACACCCAGACTACAAATGCTCGAAAGCTGGTAAAACCCCTTCACCCTAAACTACTGCTCAAAAATATTCAAACAAAATCAAATTGAAGCAAAGCAAAAGACAGTGAGAGTTATCCACAGCGTCATAAATAGCAAGAAATTCCTTTGCAGTGACGATATGTGAGTATCTTATACTAAAGTATTTCTCTGACATAACTTTCTACTTGCATGTATCAAATCACAGAATTATAGAACTGTAAGGTTGAAAAAAACCTCTAAGGTCATTGAGTCCAACTGTTAACCCAGCACCAACGTGTTCACCATTAAACCATGTCCATATCCATGTTTTTTGAACATTCAAGGGATTGCGATTTTACCATTTCCCCAAACAGCCTATTCCAGTGTTTGACCACCTTTTCCATTAAGTCATTTTTCCTAATATTCAACGAAATCTCCAGTGGCACAACTTGAAGTCACTTCATATCATCCTGTCACTTGTTGCCTGTGAGAAGAGGACGACCCTCACCCGGCTATACCCTCCTTTCAGGCAGCTGTAGAGAGCAATAAGGCCTCCCCTGAGCCTTCATTTCTCCAGGGTAAAGCCCCCAGCTCCCTCAGCTGCTCCTCACGGGACTTGTGCTCCAGACCCTTCCCCAGCTTCACAGCCCTTCTCTGGATACGCTCCAGCACCTCAGTGTCCAGAACTGAACAGAGGATTCAAGGTGTGGCCTCACCAGTGCCAAGTACAGGGGCATGTTTGCTATTTAATGATTTTTCCAGTGCAGAGAGTCCCTTTGGTTTTACCAAACAAATACCAGCCTGAACGTTTATAAAAGGGAAATCATGCAGTTATTGCTTAGAAGTTCTTCCTAACAAGTTAATTGTTCACCTACCGACTCAAAACTATCTCCCTCCTACAAAGACCTATTCATCGCTTGTTCTATTTCATTGTTTCACATTTACATGAATGATGACCAGTCCTCTAAACGAAGTTCATGAAAAAAACAGTTGTAGAAATCAAAACCTCAATCCAATTTACATTGTTGAGTTATACAGGTATACACAACTCCTGTTACATATATAAATCATTATCTTGATTTTTATCATCATTTGGATAGAATATCTTGCATTTTCTTCCAGACTATCTCCTACAAAAATGTTGTAATTTATTATTTTTACCATTAGCAGAGGTTATGAATAAATCTGAGCCTGAAAAATGTCTCAAGACACACTCTGGAGTTTGGCCACTGATATCTTGAAACTTGAATGCTCCAGCAAATAGTTATTAAAAATTAAATGAGATATTTGAAAAGCCTGAAAACAATGGGTGCAACAATAGAGAAACGTCAACATAAAGGACAGAGCCATGTTCCAATTAGACATGCAAGAGAATTCTGAGTTATCTTTCTCCACCCAGCTTAGCAGGCATGGAACTGAAGTTGCCTTATTTCTCAGCTGCTGATACTCAAGCTAGGAAAACTAAGACTCATTTGGTTGTGATTCTATTGCATCCTTATTACTGACAGCAAGAGTGTATTGTGTAGACACTCTAAGGCAAAAAGAAAAACAGCACCTTTACTCACCCACACAACCTGTGTTCTCATCAGATACACAATCACAATGCAAATCTGGCCGAAGACTTCATTGGGAATCGTAACTCCTCACTTGGTGCTTATCCAGATGACACAGATGTTACTCATCGCTTCCTATCCTTGTCACTGAATTCTGCTACCTTCAAATAATTACCAGAAAAGGTAGCAAGATATGGAAGTAAATCTCAGAACAACCTTCATCAAAATTTCAAAATATGGAAAAAAATTAAACTTATCTTTAGCTATTCTACGGACATAAATCAATAGGTCATAAATGCTGCTTTGCCAAAATTAAAAGGTTTTTTTTATCTTTTAGAAAAAGATACCATTTTGTACATCTGAACAATTGTAGATATATCGATCAGAAAAGTTCAACTGTTTCTACACAGTGTTTAGAAGAAACAGCATAGTCTGAGAAAGGGACTGAAAGAAAATGTCACTTCACTGCCTCAGACTGGAAGTTGCAGCAGCTAACGAGACCAGCCCAGTGTTTATGCAGCCTTGGCTTTAAATGCCAGCAACTCCACTGTTGTTCTCTCAGTAGTAAATATTTCTGCTGGTATGTAAAAGGAGTAAGGAAATCCTGTCAGGAATTAAACAACTAGCTGGCTTCTCCATCTGAAATGTACAGCTAGTTCAAATGCACTGATTTACTACAGAAATTATCTATGTTTTGTTACAAGTTACTAAGTCCAAGATATTTTCTGGATTTATCTCCTCAGGGTTCATACAGGCGGACAAGTCATGTTTAGTTACTAATATTGCTCACTATTCTCAGGGGTATCATAATGTATTTGGTATATCTGCATATCCCAACTCTCTGCTGCAAATAATAATGTGACAATTCCAGGACCCATTTGAAATAAAAGTATAGAACCAAAAGTGAACAGAGTTTGATCTTAATACTCAGAAATAAAGTAATATTTTTCATAAATTCAGAGATTGCATAACTCGTAATTCTTGCACATCGGAGGCTGGCAAGGCTGATGGCAAGATACTACTTGATTTAGTTCTATTATCATACTGGACATGTGAATATACAGACAGGGCAAAATGCCTCTGGGGAGCTGCTGCCTGGTAGGTAAACAGCAACACACACTACTTTGGTTCCCTTCCTAGAATTCTCCAGGGTAGTGCAAGTACTGCGTGTTTCATCTCACCTGTGAAGAAGGAGTAAGTGGATTAATGTTAGGGACCACTGAAGTTTGATTGTGTGTGTTGCTTGGTAGAAGAGTTAAACTGATTGCACTGCACTTGAATTTTATAGTTTATAGTAACTGGCAGAGTGCTCTGAGCTGGTGTCTAGGCACTTTTTATCTAATCTAAATCAAAATAAAATAACATAATACATAACGAGGTCTGTGTGACTTTGGGACCGAAGATCTCCCAGGGAACACTACAAGGAACATTACTGTGCTCTGAAGCAAGCAGTACACTTTTGAATGGTGTAATAAATAATAATAAAGCTATTATTTTTTATTCTTCATTTGGGGTTATTGCTCTATTTTCGGACTTGGGTAGTTTCAGATTTAATTTTTTTTTCCCTGTGTCAAGCCTTTTACTTCAGATTTGTGTTAATGCAGCTGCACCTACAAAGACCTGCAAAATTCCACTGTCCACAAAACAAAACCCAAACACAAAGCTGAATAATTATTTCATGGTTGACAGCAGTCAATGACTTATCATCACACTAGGTCCAACAATTCAGAAAACTTGACAATATATAAGTTATGAATTCTATGGATTATTAAACGCTTCTGGATATATGAAATCACCTGGATTTAAGGCAACAGATTTCATTAATACTTACTTAAGCAGAGTGCTTTAGGACACTGGACAAAACAAAGCCATCAGAAAGCAATCCAGCATAGTTCATTTGAAAGGAGAGGGACTGAAGCAGTGGCATTTTCTTTCTTACATACAAAGCCGAAAGGATAGGCATTAAAACCAAGTTCATTGTTTTATAGTTATCAGACTTGGAGAGGTGACAGTCCTGAAAAGGACCCAGTGGCACTGGAAAGTTGCTGGGGGAAGAGCCACTGAGAAAAAAGAAAGTTTATCCAAGTGTTAACTGGGTAAGGGAGAAAGAAGCAGAGTGTAGGAAAGCAAAATTTTCTCTGATTCAGAGAAGAAAACTGCAGAAGCAGGGATTGCAAGTTTTTCGGACAACCCTGATCTGAACTAAAACGCTTACAATTGTGTTAGGAACTATCTGAGGCCTACAAATTTATGGAGCATGTTTTGGGAGGGTTTTAAAAAACTCTTTACATTTCTTTTGCTAGCAAGCACAAACTACCTGCTTTTTGGCATCTTTACAAGGTCTAGAGGTTTCTATGTGTTCCAGCCATCATTCATCCCCTGCCTAGCAGCATGCAATGCCTTTAAAATGAACTAACTGATGGCAGTGAACTCTAGGCTGCTTCTTAGGTAAGAGGAAGTTATGCTGCCCAGAGACCGTGTTTCAGTCTATCTGACTACAGATACAAGACACTTCTCCATTTCATGAACATTCGTTCGCACTTGAAAATTCACATTATCTGTACCCACTCTGAAGGCTAGCAGTATAACAATTTTAACAAAAAGCCAGTATTTTGCAGAAAGAAATGGGATAGCAGGCAACCACCCTCATGACTGTCCCTCTGTGAAGGCCACAAAATCATTTCAAGTTCATTGCACTATTATTTTTTCCCACATAAAGACCATTGTGGAGAACTCCACAGACCTTAAGGGAAAAGAAAAGTAAGAATGCAGTCAGGACTACAAAGACATAAAAGCCTGATGTAAGCAGATAAACCATCCCTTCTATTCTGGAGTTCTAGCTCAATTTTAATCACCTAACACCTTAGTACTCCATGCACTTCTGCTTAGCTGGCTGCTCTAGTAGATCCTGGCTATATGAGCAGCTATGAATTAATTCCTTTCTGCTAACACTTTGGTACTTTTAGATATGTGCCTCCATGAGTAGGTGCTAAGGCATCCCAAAGTGCCTATTCTCACACTTACCAAGGCGTTTTTTTTCTCCAACAACTTTTTGTCCAACACTGTAATGTGATCTCAACTAGAAGTAGAAAACTTGCTCAAACAACCATTTTAACAGTGAAACATAGTCTAAGCAATTTACTTCAGGTCTGTGAGAACTTCTTCATCCCAGCATGATACGAGACAATTACAAGCTCATGCTTTTCAAGTGGCAGAGGCAGAAAGTTGTAACACTGAAAGATGTCACAGTAAGAGCACTGAAGGCTGATGTCCAATAGACAGCAACAGCACAAGAAATAACAACCAAGCTTTTTCATGCAGTCCAAACAAATTTCCTCAGCTCTGATAGAGGAACTTCTCCCATCATCATTAAGTCCTTCTCAGGATTTGGCACAGACAATGTATGTGTTAAATTACATGTTATTTAGTTAGGAGAGACTGTTTGTGCTGGAGATGCCAATCAACCATGAGGCCTGGACTTAGTCAATAATAATTGCACTTCGGAACTTCAGCGTGTTCTTTAAGTACTAAATCTGCGTTCAATTCCACTGCTGTTAAGGATACTTAAGAACACATTAACATGGTTTATTGAACCCAAACCTGAACCATTCAATTCCACTGCAGGCCAGCCTTACTTAAAGAATCACATTATTGCCTGCTGTTCATATACAGGGAAATAACCTGCTCAGGGTCCTCTCCTTGAACAAAATAGGACAATCTATAAAATCTACAATCAGTAGATTCAGAAATTAAACATATCACACACAAAAAACCTTCATCCACAGAACACCAGACTTGCAAAGTGCATTGAGTTTGCTTCGCCAGGTTTTGACAGCAGAGGGGCTCCAGGGATGGCCTCTGTGTGAAGCTTCTGGAAGCTTTCCCCATGTCCTAGAGAGCCAATGCCAGATGGCTCCAAGATGGACCTGCTGCTGGCCACAGCTGAGCCCATCAGAAACAGTGGCCACCGATGGGGCGAACATAAAGAAGGGGCAAGAAGTTACCACACAGAAGCAACTGTAGCCAGAGAGGAGTGAGAATACAGGAGAGGAACAGCTTTGCAGGCACCAAGGTCAGTGAAGAAGGGAGGTGCTCCAGGCACCAGAGCTAAGATTCCCCTGCAGCTGTGGGAAGACCATGATGAGGCAGCTGTGGCCCTGCAGCCCATGGAGGTCCATAGATCCACATGGAGGACCATATGCCAGAGCAGGGGGATGCCCAAGGGAGGCTGTAACCCTGTGGGGAAGCCCACACTGGAGCAGGCTTGCTGGCGGGATTTGTGACCTCTGTGTAGGGGTGTCACCCTGGAGCAGTGTATTCCTGAAGGACTGCACCCCATAGGATGGACCAACGCGGCAGCAATTTGGGAAGAACTGCAGCCCATGGGAAGGACTCCCTTGGAAGAAGTTTGTGGAGGACTGTCTCCCATGGGAGGGACTCCATGTTGAAACAGAGAAAGAGTGTGAGGAGGAAGGAGTAGCAGAGACCACACGTGATGAACTGACCACAACCCCATTTCCTGTGTCCCTGCACCGTTATAAAGAATCAGGGAGAGAAAATCAGGAATAAATTTAATTTGGGAAGAAGGTGGGAAATAAAGTGGGTTTTTTAGATTGGGTTTTATTTCTCATTACCCTACTGTCATTTGATTGGTAATAAATAAAATTAATTTTCCTGAGTTGAGTCTATTTTGCCTGTGACAGTAATTGGTGAATGACCTCTTTCCGTTCTTGTCTTGACCCATGTGCTCTTCATTATATTTTCTGTCCCTTGCACAGCTCAGGAGGGAAAATGAAAGAGCAGCTTTGGTGGGCACTTGGTGTCCAGCCAGGGTCAACCAGCCACTGAAGTCAAACACTTAAAAGTTTGGAAATGTGAGAATAATGGTCTCTTGTTCAATCTATGCTGTCATCCCCTTGTGTCTGCTGACAGGATCATTAACTGCATGATCACCACTTTACTTCCAAAGAATATCAGCATCACTGTGAGCATAGGATGGATGGTGATCACAGCTATTTAGCAGGTTGTTTCAGCTCATCATTCTGTTTGTGACCATATATACATATCCTGCTACGGAAAAAAAGACTTACTTATTCCCTCACTGGTCTGTGATGTTCATTGCTATATACCTTAATGCAGCACAGGGATCAGTGACCTATTTTTGAAAGTTATTTAAAGGAAATGTGGTACTATCGCTCCCTGTTTTACAGTCAAGCAAGAAGTTTTGGAGTCACTAACACTCACAGAAAATACCAGTTTTGCATGCACAGCTGAGATGGATCTGATACAGTTTTTCAACAAATAATCACCTTTTCTGCAATACAGTTTTTTCAAAAGACAGCTACATATGCAACAGTTTACACTTAACACTTCTGTAATGCAGGAGTCTGCAAGTTGGAAATCCAGGAAATGTGGGGAAAAGTACTCAGCAGCCACTTGCAATGTCTTTTTCTTATGAACACCATGTAATGAACTCGGTGGTAGAGACAGAAACAATTTCTCAGAGCAAATTCGACTTCATAAATTACAAAGTTGTCCCCTGCCTTGTTCATGACATGACTTCCAGTCTCTTAAATTAACTAAATGGAGTGCTTCAAGAACCACTTTCACTGCAGAGCCGCATTTGCTCTGCACACAAAATGACGAAGGGGCTGTGTTTCAGAAAGGGTTTGCAGTTGTACCATCAATGATGGCATCGTGCTGCATAACTGCAGAGAGCTGCTTATGTGCTGGCTGAGCGAATGCAATTCTGACTGGGCTGCTCTAATAGGGATAATAGGGACGGTAAACAGTAAAGGACACTAGGTAAAGAAAAAGCACGTAGCAACGGAATGCAGGAAGAAATAGGGCAAGAAAATCTAAACACCCTTCTTGGAAACAGATATGGCTTTTTTTAATAGTTTGTTTTTTTCAAAAGAAATATTGGCTCATTAGCTAATTATGAATGTTGGCTTACTAGCATATTCAAAACAAGGGCCCATAAGTCTTAAAATATTTGCTCATTTCCTTGCCTAGAATACAATAACTTTATTTTGTTCGTTCTTCTCATTCTGTCTTTCCCTGTTTTGCATTGCCTTGGCAATATATATGCCTCTTCAAGAAAAGGACTAAAAATAACATTTCCCTCCTTTCCACTGGCAGTGGAGATGTAAGAAAATAGTATCTTATCAGAGTGAGCACTGAGGGAAAATAAGATTTTATCAGGGACTTGGCTTGACGAAGATAACGTGTTATCAAGAAGGCAACTTGGCAAAGATAACACATTATCAATATCAAGAGTAAAGCCTGGGGAAAATAATGTCTTAATACCTATTAGATTCTAAATAAGCCATCTGTGCTCTTGACAAATTGTTATTTTCTCCAAGTCCCATTCCTGTAAAGATGTTGATTTTTTTGGCAAACCACTTCTTTAGCAGTTGGGAAGCGGGGGAAAAAGAGGAGAAAAGGAAACTCCTTCTCCCCAAAGGTAGAGGGGTATTCTCTTTCTTTTCAAAAGCTTCGCATGCAGGTCAAGACTGCCAATGTGACAGCCTGAAAGGTTCACATGTTCAGATCCTGAAGGGGTATTGCAGGGAAACCTCCTACAACAACACTCAGCATGTACACTGCAGAGCATCCTGTGACAGCAGGAGAGGGTCAATGCCCCTTCTGTCCTCTGACCATGCTACCAAGCTCTCAGGTGTTGCCTGTAGGATTTTTGGCAAACACACTTCTCTACAGAGGCGATGACTGGCCATCCCTTAGCAGTGACTTTTTGTCATAAACAACCTCATCACAATTAGCACTCTTCACTTGGGGTACAAATAAATGAGCCCTTCTAGATCAGTGACAGACACAAATCACCGCTCAGCTAGAGGTCATCATTCCCACAGCTTAAGCTGACCCAGAGGGTCACACAGTGCTTCTCATCTCCTGCAGTGCAACACATCCAACTCAGCTTAAGCTGGTCTCAGCCAGCCCAATTGCCTCTGCCCTGGAGCACTCCCCTCCACCACCTCCACTATGGGGGTAGAGACAAACCACTGCCTAGTGGGTGCCCGTGCCCTGAAGCTGAAACCTCCTCCAGCTCAATTATAAATCTTTAGAGTTTCAATCTGGATGAATTTAAATAAATTGTGGCACCTCCTGGAAAATGAGAAATCCAATTCATAGTAGGACGGACTACTAAATGCCTTAAATGGCAGAATGTGGGTGAATGCCACTGGTTATTCATAGCAATGGGCAAGCAGGGAATAATTAGAAGGGAAGCTGTGGAGGGCCTGTAGGAGTGTGATGTGAATAATAAAGCACACTTAGGAAAAGGCATATGAATGATATCTGCAGGGTAAGTATTTGTAGCCAGCTGAATTTCCCTGGTGTACAGTAGGAGTGGGAGGGAAAACAATGGGATTTGTTAATCTGAAAATTTCCTATGGAGAAACAGCATCTCCTTTTTTATTAACCGTTTGGATATTTTACACCCAGGTATTCCTCTCTGTTCAGATGTGAGCTTTGTGTTAAGGTGACTACTGGCCCTGATATAGCAGAATATATAATCAGCAGCAGGCAGCCATTACAGCTCTCTGAGGTAAAGCATGTGTCCAAATGTGTCACTGCAGCTGTACACAGTACTGTGACTATCATTCATGGCAGTGGGATGTAAAAGACTGGAGCTATTCTATGTTGGCTCCTGCTCAGTAATAAACTGTGGAAGAGATAGGAAGGGGAAAAGCCTAAAATACAGCACTTTACAGTGGTTTTTACAAGGACAGAAAGTACAAGAAATAAGTTTATATAAGCTTAGAAAATATATATATATATCTATGTTTCTACAATTGCCACAGTAACCACAAGCTAGAGACAAGCATGCTCAATGCAAGCCTAGTAGCAGTTAATTCCAATTCTGTTGCTGATGATTAGCCTCAGCTGCTCATCAATAGAGACTCCAGCTGATAATTATTAAGTTAAACTTCTGAGCAGCATTTGCATATGTAAAGCACGTTTTCCCTGCTGAAGCAACAATGGATGCTATAATGCATTTCCTGATTGTACAGCTCTTGGATTTGGGGAACCTGGGCAAGAGAGTCTGCTTTGCATATCCTTCCTTACCCTCATCAGGCCAACCATTCAGAAGAAATGTACTTGCACACACTGGTATCTACAAGCTACAGTGGAAAACATTCATAACCCTGCAGAAGAGGAAAAATGCAACAATTCAACAATTTCAACCAGAATAATACAAAAGATGGTTTTGCATATTCCTCTAAACATTTACCTTAGCTTCCTTACAACCTAAAAAATGGGCAACAGGTCTGTGACAATGCAGCCTGTCACCTTAAAAGACACGCGGAAACGCCAGTAGACAGATTTGGTCCATTAGTTCCCAGTGACCTCCAGACATGGAGGAAAATTCAGTATCATTATGTGATTCTCTGTTAAGCTTCTTCTCATCCGACTTCCTCCAGATCAGAATTTCATTTCCTGAATGTGATACTTGGTCATCAGTAACAGCCATGCCCCCCGATTAACTGTAGTGTCAAGAATACAGATAAACACACACAATGTGTAGATTACATTTATCTGTTCAGTTCTCCATGTTTTCATAATTCCATGACAGACAAGGCATGCCCAGATCTGCTTAATACCTGAGAAGTTCAGAGGCACAGTCCCCTTAGGGATAAGGAAACATGAAAAAGAATCAGGAAGATCTTTACGAAATCTATAACAAAACTACCTGTGCCTCCATGTAGCCACCATTTCACTTTGGTTTGAGTCCATCACAGACTTAATATCAACAGACCTGAATGTTTTTTTTATCAGACAACAATAAACAGTAAAGCAAAAGATCCATTTATTTGATTATAAAAAATGTAAAGCAAAAGTAAAGCAAAAGTTTGGCTTTAGATAAACATGGGAGATGGGTTGAAAAAGGGAGGTCTAAGGGACTGCAGGTGGTCAGCCTCTAGGAAAGCCACTCTCTTTTAAGTAATAGTTTAAAATTTAGTTAATAGTAAAATTTGTGTGCCTTGCTGGAAGTCACCTGTTAGCAGTGTTACACACAATCTCAAAAGTGGACTTTCAGCACATATACAGAAATGCTGCAGTATTAGTTCAGGCTGGCTGGTGATGCTGAAACCTGCTCAAAAGATTGTTACATCCCTTAATCTCCCTTGGCACAGAGATGCCATCAGAGAACCATGCACTGGTATTTTGAGTGAGACTGCTGAAAAAGGAGACTGTCTGAATACTGACTGAACATCAAGGATTGTTCAAAGACAAATAAATAAGTAAAAAAATCCTAATTCTGCACCACAGCATTTCTTCCTTAGCAGCACCAAGATCTGTAAAAACCTTCAAATCTCATAGAGCTCAAGCCAACAACAACAGATAAGGGCACACATATAAAGTCAAGCAGCAAAGAACAAATTTTCAAATCAGTGATTGCTCTTCTTTATAAATGTATCTGAAGATTACACAAGCAGACATCAGTGTTATTCCTCTGATGACACAACATTGCAAAAGTTATTAATATCTTTCAGTATTGAGTCTTTTTTTCTCCCCACACATTCTCAGCACTTTACTTGCTGCACCTGTCACTTCAGCCACTTCAGTCCCAAAGAAAAGTGAAGGCAAAATGCATATAACTGCATATTCAGGACACATGAAGGCTGATCAGTGTTATGACATTTATCTTCACTTATGACAAGAGATAAAATAACTCAGGAGTTAGTTTCCTGTCCTCCTCATGAAGAAAAATGTCATACCAGATCTTCATGTACTATATACAGCAAAATCGCTAACACACTTTGCAGAGGAAAGAAACATCTCAGCAGTGATACAGATGGTAGGTTACATGTCATGGCTATGACATCAGAAATGAAACACATCATTTTAAAATAGCAGATGTAAAAATAAGTCATGGTAGAAGAAATACCCCTACAACAACAGTACATAAATTAGTTAAGGGCAACTAGTTAGACTATTTGCCAAAGCTAAAATTACATTAAATAGCAATGAGTTGTTCATGGAAGTCAACAGTGCTTTCAGAATTAGCTTCAGAGTGGCCAAATATCTACCCCAGGACTACAATCATAATTTTGGTGATCAGACTCTATTGACATGTAATATGGAACCTCTTTTTTACATTAACTTACTCAACATTTACCTTTTAAAAAGTATTTAGCTTAAATATATTAGAAATGCTCCTTCTACAAAGAGTAAATTTGTAAGAACCGATATTTTTATCAGATATAGCTATGTCAGGTAGACACAGATTTAATTTCTATCAGAGACCTAGGTTTCCTATAATACATGAGGAAATTACTCTTTTTTATTACATTCTTGTTTTGTTACCAAAGTGAAGACAGCATACCAGAAACATAATCCTGTTTCAAGTCAGTGAAAGCCAAAGCTTGGTGACTGTGATGAAAACAAGCACAGGTCTAACATTGCACGACACGTTCATGCACACAGCATGCAGCATGGTGGTGTCATTTTTATCTTGGGCCACAAATATACCCAGTGCTGTACTGTTTTAGGTCAGAATGTGGGCCATGTCCCCTGTGCCCCATCACAAACCTGCTGAGCCTCCTGTGAAGCAAGTAAAGGAAATTTTTCATTTTCAAGCAGCCAAAAGTTTATTAAGGCTAAAAACAACAAACTGGGAGCAAGACTTAGATGTTCTGCTTACTAAGGGTTTGTCTTGTAACAGATGAGGGGTATCTTTGAGACTAATTCACATTTCTGCTGTGGTGCACAGAAACATCTCAATGTACACTTACGATCCTAAACTAGATTTCTAAATGTGCCTACTCTTGTGTATGGCAACACTGAGGTTAAGCCTCACCTACATCCTTATTTACTATTATAAAATAAAGTTGCTTTACTCAATTAGAGCAGCAGCAGCGCTCAATATTGACAGGATCTGCATGTCTTTAAGTAAAAGCTTCCTCTTCCTTTTTTCTCGCGTAGATGTCTACATTCTTAAGTTTTCATTACCTCCAAGTATTCTCCTCATAATATGCTGCATGAGACCTCTTTAGTAAGCACAGACAACGTGGGATTTTTAAGGATGCTTTTGTTAGGTAGACGGGACGCAGGGCCAATGGCCATTGGCTTTCTACACTGCTGTATACTACGAACTAATTGATGTCTGTGACAAGTTTTTGTGTTGGAGTAAAAGGAAGACGAAGGTGGAGGCATTTACAAAAATTACGGTATTGTGTTGCATCTAGAAGTGAATTACAGTCTTACAATTGTCCATTATTCTGCTGACAGATTTTCACTAAAAATATCTATCCATCTTCCTTTGTTAGTGTAATTACAGGTTTATTCACTTCTACCATTTGAAATATCTTTTATCCTAACACTTAAGCAGAATAGACAGAGACTTAACCAAAATTGTTTCATATTGAAAAAACCCAAATTAACACACCTTATGCCTAAAGAACAACCAGACATGGAAAAAACCAATAGATCAGCTACATAACAAAAATGCTGCAACTGTAAAAGTCCTTTAAAGGTCAAGCAAAAGAAGAAACAACAACATGAAGGAAAAAAAAAAGAGATAAAAAGGTGGCTTCCTTTCTCACCTGCTTCCATCTTAGGAAAAGGGAAGGATCTTAGTCATTATTTTTAGTTACATATTCCATATAAATTTGACCTAATCTAGACACAGGAACCAGCTGTTAAGAACTGACATAGGATAAAGTTGAGGAGCGAATGTTAAAGAACATTGTTTCCATCACCTTTCTCTTCCCTCTAAGAACAGGCTGCTGCAATACATATAACCTTACGTAAAATAAGGATCCAGGGACTTCTCCCTTCTCAATTATGACCATCCACCCAGGAAAAACTGAGGCAGGCAACGGACTCAGAACACTTTATTGTCCTATTAGTATCAAGTTTGCTTTCTAAATTATGTCTTCTTCTGGTCTTAACTATCATTAAAAGACAATTTAATTATGAGTTATAGCAGCCCTGACTTTATGCTTTCCTCTGAAAAAAATCCTGTATTTCTAACATTGTATAATATGTATCCTGTCCCTTAGGGTAAAATTCCAATAGACAGGATATTTGAATATGATTTCTTATATTTGGAGAGACAGTCTTTCCTCTTCTGAGAAACTGTAACTTTGGCAGGCACATATTTAAAATTCATACCAGCACCTTATACTAGCAACTTCTATGGACATGATTTGGTTTCTTATTTAATGAGCACAAATATTTATTCTGAATTCCATCAGACAATGCTTTTCTTTCTTTTCCTGAATAATCCGACTGCATCCAATCATCAGGGAAAGTTGTATTAAAACTGTATTTAAAGTCTTGCAATATTTTAGATTTATTGAAAAGTCAAATTTTGGAGCCACATGAGAAAATATCAGTGCTATTTGCTTGTTTCTTTTGCAGTAAGATCTTGTTTTCATCCCTGCAGCAGAAGCTGAGAAAACATCACCTATCATGATGAAAAAAACCAGAAGACAAAGCTCTTAAAAACTTACCATTTTAGATATAGCCAATTATGCCTTTTGAACACTTTGAACTAGCAATGCAAAATCTTTATTAGGACTGTTCAAATGCCTTGTGCTTTACCGTGACAGCAGATATGTCAGGTAGGACGGGTAAATGGAAGGGCCACCACCTGTGACAAGTTTGTGACAGCTATGGCACAGCCACCAATTCAACCTAAAGAGAATGAAGGCAAACCTCAGAGCTGTCAGGCATTTAAAGGAGCCTAAATACCCTGTAGTAATCTTCAGCAGAACTTTCAAGACTACAGAATTATACCTGATAAATAAATACACAAAATTAACAAGTATTTATCATCAATTTGAATTATTGAGGGTTTGTTTATTTTTGTTGGAATTATCCTTGAGAGGGCTCTGCAGGCAAAGTTTTGTACTGAAAAATGTTATTTTCACTGATCTCTCCCCAGTACACATAATGGGGTTCTCTCCTTCTCCATACTGAGCACTCAAAAGGTGTCCAGATTGCAGGAAAAAAATGCTCAAATAAAGGTAAAATGCTGTAATTTCTACTCTGTCACACTATATAGTGCTTAAAAAGCTGAAGTTTAACTCTGCCAAGCATATAAACCTCCAAATCTGTTAGATATCAATTACCATGTATTTAATTTCACAGCTGTGCCTTTTCCCTTTTTGATTCACCACCACCACCTTCTTCTGCTTCTCTTGTTCAAGCATTTTGCATCTGGTTCATAATCAGGTCCTGATGATCCTTAATGCCTTGATTTCAGAGGCCAGCATTCCCCAGCTCCTTTCTCCATTTTGAAATTTCTGCAAATTCGATCTCCATCCTCTGTGTGGCTGTGCAGACTGTAATCCCTCATAATAGGCTGACGCTGATCCCGCTCTACGGATTAACCAGTGTAAAATGCCTCTGTAATGAACTCATACCTTCCAAACTGAGCAGCCCAGGTATATCTAATCTAACCAACTGGCTTTTATCAGCTGCACACACGAGATGTGAAAATAAGCTTAATTTCAAGCCTCAGTCACATAGCTACAACCATGTTATTATTTTTTGTATTTAACAGAATGAGCATCTGTGAGGAATTCTAAGGTACACTCTGTAGTTATACATCACTGGATTTGGTATGGCTCAAGATTCTTTGAAAACCGTGAAATGACAATATTTTCATGCCTGGTTTTGATTATTTCTCTTAAAAAGGGAAAGGGAAGAAATATTGCTGAACTTCAAGTGCAATTTTGCTGCTTTCTTCTTGTGAAATCTGTATTCCCATGCCAGATGGTGTCTGAGTTATCAAAGTTATTACCCTAAACTCAATTAGGGAAGAATGAAAGTAATTAAGTAGGGGATGAAGTGACAGAAGTATTCAAGATATAAAGCATCTAATATAGGTGAGGACTCTCTAAATTAGATAGAAATTCATCTATAAATGCAACCTAAAACAGAACAGCTTGAGCCTTCACTTTCAAATATTCTAACACACTGTGCAAAATTCAGTACTTGCTCAAGTGGGCACAATTCCCAGTGACACTGTGGCTGTAGAAGGTGGGAGTAATTTTTTTTCTTCTGGAGAGTCTATTACTAGCAGTCACCAAACACACTCTGAAACAGTTATGGCTCAAAATGTTCCTGTATCTGTTGTGGAATGGCTTTTCAGGCTGTTTTGTCAACTCAGGAATGCTTGCTTCCTTTCTTAATGCTGGCTGGTTTGTACTCACCACAGCAAAAAAAAAACCAATTACAGCAAATACATTTTACCATAAAACCTGTAAAGTAGATACCACAGAGGTACTGTTAACACTTATTTTACATTTCTTTTTTCTTTCCCTATTTGCTTTTCCTTCGGTGAAGTAAATCTAAAGTTGGCATTGAGCGACAGATATGACCAAGCACTGCAGCTACAGGTTTTAAGACGAAGCAGCCAAAATTATTTTCAACCTACTAATGACAGTCTACTTATAAGAGAAATTGGTAAGAAAACCCAATCAAAACAAATCCCTTTTACTTACCAACACTCAGTCCTGCATAGCTTCAACTGACAAGAATCATGTTCATGGATAAAACTAACCAAGATTATTTGCTAGTGCTCTGCAGGCTGTTCACTCATTTTCTCTTTAACAGAGAGATATATAACCAAATTCTCAAGATATGTATAGATGAAGGATGGTAAGGAAAATATTATTGTGTTCTGGAATGCTCAGAATTGGAGCTGCATGGCTGAAAGAAAAGAACACGTACTGCTTTAGAGAACAGGGATGTAGCTTGTGCTACTGCCACAGGCAAAATCCCTGGCCAGAAAGGGAACAAATTAAATCCTAATAATGCATGGATCTCTTTTGCTCCTCCACATACCATAACACAGCAATACCATACATACTATGCCATGCCATACCTAAAAGCACAACGTGGAATGAATACAAGAATTTCAAGTATAAGCAAGTATAAGTTAGGAAATACCAGAAGTACTTCTGCTTTCATTTGCCTCACGTGCGTACAGCACAAATAAAAGCACAAAGCACTCCTGCATGTACTGCTAGGAGAGATGCAGACCCTAACTATGGTTCCAGTTTGCAGGGCACTGGCCTGACAAACTGCAGTGCCATGATACATGTGCTTAAGAAATCTCTTTTCCCACCACCATAAAGAAAGGACTATTTTTAATGCAGATGTGCTGGTTTGGCCAAATTTGGAGGAAAATACACATAATAAAGTCACCCCAGGACATTAGACTACTTAAATACTGGTTTTAGCACAGCCTCACAAAGGTTACAAACACACGCAGGAAGGAAATGCAGTAGGCTGCTTAGGAGAAAGGGTAGAAGCACAAGCAGCGACTACGAACTTCCTAAATGAGCTGGGGCGCGGCCTCAGGGAATCTGCCTTCAGTTACATCCTATCAACAACAGTGGCACACACTTTTCCTCAGCAGGGCTGCTCTCCAAGGCTACGCTGGGGCCAAAAGCAGAAATATTCTAATGACTCAAATTTCTGCAGCTCAGGAAAGAGAAGGAAGGCTTGGAGTACAGGCACAGCAGAGCTGCCACTTGCAAGTCTTAGAAAATACGATCCATGACAAGCGAAGCTAATTTATGCCACTGGGAACAACAAAAAATGGATCAGGAAGAAATGGAGAAAAATTCGTGACTGGAGACTTCCATATCTCTGGGGAACTGATCCACTAGGGTCACACACAGAGCATTACGGAGCGTATGGGACTGCTGCATGTATGGTATATGCATGTCTATTAAAGGCCTCTAGAGGGGAAAGAAAAAGTCCATCTGGAATTGCAATCAGTTCAGCTGCAACATTTCTGGAAAGGCAGTAACACGATGGCTCCATGAGCACTGCAAGTTAGGACAGCTGAGGCAATGGCACTTTCGAGTGGTGTATGAACACCTTCCTCCTATGCCACAAGGGCAGCGTAAAGGGCACTCTGCAAATTGTTCCCTTTTTGACCACCAATAAAGCTACCAATAAATCACAATGAGTGCATCGTGCTTGAATTTCAGTGCTTGGAGAATTTTGAACCCAGGGCACGGTACAGTGATGGGCTTATATATGTCTTCAGGAAAAAGAGCTTAAACTATTAGTGCAATGGAGTATGCAGAGAGCAGTGAAGCGCTGCTCCGAGAAACATGAAGATCAGCAACTCGAGGTCACATTTCATATCTTGCTTTGTAAAATGGAAAGAGCAAGACGGAGGCACAAATCCAATTTAGAATAGAGAACATGCACCAAAAAAAAAAAAAAAGCATAATGAAAACCCAGAAGTGGAGCCGTTAAGACAAAGATGTCAAAAATACCTATTGGGTTTGAGACAAGCATAGCAGATGCTGACCTTAATTTCAATTTTTCTAAGGAAAAACATCTGGTAGACTTCTGGTTAATTTGCTGGGGGAAAAAAACAAAGAGCACACAAACTCTTCACACCACTCAATTTTAGGGAAACCTAAAGAGCACATATATAACTAAACTCACCTATCCTAGTTTCACGGGACAATGAAATCCTAGAAAACTAGTACGTCAAGTTTCTGTAATGTTGACTTACTCAGAGGTATGAGAAATAAATCTAAACCAATAGATATATTTATAGAAAAGCAATTCTCCGTAAGCAGTGACATATCCATCAGCACTTTCTTTGAGAGAAAAAGAAAATTACTAACTTCAGTAAAAGCAGTGGTGACTCCCTTTATAATTCAGATGAGGGAGAATCCTACCACGCATCTAGTAGGCCAAAATTATTAAGACAGTGATTGAGAACTCTCTTCCAGAACAGCTTGCTCTGCCAAACCTATATTTTTATCTTAATTTGAAATTAATTTATTCCCCAGCTGTCAAGAAAAGTCTAGCAATCAGAAAATTCTTAATTTCCTTTTTTTTCTTGTTTCTCATTCCTAATTCCCGTGTAGACTGGAAGATGGAAGAATAATGAGATAGAAAAGCACTCATAATTATTGTTTTCATTTAGGTGAGGGAGAAGACGAGTATTATTTAATTTTAAAAATCCCCCATTTTGGTACTTTACAATGAAATTCTATTATCTGGAATATTAATTTTTTTATGTCTTTCTACCATTTTGTAAAAAAATAAGGTCTTGAAGATCTCCCAGATGATTTAGAAGCACATTCCATTAAAAGAAATAGTCACTGAGGAGTCTGAGAGGAGCAGATTTTCAAAGAAAATGCAGGTAGGTGCACTTTTAGGCATCTATCTTTACTCAAACTGCTTAAATGGCTTTAAAAAGAAAGTCCTAACAGACTAACTTTTCTCTTGAACGTGAGATTTAATATTCTTTTGAACATGCAATCCCAAGACTTATTATAAATCCATTCTGACGGGCAGGCACCTGCCAATGCTCTGTAAGCACACAAGCCTCAAGAAATGCAAGGGCTGTTGAAGGGAGGGGGAGAAATCCACAAACCTCAAATATCGTCTTTATGCCCACGGCTGCCGCTGAAGGGTTTTGACCATATCCAGTTTCTATTTCAATGTGTACTGCAACAATTTGACTAGGAAGATGTTAACTTCTGCTTTACATCTATTATATTGATAATGAAAATGCTGCCAAAATTGAAATTTGAACATTCATTCCTACTTTAATAAATGAGAGAGGGTAATGCCCTGTCCTACCAGTGATGAGTTGCTTTGTGCAGGTAACAGATCAAAGCATTTCAGTCAGCTCGTAAGTGTGAGTTTTGATAAATGTAGCCTAGTTTTAGGCTGCTCCATTCATCACAGTGACTCTGAGGCTGTCCATGCTCAGAAATATAAGAATCAGAACAGAACTTCCTGTGCTACCAATTCAAAGCCACCATGCAGCAGTTAAGTCATATTTGAGAGAAGAATAACAAGCAGCCTCCCAAATGAAACAGCTTTATGTGGTGTACTGTGGATGTGAAATACTAACAAAAAGATTTTTGGGAGAACAGTTCATTAACTTCTTCTTAAGTAAGAATATTAATTAAAATGAAAATATTCCCTGTTCACTTCACTAGCTCCAAATACAATAGGAGGTCCTTAGAGTACCTTTTTTTTTTTCCCAGCAGAGATCAGGAAAACTAAAACCAAAACAAAACAACAATCTGTAATAATTTTATTTTATTGTATTAAAAGTCCTCTTACTTTGGTAACAAGCTAACAACCAAATCTTTGTTCAGGGGATTTTTCAGGCTTTCAGCAGTACACCTAAGCTTCCGGAGAGACTTCCTGAGCCATGAAATAGGGTATGAAAATGTTTAATCCCTGACTGAGCTGCTATCCTTGTGGAAGCACTGTGAGTACATACAATTACACCAGAAAAAAAATTCATGTTCACCAGCAGTGCATTTCATTGTGGGGAAGCAGCTTATTGTATCAATAGAGAGGTTTTTTCACTGGTGCAGTTGCCTCCACACTAGAAATGCTTCACCAGTACAACATACAAATGATTGTCAGCTGGTGAGGTGCTCTGAGAAAATACACTCATTAGACCACTGCACTGTTTTGCACTTTCCTTCCTTCAGATTTCTATAAAAAGCATTTTTTTAATCACCAGCAATTTAACATATAAATAAAGCTTGGGAGACGGAGTGGGATTTTTAGAATGGCAGTCGTTAGTTACAAGAAAAAACAGGCTGTGCTCATCTTCCTCAATCTCTCAGATACTTTTGAACCTGTCATGTGGGCCTATTTCCCCAGCTCCTGAATTACCTGGGTACAACTGAAAAGCATATTCCTAGTCAAAATAAATAGTCTTCAAGACCTTAAAAATAGGATGGTCAAGATTTTGCTTTTTCAGTTAATACTCATATTCTAACACAAAGTAGAAAGTTATTCTAAATTGTTCAGCTGGTTTAGCTTTCTAAATATTTTTTAAAATAATAGATTTACGTTTGATACTAGCAGCATTTAGTCCAAACACAAAAACTACTGGATACCCAAAATCATTGATCTGCTTTTTTCTTCACACTATATATTTTCCAAAATATTTTGTTGAGTTTGTAGATTTTTTTTTTCAAGCTTTTGAAAGCATAAGGACAAATTTTCACCTAAGTTAAAAAGAAACTGGCCAACAACAATATTAATTTGTGAAGATTTGTTTTTGTTCTTTTTTTTTAAAGAGCAACTATTAGAAAGAAATAGGTATAGAATGATTGCCTGGCTTTAGGCAGTGACATGAATGATAAAGATCACTCCTGTCAGAAAAACAGCATGGCTTTCTGGCATTTATTGTTATTACTTAAATGAACCTATTTTATAAACAAAACTACTAACTGTATAGAAATACAAGATTCTGTAAGGCTCAGGTTAGCATTAAAAGAGTATAAATTGGACATCTTCTATACTGTCCTTCTTTTATTGTTTTTTTCTCAGTAAGTTCCATGAAGACCAGCAGTTCAAACTGGTATGAGTGTGATACTGGTTATCAGTATAGAAGAAAAGCTGGGAGAGAGACTACATTAAGCACTTGCTATTTTGCAGCAATAATTATATTTTAAAAGTTATCACAGATGGCACATACTGCTGCAATGTGGTATTGTTTTGATGATGGGGTCAGCTGCCAAAATAAAGATTTGGACACACAGTTGTACAAAAGAACAGATAAGAACTGTGGGTCCAAAATTTCCTCGGCTGCAATCCACTTTAATAAGTAAATGTAGAGAATCTGCCTTTGATATCACTGAAAAATACAACTGAACTTTTCTCACTTTTGTATGACCATGGTGCTGGGCTGCAGACAGAAGGCTACGAAATAATCTGGATTCTCACCAGTACCTGTGAAATTCACAACTTATAAAATCGGAGTACAAGGAATCTCATTTTCTTGCAATGAATCAGCTACAAGTACAATACTCTAACTTTTTCAGTTTAAATGAATTTCATGGCAGAATTGGACAAAGCCATCTGCTGCCAATTGTCTTGGCAACCAATAGCACTGGCGCTGCCAAAGTGCAGCACGTTGCCATACATCTGCTAGAGCTGCTATAAAGCAGCAAGCTTCAGCGCTCCTCTCCACTGCTTCCTCCTCCCAAATCCCTGAAGGCTAGAACATGGCCAAAGTACCACCAGCATGGCAAAGGTGGGAGACCTCATCCAGAATTCTGGCTGTACTGGGGAGCTGGCAGCATCTCTCTCCTGGCTTTGTCTCTCCCTCTTGGCCACCTGAAGGCAGAGAAAACTGCGCGAGTGTGTCCAGTAGACACAGCCTCCCTCCTGAACCACTTGTGATGTGCTCGAAAGGCTGCTGGTTAGCCACGGGCTTTTTCAGATTGCCAATGGCACTGCTGAATTCAGCTAGGCCATCCTCCTCCTCCCAGAAGTTACATAGGAACTGAGACAGAAGATGATCTAAATTGTTCATCTCTCTCTTTAACTTAGGGATGGCAATTTAAGCACCTAGGCAGCTCATGTAGACTCAGCTCATGTGTTTAACAAGGATTTTGATCACTGTATTTTGAAGCATGCAGAGAAGAGCCTTGAAAGCTTCTTTAAGAACAAATCCATGAAATTTCAATTTGCAGTGGAGTTGAGAGTGCAGACACATACCCAGTCCCTGTGTCAACCACTGCCAACCATTCAGAAGAACCAGATAATAATGAATTGTCTTAACAGGAAACAATGGTGAAGCATCTAGACATTGTAAGCACTGATGTGAAACTCACATCATGAGTTTCACAACACCTGGTGATGTTTTCCAGGCTCTCATAACTGCCATAGTGGAGTTACGCAGGACCTCAGGTTCTAAATGACAGCAAAAATATACTTAGTCCTGCTAATCGTAGAGAAAAACTGATAAGTAGTTCTCTAAAGGTTTGAAAATAAAAGAGTAAATAAACCTTCCACCTCACCACCCATCAAGATTTTCTGAAGGAAGTCCTAACCCACTGATACCAATGGTTAAACTTCCAATTTTCTGATACGGTCTCTTCCAGTCTTTGCTAAATCGCAAAAATAGCTATTAAAAAAAAAAAAAAAGACAACATGCAGTCACAGCTGTTTCTTAAATTACCATGTTCAGCAAATATAGGCAAAGAGGCCAGACTAAGTTCTCAAAAGAAACTTGTTTTAAAAAAGAGAAAGGATTTATTACTGATTAGTCAGATTTGATGGATTAGAAGATAATCAGTCAGTGTATTTATCAAAGGGCACTCTAAAACGTGTCAGAAATGACCATAACGATATGTAGACCTGATTTCTAACAGAGAGCAAATCAATCCAAGTGGACACATTATTTTACAATACACACTCTCTGAGCAACAAAGGGATGAATAGTGGGTTAAGGAGAGAGCAAAAAGCTCAAAACCTATTACCTTTTATTACAAACTACTATGAATAGAGCCAACAACCACTAATAGCAGAGACACCGGTCCTAAATGACTTACAGGCCATAAGGACTCTTAGACAGCATTAAATGAATTAAGTTGATTCTTAGCCAGTATTAACTACTGCCTAAAAGCAAAAGTATCCAGTCAAAGAGAATCCTTGATCTCCTCTGCTGCTCAAGGTGGGGAGTTCAGGAAGCCGAAGCCAAAGTGACAAACCAGCAAGAATCTTAACCTAGCTGCCCTGCATCAGAAAATGCACTTTGTGTAACATGTTCATCTTCCTTTCTTGGTTTGCACTGTTTCTAGGATGCCAGTAAGTAAGCCCAGTAAACATGTACATGCATGTGAACCACGAGGAAGAAGTTACAGCAGGCAGTGTGCTAATTTAGATGACTGAATTTATGTAAGCACTTAAGTTTATGCAGAATCAGGGTCTTGTATTTTAGAACAGGACGTAACTCATTTTGCACCTTATATATTCAGTGGGAAAGAAGCTGTGAGTGAGTGCAGTCTTGGGGTTCTGTATTTAAAGTCCAGAAATTCAAATTCATCCATGGTTCCCACAGTATCCATTACTCTCCCCACTTGCACATATGTAGTGTTTTGCATTGCTGTTTATGCTAAGAAATTTATGCTTTGAACTGTATGTAAACATTACCAACTTATGTTTCCCACAGCTGCTGTAACTCTAAAGTTCTTGGCTTCTGTGCATTTAAATTAACAGTCATAGCAATATACCAAAGCCTCTTCTTGCACTCAAATTCAATTCTAGGTAATTGTTTTACAGTATATCACCAAAACACTCATATTGCTCTCCTGCTGAAACAGCTTTCCTTCTCAGAATATTCTGAAATAACAGTGGCAGGTCACTTACTTCTACTCCTGCACAGCATCTCATCTTCATACCTAACATTTGCTCAAAATCATGGGGTTTTTTTCAATGTCATGGACACCTGCCCTTGTGAAAGGTCCTATTCATAGCACATATGAAGTTTTCAAGTTAGGTCTTGTTGAAATCACCCACTCACAGAGGAAAAAAAATCCAAACAAGACAGATAACATACTGTTTTATTCCCTATGCTTTGTCAATCTCTACAGCATTTAAATCAACACCTTGTACCTGTCCCTTCCTCACCATGAAATAAATAACTTCTAAGCAAAGGAGCGCTAGAAACTTCAACTCAGCAGGTAACTTTCTTGAAGTCAGAATTGGCAAAAATGGGGACAAAGAATGAAATTATTTCCTGTTACGGTTAAACAGGAATTGAATCATATTTGCGAGGTAAATTATTTTCTCCTGGAAAATAAACAATTTTCTCAAATAATTAAAAAATTCTTGCACGGGGTCTTCATCAAAATGTAAAATTCCATCCTTAATGGTCACAGTCTGTGAAAAACTGTAAGCTTCTTAAAAAGTACATTTAGAACGGAAAAATGTTGTCAATCTCAATTCTTTATAAAAACACTTCAATGTTTTTCTATGTGTATTTATACAAAATATATAAATGAAGAATATGGAATACTGTTCTGTTCTGGTGATCTTTACTTAACAAGGAACTCAATAAGATTAATTACGTGAAGACCTACACAATGGCCCAAGTGCTGGAAAACCTATTTCAGAATGAACGGCTATTTCAGAATGAACTGCTGAAGGACAGAAATCTACTCAGATAAGCAAAAGCATGGCTAATAGGCAATTTGCTCATATCCTTTAGTACCTAAGAGAAGTAGTAAAGTTCACTCCAAGAAGACTCTTCCAATTTTAAGACAGTACAGGAACCAGAGGTTGATAACTGAATTTTCAAAAATAAAAGACAGAAACAAGGTCCAAATTCTGAGCAGAAAAAGTAACTAACCACTGAAATAACTCACCAAGAGTCACCAATAATTTTCTGTCTCTGTGTATTTTAAAATCAATAACAAGTTTTTGTAAAAGGCAATAAAAAAATCCTGTGGCCGACGTCATGCAGAAGACTCCAAGTGCATCTTTCTGCCTGGCGCACTAGAAATTTCCTTTACGTCAGTGATTTTGGTGAAGGACTAAGAGCACAATCACAGTTAAGGACTGTGCATCCCAGAGCTCAGTGATCTCCACTGCACCTTAGCCCCTGCCTGGAGAACCACATTTCTGAAATTTCAAAGAGGAATTCGGAAGTGCGAGAATCCAAATGGTTAGGGTATGTGAACTAATGAAGTTTCACTACACTTCCACTGTGAAGCCAGCCAAAGACAAATTCTGCATTAATCTACTGCCATACCTCACAGCACCAAAATCTACTAAATCACAAAACTTACACTTGAGTATTACTGGCTGCAACCAAAGTAAGAAAAAAGTAATATAAATGTTAATGAGATGATGTCTGTTTCACTTTATTTAAAAGCCAGCCTAATCCCATAATCCTAACAAACAAAAATACTAAGACTCTCCACAATTACAACATAACAATGTCCAGATGGTCCTGTCTGTGGGGAACAAGAAGAACAAGAAGCTTTACAAGTTAAATTCCAGGGAAAAAGTCCAAGTCCCAAGGAAAACTAAGACAGACCTACTTTTGGAGGTGTTGAAAGAGTGACTTGACTGCAATAAGTAGCAACTATGGCTTATAAAGGTATTCCATTTTATTTTTAAAGGTGAGTCAGGCATACATACTCCAATACTACAGAAGAAAGAACAGTTTGTGTGAGGTAGATTGAACATTTTTCAGTCTCCCTTTCTAAATTTGTGTGGTTTATTCAAGAGCTATGAAAACTATGAATCAGCCATTGAGTTCTCAATGATAGCTGCATTAACAAAACAGACAAATAGAGAATTAGAAAGACAGAGAGGAGATCAGGAAATCTGTAATTTTTCCCTTGTGAAGCCTCATTGTGGAGCATAGTTGGAAGTGCCACTGTAGCCATACTAAGGTAGAACTATTGTGCAAGGATATACACATTCAGTTCTTCAGACTGCAGTGCCCCTTTATGTAAAAACTCAGCCCATGATGCTCCAACACAGGCTTAAAATGGGGCTTCAGAAAAATTTCAAAAGGGGTCTTGGAGCCAGACAATTCAAGCTAGAAGGGTAGTCCCTCAAGAAAAGCTTTTGATCCTTGACTAAAAAAAATGAAGGAAGCTAATATGCTGACAAGAAAAGATGAGAAATATGTCTACTCATCACAAAGCAAAGTCTTGGAAAGCAGTGCATGTTTGGCAGACTAAATGAACTGAATGTAACCTTTTTCCTTATTTAGAGACTTTACAAAATCTGTTACTTTTGAACACAATAAGCACTGTGACTTTACATAATATAATTTGTTGCACTGCAGACAACTTTAAGACTTGACTTCTGTTAACAGAAACATAAACCAGGATATTGTCTATCCAGTGGTCCATACTGAATAACCAGGGGAAGACAGTGTGCTCAAGAATAAAGGAGGGAATTTGTGCCAGGAACAGCCAAGAACACTACATAACACCTATCAGGAAGGACAGGCCGTTTTATTGACTTGAGTATTTATTCTGTGTCAGTACTCAAAAAGGGGAAACAAAATGATCATGATGACTCTTGGGTTTGTTGCGCTGATGCCAAATGCACTAAGTGCACTTAAAGTAATGAAAAAGTTAATCCAGAAGTCAGAAGATAGAAAATTAATTGATAGGAATATAATTAAAGATAGGCAGCTTTTTTTCCCCCTATCGATCTTGTAAGACTGATTTTATCTTTTCATCTTATTTAAAGTTGGCAACTAAAGATCATGCACAGATGTACATATTAACATATTAAGGCATTGCAAGGTGTCTGATCTAGTAACAAATTTTCATGTTGAAAAGATACAATACCAGAACATTCTACATTAGGAACTGAAGCCTGTCTACTTAACCCGATTGCAAGCACCAAGTGTCTGTTACTGAAACAGGAACACCTGCTGGGACCTCGAAGTACTCAGTACTTTGGTAGCTCCTATTTAACATTTACTGATGCTTTGGAAATAAAAAAAAAACAAAACCACAAACCCCAAAACTTTACATACAACACAAAGTTAATAGTGTAAATTGTGCTAAAGACAGGGCAATCCTGCCCACTCAGACAAAATGCAGCTCATTACGTCCAACTGCAAAGGAATATTTTTGAGAACAATGCAGACTATATCTATAAAATAGAATCATGCATTTTGGAAAACAGTGATCATGGAAGGGACTTAAAATCAGCATAGGTAAGCAGACAATTTAAAAAAGAGTTTCAAGAACTGGGAGTGTAAGTCATTTGGTACTTGGAAGTATAATTGAGGAGTAAAGAGCAGGAAGCGATAAATATATAGCACCTCTTTATGTAGTACTGATGAGAATGATATTTCATACCGCTATGACTTCTGTCACGTGCATTTTTAAAAGTGTGTTGAAAATCTGGAGAGGGTTCAGAAGAGAGCCAGAAAAAAAGTTAGAACTAGAGATAATGCCCCACAATTGAAAGAGATCAAACCGTTCAGCTTGCAAGAAGAAAACTGAGGAGTTGATTAAACTATGTTAGTTCCTCCACATGAAGAAAAGAGCAGGAACAGAAGAGCTCTTTAATCTTATAGAAAATGACTTAGCAAGAACCAGCAACTGGAAGCCAAATTCGAATGAGAAATGGGGTGCACATTTTTGTCACTGAAAATGACTAATAATTACACGAGCTTCCCATCAAAGACCAGCTCAGACAGCTGGGGTGTCCTTAATGGCCTTGAACTCAATTAACCTATGACTTCCATCAAAGCTTATGACTGGTCCTGAGAACTGCACACTGAAAGGTCACTGAAGCTTTTGCTGCTAACAAGATCAGGCCCTGCACTACCTATTCCACCTCTGCATGCAAGGTCTAAACAAACATATTCCCTGCTCTTCATCCACAAGGGTTCCTCTTGCCACATTTTAACTGGAAGACAACCTATCAAAGAGGAAGCAGACACTTCACAACTCTTTTCCTAAGTAAACACACAGGAAATTGCCCCAGGCATGGGTGGCCAAGTTCCATGAACCCTACTGAGCCGCCCAATGTCAGCGCGACCATTGGTAGCTGCACACTGCAGCGCAAACTGCTGTGGATTATCACAGAGATTCCCCAAAGCTGCCATGCCCTGGGCTGTTCATCTGAAAACTAAGGATTCCTATGTCTCGGAGTTAGAGAGAAACAGCACTCGGCACTCCCACACTGTAACTAGTACAGATAGTGAACAGGAAAATAAGATGCACCTCCCAAGTATTACTTGGGATGTCGTAATTCCTCAACAAATCTTCCTTAGACCTTTTAGACAGACAAAATAAAAAAATCCCAGTATTCATTTAGATGAAAATCCCATGTACCTTCCTTACAAGTACAGCTTAACTTTTACAGTCTCAATTAATGGGAACGTGCATGCGAAATGTTACTCAAAGAGACTTGGTTTTCTTTTCTACAGCAAGAAGATTTTTTGTTCCTTAGAATGCCAAAGCAAAACTTGAAATTGTTATCTAGTTATAAATTCTGATCTAATAATTCATAACCTAAATGGTAACTAATGAGGACTTATTTTTAGGAGAACAGATGCAGAGTCGCTTTAGAAACAAAACTAAAAATTCAATGTCATGATTTTTGTGATCCAGAATGCAGGATATTAGGACATTTGGGATTGACAATGCTGTAAGTGAAATTTTTTCTAGCCAAAAACACACCATCAGTCAAATTAAGTTCTATTAAATATGTAAAAATTGAGAGTGTTTAAAATATTTAAAGGTTTGAGGAATTATATCCATTCTTTTCTCCTTCTGCCTATTTTTGTGATTTTACTTTTACATTTTCTTATTTTACAGACTAAGAAAAGAGAAGGATTTTCTGGTCCCACAGAGATAGACAGATACAATCTTTTTTATTTTTCTGATATTGAAAATAGGTACGTAATGAAGCTTTACTATGGGTGAGTTTAATTCATTCATGACAGTTATATATCACCTTGTCATGCAATTTTTTTAACTTATCCCCACTTTTTAAAAAACTCAATTAAAAGAAAAAAACATTTAAATTGCCAGAGATAGCATTTATTAGCTTCAGGCTAGGACTCACCAAGAAGCCTGCAGCTTAGTTAAGTATCCATCTTCTTATAATTAATCCGTTTTTTCTTTTTTTTTAAAGGAAGAAAAATATCTACAAAATGGAAAGAATGGATAAGACCTAGAGAATAATTAGTCTTGAAGGTGAAAGATTTTCAAATACTCATTAAAGAAATGGATGTAACTGTTAAAAAAAAAAGTACTGAATTTTCTTTTTTGATAAATTTCAAAAAAATTGAGAGGTCTATTTTGATTTATGGGCAAAAATGTATCTTAGTGTCCTCCCTTCCTTGCCTCCAATGAGCTGATAACTCATTCCCTTCCTTAAGTTTTATGCTCATCTGATGGCACAGACTTGGAAATGAACAACAAACTAAGCTGCATTTTTACAGACAGTGACTTGTGAAATCTTTAGCTGCAAATACACAGATATTGGTCATCTCTCCCTGTGGTGGGTTGACCTAAATTGACAGACAGCCTGTTAAACCAATTACGCTTCTCTCAATTTCACATATTTAAACCGCGTGGAAAGGCGGGATTTTGAGGGGACGTTTTTCCGTTACACCTTGGTGCCGGGACGAGACGGAGGGAGGGCCTCAGAGCCCAGGGCCCCGCTGGGCCGGGCCGGGCGCCCCTGCCCCTCCTGCCCCCCCAGTCCCAACGCCACAGCACGGACCCTGGGTCGCTGGGAGCGGGAACTATGGAGCTGTCCGACGCGGTTTTCTTAAGAAGCCAGCGGGAGCTTCCAGCCTACAGCCAGCACACTTCACGCTGAACTGAAGCGAACACCGTGCAGTGAGCGGTGCAGGGAGAGCAGGGGGCTCTCCTCACCGTGGACTCAGCAGTAACAGCAACTTCAAAGGCAGAGAGAGAGAAAGAGAAGGCTGATCACGTGAGACGAAGCTCCAGAGCCTCTAAAGATGGCTTCAGAAGAAAACGGAGAGCGGTGCCGCGCTTCCCGCGCGCAGCTTAAAATGCTTCTTGCAATGCCATGGTAAAAACTGTAATATCATAACTGTCTCTTTAATCCATTTAAAGTACATGGGGGGATGGACAGTTCACGTGTGGCTTGCAAAAGTTGAGAAAAGTGCTTATGCCAGTTTCTTTAAAAAGCTGAGAGAAAAGGGTTTTTTTTAAAGACGGGGGGCGAAAAAACTTTTGCGTTCAAGCCAAAATAACTCATCCTTAAAAAATTAATAACGCCATGTAATGGTCCATGTCTTGCAGTGTAACACAACTGTGAGTTTTCATGTCTTGCAGTGTAACACAACTGTGAGTTTTCATGGAAGAGATGTGTCACACCACAGCAGTTTTTTGTCCTTTTTTGTCTTCTTAAGTCTGTCAGTAAACTTCTTTATAGTCTGTAAGTTTTGTGCCTGCTTTGCTTTCTCCTAATTTTTACCTCACACAAAAGAACCCATATTTCAAACTGAAACCAGTACACTCCCCACGACCTGCTGTGTTGCAACATGCCTGTTTTTGGCTTCAACATCATGGAAAGAGAGCCAGAAGCAAGCCATCAGGGAGGGTAGGGTGGGAAGGATGGGTGCCCCGTGTCAGGCTCTGCAGTGAAGCAGCTGCCTTTCACATCCCACTGTGCAGCTGGCAGGGAGAATCCCCACTACAACCAAAGCAGGTCCCAAGCTAGGAGAAGACTACATCCTGTCATTTCATATACAGCACTGTCACGGTTTAGGAATGGTATTCCCCAATTTAGTTCTCCCACCCACCTCCAATTGGAGGCACAAAAGGCAAAGATCACAGGTTGTGAGAAGAATAATTTACTGGAAATGGCAATGAGATAAGTAAACAGTAACAGCGACAACATTAATAATGAAAGGCATAAGAAATTATTCACACAGAAAAATTCCCTGATAATAGACAATAGCAGACGGCTCCCTCCACCACATTTTCTCGACCAGGAACTCCTTCTCCTCAAGAGTCCCTTTCCCTGCCCCCAGCAATGACATGAGGTAGCATAGAATAACCTCTGTGTCCTGCTCATGCCCCCTCTTGGCTACCACAAAAACTCACCCTGTCCTGGCTGGAACAAGGAAAAGCACATTTAGGTTTCCTACCTGCACGTAGTATCTCCCCATTTGCAGCTGTGGCATAACACAAGCAGAGTTTTGCCATTTAGCAAGCCCAAACTGCTCTTTATTCCTCAGGTAACGTGGACTTCTGCTCCAGACTGACTTTTGTCACGCGGGCAAATTCAAACTTATTGGCAACTCAAACAACTCAGGAGTCAAAGGAAAGCATTAGACACAGGGAATAACATTTCTCCCCTTTTCAAACACTTTAATGATCTATTTAAACCTTCATCATTCAAAAATATATTCTTTTGTCACTGTAGAAAAATGGACATACCTGTAGGTATGCCAGTCCCAACAGTTCTTTAAATATCTTCTAAATCAAGTTGCATTTCGGACAGTGAAAGTTCTACTTTGACTACAAACAGATACTAAAATAATGTCCCATAATGACTAACAGTGATTACCCCAATAACAACTAATTAATAATGTAGGAGTTCTGTTTATTCTTTTGCCCCAAGGCTTTGTAAACTTCTGACAGGGGGAAGTAGGAAAGAAATTGCCCTCTGTGCCTACCGGTAGCAGATCCGAACCTTCCCAGGAAGCAAGCAGGTGCTGGCTGAGAGACAAGACATAACTGGGCGGATCAGTCACTCAGATCACTTGGAAAGGCCTCTGGTCTCCTCCACTGCTTTTTCAGTCCCTCTACTCTTAGGTTCCCTTCTTGCCTCTGCTCCTACCAGGCTGACCATTATCTCTGTAACTTTGGTGATGGGTTATGGCAGCTTTGAATGCAGACACACCAGACATGTTTTCATTAACTAGTTCAGACACTGACACCAGTGAGGCTGGATCACCTCAGGCTGCACACGGAACACCAAAATATCCATGTTCCACCTTACCAACAGCAGTGGATACTGGATATATGACAGCAGTTCTTCAACTGTACTTCTAAATGCAATGTAGATATACACTGAGTTTTGCTATCCTGTCACAATGAATTGCTTTGCTTATTTCTATAAAACATCTGAAAATCTCCCCCCTAGCACCCCTTTGCCCTCTTATCATAAATGACTGAAAAAGAGACAGCTTCTTCTCCTTGTAAAGGAAAATCATGTCTTGCCTTTTATTTATTCTTAGTTGCAGTGAAATAACACTAAAACCATCTGGCAACTAGCTAAAACTAAGGACAAACACCCTCCATAACACCACTATTAGGTCAACAAAGAATCACAGAATCATAGAATGATTTGAGTTAGAAGAGACCTTTAAAGGTCATCCAGTCCAACACCCCTGCAGTGGAGTGGGACATCAATCACTAAGTTCAGGTTGCTGACTGTGAATGCTTCTGAATATGGGGCATGCATAACTTCTCTGGGCAACCTGTTCCAGCTTCCTACCAGCCTCGATGTAAATATGCTAAAAAAAAAGACCAAAAGCAAGCAGAGAGAAGCAGTGCATGGATATGCGAGGAAATTTTCAACTAACTGAAAATCTTGTTTTCTAGTTTCTCTTAGCTGGCCATATGATTTCTCATCACATTTTCTTCAGTGAAAGCCCTAAATATAAGCATGTAAGTTTGTGCAAATAAAACAGATGTAAAAAACGCACACAGCTGAAGAGTATGTAAGAAAAAAAGAACAGAAAGCTACACTGGTTAGAAGTTTACTCATAAAGGGGATAATTATTTATAAGATAGAGTCCCAACACAGTAACATAAAATGCAGGCAGTGGATGAGGTTTTTTGGTTGATTTTTTTTTTGTTTTATTGTTGTTGGGTTTTTCTTAATGTTAAGCATAGCTAAGCAGTTATTTAGAGAGTAGAACATGCAGCAGAGGAAAGCACCAGACAGGTGAAATATGCCCAACTGACTTGCATGACTTCTCAATTCTGAAATGTCTTTTTTGTATAGAAAGGAAAATCTGAACCGCATTGGATCCTATCTGTTGTAACCGAGGGGATGCAACACTCTTTTCTTTTCGTTTCATTCCCAGGCTCCTTGGGTCTTTCACACTGAACACATCATAACTTCGCTGAACAATGTTGTTTGGTTTTACATCTCCAAAATAAACTTGCCTTTTTGGGGTTTTTTTCTAGTGCAAATCAATTCTAAAAAAAGGAAGAAAATGGTTTTATTTTTTTAAAGAGAGAGAACACAAATTGATGATGTCCATGTGGAGAGAAACTAGCAGTGGTTAAAATTTTCTGGTCACATCATCATTGGTGCTGAACAAGGAACATAAACACTATCAGAGATATACTAGAATAGCAGCCCTTACTCCCGCTAGGCAGCACTGCAAATATGTCCCCAGGAATCCAGTAATGGAACAGAGAAAATTGAACACGTGTGACAGAGAGTGAAATGAAGCACAAAAAAGAAATGCAACACAAAAGACTTTAAAGGGTTCAAGGTGTGAAAAAACTGAGGAAAAAGTCAGAGTGTGAGGGATGTGTGAACCAGAGCAAATTACAGGATTTTGAGCGAGCGAGGCTGAAAGTGATAGAGAGCGAGCAAGCACAAATGTGGAGGAGAAAACAGGGGTGCAGGTGAGCATACAAGTGAGCAACAGAGCATGGCAGCAACAGGCTATGATGCAGTAAGAAATGGCAAAAGTAGGAAAATTGGAGAGAAAACACTTTCGATCAATTTCTTTTTTGTTGTTGCTTTTACCCTCATCATTGATCAGAAAGGAGAGTATTACATGAAAACATTCCAGACAACCACATAAGAAAGAAATAAAAGCCATGGTAATCACTAAGAATTATCAATAAACAAGGCATTGGGAAATTGCCTTCAATTTTGTCCACCAAGCTGAGGCAGTCAGAATGACCCTTCAGTGTGTTCTTTGGAAAACAGCAGAGTGGAAGAAAGGGCAACTAGTAACTTCAAAAGAGCAACTGAGCACTTAAATTTTGTCTTCTCCCTTCCTTGATGAACTGTTCTTGCCACAGTCTACGTGAAGCCAAACGTATGTCCAGTATCACAATAAAGCCTTCAGCAAGGAATTAGGAGCAAAGAAATTAGGGACTACAGACATTAGGCACAACTATCTGTAAGGCATGACTAAATAAAAGGTCTACCACTGTGTTGTGTTTGCATGAAAAGATTTTGGTTAGTGGGGTGACTCATGAGCCTTTTGTTATGTTTTCTTTCCCCTGTTCAGCTGAGGAGGAGAGTGAGAGAGTGGCTTTGGTGGGCACCTGGCAGTCAGTGAAGATTAACCCACCACAACAACACAGCTGCAGTCACATAAAAATATGAAACCAGGAAATATTTCTCCGTTCACATAAAAGAAACTTGAAAGAAATAGAGGTATCCCAGCATTCATCTGGATAACAACAGTTATGGTGTTCACATGACTCTGCTTTCTCTGGTAGCTGTCTTGATGCATCAACTCTTTCTTTCTTTCTCTCTTTAACACTTAGACTACAGGATACTTTTTTTAAACTGGTACTCCTTCTGAGAATTTCAAGGCAATTTCCACCTATGTAAGACATTAAGTAGAAAAAAGAGGAAGCTATTTCATTTTGTGTGGTTAGTGGCAGAGAAACTGCTTGTTTTGGTTTTTTGAAGACAGTTTCATGTTTATTAGAGTGCAAGAGTATTAAAGCCAAGAGGCTGGATGACTTCCCCATGAGCACTCAAACTCTCAAGAAGAGTTATTTCATTTAACCTTTTGACGGTCATATTTATTTTATATAAAAAGATGCAATTTGTCATATTCACAAAAAACTGTAATAAAAGATTCCCATGGATTAATTTATATCTTGAAGGTTACTGAAGGTCTACATGGTGGATAAATAACTCATTTGTGCTTATCTAGTCTCAAATTTGGATTTCATGAACCAGATTTCACCAACAGCTTTCTCAAGAACTACAAACACAATATATTATAAATAATGTGTAGCATAGCATGTTGCTAATGATTTCCTCCAGGATTATGGGGGTTTCATTCTGCTCCCCATCTCTCTTCCTCTCACATATTCTCTGCCCTCTCCCAGCTGCTCTTTCTATTGTGGCTTGGGGGTTTTTTCCCTTCTTAATTCTATTATCCCAGAGGTGCTACCACTGCTGCTGATGGGCTCGGCCTTGGCCAGCGGCAAGTTCATCTTGGAGCCAGCTGGCACTGGCTCTGTTGGATGTAGGGGGAGCTTCTAGCAGCTTCTAGGGGAAGTCACTCACCCCTGTAGACTCCCCCCAGCTACCAAAACCTGATCACACACACACCCCTCAAATAAACCCTGAACCACCCACTTGGAAAGAAATCCATTTTCCCACACAAGTGCACCCGAGTGCTTTGAGTAGCTCACCTTACACAGTGAGGCTGTCACTCAAAAGAAGCATTCCTAAAGCTTAACAGCATTCCTTTTTCTCCATCAACACTTCTTTTCCTTTGCCTAAAAAGGCTGGTGTGACTAATTAGTTCCCAACACTCCTCTATTGTTAACAATAATATTACCTAGCCTATAGAGTGTTTTTCATCAGTAGATCAAAAAGTGCTTAGGAAATAAGCCAAGTGTCATTACCTCATCAAGTAATAACCACTAAATAATCAGCTCTGCGGCTGCTTTAATCCTTAAAAATGGTGTTTTAAAATCATGAAGAAGCCAAAACATAATCTCCAAATAATACACCTTCTCTAGCAAAGGAGATTATTTATTTCCTGTTCAGTGGAACCCAAGAGAGCTCCATGAACCAAACAGGGAACATATTTGCAAAGATACCACATAGGATTACAAGGGACCTTTTCAGTTATTGAGCTCAGACCCAGTTGTCCCAGGCTGAAATATCATATAAGCCCTTTCTTAAACAGCTTGAGTTTTGCATTAAAACTAGGGAGAGCTTCTTGCATTTCATTAATACCACAGAGAGACTGTGTCAAAAGTACACTGATCTGATGAACAGATATTTTCTTCCCATTTGCATTCCTAAATGCATTGTTGATCTGATAAAACACATTTGTCTTGGTATTAACAGTATCTACTCACGTGAAAAGCTCTGCCCTGTCTTGTGTATTTAGAAAGCTCTCAATTTTATAAAGGAAGTAAACAATTAAGTCTCCCATTCTAGTAACTAGCAAGGCCTAACAAGTTTTGCCTGTGGCTACTGACACATATATGTCACCCACTATTCCCCGTATCAGATTCAACTTTGCTAGAAATATTTATTCAACATCCAAGATTTAGTTCCAGAGCAGTGACAATTGCCTAAGAGTCCACTATAGTGTATTAAGATTATTCTTTTCCAGGGTGCCTTACATTACACTTACCAACACTGATTTTAATTTGCCACTGTACTGCCCTGTTTTAAAAAAAATCTATGGTGGAGATTCCACAACTGCTGTTCACAATCTATCAGGACACTTCAAACTCTCTTCTGTTTAGAGCTGCTTTTCCTCTTGTCAAACTCTACCTAAATCTCCCATTGCTACAATTTCAGGCTGTAACTTGTTACGTTCTGATCAAATCCACTTCTGTATGCAATGAAAAGTCTAGTCAGCTTGCAGCATGGAATACAAATGTGCAGTCCTTGACTTCCTGAGAATTTCACTATTTATCAACCTTTCTCTCTTTAAACAGCTAGAGAAGAGGATTGACCTTATACCATATGCTTTAGGACAGTACTAAGAGACAGTTATTTCTCAACAAACATCCTCAGAAATAATAATTCAAACATCTTGTATTACTGCTTATGTGAAGTTCTGATCTGTTTTACCCTATTTTTGCTATCTGAGGAAGCAAAGACCTTCTTGCTTACTTTTTTCTCCTGTACCCATAGCTGCCATTACCATCAATTTGGTAACAACATTCTGCTGTTTTCTTTAGAGAAAAATCATCAATACTATTAAATAGGAATGTGTTTTTTCCCATATTCTGGAATATCAGAGCCATTATCTCATTCAACAAGCCATCCTGAAACAATATTGACTGTCTCAGTTCCATCTCTTTTCTTCCTTTTCTTCTGTTTCAGCATCCAGAAATGTACTTTTCTTTTTATATGAATAGAAAGTAATTAACCAAAACTTAAGTGTTATAGTTACTTCTTAAGTTTTTTTGTGATACACTGGAACTGTTCATTAGAGTACACAGGCAGAATACGAACTCTTTATCAAGTTGCAGTCGTATTTTCATTGTTTTAGTCTTCATATTATTTTTAACCACATAACCATCAGTAGTCTTACTAGAGGGCTGATGATGTATAGCTTCTGCTCTTGAATTAGACTAATAATGGAAAGTGCTAGGAGGTTTAGAGAGACTTAAATTAGCCTTAAATAGTCCTTCCACCATCAGCCATCACCAAAATGCCTCACTTACAGGATCGCTTTTCTCTTTCTCTTCAATACATTGCTCATCTAATGTTGTATTTGCTCTTGAGAGTGCCAAACAAGCAGGTTATCCATATTCCTTGTAACAGCAAATTCTCTCTTAACAATTATTAATGATTTCCTACAACTTTAAAACACTGATTCAGTTAAATCCACAAACACTTGAGGACTACCAAATATTAATCATCAATTTGCAAGTTTGACTGGCAGCTTTTATTTTCAGAATATTTTATGTTCAGAAAAATTCCCTGTAATTTCAAAAGATGCAAACCTAATGAATAATTTGCAATGTGCACATTTTCATGGTGCTGAATCTTTTCACACATACATGATGCTCAAATACAAGGTTAGTGTGCAGCACAGCGAGGCTGCTTTTAGTGATACTGCAAATGGTGCTTTCATAACAGAACTCAGTGTCTTCCTGACTCCTCAAGATAATACCTTCTCTTCCATAAGAATCCACTTTTTTACTACATCCCACTACTTGCAATGCATGCATGTATTTTCCTTTGTCTTGCCTTCCTGCCTGGATTATTATAAAAAAAGCGAGCTTGCAAGTACTCCATTCAGCTTTCTCCCAAGAAACTGTTTATGACAAGTGACAGTAACACCTGAGCACTGTTCCTTCCTCACTCTCATTCATTAGCTCCCCCATTCCTAATTAAACTCTCACGTTCTCAGTTTTCACCACACCATTAGAACATACTTTCTGTGAGATCCACTAAAAACAGGTTCCAACTCTCAACAATTCTATTTGCGATTCCTAATCTCACTTGCTGAAAATCTGATTCTTCCAACAAGCACCACATAAAATTACCACAATCTTTCCACCAGCAGGTCTTCCATTACTTGTCTGCCTCTAACCAGAGTCTATTTCACCACAGCTCCCGTATCAAGTACCTTACACTTGTGCAATCAAACAGGAATTAGCAGAAAAACATCACTTGTTCAGAAATGGCACAGATTCTAAGCAGTCAAACGATGTGCTAGGACCTCAGTGGAATATTTCTAAACAAGATTCAAATAATATAATATATCTTATATATATAAATATAGAAGTATATAAATATAAATATTTTTATATAATATATATTTATATATAATATATAATATATAAATATATATATATTTTAAAATAATATAATATATATTTCTACTCTTTGTAATGTACTCATGGATATGTAAGGTAAACAACTATTTAACTATTAAAAATATAAGTTTATTTAAATATGCAAGTGATTGTCCAAACAATTTGTTTGCAACCTTGCCCTTAATGAAAAAAAAAAGGAAATAACTTATCCTCCTCTGTATATCACAGGCTGCAGTATGGTGTGAACATCTTTTTTCCACAAAATTACCATTATGTTTTACTTCAGGTTGACAATACTATTCTAGATCTGGCTCCCCTGAATCAACCTGCAAATTATCAGGCCAACTGAGGAGAAACAATACTATTTGTTGTAGATTTGTTGGTGGAAAGGGTTCTGTCCTTTCTTTAGTGGTAGCAATTGCAAAGTGTAATATTATTTTTTTCTAAGCTAATGTCTAGACTTACTGGCCTATTGTGGCTTTAGTCCCCAAGGTGAAAAAGTGGCTATTAAAAGAAAAAAAACTTCTTTTTAAAAGACCATTTCTAATACAGCTCAGGATGTTTCTGTGACTTGAAAACTTAAGAGGCCTGCTGAAGTTCCAAGGTTCATCCCAAGCGAGCAATGTAGATAGAGGCCTTTTAAGAAGCTAAAATAATGCAGTTATACAAGAGTCTTCCTGGCAAAATAGAATTAATCACCCCCCCCCCCCCCCATACAGAAAAGTACCAGGCTGGGGAGCCACATTTTCTAAGAGATTTGAAAAGGTAATAAGAGATTATGGATTAAAGTTCTCAGGTACCCAACCTGAGCCTCTTCAAGTTTGAAGGGGCCTGTTTTTCAAACAGGAGAAACACTGACTCAAAACCAGGCACCCGGAGCCAGCAATGCAAAGAATGGCAGCATCCACAATTATGAACTGCTTAAAATGTTACTCGAGTGCTTTCACATCATGTGCTGTTCAAAATAATCAACAACCTCACTGTTCAGCCATCAAATCCACTAATACATGAGGTTTATCTGACACATACAGAAGACTAACCAGTTTTCTTCTGAGCTCCATGTGTTGCTTTGTCTTGGTCTTATCTGTTTTTCTCTGCCTTAGAAAACTGTAACCTCCTGCTGCTCCTGATGGAAACCTTCTGCTTTTAAAACCACTTAGAAGCTGATAAAAAACCCCTGAAATAGGGGGCATATGTAGAGTGCACATTAACACCTATCAGTACTTCACTGTCTGATTGTATTTAACAGGTGACAGTAGTAGCATAATCTCAGAGAAGAATTTTATTAAGTTTAGGGCTTCTCTCTAAGATAAGTTTGTGCCAGTCTAAGAGATGTGCCATTTTGAGCAGTTACTGCTATGTCAACTAGTCTAATATCCCACATGAGTGTTTTTATTAGTACAGATGTCATTTTGGAAGCTGTTTTATGAAGTTTTCAATGTGGCTTCTTTCTTGTCATCCCCTGATTCAGTGTGCTCCACATCGTCCATATTGCACTGCAAATCTAACCACACTTCTGAGGCACAAATAAATAAATGCGTGCAAACAGGAGCTGAGGACAGGGAGGATATGGAATTTTTCAAGGGGAACAGGTAGTGAGTCACATACCAAAACAACAATTCCCATAGTTTTCAGTATCTTGATTTAACCCATCTTCCTCCCGAATACACTAAAAACCATGAGTCCCTGAAGTAGCTTTGTTCAAGAAATAACTTTCTTCCCTCCATCTCCTCAGAGTGGTCTTCAATTAAAGCCTAAAATGATGAAATTCACTGAGATTGACAGAGGAAATAAAAGGAAAGAAACCACTGAAATGCATCTTCAGAAGCAGATTATTAAATGTCCCACAGACATCAGTGCGAGTGACAGCCACCAGAGCTCAGTGAAAAAAGAGAAGCGGAAAATTAAACTTCTCATTGGGCCTGATGATGATTAATATCTCTTCTCTGATGAGCTGAAACTGCTTAATCTTTGCTATTAATATCACATTACTGAGGTACAAGTGTGGCAGCTGAAGAGAAAGGGGGCATACGCGAATGTTTAAAATTGGGAGGAAAAAAAGGACACAAATAACAACACAGGTACATTTTGCTCTTAAGTCTCTTAAAAGCAAGAAACTCAGTACGAAGCTGGGAGTCACCATCAGCGACTCTGAAGTCAGGTTACCATGAGGCAGCCTGTGGGCAAACAAAGTCATGCAATTTAAAGGAGATAAATAGTAGGTTTCAATCGTTTGGTTAAACGACTGCATTTGCATTCTACAGGAAAGACCACTTAATTCATCACATCTCCATTCAAGTGTACATGAACAAGCAACTAATACCTTCACCCAACTCAAATAAGTTAGATAATTGTTATTTTCAGACTTACTTACCTCTGTGTATATTGGCAAAGCTTTGAAGAAAGTTAGCTGGAGTTCCTTGGAAACCGGTAATTATGTGTAGCTGTGCAGATGGATTTTTAAACTTGGTTCCTATAAGAATATTCTATAAAATGTAACCTCTCTGTTGAGATTTTTACCTCAAACCCTTGGGTTTGTAATGCACTGAAGCAAGAGGTGAAATAGCTAAATCCATTATAGTTAATACTGCTAGAAAACATTCTGTGTGTATTACATTTCAGACCAAAAGAATCCTTTGTTAAAGTCAGTGTAGATCCCTTGAGACACCCATTATAACAGTTTGATTAGTAGAGAATAAAAAGCAGATTTTTATAGCATTCATTCGACCGAAAACATAATTCCCGCTAAAGTTAACAAGCAAAATCATGGAGTTAGGTTAAATTAAATTCAATGACAGGTAGGAAATATACTGATTGTGAAATATTAAAGTAGTGGTATGATTTCAATACAATTCTAGAATGCTGAATGCCTTAATGTTGGGAAAGAAATGGATGAGAAATCTTCCATGTTTCAATGTTCTAAAGGTAACTTGTAAACACTGTACAGTGATTTTATGTTTTATTTGGAGAACTGAGAATACCATACTGATAAATTATAAGTTTATAAGCTTTGATCCCATTAATAATTGGTTACCAAATTAGTGCTCAAATACATCTTTTTTCTTAAATTTAATAAACATTCTTAACCTGCAACTGAAACTGTTTTCTGATCCTTTCTGAAGGGTTATTTTTCACAAATGAAAAGATACAGTAACCTGGAGCCCAAGACAAATATTCTGCTTGGGAAAATAGTTTTTCTGGACTGGGATGGCAACTGATCATCCTGATAACTAGCTTCTACTAGCTATGGGAAGATTAGCAATTTTCCTATGAATTTGCCTCCTTTTTTAAACAGCTGTAAGTTGTGATAGCTGTACCACTGTAGCACTCTCATCTACAGTTCTCAAGGTGATATTTCTTGCAGTGCACTTTATACACAGCAGTATCTCATAATCATGATTGCTTATTTTACATGAAACTGAAACTGTTAAAAAAATCTTTTTTCGTTTTTTTTTTTTCCATCATCTGCTTCTTGTCTTACACTTCTTACCTTGAAGCCAGAAATATCTGGACAGAGATTAAAGCATGTATTTTTTACCAAGGTGGAATAATTTATTCAGAGATGTGCTAGAATCCTCTACCAGCTTTAAAATCAAGTTCAGCAATCTGGCTAGAACAGCTTTGGTGTATCTAGAACGCATGGGTCAGATGCAGGAATTACCAGCCAGCATTATTCTATCAACTCTACCATATAATACAGCCTGTGCCATGCTAGATGTAAGAGACATTGATTGTTAACAGTCACTCTGATGGTAAAAACCTACACATCTTCACAAGCCCATAAAACATCAGTAACTGTTCTGTGCACTTTTGAGAAGAATCTACAAATTTGTCTGCTGGGTAAATTTTGAAATTCAAATTAAACAAAGACTGCTGCAACTACTCTAGGAGAGATGTACTGGCATCTAATCAAGGAAAGGTGAATGATAAAATAGGAAAAATTGTAAAGGAAGATGATGTTGGGAGAAACACAACTACTTTGGGGTATTGTTTTTTCACTCTACTTAATCACATAAGAAACAGATAGCTTTCACATTTTTTATTCCAGCAATTTCTTCAAATGCTTTCCAAAATATAAGAATAATTCTATCTTATTAGCTATGGCTTTATTTCAGCTTTGGAGATAATCCTCTATATATTACACAAACGGTATGCAACATTCTTTGATATTAAACTACACCATGACAACCCCAATCCTGTGTCTAGAGAGCCAAATTAAGATCCTAGTGTAACACCAACAGCCACAACTGCACTGGGTTTAATCTGCTTAGGAAGAACAATAATCACTTTGAAGATGTAGGGGCCCAGGCTTCAGTGACTGGAAAAGAGTGCACAGGCTGCCCAGGCTTCCTCTGCTTCTCACAGTGGTGCATCTCTACCCCTGACAGTACCTGTGCTTGCTCAACAACAGCCAACACAAGCAGGGCTGACTGTGCTACAGCCACATTTTCAGCTTATTTTGTAGATAAACATCTTTGCTTTTTTAATTCAGGACCTCAGTGTGTTACTAACTCCAAGCTTGTAGGCTACTCCAGGTGTTTAAAAGCTTACATTGGTGATTTCACTGGGTGTTGATAGAAGCTCAGGAAGCAGCATGCAGAGAGCACACCACACACCTCTTCTTTCGAATAGGTATAGACATTATTACAAGTTCACTGGAAAAAGTATCTCATTGTGAAACACTTTATTTATACATTAAAATATTTTTAAGTAGGCCTATAATTATTTTTTTAAAGTAAATATACCAAACAGAAGCACAGTCTCCTTTGGATTGTGAATTTAATTTAGGGAAATGTAACGATTCCTTTATTTTTTTTTGGTAATTTTAACTTCACTACTTTGAGCTCTCCCCTCCTAATTCCTCATCTCTGCAAACTCTGACATTTAGCAATTTCAAAGGAAAACAGTTACAAAATTAAAAAAAAAAAAAAAAAAAAGAGGTTTAACACCTTGATGTTTACATGCTGGACTTTGACCATTTCACAGCATTATAGAGAAGGGCAGTCATACCACAGGTTAGAAAAAATTACTGTCACAGGATAGCTCAAATAGCTGGAACAGGGTTAAACTGGAAGAGAATCTCAGGGTAAAAACACATCAGTCTCCAGGTCATCAGCTTTTCCTCTTTTTGTTGGTATCTACAAAGCTGAGTGAACCAGGATGACTGCTGTCAGACTATGTTTTTGAAGTTAGTTGTGCATTTCACTCAATAGTCCAAGGATATCTAGATACATTTAAAAAAAAAAAATCTGTTTCAAGTCTAGAAACAAGAATTGCAAAGCAACACAAGAGAGGTAAAACTTCAAGGGAAGGAAATAATTACTCAGCAGAACAATTCAATGGCTGTCATGTCTGAAAAATGTTTGAAAACGGCATGGAGGGAATAAAAGAGATGTGTTGAAGATACTGGTATGGTTAAGCTAAGCATACCTAAAACACATCCACCCAATAACAGGGTTATGAAGCTTCCCACTCAGTTGCTTTTCCTAAACCATTCCAGAGCATAATCTGCAGAACATAAGAACGACCATACACAATGTGTGAAATAATTATTTGAATTTTTTTATTTTCAGCTTGACTCCTCCTCCTTCTGGTATTCTACACATTTAAATAAATACTCAAAATGTAAGTTTCAAAAGTACTGGAAGGCACTACAGATGCAATTTGCTAACCAGACAGATTTTGATTTCAAATTTTTTCCTGATCTGAAAAACACCCCGCAAATCTTAAATACAAAAACTTCACAAAAAATCGAACAGCCCAAATTAATTGTTCTGAGAATCAAAAGCTAAATTTTTCATTTCAATCTTTTAAAGCATCTCAATTTCAGTTCTTTTTCCATCTTATGCGTACACATTTGTTGACCTGCTTTCCTGTTTGCCCCCAAAGCTCATTGATTAATTTCAAATTACTTTGTTAGAGGGAAAGAAGTCAGAGGTAATGAAGCTTCTACAATTGCCAAGAACACAGAGAGAGAGATGAGAGATGCCAAACATTCCACCATTGAGAAATACAATGCAGCACGAGCTCAAGATTTATTTAGATACCAGGAGATCCATAAGGGAGCTAGATTTTATAAATGCCCTGATTGTAGGAAAAGCAACTTCAACATCAATCAGCTGCATGACATCAATCACAGCAAGTCAGGCTACATTAGTTCCAGCACACAAAGGAGTCGTGGTGTACTTATAACTGCACATTTTGTTTCAGAAAGCCAAGCACTACTTCTTGGGGTTTGTTTATTCAGTTTTTTTTTAACAAGACATTTAAGCTCACCTTGCTTTTCTGCTCTTCTATTAAAAAACATGTTTTGACTATGAAGTTACTAAGTACTTATCTTTGAAACAGAGGAGGAATAATCAGGAAATAACAGTCCTACTGTTAAGTCTTCCATGCAGCCCTAACAGAATTTGGGCATCCAGATATCCCTTCTTCTTGGGAGAAATTTGCTCACTTTTGTGTAATGCAACTTTTATAGATGGCATTTTTCCCAAAAGTTTGTTCAAAGAAGGAGGAAGACAAAGATGAAACAAAACCCTTGAGAAATCCCACCGATCATATTCAGTTAGCTGCTGTTCCAAAGAAGCTGGCCCCTCACTCCTGTCAAAGAATTCCTTTTCATTCTGACCTTTATGTTTCTGCCAGAAATGACAAATTAAGAGCTGTCTCGAAAAAGAAAGCCAAGAGAAAACTGGTGTTTAGAAGCGAAGAAGCATTCCATCCAATCAAGAGGTTGTACAGAGAAGAAAGAAGGTAAGCCTACAGCTTACTTTACTTTTCTGAAAGCTTATACTTAAAAATATGAGCGTCAGAAGAAAACGCGTGGCCTCTGTACTGCAATTCCAAAAAGCAATGCAGACTTGCTTTCATTTGGCACAGCCCACTGACAAAAGAAGTGGCCATTGCAAGATTCATGGCTTCTCTTGAGATGACAGGCTATTGGTTTAAGGATGTGAACTCCTGGCAAGCTAAAGAAAAAACAGCACTGACTTCAGCATTCAGGGGCTGAGCTGGAGTGGACCTTACTAGCTAAGGACAAAACTGTATTGCAGAATTTTAAGTTTAATTGAAAAAGTCCTTGGGAAGAAAAAAGACCCATGCCCCCACCCAACTCCACAATTTGACCTCCAAAAGCTTCTCATGACCATGGTGGATTTTGGCTGACACTCTTGGCATAAGGCCATTCTTGTTTTGGTACAGAAACTACTTCAAATTTCCTGTCACTGCTCACAAGCAGACTATTTATAAAATGGGGAACAAAACTCTTTATTTTTCCATATTCACCTATTAATTTTATCTTCTTAGATGATGGACATGTAAGACCTCTCAAGTCTGTAAAACAAAATAAACGTGGGATCAGTGACTTCTAAGCTAAAGATGATGAGCAGAGAACGAGATTCAGCTTTCACAGCATGGACCTTCTGGTCCTTTATCAGCGTTCTGCATCACCAAATCACCAGGGTTTCATAGAAGGACAAGTTTTCCAGGATAACACAACAAAACTTCACATAAGCCTGAGGTCTTTGCTATCATACGTCATTTTACTCTTGTAGGATCCCCAAACATATTTAAGAAGGTATAGTGATTGCAGTAGAGATAGAGGTGCTCAAGTGACAATTCTCTATCACCTGAAATAAATGTAACATGAGAGGAGTAAGCCACCATCATTTAGTCCAGAATGGAAATGAAGGGGTGGCTTTTTAACTAAAGATAGCCAATATCCACTAAACACACCTCCTGCAAACCTGTTCAGGCACTCATCACAGTAACACCCTTACTATATGCAGAGGCACCCTTTCAGGACTTCTTTTCTCAGAACTTTATTAAAAAGACAGGATCAATACAAAGGTTGAAGCTTCTATTTTAAATGGACACTGGATTAAGTTTTCTTGTTTAATCCTGCTGAGAAACGTATGAGATAAAGTTCAGGCCAACTGAAGGAAATGAATTTAAAAAAGCAATTCTAGTTTTTGTGTCTTTTTGATTACATTGTCTGTGAAGGAATTATTTTCTGATGTTTGTTCATCAGTTGCAAGTGTCTGATAGACATTTTAGTAATTAATTATTTGTTTGCCTCTTCCTATGGGCAACTTACTGCAAGCATTAAAAATTCAGGCAGTTTTCATCAAGCACATAGATCATGTGATAAACTTTTGGCACTTAAGATCAAGAACCCCCAGAATCAGTTTTCTGATTCAAGTATTCACAAATATGATTTCAGAATCTACTTCCCATGAATATTAAAACTGGATATTCATTGTTTCCATAGACAGTCTTCCCAATTAACATATTCACTAGAATATTTATGGAAACATACACAAAAAGAGTGTGAACAGCATCAAAGTGAATCCATTTAAATACTAAGATGAATATTTGCAGCCTTCCTTCAATTTATTTTATTGTATTTTATGAGGTGTTTGCCCAACTCCGGCTTCAATCATGTCTCTACAGATGACTTTGACTGAAATGAATTGTCAGGGAATAATAGTTGCCCAACACTGGAGTGAAAAGAGGACAATCAAGGAAAGCAAGTCCCAGGAATGAAGGCAGGCTCTGTTTTTTAAAATGCTACCCGAGCAGTTAAAAGAAACCAGAGTCAACTGCTCTCTCACAGACTCCCTACAGGATCTCACACAACTTTTCAATTTTTCATCTTAAGGTTACATTACTGACTCTTTTTTTCCTGGGAAATATGTTCTACATGGGAGCCCTACACACATACTTTAGGCTTTCAACCTCAAGTGGATCCACCACACAGGGACTGCTAACTCAAGTGTATTTTCATCCTGTCAAAACAGAGGTGACTGTAAATCTGCTGAGGACACACAGCCACTTTTTCTTTCTTTCTTTTTATTTTTCTTTTTTTTTTTTTTTTTTTGAGGAATCAGTAATCTAGAAAGCATGGTCAAATTACAGTTCCAAATCTTCATTTTACATGACCTTCATGGTAAGGGGGACAGAAAACTGCTGCATATAGCTTGGAAAATTAAGCTATTTATGGAGCTACCACTAGTTAGTCAAAATGCTATTTTCTTTCTAATGAAAATTTATCATGTATTATTTGATTATTTCCTCTTTCCTGTTTTAAATGCACTCCACCTTTCCTACTCTATTACTTTGTCTTTTGAATATAATCTAAGAATGTTGGAACAATTACCTTTTTCATTTAGAGTCACTGATAACTGAAATTATGCTGCCCTTGTCCATTATTAAAAACAATGGTAACCAGGTACGTTCAAAGGCTATACAATTTTCAATATCGTCTTTAATATTCTGCTTCATAACCTTAATAGACATTTATACATGATTAATGAGGCTTTTAGTAGCTATTGCTGCCACAGCTTGGGTCACAACACCTCCAATGAATATTCTAAGGGAAGGGTCTTACTGGAAGTGTCTGAGTGACAACCGTGAAGCAGCAGGCTGCCGTGTACTTTCTGACAAGAGAACAAAATCCAAAATAAAACAAAATTCTGTCTTAAGGAACTTGAAACTATTTAAAAAGCAGAACATGGGAACAGACTGCAGTAAGGCATATTTTATATTACAGATTCACTAACAAAGCTTTTAAAGGGATTTTAATGTGTTCCCACTACCATGCTATGGGAAATGAGTAACTTAAGTTCTTAGATATAAACACATGGATGAGTAACACAATAATGTAATTCCTGATTACATCAAGAATATATAAGGCAGACACTGCACTGCAGATGTCATACCAGAGACATTTGAATCTAGAACCCTGAAACATACAAATAAACAAAAAAAACTGCAAAAGAATAAAGAAATCCTTACAAAATTTTTTGCTATAGCAAGTCAGCTGGGTGAACCTTTTAACTTAGTGAATAAAAGACCAAGGTGATTTTACTATTATATGTAGGTATCTTCAAACATTTCCAAGCCTGGCCAGGCAATAATTATCATGGATTCACCAAAGGTAAATCATGCTTGACCAGCCTGACTGCTTTCTATGATGAAATGACTATGAATACATGACCATTTGATGCGATCTCCCTTGAATTTAAGCACAGTATCCCTGTATCCAAGCTGGGATTTTACGGTGTATGTGGGTGGATTACTAGATGGGTGAAAAACTATCCAGAATGTTGGGCTCAGAGGGTGATGGCTACTCATTCATGGTGTGTCTGGAAGTCCATGTATTCTCTATCCTTAGAGGTTTTCAAGACATGGTTGAATAAATGCCTAAGAAATCTTGCCTGATTCCAAAACCCACACTGATCTGAGCAGGAGTTTAATGAGAGAACTCCTGAGCTCCCTTCCACACTGAATAATTAAGTGAGTCTATGAAGATAACAGGTATTGATGGTTTCTTTAATTTGGTGGAGAAAAGTCTAAAAAGAACCATTTACTCAAATCTAAAACCAGATGTACTGAAAAGAAAATTTCTAGCCCTGCGATTAACGAAAGAAACTAGTGCCAGAAGGCAGAGAGGACTCCACGTTCCTGACGGTTTCAAATCAAGGCACAATGCCATTGTGAGGCAATTTTTACTCAATGATAGAATCATAGAATGATACAATTATTTACGTTGGAAAAGGCCTTTAAGATCATCGAGTCCATCCATTAGCCCAGCACCGCCACGTCCACCACTAAACCACGTCCCTAAGTGCCACACCTACACCTCTTTCAAACATCTCCGGGGATGGTGACCCAGTCACTCTCCTGGGCGGCCTGCTCCAATGTTTGTCAACCCTTTCCATGAAGAAATTTTTCCTAGTATCCAATCTAAACTTCCTGTAGTGCAACTTGAGGCCATCTCCTCTTTTTCTATTGCTTGTTACTTGGGAGAAGAAAGCCACCTCCACCTCACTACAACCTCCACAGCGAGCTCAAACGTGAGTAAATTTTGGGAACCATTGCTGAGAAAAAAAACAAGAAGTCAAGTAAAATAACAAAATGGCATTAACTCTTTGCCCATAATACCTACAAGTTAAGGAAAATGCTAGCTATTATTCAGTTAAATAAATATCTAACTGACCTTAGATTTTAACCAAAAAAGATTAAATAATGCCCCATCCAAAATTAAGAAAAAAAGAAAACGGATATAGAAAAATAACTGGAAGAGTTGCTAACTTTATAGAATTTCCAGTCCTTTTCCAGTGCAAGGCTTTGTAATAGGCAATGGGCTTTGTTCGCTGGTTTGCATTTAAGATTAATTCACACTGAGAGCTTTAAGTCACTTCAAATACCACGTAGCAGCAAATTTCAAGATTTGTATTGAGTCCTCTGTAAAAACAAAGGATTCTATCCACAGAGGAATTAAAACACCATGGCATTATCAATTGTGGACACAATTAAAATAGTCATTACAACAAAGCAGCATAATATTCTTCTAAAAGCAAAAAGGTGAGGCCTGCATTTGCACAGCTTTTAAAAATCAAACAAAATCAGTACTGTTCTGCCTGCCAGATCATTATTTTTAAGTATGCAGCTAGCACCCCTTGTATTTCCAATTTAACATGAATCCCGCAAGTGTTTCGTTCTAGAATGAGCTCATGGAGTTACTGCATATTAACGTAGAATTTTAAGTACTCAAATAAATTTGCATAAACAAATATTTGTACATGGCATATAACTAGTTCAGAATCGTATGTAACACACACTGAAAATCTTTCCATTTTCCTACTTGTAATGTAACGTGGAAACCCATTTTGTTTCTAAACAAAGCACAGATTTGTCAGCCAAGGGTACATGAAAGAAGCTTGACATTTTAAACAATGCCTTTTTAAAAATTATCAGACTGTAGTGACTGAACAGTTTTTACGAAGTTGGAACACCTTTCCTCATGCTAAGGAAACTACAAAGGCTGAATGGCTTTTTTTCACTCTTGCCAAAATAACACCTATTGCCCAACATAAAATGCTTCACCTCCACAATAAGCAAAACAAAGAAACAAAAAACCTACAGAGTAGCAAAAAACAGGAGAGCCAGAATCTATGAACCTCCCCTAACTGACGTATTACTGCTGAACTTCTGTAAGGCCAGAAAAAAAAACTTCATCAGACAAGCAATTTAAAAGACAAAGTAGTGATTATTCCATGTCTCATTACATAGCTTCCAAAGTGCTCATTACATAGCTGCAAGTCAATGTATCTATAAACTGGAGGATTTCCACCTAAATAAAGGAGACAGAAAGATATTCCAACTAAAAGAATTCACTGACAATCAGATGGATGTGGATACGAACTACTTTTATGCAAAGAAACTTAAAATTTATTTTTTTTCTGCATTCGGCATATCTTAAATGAGATGTTAAAAATCTTACAGGGCATAGGATAGACCAGCTTTTAAAAATTAGAAAACGTGGAGAAGAAATTAGTAAACTGGGCAGGGGGGAAGTTGTTGCACTTTTTCGAAGTTCAAAGATTAGTGGCAAACCAAGTAACTGTGGCCAGTAATTAACTCAGCATCCTCAGCAGTGAGAACCTGGTAAGGAAGGCCCTTTGTTGAAATCTGCACCTTGGGAACTATTTCATATGCAAGCCAAACGAGATTTATTCAAATAAAATCAATGATGACTTATCTGCATTTGTCTGCCCAGCTGCAATTCATTCAACACCCCACCACCCTCCCTCAGCCATTATTCCTCTCCTACCTTCAAAACTCCCAGCAAACAGATAAATCCACGTAACGGCTGGGACAAAAAGGACGGTCAGAGAGGCAGCCAGGAATTTCCGTCGCCCTCTGCAGATTCCCAGCATTCTCTCAGGAGTGCAGATTCCCAACCCAATGTTGTTCCTATGTCGGAAGCAAATAGTCCACAGCCTCCCACATATTACTCCCTGAAAAGGAAAGGAAAAAATATTTCAACAGCTTATCTCTCTACAGCAAGTTACAGACTATGCCAGTGTTCCTAAAGAGTTAAAAGAACAGGGCGAAAAAAAAGGCTCCTGCAATTTCAAGGTGGTATGCATTTCAAAATTACCCGCAACTACTTAATAATGAAATGAGTTTTAGAAGTCAGGTTAAGACAGTAAGTCAATAAACCACATCATATCACCTAAATACACACTAAGCTTCATCTCACCACCACATCATATCACCTAAATACACACTAAGCTCCATCTCACCAAGAGATGTCAGCTTTATTTGTGGTTTTGCCCTCATTTTACTCTACAAGAACTCTGAGATCTTTGATGCCCATGTGTGCTGGGGTCCCATGGCAAATAAGAGAAAGCCACCCACATTCCTTCACCTGCTCCCAAAGAGCAGAAGTCACACCACCGAATCAGTGATCTGTCATGAACTCAAGAGAGTGAACCAAAAAAGGAAAGGTAGTTTGGGAGTAGAGGGATGTCACTGAAATTACCCACTTTGCACAACAAAAAGCAATGCTGATGAACTGCTATGTAAAAGGGGAGAAGAGAAAGTGCAAAATGGGCAAGGAAACATCCTTATTCACACAGGGGTATCAGGAGCTTTAGACTGTATGCCATGAGAGAAGTGGATTCTGCTGAGTAACAGTTTCTACCAGGAAAAAAATAATTCTGATCTTAATTTAAAATAATTGTTCTGCATTTCAGAGAGGCCAAGAAAAAAATATATGATGATTTTTATTCACAGGAAAATTAATATTCCCACACCAGTGCAGGCATGCAGGGCATAAAAATAATGTTTCATATTGATAGCAGGTTTTTTTGCAAGGGAAGGAAAGGCTAGTAGTAGACAAGTTAGAAAAGGAAAGAGAAGTATTAAGACCATGCAAATCTAGTTCAGGTTTTGTGTGAAATGGCATAAGTTTTTCAATTCTATGAATATAAGTGGTCTACAAGAATGATAGGGAAAAAACACAGACTCTGGCAGTACAAAGTGTTTAATAACAGTGTCCTTTGACTTATGCTTAAACTAGCACTAGAGCTGAGACAAGCAATGAAAGCATTTCTACAGTGACATGTTAACAATGGCTGCTGTGTGTCTTGGAAGTGTCTCAGCTCCACAACTCCACATATATTGCAGTAAAAATCAATTCTGAAATTAAATTACAGCAAAAATGAGAATGTAGACAAGAGAAATAGGTTCAGACAAAAATCTCTGGTGCTGGAGGTACCTGGCTGCAGTAACCGGGCAAACTTACAGCTGTTCCCTCAACATTCAATAGAGCCCACTTTACTACACTACAGTTTAAGAGCCATGATAGTACTGTGACCTTGGAACTGATAAAATGGACTATAATTTGTCCAGAGCCAGCACAAAAAGCATTCCATTGTGTCAGCTTTTCAAGGCAATGAATGCCTCACCACAGAGATTTTGTACAAAATACGTAGGCAGACTTAATATTATCAACTGTGGTATTAGAGTCACTCTGTGTTAGACAGAGACACACATTTGGTAGATAAATTGTGGAGAACTCTTATCTTTATTCACTGTACTTGGATAATGATTACATTTCATTTCTTTTCCTTATAGCACATAGCTTGTACAACTTCTCTGAAGAGAGTCCTTTACGTGCCTACTTGCAAAACACCGATAATTTCCCTGGCTTCTGTGTTTATAAGCATGCATATTATAAAGCGCACAGAATCACTTGTTTTAAGTAGGAATTCTTTTTTTTCCTGAAATGCACTGCCATGCACCACTGACATCAGTGTGTGCATGGAAAAATAAAGCTCTGAAAATACAAACTCCCAAGCACAGTCACTGGCAAACAGCCACATCTTGCACTGCAACATGCAGTGCCTGGATACTGCTCCTATCAATGACACCTGTAAAAATTACAGGTAACAAAGTAAGAGTCAACACCACGCTTCTGAAATCATGCTGTTACAAGTATGCTGTTACAAGTTTCCAGGGCAATGACATACAGACTCTGAAGCCTACAGTTATAGTGCTGGTAGCAGATTAATTCATCCTTGGGTGACATATTTAAGAAATAATTTGATTTTTCATATATATTCTTTTAAATATTCATGCAAATTATGTTTCTGAACAGGTTGATATGGAGGATGGAATCCAGCTTTTCTGCCCTACGAATGTAAAGTACTCTAACAAATCAAAAAGGTAAAAGGAACAACACTGAACTCCCAGTTCAGCTGCGAAGGAAAGATAGGAATGTGGCAAATTCAGTTTTCTACAAATTGTCATCATTCAGACAAAACAGCCAAATCACTTTGCACATTCATGCGTATCCTTTATCTAACTAGAAAAACATTTGGGAAAATCCTAAACAGACAAGTCAGCTTGTGATGAATCACCCTAGGAAATGTTGAGGTATTTCTTTTAATAGTGCTTTAAAAGAGCCATAAACTACTTTAAATTATGCTTCTACTATCTCTCCACCTCCCCAAAGTTGTGAATAGCTTCCCTTGGGTCTTAAATATTCATTTTTAGTGTATAAAATCACGGCACCTGCTGAGTACTTTTACCCAAAGTAGACGATGCATCATGTGCAACCCTTACACAAGCAATTATATAAAACATCCATGAATGGTAATGAAGATCCTTGGCTTACAGGAAGAGCTTTGGACTCAATCATGTATTCACTATTGGCTTTACTCAGAAACAATGTTACCTAATATACCACTGTCAAATAAATTGAAAGAAGACATTGTAGTTCTTTTGACTTGTTTTTCCTTTCAACAGGTGCCAGACTGACATCCACCGTGGAAGGGAAGTGATTGACAACACTGGCTGGACCAAGGACTGAGCACAAAACACAGCAGCACATTTCTGCCATATGAGCTTGCAACTGCCTTTCAGAATTCTCCCACAGTTCTGTTTCATGGTACAAGCTAAAACTGAAGCTACTTCAGGTGTGACACTGCTAGGTACATTCATCTTTTCAGTAAAATGGTTCACTTCATTTCCACAAAGCCATGCAGTGCTCCTCCTGATAGTCAGCACAGCTGTTGAGACTGAAAACTAAACACCTGTACTCAGAAATACACAGCATGAAATATATCGGAAACAAAACAAAGTATGAAGGAGTAACTGGCCAATTTAACCACAGCATCCAGGTGTGATACTTCAATCAAAAAATAGCCAGTGGTTCCTCCCTACCTGTTGCCCAATGTTAGTATTTTCAGATACATCTAACTGAGCCACAATGAGCATCTGCAACCTTATCCCCCTTTACTGGGTTTATCCCAAAGCAAGAGACACCGAAGTTAGACCTACAGTGAAAGGCAACATTTTGTGTTTGCAGTTTCAAACACGGTCTCAGCTTCACCCCTCCAGACACAATCAGATTTTATGCCCGTGCCACAGATACAGAAGAGTGTATGCATTGCAGGATATTGTTCTACCTTGCTCTTCAACTGTGCTCTAAGAGCATCATATAATTGTATTTTAGACATCTGATTCAGTAAGTAATACCCACAAAAGCTAGTTGTACGTACATCATGTATGTGATGTCTTGCTGTCAGTATCTCAGATGCTCTACGCTTCTACAACACACTAGTTCAGGATTTATAAAACCTGCTGCACAGGTACAGCTCCACAGACTGTACTGTGACCTCAGGCAGCTCACCCCTGACTGCTGCTAACAGTGCTCCAAAAGGCTACCAGCTTAGACAACGCCTGTGTGCGGGGTCACAGCGGGAATTAAAATAATTTGGGTTTCTCGTTACAAAGACTTACTCATGACTTACTCGTGACCTTCTCAACTGACCAGAATGACTTTTCTTACCTTCACATATAGTCAAATACTTCCGTTAGCTACACTAACTTACCAGAGCAGTTTCTTAGTTTTAAATTGTGGATTATCTCCTCAGCTAAGCATGAAGCAGCTCTCAACCTGTATGAGCAGCACATATATTAAAGTATGTAACACAAACCTAATCGCATTTGTATTCAGTTTATATATATATATATATATATATATATATATATATATATATATTTAATTACGGCACAAGAACTCGACTATGTCAGATATTCAGCAGGAGTGCAGTGAAACAATGGAAGTAATTATGAAAACAAAAATCAAACACAATTAACTAGATTTAACTGCTCTACTATAAAAAGCTTTTCTAACTGCTTCAAGCATTTTCTTACATTTGTTACAGTTAATCTTTTCCCAGTAATCTTCCATTTGTTTTCAGAGCCACTGGAAATAAATATATACAGTTAAAGCTGTTTATACAGCAATCCTGTGCCTTGGCTTTGTTGTGTTTCTTAAATTAATGTTATCTAATTCTTTCTGCTCTTCCATACTTGCAGTCACAGAGTCAATGAACAATTTCTACTGTAAAGCTTTTCCCTTGGCTCTGTGTCAATGTAGCATTCATCCCTTACAAGAGATTTTTCAGATTTTTGCCAGACTCAAAATATAAATAACATAAAGTAAAAAAGCAGTATCTTACGCAGTATTTTTCTGTTTATTTATTTATTTTTTTAAATGTTGCTAGTGAGGGTTTATAATGAGTTTACTCCTTGACAATCAGATTTTATCTTGCAGCTTTGCAGTCTTCCCATTATGGAAGCTGGTTGTCATGTGACATTGTAATATTAAAGAAAAGTTTGGTACCATAAAGGCAGGGTGTAGAGTAAACCCAAGATTAGGAAACACAATATGAAAGAATTAAATGGTAAATCTTTATTTAAATAAATATTTCTCTGTTAATTTTCATGGTTTAAACCCAGTAAGTACAACACAGCCACTCGCTCCCCCGACATCCTTCCAGTGGGATGGGGAGGAGAATCAGAAAAGGGGAAAACTCATGGGTTGAAACAAAAACAGCCTAATAATTCAAACGAGGTAAAATATTATCATCATCACCATTATTATTACAACAACAACAGTAACTGCAATGAAAAGGAGACAGAGAGAGGAATAAAGCCCAAGAAAAAGCAAGTGATGCACAATACAGTTGCTCACTACCTGCTGACCAACGCCCAGCCCATTCCTGAGCAGCAGTCAGCCCCTTCCAGATAACTCTCCCAGTTTACATACTAGGCATGTTGTGATATGGTATGGAATATCTGGTCTTTGGGTCAGCTGTCCTGGCCATGCTCCCTCCTGGCTTCTTGTGCAGCTCCTCATTGGCAGAGCATGGGAAACTGAAAAATCCTTCTGTTTAGGTAAGCAAGACTTAGCAACAACAAAAATATCAGCGTGTTATCAACCTTATTCTCATCCTAAATCCAAAACACAGCACTGTTCCAGCTACTAAGAAGAAATTTAACTCCATCTCAGTCAAAACCAGGATAGTTAATATATTCCACTTCTCAAGTTTTTTTGAGCAGAAACAGCATTTTGAAGGAAAATGCCATCTCTTCTCTCATCAACCTCTTCTTCTTCCACCCAGAACATACTACAGAAACAAATCTAAGGCTCCTTTTGTTCCCACACTTTGAATTTCCTTGGCATTGGAAAACCTCACCCCAAAATCAGACTTCTAATCCTATAGAATCATGACTTTAAAGAAGGATTAGGAATACACTCAATCTCAGCACCCACCTCAGAAGTTCTGTGAAGCCACTTTAAGGTAAGATTGCAGTAGAGTTTCCAAATGCTACCAAATGTACTCTTTCTCAACCAGTTACAAGAAAGCAGTCCTATCTATAAGAGAGAAAATAGCCAGTAAGTTGACAGCACAAATGAGGTCTGCCTTGGAAGCGTGCTAACTGCTCCAAGGGCACACAGGATTGACATCTTTTATATCTTCACTCAGTACGTGCTGTGGCTTAAGGAAAATTCTATTAGTGCCCTGTTAATCAAAGTTTTCTAGAAGGTTCCAGCTGTAAGCAACACCACCAAAGGAATGGAATCTCTTCTGACAGTACTCACAGATGGAGAGAAGCAAATAAATAATATGCTTTCACATTTTTCCTTTATTGTTTCCATGTACTCCTTCATGTATGTACATATACATATTTATATATACACCGCTAATGGCATTTTTTTCCCTTTCAAGCCTAGACTTTCATTCGAAAAAATGAAAGCCTGCAACTTCAAAAATTATTATTAAGGAACAAGACAATCTAAGACCAACAGGACAAGAATATTTTCCTAAGCCTCCAGTAAATGTCACTGTTTATATAAGGGGGAAAAAATGCCATCAGTTGAGAGAAGAGAGAAGCAACAAAACACAATTATGACAGAAAGATCAATCTTGCCTGTAACATTTCATTTGCAACCAAAGAATTATACTTACTTTCAAAGCAGCTACTGACCTGTTTTCTCAGGGAGTTCTCCAAACCCTATTTTTACTTTACTTTCTCAGCTGTATGGGCATACAGCATCAGTACTTCCTGACTCCCCAACCTAAGGACTCAGCACAATTCAAAGAAAGCGAAACATAGCCTGGCTTGGTTTGCGTATGGCAGAATTCTAACAAGACACTAGGTATGCAAACTAAGAGTACCTTAGAATTTGAGATCCCAGTGTCATTGAATTATGAACATACTGGAGACCATGACCAGCCACCAGTATCACGTACTCGTGATACAGAACCTTTCAACAGAAAAGCAGTTCTCCTTCAGAGCCACAGTCTACGGTCAGGCCACAGCACTATGACATACAAGAATTTCAGACTTATAAAAGGGACAAACCTCCACACCTTTCCAAATCCAAGCATCTCCACCTAAAGTAGTGGCAGAAGGCAAAAGAAAAAAAAAGCAACATGCTATCTGTTCTAACCTCGAAGAAAAAACATCAGTTTATTGGTGCATTACTGCTCTCCTCCTCTCTACACCACAGCATCTTTCTACTTCATAATCAAATACAGACCATGGGTTTGTCCATTCACCAATTCCCTTGTGTGCATGCAACCACATGGAAAAGAAGACGGTCTTTAAAACAGGAGTAGGGCACTATGTTCATCATACATAACCCTTCTCCATAATTTTTATGCTAATACTTTGCTTCTCAGCTGACGTTCTTGGATGCTTGTTCAAAAGCAGTGTTTACCTTCATTAGAATCTGCTACATACAAAGCCTGCTCTAACAAGGAAATTGATTAAAGATTCATTACAAAGTTTTGTTCAGGAGAAAACAATTATTTCTTGAAATGTTCCTCCCACATCTCTCAATGAAGCAAAGTCCTATTATAAAAAGTAAAAAAAAAGCACAACAAAAACCCCCCCAACTTTTATTTTACTGCATAGATCTCAAACTACAAGTTAGTTTCACATGGGGATTTATAACATGTTTACATGTTTATAACATGTTTACAGCAGCTACTTACTTGTCACGTGGAAATAAAAGCTGGCATGGTACTTAGAAATTGATCTTTAGTAAATATTTGTACTAAATTAAGAAAATTAAAATTTCAAAAATAAAGAAAGAAATGGGCCCAGATGGCTCTCTCCTCAATTCTGACAGTAAGAAGGAAGGAGATGAGGAGTGCGTGGACCCCGTGGGTCAAAATTCAGTTGTGCAGCTGGTGACAGGAGACACCTGGCTGCAGCAATCAGGTAATGGATGGATACAGGATTTTTAGGAAGAACTAGACAAGAAGACCAGGAGGAGGAATTGCTCTGTATGTGAGAACAGCAGAAATACATGAAGCTCTCATTAGGATCATTCCCCTCTCCTCAGCAGTGGTGAGAAACATCTGAATGCTGTGTCTGCGCTCCCCAGTGACACAGCCAGAGAGGCTGCAGAGCCTCCATCCCTGGGGACATTCAAAACCCAACCGGCCTTGAGCAACCTCCTTTAGTTGACCTTGCTTTGAGCAAGGTGTTGAACTAGGCAATCTCCAGAGGTGCCTTCCAAATGCAACTCCAAGATTCATGAGTCTACATTTTTGTACCCAGTCATAAAACAAATAGTGGCCATTTAATGTAAAACCTCAGAATCCCAACTAACAGCTATTCTGCTATGCATGAACGAAAGTGCACATAAACAATTATACTGAAACACAGAGAATCCCAGGTTAAACTTGTAGCTAGCATAAATCAATATAGCTTCAGTAAGATCAAGTCAACCTGCATCAATTCACAAAAAATATGGACTAAGTCTCTCAAACTTGATGAAAAGTTGCATTTTTTATATAAGCACCAAAGTTCTGACCTCATTACTATATATTGCCTAAATATTACCAAACCCACAAATATTTTTATCAGATTTATATAAAAATAAAAAAAATGTTGACATGAAAATTCCAAGAATTGCTGGTAATTTCCTATTTGAATAATCAAGAATCAGCAAACAGGAAAAAAAGTGTAGTGTTTGTAAATATGTGACCATAATCAAAAGCAGAAGACAAATCTTTCGCTACAATCAGTGCTACTTTACCTATACTTTACCAATACATTGCACACTATACATTCTCAATAGTTTTTTGATGCTACTACAGAACATCAAATAGCACCAAGAATTGTGAGCAACCCTTTTTTTGTAAGTTTCCTGCTGAAATCCCTGTGTTTCAAGGTCCAGTATCTACTACTTCTTAAATATTGTACCATTCAAGTGGGCTATAAGGACTATCCTTTTCCGTAGGCTTTCTGAAGGCTGAGTGCATTCTCTGCAAATTAATGGGAAAGGTGCTTACACCCCCCACTCCATTTTACCTGACAGAGAAGCAAAGCTCTTGCAGAATAATTTGGTGTCAGACACTTTTTTAAGTAGGAAAGGCAGCTGTGGATTTAGATTATTTCACATAGGACATGTTCTTGAACATTGGAACACTGGAAGAAGGCTTGATAAACTGGAATTTATAAACACAGGTTTCTCATGGCTTCTTATTTAGTACTACACAGATTAATGTGGGTATTAGACAAGAATGGCACACAAGTTTTAATTACAAAAGGACTATGAAAGGTGTTATCAAAGCTAAACAAAGCTGTAGAAACCAGCCTCAAGAGGAGATGCTGGCAAAAACACTTTCTAAAGAATCCAAATTTTCCATGTGTGGAGTTAGCATTTCAATAGAATCATAGAATAGTTCAGGTTGGAAGGGACCTCTAGAGGTCATTGAGTCCAATCCTCTGTACAAAGCAGGTTGAATAATGCTCTTTCAAACCAACATACCATTTGGGATAGCTCTTTACTGTTCATTTAAAAACTACTGTCTGAAGGAGGGTGGTTTGCCTGGAGAAAAAGGGCAGTGGGCCCTGTGTTCCTATGTTCTCTCCATTTCTTCAAATTTCAATAATTTTCACTAAACATTTCATTGTATCTCTGCATGAAAACCTCAATGTTTGTAATTTCTACTGATCTCATTATCATCACCATTTTCAGAAGTTCCAGTAATTCTGCCATTTAGATGAAGGTGCAAAAACAATAAATACAAAATATTTAGTAAATCTCTTATAAAGAAAATTAATACACTGGCAAGAATCACCTTCTTCAAATGCACATATTTAACAATGCCACTTTAAATTTGATTATAATTCATAATTTTCAAGGCAAAGGAGAGGTTGCCAGACCTTTTCTAACAAAAGGAAAAGAGGATAATGATAATGCTGAGGGTCATGAAAGGATGTAGAGGAACGTACAGTCACGGCCATGTTATATAACACAAAAGCATGTTTTGTAGTGGCTGGTGGAGATGAAGGGAGAGAAGGAGAGAGGATGAACACCTCTCATTCTCTCTCCTAACTCCTTCTATATCCTAGTATCTTTTAAGACAATTTGACTCTTTCTTTGTCTGGCAATCATCAATAAGAGCAGAAGTCAAGCTACCCTCTAATACTTCAATAGTGAGTCTCATGAGAGCAGGACAAAGACTGGCTAAGAGTCTAAGAGAAGAATTTAATTGAAAGAGATCCTTAATCTCAAATCCAAGATTGTTGTCGACTGGATGAAAGTATTTCACCCAAGTGAAACAATCAAGGAGGAATGACTGAAAGTTTTATTATGAATATTCACACCTGCAAAGGAAATTGTGAAAGACACTTGAGCTTTCTATACTGAAGTTTGATTTCTGGAACATTCTGCATATTAGATCTTTATAGTTTAAAACCAGTAAATCCTTCGATATGTCTTTATACAAAAAACTTACACACATATAAATATAACTTCAACTGCTACCAAAACCAAAACTACACATTTTAAAATAGTTTTTTAAAGTTAGTCTAAGCAATGGAGCTGCAGTTAAAATAACCCCATGTGTACCAATATTTTAGTAACTTTGCTCCCCTGCTTGTTCCAGATCCATGATTTGCTAAGGTTCTCCATATAGCTCTTAGCTCCCGGGCTTCCTTTCAGGGCGAGACAGGTAGGTTCTTCTGACACAGAATCAGGGGAGTTTTTGAACAAGATTTACTACAGGGGCTCTTCCCTACAGACAGCGTGGATGAGATTGCTCCCTGTGCACTGTAACACTCCCCCAGTACTGCCTCAGCAGCTTTGCTACCTTCAGGCACTGCCATCATGCGATTCCTCAAGAAATACAACATGTACAAAGAAAGAAAAATAGCAATCTCTCGGGATCTAAGCAGAGGATGTTAAGCAACATGGGTGCAGCCAGCCTGTTCCACGGGGGCCAAGCCCTTCCCACCTTTTGGCCTGCAGATCAGGACACGTCCTCTGGAGGCGATGCCTCTGGCAGTGTTACTGTCATGGCTATAATGTCTGTTTTGTTACCTACAGATGGTCCATTATCTTTTATCATAACCCTACGGGACACAGGGACACAATATTTTGAATCTATGGGCCATGTAAACTGCAGATTAAACAGCAGATAAAATGATCATAAACTAAACGAGGTCAATTCAGTTCTAACTGTACAGAGACTGGGATCATGAGACTGACCCCAAGGCCAATGTTTCACCAGCAAGATGAGATATACCTCAATATGTATTGCAGCAGAGAGCAGTAACCCCTACAGATCACTGCACTTTAGCACAGCAGCTTTCTCACTTGTTCATGGGAACCTGTCAGTGAGACAGCATGAAAATATGATGATTGTGAAAACAATTCTAGCACACTTCTAAAAATATAACTTTTTGGAACTTTCTTTGTTGCTAGGCGATACAAAAATATAGGACATAACAATGCAGTTATTTGAAGGGCAAGAAAAGTAGTCCAGAGTATTATTATTAATAATATTATTATTATTAGCTATAGTGATTCGCACAGACAGGTCGATTTTGACAACAAATTATGTAATATTGTTTTTCCAATATTCACCCACAGCTATGAGAACACAGTCTGGTAGGACAAGTTTTGTTTATTGCCAAGCTTATATTAATTACTTTTGCAATTGATAAAAAAGATTTTTTAAAAAAGACTGAAAAGGGCTGGAATGTCTTTGTTTTTTTGGGCTGCTGTGGATTAGATCTATGGATATACAGAATACAAGCAGGGATTATATATTATTGCAGAGCTGAAAGAAAAGGTAAATCCTTTATTACTAATGTAACCATGAAAATGCACTGAGAACATTTGAAAATTTAGAGAATACGCACAAATCAAATGGTCTGAATCTTTATAAGATGTCATCATTTGCAGAACACGGTACTAATGTTAACTTTGGGATACACAAGTAAGTAGAAAACGAGAGTATTTTTTCTACCACTAATTCCTGGGAAAACATGTGTTGCATATATTTTACAGGCAACTTAGAATCTGGTCTTGAAAGTTCCGAAGTTAAGCTTTCAATTACTTCTCCTTATTAGTCACGAAAGTTTCAAAATTGTAAGACCCGTTTTGTTTGCCTTGTTTTATGGACATGTCAAGGTATACCTTGTCGTGACTACATTTTTTTATACCATGCTACTAAAAGACACTTAAAATGTATTCAGTTATTAGAATGTGCTCTGCTACATAAAGTGAAACCAGCTCAAATGCATGTTTTGAGTGGGTTAAGAATGACAAGGCTGGAGATTTCGACAGTAAGGCTGTTGAAATACCTCTTCTATAACACGCTAAAAATGCCCTGTACAGTCTCCAGGCATTTGCTGATACTTAGACATAATTTTGTAGTTACAGGACAAATTATGATCTAAGTGCTTGATTCTTTGGCCACAGGTTTTTAAATTATTTATCTAACATAAAAAATAACCTGTAAAAGCAGAAAAAGAAAGTGAAAAGGCTTGTGGCAGTAATATGCATTACCTCCAAAATGCATTCCCAATGACTTTGTGTTTCAATGGCATCAAGCAAAATCATCTACATTTGATTCAATTTCCCTAAAAGGAAATATTCTTTTAAAAGGAAAATACATTTACTCCTGAAAGGTTTCAACTTGATTACATGCCAATATGGATGTTAATTGCTCATATTTTGTAAAGTTTATGTACTGCTTTAGCATTGCTTAAGAATATAGAATAATGTTCCATATTTGAAAACTTGTGAGATATATTAGTTTCTAGCTCACAAACAGCAATTGGAAGAATACTTTACTTTTTTAAACAGACTTTGGCAGATTAAAGAAACCAGTTAATATTTATTGATATGGCTGACCTTAAAATTATGTCATCTCTACAGCCCAAGACTTTTACAAACTGATTTTGAAACAGAGACACAGTGAAATATACTGAAAGCAACAATGAGCACCATTTTAAATAAGAAATTGAAGCTGTAGGTAATTGGATAGCAGGGTTAAAGACTGCTAAAAAGTAGAGTGAAAAATACGCTAAAGGAAATGGTGTTCCTGTAAAATGTCCCTTAAACTATGGTAATATATCTTCTTTCTGCCTAAGTGGCCATTTCAACAACAAGCATTAGCAGCCTGACAACCTTGGGTGTCTCAGAACTGAAGAGAGTTCCCACCACCAGAGGAGGGGAAGAAGGGACTGCTCTTCTCATTTCCTTAAACAGCACCTTCAGATTAGAAAGCTTCAAAAGCTTGTCTCTCAAATTATATTTGCAACTATAAAAACCTGTAACTTCTCCTTTTTTACTAAGTATGAATGCTGAAGTTTTATTAGAACTTCAAGAACTGAACTTGACATAAAATGTCACCTCCTCATGGCTTCTGAGAAAATCACAGGGGTTAGTACTACTGTTGTAGGCATTACTGGAAATGCACAGATCTGTTGGAAGAGAGTGCCAACCATTACTGGATACTGATCACAATTCAGGCTCTTATCATGCAGCTTTTGAGTCTGATCCAGATCTGAATCCTGAGTCTTATTCAGACAGAATGTGTCTACTGTATTTCACTGACTTCCAAACACACATACTTGTGATGACAAAATGTTGATAAACTTTAATAAACAGATGCCTGGAATAGTTTGTAACCAATCAAGGTAGAGATCCTTGAATATTTTAACTGTAATATTTTAACTGAGAAGACCTTACCAATTTTGCACATACAAATAAGAATCCATGTTAAGACCTTTACAGATGGATATTATAAACCAGTTCTATGAAGTAAAGCAAAATTTTAAAGGTTGACTCATGTCTTCTTTGCGTCTAAAAACACTTTGGAAGAAGCAATGTTGAACGTGCAATACACCTTGAGGTATTTTTTTGTCATCTTCAAAGCTATATTCTATGATATGATCAAACACTGTAGGTGTCATTCTTCTAATACTTAAAGTGACGCTAGCAAATAATTACATGAAAGAATTCAGGGGGAAAACTGGCTTTTGAACAGAAATGATTGCAGGGGTTTATCAGCTGAAAAACTGTGAAACACTACAACAGTTCTTTGGGAGAAAGAACTCTGGGAGAAATCTTTACTATTTTTGATACTAAAATACTTCAGCAGTATAAAGAGGTTTTTTAGTTATTCCCATCCCTCCTTTGAAGGTTTCAAATTATTTAGCATTTCCAACATTCCTGTAACATAACCTTATATAAAGGTACCTGGATCTTTAAATTAAATGTCATAATATTTAAATATCTTTGGGATTCCTCAGGTCTTTAAAGTAAAAAATACAAGAGTTTAAGGAAAATTCCCAGCAAGTCAATAGTAAAGCTAAGAAAAGCAGCCAAAAAGCCCAACTGCAGTGAAAATCTCATCTAAGCAATACCTCAATCCTCATTAATATTTTACCACAGTAGCTCAATAATATTGTCTAAGTGCCACTAACAAAGATTAATGAATCAGATCTACACATTTTGTGTATTTTCTTTAGGATTTTTTTTCATAATAACATGCTGGATTTTCTGTTTAGGTTTTATTGCCATCTGTGAGGTTAAGAGATTTTGGATAAGAACATCTAAAATTGTTTTGCTACGTGAGTAATACGAATGACTTGGAGGTATAAAAATTCTAAAGTTTATGGGGGAAAAAGTTCCATCAGCATGCTAATAGCAGTAATATTATCAATTGAAACCCTACAGCTACCGTGACATATGTCTCACAAATTCAATTTCTATTCCTTTTGGTGAATCAATGTGGAAAAACGCAGGGAAGCAGGCAGTTTCAGCTACAACTGAGAAAGAATTCAATGAGTGAGTTTACATCAGCATTTTAATTCAAAGGAGGAATACCTTCATTCCTTTTGACACAATCTCCCCAAGGGTTCCTTCTTATTCTAGACTGAGCTACATGACTGAGGAGTCTGAGAGAGGACAAACTGGATACCCTCAGGATGAAACAAAACCAGAAGATACATTCCAGAGTGTATGCTAAAGGATGCTCAGCTGCTGGGACAAGACTGCAACTTGACTACTGTAAAAACCTTGAATGAATGCAGCCTGTGTATCTGGTCCTCTGCACTGCCTATTTCACTCTACAGATCCACTCCTGCTGGGCCTCAGTATTTGTTAACATGGACAAAGCTGTACCACATCAAGCTGCAGAAAACACTGAAGCCACACGAAATATGAGGTGAAATGAAAAAGAACAGTTTCATATAGCTGTATTAATGAGGAACAAGTCACAGGCTGTGGAGCTGTCAGAAAAACCAAAGGCTGTGATCAAATGCATGGTTTTTCTTCATCTAAAAATTAGGCTATAAAAGAATTCCCTTTTTTTATCATTCCAGTCATAACCTGTCTTGTGCTGAAGCATAACAGCTCAGCTAATTAGGTACTTGATAAAGGTAGCTTATTTGGGGCATTTTCCTGCGTTTGCATTTACAGCAGGCAAAGAAGGTAAAGATAAATTACTTATTTAGCATCAACACTTTTTCCCTTCAAATCTCAAATTCTAGAGCAGTTAATTCCTCAAAGGTAGCAATGACTTAGAAGCATTCCAACTTCCAGTACACTTCAGAGAAACTTTTTACCTATGGCATACAGAAATTACACACCTTGATGCTGCCGTCCTAAACGCTTCCAAGCAAATAACCAACTCCCAGCTAGGAAGGTGACACGGAGAAATGGCACACCCTGATGCTGCCGTGCTTTTTCAAGCAAAGAAGCGCGTTGCAAGCGGGAGCTCCAGCGCTGCGCTGGGAAGGCGGCGGCGCACCGCCGGTGGGTGCCGTGCCGCGGCCGGACAGCAGGTGGCGCAGCGCCCGGCACCACAGCAACGCCGAGGGACGGCGAACGGCGATGAATCCCCGGCGACGGCAGGCGATAAAAGGTAATGGCACGCATTTGCCAGCTGCAGAAACAACGTACAGTAGCCAGGCAGTGGAAAAAATGTCCCGCTGAATCCTAGGAGCGAGTGGCTGGCTTACCCGCGTTGTGCAAACAACAGTAATGCTGTGCAAACAGAAGCTTAGTTACAGTCAAAATGGCAAAATTTCTACATTTTTCCTCTTCCCAGTGCAGAAACTCCTCCTTGTGCCACTACGCCTATGGGCCTTAGCATAGGAGGATCCTATCTAGTAAGTGGTGTGCAAACAGAGCGAGTTCTTGTCCCTACAGACCTTCGGTCTTAAAAGTATCCAGAAAGAAAATACTCCATTCTTCCATAGCACAGGAAAACAAGGCAGACTGACGTCCCTTGTCTATAATCAGACTAAGCCTGAAACGTGGCCTTAAAAATGGATTCCGAAGACCAAGTTCACCACCTCAACTGCAAATTATTCCTCTTTAAATGAATTATTACCACAGAACTCGTCATGCCACGATCAGATATTCCTTCCCAGTTCAGCACCTAAGAGAAACTACTGGCTCAGGCTCTCTCACTCACCAACAAATTCTTTAGCAACACAGCTGGACATTACACACAGTCTAAAATAAACAATCAAGAAAACACCTTAATTCTCCTTTGGGGTTTTTTGAGTCTTATTTTTTTTAAGAGATGATTATTTGGGGATGAATCTTTTAGGCAGGTCTCAATGTCACACTTAAACAGTTGCTAGTTTTTTCCCCTCTCAAACATTTTAAAACATAGGAAGGTCTAAGGCTTTTTTCAGAAATCTATTTTGCAGTCCTATAACTTGGCATATGCCCAGTATTTAGTGCTGAATTACAGCTCTGGGAAATAAATGAAACATCATTTCCAAAAGAAATGGCAATTTTCACAGCGGTTTAGAGATGTATTGAGAGATAAATTCCATTTGTAACAAACTGGTCAGAATCCATCTCGCACAGGAAACTCCAACACGATCCTTAAAAAAGAAGAAAAAAAAAAAAGAAAACACTTGCAAAACAGCTCTGCATGATGGTAGTCAAAAAGCAAAGGAAGTATGTTCTTCCTGCGCTGGGGGACAGACGAGGCTCAGGTCCACCAGCCAGACACCATCTAGCTTAAGAATCATGAAGATCTGACGTTTTCCTGTCCACCCCTACTCAGTGGTACGTAAGAACCCAATGCAGACCTAGATTTTGCCTGTCTACTCATATCCTTTCCACTGACAATGCACATTCTTACAGTGTTTAAAAATTGATATTACAATAATCATCTTGTTCTTTCGTTCCAAGCTTACGTGGGTTAATTTAGGACTGGCCACCTTGTGCATATGAACAGGAACACAAGCAGGTGTCTCATGTTTATGTGCATGAAGAATTTAGAGAACTGACCCAAAACAATTTGTGTTTACATTTCTGCTTTACAGACATGGAAGTGGATGCTCATTTTTACGAGTTATGAGGCTCATTTTAACAATCTAGGCTTTATGAAAATACACTCATAAATTATCTTACTTGGTTAACAGTGTCATGGTTTTAGGGCACAGCAACAGAGCTGTGACATTGCGGATTCGTGGTCACAGAGGGGAAAAAGCAGCCTCATAGGGGAGCTATATACAGTTATAAACACTTGAGCTAACATCACTTTTCCTGAGACAGCATTTGACTTGGTCTGTGGAAAATCACAAAAAGGGAGATTACAGCCTGAACAGGTGTTTTGCAAATAAAACACTAGAAAAAGGTTAGTACTATCTTTCAATACCCAAATAGGATGATGGCAAATGCAAAAAGGACACTAATGAAGTTGATAGGAATGAGCTTACATTCCTACTTACAAAGCTACAGCCAAGTCAAAAAAATCATTTCTGTAATGCCCACACACTGTTAACAATCATTGCTTCCCTTGACACCTGCAAATCAGAGACACATCCTTCCACACATGCTTAGTTCATACTTTTCCCACACTCACACTTAAGTCTGACACAACAATTATCAGTTTAAACCTCCATAATTCTCACATTTACAGCATGAAAATCTTATCTGAACCTATGGGAGCATCATTATCCTCCAAATTCTTCACAGATAGAAAGCAGTGGCTGAGAGATACCCTTCTGCTTTTCAGGAAGGCAGAAGAAAAATCAAAATGCAAAATAAAGAAATAGAAGATGGAAATCTAAATGCTGATCATGGAAGACAGACTATTAGTTATTTATTGAAGACGGTCTTCTCATTATCCTTTATTGAATCCCTACAAGACAGCACCTTATAAAAGGCCTATTAATTTTTTTGTCATGCTTTAGCTTTGCAGAAACAGAAGATAGTTTAGGAAAAAAATGAACTATTTTTACAAAGGCTTTTTTTTGGGATCTAGAGGCCAATCGTGTAGGAAGTCCAAAATTAAATACTTACATTTAAAAATACGCTTTGCCATTGTGGGATGTCTACCTTTTAATAAATCCACTTTTGTAAAGACTGAACAAGACACGACTGGACAGAGTACTAGATAACCACATCTAGGCTCCCTTTTCCACAAAAGTTTGGACCAAATGACCTTTTAAGCCCTTTCTAACCTGAGCTCTTCTCTGATTTTATGAAAAAAAAATGCTCATTTTGTATTAAAGGTCGCAAGTTCTAGATTTAGAGACTTTCACAGAAGTTACACGCACTCAAAACAAGGTCTTACAAAGTCTCAAATTCCGAAGTAAAATTAATACAGATAGAATTAGCAACTAGCTTAAAATACGTAGGTTTTAAGAAGTTATGACCTACATTATAATGCAAAAATAGGCCCCAGAAGGGAAAGGTCGAGTCACCCCTTCTCTCAGTAAAAAGAAGACAGGGTTTGTAGAAGCATTAAAAAATCTTTTACCATTTTATTTTGATTTTAGTGGGTTTTTTACACATCACTTTGAATAATTTCCATATTGTTTGGCAAATACCAATATTTTGGAAAGGAAATGAAAGACCTTTTCCCTATCTGAGCTCAAATAAAAACAAAGTTGCTTCATCACTCACTAGCTGTGATCTTAGCCCTGGAAAAGCAAGAGCTCATCATAATATACAAGATTCTGTAAACCGAAGAGGCACATAATCTATCACTCACATATATTAGCAAGAAACAAAAATCCTCCATAAAAGATTAGCTGTTATTGCAGAATAGGTATTCTGACTCATGTTTCTAGCACTGATAATGCCTCTTAGGAAAATAAATAAACATCCTCCAACCTCTTCACAGAAGTAATTTTTCCTATATAATACATTATCTATTCTGGTTATTATGTATGTAATATATGCACACTCTTCCTCTCTTTCAGATCATTTATTTACAATATAAGCTAATGAAGTCAGTATCTCTATTTTTTTCTTAGTTCGGGATGCTTTCATAAGGAGCGTAAAAGTCTCATTTTTCAGGCAAAGATTTCAATTAATAAAGGACCAGAAAAAGCTCAGAAAGCCACTTGTATCCTGGGCTGCATTAAAAGCAGCGTGGGAAGTGCCCAGCACACGAAGGACATCGACCTGGAACGAGTCCAGAGGAGGGCTGTGAAGATGACTGGAGGGATGGAGCACCTCTCCTACATGGAAAAGCTGAGAGAATTTGTTCAGCCTGGAGAAGGCTTCGAGGTGACCTAATTGCAGCTTTTTGGTACCTGAAGGGAGCCTACAAGAAAGATGGAGAGGGATTTTTTTTAAAAGGACATGTAGTGACAGGACACGGGGGAATGGCTTCAAACTGGGATCAGGTTTAGATGAAATATTAGGAAGAAATTCTTTTCTGTGAGGGTTGTGAGGCACTGGCACAGGTCACCCAGAAAAGTTGTGGGTGTTCCAACCCTGGAAGTGTTCGAGGCCAGGCTGGATGGGGCTTTGAGCAACCTGGTCTAGTCAAAGATGTCCCTGCTCATGGCTGTGAGAGAATAAAACAGAGGCTATACATATAGCTTTTACAGTGTATCTCTTCAAGAGCTAGAGAGATCAAAGGGATTACAGAACTCGCTTGTACTTTATCAAAGGATGTTTTCTCATCCCATCAATCAATTAAATGTGGAGAGGACTATGAAAAGTAGTTTGAATGAATCATAAATGGAAATTTATGTGTTGTGAAAGGACCAAAAGAAAGTCAAAAAATCAGTAAGAGATATCACATATTGATGGACACCCCCAAATACACCAGTTATCAACTGCACTTCTGTATGCAGTTTCTCAAGAGGTCTGGTTTTAAAAAATAAAGGACAAAATTAAATCATTAAGAGAAGGTGACAGGAAGATAAAGAACAGGATTAGAACTATAAACCACCCAGACAAGGACAGTATGAAATCAGCAGCATTGCCTATTGACTTACAGTGATGGTACAGAATGAAAGGGCTAAGATTGCAATCACTGTCAACTCCTAAAGAGTACAAAACGTACAGTCAAAAAAACCCCATGTGATCACCAATCAAGAAAAAAACGCAGCAGATATGATGAGGACTTAATAGCCAGCATCTTCTATCCTTCCTGTCCCTATAAGTAATCCCAGCCCCATCACCTGATCACACATCTTGGTGCTTCTGAGTATGTGATAAGAAAGTGAAATCAGTGAAAGAATAAGTATGAGAAGGAAAAATGTGTTTTGTTAAAGTAAAATCACCTTTCCCTTCTACAGGCCTTCCCCATTATATTTTGTTACACTAGCTGCTAAACCGATGATCACTTGTGCTCCCAGGCCAGGGCACTGAAAAAAGTCATACCATGCCTTGTTCACAGCAGTGAACTTAGTACTTGCTGCAGAAGCCAACATGCTTGGGGATGCTGAATCATAGGATCCCATTCACAAATGCATGCTTACTGCATAGTCTCATGTGAAAACATATGCCACACAATCAAATAACTATCCCTAAGCATCTTACATGCTGGGATTTTAATAATTAGGGAAATCTGTTCATAAACAGGAAAACGAGCTATGTGTCACTCAAGTATAAACACCCTTGTCATGAAAGCCTTTTCTTGCTGTCTTTTATAAAATGAATGGCTGGGAAAGGATACAGCAACTAAATGCTGTACAGCCAATAAAAGCCAGTAACAGCTACTGTTATTACTTGTACTAATGCAGTAATTAATTCCCTTTTCTCACATGTGGCAGCTTCCACTAGTGGAGCTCCATCCATGAATACCAAAACCAGGCAGAGTCCTTCCTCCAGTGGCAACAGGCCAAGATTTGTGATGCATGCAGATCCAAGTCCTACCCCTGCTGTCACTGTGAAATTCCATACGGTCATGGTAAAAACAGTGACAACCATGAAGCAGCTACACATTTGTTACAGTTCAGACACAGGTTAACAGTGATCCAAGAAACATTTTTGCTCACCCTTCCAGTTCCACAGATGGAACCATGCTTACAAACATGGCATCACATATGCACTCAATTATATAATTTAACTTCTTCCTGCTGTAAGCACCGACAGGGAATGAATAGATTCCCCACGGCATTTGATGGAGCAGTAAAGACTTTTAAGCAAACAATAACATGGGCCACAAAGAGCTTGAAAGCTGAAAGGCAAAACAAAGGGAGTCAATTTCCTACAAAGCTCTAGTATGCAAAATTGTGGAAGCATTGGTAACTAAAGCATGTTACTACAGAAGTAGCCTTATATGCTGTAAACACTTGATGCATGGTTAGTGCTTTAACAACATGCACATTAGGTATTATGTTTGAAGTTTTAACTCAATAAATTACAGCTCCACTACTCTGCCTCTTTAAACAAGGTTTTTTCCTTTGAAAAGTATTACAACATAGGATAAGGCAACATTTCATTAACATGCAAGAGTTGAAAATAATGAGCCCACACAGTCATAGTTCGCAACACAGATAGACATTTTTACTTTATTTAAACAAAACAAAAAAGTTGGATGGGGAAAAGAAGAGTCTTAAGAGAAAAGAAGCAGACTATGTTTGCTCTAATGGGAGGTAAAGAAAGAACAAAGAAACTTCTGACCTCAGGCACAGCCAAAAATAAAAGGAGTAATGTGGCTTCTTTCCTCACACAATTGCTGACTCTGTATTCGCTTATTCCCATTACATACCATTCAGATATGCAAAAGAGCTGGTAATTTCTTCAGGGGAAGATTTTTGCCATGTTATTTATTAGCTAGGAAATAATTCCTGACACATGCTGAATTTTTGACAGACTTGCTCGGTTTTGACTCAGCCTTTTGATAATTACACAGCAGCAGTGCCTATGAATACAAGTAATTTCTCTTTGCTTCTAATGCTATGATTATTCCAGAGTTCTCCTGATAGCACTTACTGACTCATTTCAAATACTATTCATTTTTTAAAACTTCTACCTATTCATTTTACTTGGGGGTTTAAGCCTGTTTGTTTTGTCTTTGTTTTGTCTCAAATAATGGTTAGATTTTTAACATCCACAAAAATGGCTGCATAGTGATGAATGGTATTGCACAAGACTCTCTGTAAGCAAGAATTGTATGTATTTCTTCAAGTGTTATACCTCAACTGGCATACCTCTGTTGAACCTTCAATATTCTCTGCTACTTCAATCCGTAATAGAGACAGACAGTTCCTAAGGTGGCAAAGCTTTTTGAATCACTGCTTGTGAGAATCTAATTCAAGACATCCTAGCAGGAGGTCCCACATTCATAAAGTCTAATTCAATATTCCATTAAAATCAGTCCCCTTTTAGTTAAACACACGTGCCTGACAGGCTAAAAACAAGTGCAAGAAAATCAGAGCTTTCTGCAGAGGAAAACTTTTGCATCGTTTCTGACAAAAGAAAACTGGCACCTGAAACATGCTATGCCACCAAGCCTCAACTGTGGTCATGAAATGTTGAGCCTAAGCCCTATCCATGGTAACTCTGAGTCTGTACATACTGTACCTTCTTGGCCTTCTGCGTACTTTCTTTTGAATCAAAATGTAATTTATTGGAAAGCTTCATGCATACAAGTATTAAAGCACAAAAGCAGAGAGCAAGTTTCTCTACAAAGCATCACTGAGAAATCAGCATGAAAACTCAAAGGAACATTAGGTACTCTAGCAAGCAGTTAGGTAATTGAAAGGTTAGAAAGTGACTGAAAAAGCTGCAGCCATCTGGTCATTTGCTTGAGAACAACTTTATCCACAACCCTTTTTTTTTTTTCCCCCCTCCTTTTTTGACATAATCAAACATTGTTAGAGTCTCCTAGCTACTGTGGTGCAAGGAAATGAAAAGTGAGAAAGCAATAAAGGAAAATGGAGAAGGAACTGAAGAAGAGCAGGATACTGAAAGAGGCTTCAGTAGATGCTCTAGCCCTTTGTCAGGACATCCACTTCAGTACAGGCACTGAGGGGTAAGGACACCCTAGGCATGACACACAAGCACTGCAGCCAGATAGAGCACTGACAGAGTGACTGTTCCAACAGTCTCCCAGCAAATGAGAGATTGTTATCAAAGGCAGCTCAGCTCTCTGGGAACGGAGAAGCACTGAGACATCAGAGCCATAAAGATGCCATTCTAGCTGCCTTCATGGCGACAGCCATAGCTGCACTGCACACTGGAAGAGTACACTGCAACAGACCAGCATATTTGTTATGCTTGAACACTGAGTTAAAGGATTAACTATTCCTCCTATCATTGGTGAAACCTTTGCAACAGTGGCACACAGAAGACTTCATTAATGCTACAGAAATTATAGAACAGTATCTCCCACTGTTCAGCCATCAACACGTAACTTCTGCATTTCTTATTCAAACTTCAGCTCTTTCTAGTCTAAGCAAAGGAAGAAATATCATACTCTTCCACAGTGCTCATAGTGATGTTCAGCATTTGTAGGATGCTGACACAAGATGGTAACAATCTCAAAGGCCAAACAAAAGTGTGTTATGGTGGTGGCAGGAGTCTTAACATTAAATTGTAGAAATTCACATCTAATAGCATCGATTGCATTTCTACATTATGGGATTAACTTGCAAGATCTGTATTTTTAGAAAGCTGGCTGCATCATGGACATTAAAGCAGTCCCAGCCAGTATCACAGAATTCCAGACAGTTATTTTTAATTCGTTCCAAGTGCCTTTTTAAGTGGTGGGAAGAGAAGCATGTATTACAGGTGGTTGTTTACATTTGCAGTACCGTGTCTCCCATTTTGCCAAGTGCAGTGGGACCACCAGGAAGCTTTCTGCATTGAGCAGAAGACACCCACCACCCCTCTTCTCTGTGTGCTGAGATGGTGCATTCGGCTGCTGGCAGGTTCTGGGAGAAATTGTCTGCTGCTTTGTGTGGGATGGCAGATGGTACAACTACCGTGGAGATACCAAAACACTGATGCCACTACCTTGGCTACTGAAGTCAGATCACTGTGATTTAAAAAAAAAGGCTGGTAACTGCATACAAATCTTTCTAGGTCTAGTTTCTGGCTCATTTCCTTCTCAGCTCAGTAACTGCTGGAAGGCCCTAATTCCAACAGCTGTTAAGATGTTGGGGTTTTTTTTCTTTTCTTTTCAACAAAGCTTTCAAATGGTGTAATTCCTCCCATGAACATTCTGACTACAATATGCCTTTATATTCTGGGAAGCATCTTCCACTAACAAAAACTGAGTGACTGCAGCTACAGCAGCGTGTGTCAGAACATGTCCATCGTTAGTGCATGTTTCCTGTGCTTTATTTCTTTGCTCTTGGAAGTAGCAATAATAAAAGTTGTAGCCATAACTCTCCCTGACAGCACTGTATTTAAGGCTGCACCCTTTCAAAATGTGTCTTGGAGAGATGATGTATTAAACAAAGTACTTCAGGCATGGATGGAGCTGTCTGTCCTTCTTTGTCAAGGGAATAGAACAACATTTGGAACAAACCACTCAAAAACCTTGTTTCTGTATTCCATGATGAGACAGGAAGTATGAACAATGAAGTGCACTACATGGGCAATGTTGTTACATCACTGGTGGGATGAATGGGGATGATATTACAACATGCAAGAAAACAGGCAGCATAACAGCAGAGACATTTGTATTTAGGCACTTTGCCCTGGAGAAATACCACACCGTTTTACTAAAGGGTGCATCTCCCATGTGAGGTCCATAGCCTTGCATTTTCAAATTGATACAGTTTGTCCGCTGTGGCCATTTCTACATTTCAGGGGAGGAAAAGCAACTACCTCACAGATGCTGTCAACACAGTTCACAGTATTGGCCTTGAACCTGCAAATAAAACTCTGCATGTGTTTTCTGCATCTCCTAGTTAAATAAAAGGCTCAGTATTACCTATTGTCAGTGCAGCCCTTTTCACTGTCTCTGAAAGGAAAGCAGAACTTCCCAAGGATCAGCAGAGCAAGCCTGCAAATACACTAGATCTGGCTTTATACCTCTCCACTTACCAACAATGCAACTACAGGCTGAGACCAGTCCTTGAGAAAATGCTTTTTGACCACTGAGGCAATCCCACTCCTGTAGTAGAGCTGAGTTAAAGAGGGAGCGGGGGAAAATGAGGAGAGAGGAGGGACAGTGTGGGAGCAGCTTGGGGGAAAAGACACTGCTAAACACGAATCCTGTTGTGGTTTACCCCCAAACCACTCTGACGCTATACATGTTTTTTTACAACCATGTTGTAGTAGAGTTTAAAATTTACATTTTTTTTTCCTTATGGTTTCAAACCTCGACTTTAGCCTTGCTAAGAAGGCTGTCAATTCTAGAACAGCAGTTAGAAGGAGGTACACCCAACCCACTATCTCTAAGCGTTAGGTAGAAAGATAATGAGCTGGGTCCTTCCTTCAGAATCTTGGAATTGCAGCAGGTACCAGAATTTTATTTTCTTCATTTTCTACACTGTCTTATCAGTTCTGATACTAAGAAATAACATCTTTTAGAATAAAATTACAATTCAATCCCAGTTTCGATCCACTGAAACTAACAGACAAACTGCTGATGGCTTGACTAGATTATCAGCATATATATAATCCACCTAGAGTTCATGAAATATATTTGTTTCAGACTTCAAGAAGGTAGAAAGAAGCCCATGCACTCTCCAAGACAAAACTGATTTACTGAATAGAAATCACGTATCGTAACTATTGATATGTGGGCACAAGATTGGCCAAGGGTCTGTTCATATGAATAAATGCTGCAGTCATCTCCATATCTGAAAACCAGATCAAACACGATGAAAGGTACTGAAAATTATTTTTTGAAACTATTTACATGGAATTCAGTCTAGAAAGACTGAAAACCATACTTTGCTTGGCACGGGTTTTTGTAAGGTCTCAAACCCATGCTGTTAGTAAGGCACAGCTGCCAGAGGTGGGAAAATGGAAGCCCTCTCAGACAAGATAATTTTTCAGGTTTTCTTTTCATGAGCTCTTTTTTCCAGCCAGGAAACACGGATTCATATTGATAAAATCCTTTGCATAACAAGAAATTAATTCAGGACTGTGATTTACCTGATTAAAATTATTTCTACAAACTTCTAAAAATAGAAGTGTATAATGTATACATCGAAATTTATTAACCTTAATTTACTATTAAAAGATGTATTTTTGTTTGTCATAGAACAATTCCTTCCCACATCCAAATGCCATGACACTACTGGGATTGCGGAAGGAGCAACCTCCTTCAAAAGGGTAACATCTAGGACAGGAGAGGAAACAATACCAACTTTCCTAATTCAAATGATATTCCACTGCTAACAGAAGAAGAGGTGTAAAGCAGCCACCTTCAGCTCACTCCTCTGCCTGCCACTTCTGCACCTTGTCCTAATTACAGAGAGCTTTAATTTTCACATTTTACACCGCAGTCATATTTGGGGCATGTAAATACCAAGCCAGAATTGAAATTCAGTGGCTTTGGCTTAAGCAGGAGGTACCCAGTGCTGCAGGATAGGGCAACATTCCCTGGAAGTCCCCAGGGCTTCTCCTGTAGCAGCTAATGAACAGCTGAAAGAGCAGCAGCTGCCCAAGAGTTATTTTGGGGGTTAACAGAGATTGTTTACCATATGTGGAGACCAGATAAAGACCATCCCACTGCCCTTTCAGTCACCTGGTTTCAAACCTGTCAGTATTACCACATTTCCTACAAATCGCGCATTATAGCACTTATCAGTTGCTATCACAGTAGTTTGAATACTGGTAACTCAAAAAGCCCTGATAAAGTAAGGTTCAGCCAGACTGATGAATATACATAAAGCACCAGCACTCCTTTGAGATGCTGTTGTACTTGAAAGATAATATATTGTAAGGTTTAGAAGACAGTGTGTGTAGTTACTCTCTTCCCAGTCCAGGCCTCTGCCCTGGTGACCCAAATATTAAGGCCTAAGAGGAGAATGAAAGGGCTGCATACTTAACTCAATCCTAACTTCAGCAGTATAATAATTCCCACCATAGAAGCTAGGAGGATGCAATCCATACTCCTATTACCTTTCTTCTTTAAAAAAAAAAAAAAAAAGGAAACCAAGTAGGCTATTTGCATTTATCTGATCATTACTGAATTATGTACACATGTCTACAAAGCCTGAAGTTGCTGGGAAATCCAATACTATTTACATCTAATCAAAGTAAACAATCAATGCCTACTTAAAATCTCATATTTTGCTGCAGCAGTACCCAACATTTTGAAAAACAATCAAAAAAACTAAAGAAAAAATCATACTTTCATATCATGTTTTGCAAGGAAATTGATATACATTATCTGGTGAGAGAATAGCTCTGTTGAAAATTTCTGAAGGAAAGTAATTTCACATCCATTTGATTTCCTCTTTATGCTTGTAGTCTATCAACAGGTAAGAATTTTAACTGTTTTAAGAGCACAAAAGAATGAGTGTCAGCATCAAGTAGGAGAAGAATCCCTTGTATGTATAGTTACACATATATAATTTTTGTATTAATCACCTCTCACATTACAATGTGAGCACGAGCTTGCCTCTGGCGTTAGAGTATATATGGTGTGCATTTTTAAATGAGTGTCATGACTAAAAAGTCTGGTTGTGTAAACAGGTCTCTGTGCAGTCCAAAGGGTTTACAAGCTCAACACACATTCCAGTCAACAGGGACAATAAAAGATGAACTAGAACAAATTCAGCCAATTTTAGCTATTGATAAACATGGAAAAGAATTCAAAGGAATTCTCAGGAAAGAAAATAATTGTGGTGGAGTAAGGTTCAATAAACAGACAAAAAATGCTTCCAGAACACAGAACAGAAAACAGAACTAGAATAACACTGTTACAGAAGTATTACAGTGTTGTCATTCTTAGAAAAAACATGCCATGAGCAAAATACACACTACTACCTTGTTAAAACCCAACTTCACCTGCATTTTTAATTAAGTTTCCTAAAGAAACAAAGCTTGTGCAATTACTCTTTGTTGTCCCTAATAACTTCAGTTTCTGTTGGGCATCTTGTATCAGTTTGAAATCATTCATTCATTCTTGTATCATCATTCAAAAGCAAGAACTATTAAGAAAGCACATGTCCCTACAGCAGAGGTCTTAGCAGCTTCTGAAACCGTCTTTTGGAAGGGTTCTGCTGGCCACTAGTTTTTTAATTTTTGGACCATCCCCCCTGTGATTTTAACGAGAGGATACTAGGAAAGGTTTTGTGCAGTACCTCTGTAGTTTGCACACACTGCTCAGGGTACACAGACTAAATAGCGCTGTGAAGCAGGTAGGGAAGAACATCATAAACAAAACACGGATATGGCCAACACATACTTCGTACAAATCCTTGCTTACAGTGCACAAAATCTACAGCAACTCTTCCAATTTTAGACATCGGCAGTCTTACAGAAATTCATCTGAGGCTTTGTAAACCAGCTCACTGAAGAATTGCTATCCAAAATAAGGTCCACAGTATCAGGTAAGCGGGATGTGAGAAGCTGGCAGCACTATACTGAAGAGTGAAGGTTATCCAAATAACCTTCATTGTGTTTGGCCAGTTTCCCAAACATATAAAGAGAGGGTTGGTTTGTTTTATCCTTGTGTAAAAATCTTCCATTTCCGCCCTAGTATTTCTTTAGACATTTCTTTACTTCTTTAGACATATAAAATTGAGATCCCCAGAAATGCTCAGTACAAGCCTAGCTATATTCTCAGTAAAAAGGATGACAGTTTTGCTATTGACCTAGAGGAAAACAGAACAATGAGTGGTCTTAAAAAGCACTGTCCTGAAAACAGCTTTTTGCTCTCAGTTTTATTCTAAAGGGTATCTGAATTCCAATCTCAATTTTCAAGTTGAAGTTTTCCATTAGAAGCATGCAGTAGAATCATAGTTCCATTAACTATTTTAGGCAATCCTATGGAGAAAAGCACCTTTACCATTTAACTGTACTTCTTCCAAGAATCATTCATCCAGAGCTGTCTATGAAATCAAAGCCAAGGGAAAGTATGAAAAAGCCTGTAAGACCCACAATATAATGTGTGTATATACATCCTTTATATTTATACTTATATAGTTCAACTTAATCCCTTCATGAAAATGAAGACTTCCAAATAAAAAGTAGCCTGAGTCAAAGTCTATGTCTACTCCTTTCTGCATGTATCAGCAAAGTAAACAGAAGAAAAATCCTAAGTCTAAATTTTGAACAATGGTACTATTCTAGAGCTACCTACATTCAAGACAGATAGTCTTGCCTGGTCCTTAGAAGCAAGTGAATTTCTGAAAATTAATTTCCTGCAACAGCTGTTTTATAGTTGCCCAGGACTGCAGAACATGGATTCTTTCCCCTTGCAACATACACACTGCCTAAAAAATGAAGTTTCAATTCCCCTGCTTACCCACAAACCCTCCCCTGACTGCTGCTCATTACGTTTTCAAGGCAGTGTCATCCACCAAACAGAAGGGAAACCTGAGGCAGAGATCATTTAGCATCATCAGCAAATCTACAGACAAGGCGAGATGAGAATTTAGGAGGAGGAGAAGAATTGTATCGTACAGTGTACAAAACCACACCTGCTCTCTATACAGCAAAAATATCATCAACACCAGAAACAATAGTTACACGAATTCTATAGGCAACTGTAGGAAGACTACTAGGAACTCTCCCGCTCACTCAACTGTTTCACATCCAGCTCCCATCCAGCCAACAGGATGAAAGGATTCACATTCTCTCTGTCTCATTTCCTGCTTTCCTTATTCCGGCTACAAAAAAGCACTTGGGGGAAAAAATACTCTAACTGTCTAAAACAAGTTACATGGTAATTTCAATAAATTCAAAGCACGTAGAAAAAGGAGGATTTAATTGCTGTTATAACTGGTTTCTACTAACATGGAAAGTATACGCGGTCTGCAAAAATCAAGTAACCAAAATTTAAATATTTTCATTTTCAAATAATCCAGAATTTCAAAAATAGGAACCTTTTTAACAGCATCCTATTATTTGGAAGCATAACACAAAATTTTGTTTGTGTCTCAGCACCTCCAAAGCCATCCAACCCACCTACGGAATCAGGGAATTATGCGCAGACATGATACAGAAAAACATACACACTTCTTACTCTGTATTTACACAGTTCACATTCGTATTAAATAAAACATACACAACCTGTTTAAGTCTACTGTGTTCACACTTGTGTCAATAAATGGGTTGACATTTTAAAACATACACACTATACATGCAGTATTTTTAGGAGCAGGATATACGTTTCTAAAAAAACATTAGATATTTCATGTATCATAAGTACTTTTAAAAGAACATCAACAGCTTGTCCACTTTGGAGGTAAAAAGGATAAAGCAAGCCTCCTGAGCCAAATTATCACAAAATGTGTCCTCTTTCATTTAGTTAGCTCAAGAGAAAGATGGATCAGGTGATTGAGAGCCTGTTGACCAGAATGGTAAAACAGTATCTGATTCTTAGTTTTCACCAAATACAGAGTAGATCCAGTGCAATCTGTCAACTCAGTGTTATACAGCAACAATGTAAGTAAGCAAAGATCCAGATCCTGGCTATATAATTCAGACTTAGGGAAAAAGAACAAGTCCCTTATAATTCCAGAATCTCCTCTGCTTTTTCCAATTGTCTAGGAATACCTACAAAGTCTGTCAGTCCTGTACGCCTGTTGTCTGAAGTAAGATTCAAATAAGCTGCACACCACGTCTCCAAAGAAATGCTTTTGTTGCCTCCAAGTATCTAGCACAGAGGATTGAGATAGAGAGACATAATCAGAACTTGTCTCTCCTGCACCACACAACTTTATGCATCACCTTTTTTTCCTCACAAGACTTTTCAGAGCTGTATTTTTTAAATCATTTGTGATGGAAAACACATAGAGGCTTTCACCTCTTCTATTAGGTATGATTGAGATCTGAAGTGACTGCAGATTTGTTTCCTCTGAAGGTCTTCAATTTGTTTTCTCGTGAAAAGGAATGCTTGTCTCTCTAGGTATTTCCCATTCATAACTTCTGGCTAATTTCATCTAAACTTGACTGTCAGCATTTTCAATAGATGAAATTCTTGCTAGTTTTGTGAAAATCGGCAACTAAGAGAGCATAGGAAGAAGAACAAAGTGAGCATTCCCAGTGAAGGAAGGTAATTACACCTCAATCTTTATCCAACACTTTAGCATGTAAATGGGTTTGCACTAACCACCCTGTCTGTTGTTAATTCTCCAAGTAGGTGATATGAGTGGGATCTGTGGATGTTTTGTAGAGAGGTAAATTAGGATAACAGGATACATTTCAATAGAAAATCAGTCCTCATTAGTTCAGCTGTTTATGAAGCATCCTGTTTAACATTTAAATTCCATGCTCACTGTACTATTGAGCACTGTGGTTAGCAGAACAAATAGTGTTTTGACATTAGAAGAGATTGAAAACTGAACCATCAAAAAAGAGGGAGAAATTTAGTCAGAGTTATGACAACTCTTTACTGAAATAAAACCCAGAAGAGCTGTAAGAGGTATCAGACAGGAGTCTGAAAAGTGACTAGTTGAGGGGTGTCATGAAAGTAGAGATCTGAGCTTCCTCACCATCCTGAATGAATGCCAAATTAGAGTGTCAGGAAGAAGGGATTCAAGAACTCTCTCTGTTCTGTTCATAATTCTGAGTTTAAAAGAGGTTCCTTCAATAAATAACACAACTGTCCAGATAATGCCCTACTACTACTTTTTACATCTCAAGCCAAGTAACATCCTGACTTTGCAAACGTAATTTTTCCTGCTACCAGGCCAAATGAGAGTAGAAACATCCTATTCTCCAAGAGCAGAAATACTGTCCATTCTAGGAAAACATGCAAACTTACCAGGGACTTTCCTAACATAGCAGTAACAGACTTAAAAAATATCATCTTCAACCTTTTACAGAATATCAAATATTTAAATGTGTCATAATCCAGAGAAGTATTTTCGGCAATGTGTTTTAGACCTCAAGGACGGCACCATACTTCCTTTCAGCATAGACAGCTCTTCACCGGAGCTGTGCTGTTCTCTCCACAAGGCATTCACGGAAGGCAGCATACCACTCCTCTGTCACTACTTCAATAACCAGACAAGCCAAAGCAATACCCTCCCCTCTGCTCATTTTCCACATTACAATCATCTTTTCTAAACACACTATGTAGTGTTCTAGATGTACAGCACTGCAGGGAAGCTACCGAAGTATAATGGTTTCAGTAGTTCCCAATTTTGCAAAAACACCTTTCCTGCCTGATCCTTTTTAAGATCACATTTGCTCTCCTTTAGGGTTGCATCACACACAGAGTTCATAATCACCTTGCAGCTGACAGCCATAATCCATTCTTCCCCTTCATCAGTCATTTTCAAACAACAGCATTTCCAACAAATGGGAGTGTTACACTTGCATGTTACCCATATAATGCATCTTCTTTTCCTGTCTACTATCCCAGTGCTCCACATCATCAGTAATTTCTCTTGCCACCTTTCACTCCTTATTCTAAACTTCACTTTGTTTAATCTTCACTAGTATTTTCTCATGTAACAGTGCATCACATTTTGAAACCCATATAAATAAGGACTCCTGCCCCTTTTTAAAAAAAATTAGTTGCCATGCTAGATAGCAGATTAGGGTGGTATTAGTACCTCTCTTGGTAAACTCCTGATGCATTTTATGTCACTTGCTGTTCACCTCCATGTCTGTAAGCATTCGTTTCCTCAAAATGTGTTCTAAACTAATGCACTGAGATCACACTAATAAGGGGAATGCAGTCAGGGTAACATCTCTGCTCAACTTTGAGAGAGAGACACCACAGCTACCCTTTTCCAGCCATATAAAACAACCTCTTATCTACCAATTCTACAAAAAATCCTAACCAGTAGATTTACAATTTCATGGGCTGGTTACTTCAATATTCTGAGGTAGGGATTATCAGGTCTGTTCAGTTCCAAGACATTAAATTCTTTGCAGTTTGCTTTCACCTCAGAAATGGTAATTTCCATGTCTATAGATACACCCCTTCCCAATAGCTACCTTGCCTTCCCTACACACCCTACATTATCATCTTTACTGTAAACAACAGCAGAGCATTCATTTAGGTTTCAGGCCAGATGCAGATTACACTTGAATCACCACCCCAATCATTTCTGCATGGTGTTTTCATCTTTCCTTTCTCAGCCTCTCATTACATTAAGAGTTACACAGCTGTCTACCATGTATTTTGACTTTCTTTAAAAAGAGATATACTCTTCTGCATTGGTGACAAACTTCAGCACTGAATGTGTGTTGAAGGCTATTCTATAAATAGGAAAAATCTTATTCACCACTGGGAGTCACTGAATTAATCCCAAAAAAGAGAAGAAAGTTTAAGAACTTGTGAAACTGGCACACCCTTCAACCTGAAAACTGGGCTATGGAGATCTAGCAAAAAATATGTGTAAAGAAGTAAGAGAGACGTCCATGCAGAAGCTCTGGAGCTTTTAAATATATTGTATAGTTTCACACATGAAACTGGATCTTCACGTCACTGTCTTTGAATAGATCTTGGTCATTCTTTCACGGCAGTGAATATACGAGGGAAATACTAACATGTAAAGTTGAATGATTCAGAAAGCAGCTATGCTGCTGAAAGGAACAACTAAATAGGTTAATTCTTACCTGTGATGTGTGCACAGGTTACCAGGAGGCAGGTAGTTAACTTGTACCAACCAATATCCACATTTGTACCCTAGGCTGAAACACAGTAGGTGTGAGGCACTTCAGTCCTCAGCTGAAAAAGAAGCGGCCACCCAGAGACTCTTCTGGAGTCAGGGTAAGCATGTGCACAGTCAACACAGGTAGCTGGAATACAGAATCTTGTTATTCATATTAATCTGCTTAAGTATCAGAATCCTCTAAATGTACATGAAGGTTATTGGTAGTGCACCACGACACACATGCAAGCCTGGCTTTTTTGTGCTGTGGAACCAACTCAGGCCCAGTACTTGTACACAGTCCCACAAACACCGAACAGAGGGGAATAATCATCCACCTCGCGCTGCTGGCTACACTCTTGCTAATACAACCCAGAATGTAATTGGCCTTCTTTGCTTCGAGGACAAAGAGTCGACTGATGTCCAATTTTTCATCAAGCAGGGTCCCCAGGTCTTTTTCTGCAGAACTACTTTCCACCCAGTCTGCCCCCATTCTGCAGTTACTGCATGAATTAATTCCATGCCAGGCACAGGACTTCATAGTTGCCTTCCACTCCCTTCTTGATTTGAGTTCTTTCTTACTCCCCCTCTGTATCCAGGTTGAGAGACACAGGTAAATGTAATAGGAATCTGGAATTTCCAGGAGAGAGATCAAGGTGTAACTCTCTCAGCTGTGCAATCAAGAAATTCTTAGTCACAACATGACTATATAGACTATATAGACTATACTATTAAAAAAAAAAAATGCATGCAGCATAACAAAACTTCTTTCAAACTCTTCAGCTATCAGCACGCTACCCTGTAAACTACATTTACCAATTATACTTTTCCTTTTCAGAAACTCTCAGACTTTATTGCAAAACCTTGAAGTGCTGTTCCAAAAGAAAAAAAAGAAAACCCTCTCTTCATCTCCTACCAGTCTTCTTGGCACTGTGTCTTAGTCATCCTTAATTCTTTTTTCTTTATCTACTAGATAATAACCAGTAATCTGGCCTCTTGTCAAGAAGTGGAAATAAATTCTTCCCTTAACTCAGATGGCAGTTCTAGATTGCCACTAGTGCTGAAATCTGCTCCTGCTTTTTGTTTTAAAATTAAATAGCTACATTACCTTGATTTCATAGCTAATGGGGGTGGGAGATGTCCTATTCCTGAACATGTGCTATTTACAGAACAGTCTCATGTCAGTGCTAAAACACAGAAGGAGTGAGTCATCTGTATCCTGTACATGAAAAACTAAAATGATTGCTTCAGTACTTACAAACCCCTTGACCAGCTCTCCTATTCTAGCAACACACCAAGAGCAGCACAGTTATGGCACTGATTGGGGAAGGAGTGAACATGAATTCTCATCCTACCAGGCATGCCATATGTAGAGCATTAACTTAAACTGGGGCAAAGAGGATTTACATAATAGCTTTATACACTAATCGTATAGTTGTCGGACCTCTACAGTTGGCAAATAAAAAAAAATTGTGCCCTATTTATCAGGATAATTACTCAAGGGATCTGACAACACAAGAGAAAACCTATATAAAATCAGTACAACACAACTTTTTTCCCCATTCTCTAAAAATCTTTCAGAGTCTAGAAAGTACTATTATGCAAAATTCTTGTGTCTTTCTCAGGCATCCAAATACCCTGCAGCAGACACCCCAAGAACATGTGGACTAATTTGAAGCAGTTCAAAGGAGGTAACTGGGAAGAATGGATGCATTGTCTACAGGCTTAAATTTCCTTGTTTCAGATTACTATTTTGGGGAGGAAAAGTACTGTCAGTGAGAAATATACAGCAATATACAGCTGTATATATATCAATATACAGCAGTGCTAATATATATCACAAATTTAGTAACCCAGGTCGAAAACAGTACAAAATTTCCAGTAAATACTCATCACAATTATGCCAAAGAACAACGCTGTAATTGGCAATACTTAAAATTTTATTTATTTATTTATCCTTACATGGACTTGCAAGTTACACAAAATCAGGAAACTGCAGTATTGGCTGAAGAAAAAAGCCTGCAGTATGCAAATCTCACCCAGCTTTGCCAAGCCATCTCTCTCTTGATCTGCAGTAACTCTTCGTTTTAGTTACAGATCTCCCTTGAAAAGGGGTCCTAGATTATGGCAGACAGATTAGAGTTGAGAAAAGATGTCCAACAGAATAAGAACAACTAACTCGTTCACTTGGAGCTGCATACTGTGGTATTGATCCCTTCTCCAAGACACTTACAGCATCAAAGGCAAAAGCTAAAATTTAACAGGATCCTATTACTACAATCAACTTACATGACACTTGATAAACCACTGAAAGAGATGATCTCTGTCCAAGCATACTTAAAATATGCAATAAAAAACAGGGAACATGAATTAGGTACTCAGTACAGAACAGGCAGTGAAATTGATAGACTTTAGTTTAATACACATGCCATTATTCTTTTCTTCCATGCACACAACAATGGGGTTGCAGAGGATGTGTGTTTTAAGGAGGAATTCAGTCAAGAAAGACAGGTTACTGTTTGCAAATACACACAAAGTAAGAACAGCTTTCTGATGCAGAGAGAAACTCTAAGCACAAGAGTCAACATGAGAAAAGATGATAATAAGCAAGAAGAACCTACAATAAGGCTGCAACGCAGGGAGGGAGGGAATAATGTGGACTAACGGAACAGGCAAAGACTTCCAGCATCCCGGCACACTGCTGTCAAACGTCCTGATGACTGCTGGGGAGCTCTGGGCATGGCCGAAAAATTAGTTCAATAGTCAAGGTACTTCGGCACACAACAGTTGTTCTTTGTACCTCAGTGGGACTAACCAAGGACATAGAGTTAAGCATAGAATAAATGATATATAAATGAGGTGGAAACCAATCAGAAGACATTGCAAGTAATTCTTCAGCTGAGTCAACACAACTGCTACTGGTGTTTAGCCAAAGACAAAGCAGGACTCTGTCAAAAGTCTTGCACAAACTGTCTCCACTGTAAAGCCAGATGATTATTCTTTATTCAGGTAAAGACCCTCCTACCCCTATCTATACCACTATTTCTTTCAGATTAGAGTACAAGTCACACTTTAGAGAACTGAAACTTAAATCTGCATGACTCCATTTCTGTAGCTAAACTTCCAGATCACAACTATGAGGCTCTTACATCCTAGCTGTGAGCTGTTCCAGGGGGGAAATTGTGACTGAAACACACAAGACATGGATAATGAGTGGCATGCCACCGTTTAATCCCCATCACTTTTTATTCAGTATTGTTCTGGTAACAGGTCTTGCTCCAAGGAGCTGCCTACGTATAAAGAGTCATTTGACTTTCAAGGCCACAAGAGTCACTGTCCATCTTCTCTGAGGAAAAGTTGGGAGGATGAATGAAATCTGATACAGGCCAGACTGGCCCATGAGCTGCCTTTTGGATCAAGCTGCTGTAAATCACATAGAACAGACTCACAACCAAGATGGAAATTTCAGCACTGACCATGTTTAACATATTTCTCCTGCCTGCTGTTGTTGGAAAACAAACCTCTAGACAACCACACCTCTGCTTATTCTAAAGAGCACTTCAACCACATGAGACACATTGCACATACAGGATGTTCACCTTAAGGGAACTTATTTCTCATCCTTTGAGATTTTCTTTCCTGTTTTCTCAGATCTCATGGTCCAGCACTTGCTGGAAAGCTGACTTTTCTTCTAAAAATTCTTAGTGTACAACCCACAGAGCAGAAATTTCTTGAGTTAGCCTGTGCAACCATGCTCTTAAAGAAGGTTAAATTGGGGTCTTAAACCCAATACCTTAACAATCGAGCTGGAGGAGGCTACTGACTTGATTTGGGTGGCCTGTACTTCTGTTTCTTGGAATAAAGAAAAAAAAAGCAAAAACATTTAACCCCAAATTGATCCTTATCAAGTATTCTGTATTTATTTTTTTATTTAGAAATTAATTCCATTTGCCATGCAAACTATCCAGGTCATGAAGTGTTACTTTGTAGAAGGCACAGAAGTGAAGTCAGTCAAACTACAGCAACAGAAACTAAAGCCTACAAATCAGCAAACCCTTTTTTTCACCTTTTCTCATTATACCTCTTCTTTCCAAATTTGGTTATATACACAGACTTCAACCAGGACCAACTTCATGCCAGTGTCTGTCATCTCTTTGTTACCCACATAGAAAAGATGAGAATATATTGTTCTTTGTACTCTGCTTTTTCACTGTGGGAAAAAACCTGGTACTTTTATTAAGAATCACATAGCATCACAGAATATTAGAAGAGCCTGGGTTGAAATGGACCCTGAAGGGTCACCTAATTCAAATTTCCATGAGAAAGGAAGCCTAGATGAGGCTATCTAGTACCTTGAGCAGTCGCAACACATAACTAAAACAGTCACATAACTGAAACATTTGAAGAATCCAACAAGAAGCAGTGAAGAACAAAACACGTTTTCCTGAAAATATATGAGTAAATTACCCTCGTTAACTTATGCTTTACCAATAATGCTATAATGGATGCAATAGTACTTACAAACCAGATTATTAGAGACTTTATAAAGTAGTACAGCATAAACTTAAATATCACAACGTATTACTAGATAAATCGACAGTAACAAGAAATCCCTGTGCCCAGTTTTTTGCTTAAAAATCAATCCCCATTATAAAAGAATTTGGATAATGTGCTAAATGTGGAGAATGTGCTATATTGACTATCCTCATTTGAAACACAAACAGCAGATCTAAAAAACAGCAACAGCAGTAATTGGCCAGACGGTTTGAAACAAATTAAGAGCATACTAGAAAATCCCCCTGAAAGGAAAATAGGACTCCTAGATCCAGAATCTGGCAGGGAAACTCAAGCCACAAGAGAAAGTCAAATTGCTAAATGCAATATGACAGAATTGGTGATAAATAAATAAGCTCTTTTTTGCAAATTACCAAATGCAAAGCAAAGTACTGTGGGCATGTCCTGCAGTGGTTTACATCGCACTTCACTGACTATGTTGATTAACATTTTATGAGCACAGGCAAGTCCTTTGCTTGTCCACAAATTTTTTTCCAGAATAATTCTGCTTCTCACTCCAAGACAGTGCTGAGGTCCTAGCTGCTGTTGCGCATTATAGTCTCTTTTAATAACTCCGTACTATTTAATTTTGCAGGTATCGAAACAGCAGGACTTTCTAGAGATTGCTGCTTCTCCCAAGGTAAAATAAAAACAATACCTGCATTAGGAGAAATGACAAATTTCCCCAGGAATCCTGGACGGAAATTTGTGCCAAGCTGTGTTACAGCCAAATATCAAGTAAAGTAATGAAGACCTTATATAGATCAGCCAATTAGCTTCCGACCTTGCTACCCAGAATCATGCAGTTTCCCAGAATCAATTTCTATCCTGAAATACAACTTTCTGCATGGAAAGTCATCCAGGCCCAAGAGAAAGTTTAGATTTTGCCCATTTGTCCAGTTTTTTCAGAAAGCCTTTGGTGAACAAATATTCATTTTGCTATTCATCTCTCTTACTCTCAACACTGTGTCTCTCTTGTGTTTGTGAACAATGAACAAGCTGAAGTATTCGCTTCCTTTTTTTCCTGCCCCATCAAAAAAAAAAAAAAGCTACCATGGGAGACTGCCACCTGACTAACCAAGGGCCCTTCTGAGCACACACATTATTCTCGTGCTGGTAACACAGAAAGAAGTAATACACATTCCTCAGGAGGAGATGGGAACGGTGCTGTTTAACTTTTTCAAAGGCAAGGATACTGGAAACATCCATGAAGCTGCCCTGCTACCATACGCTTCTGGGCATAATTAGTTAACCAGAAACTTTCCCTTGAGAATGACAGGCAAGAAGAGAATGCAATCACTGCATAAAATAGGAATGAATAGGTCATACTGACAAAGTAAGGAAATAACCAACATCCCGGCCTTCCAGGCAGTTTTGTTCTGCAAGGTAACAGGTAACGTGTAAGAAATAGATCTGCAAGGACCAACACATAATGAGGCACCTGTTTTCTATCACAACTATAAAATCCTAACTACGAAAGTTCCTTTGGGCTGGAATACAAGAACAGGTTCAGGTAATTACATAAACCCCCTAGGTTGTATCTCCACAACATTTTTGCAGTTTTTGAAGTTCTGAGTCAGTTCCTTCTAGGGTCACAAATCATCCAAGGTTAAAATATGAAAAATGAAACACATTTCTGATAAATGGTAATTAGTGCTTGGACACTCCATGAGCTGTACTACTTGTCACAACTCTAGATGCTCCAAATTTTTCGGCTATTTCAGTCATAGTCAGGCCCCTTGCATTTCCCTCTGGCATTGCTGGTAATTCTCCCAACTTTGTACACAGCATGGCTGACAACTGGTCTATCACGTGGCCTGGCCACTTTTACTAGAAACTCTTGCTTCTGTCTGCAAGGGCACTTGGTTCTTCAAGATGGGAGTTAACTCTTGTAGCTGGGAGTTTGTCACCGTGTGTCTCAGAAAAAGTGACAAGACAGAGACAAATGGCCCTGTTTTGATTGACAAAGTTGAATCCAAAATTGCTGCCACCAATTGCCAACAAACTGCTGCCTCAGCCACCAGCTGTGGAAGCAGACATTTAGTCATGTGAGTATGAAGGCAAATAGGTCAAAACTCCTTCCCATACTTACCCACCATCTACCAGGATACTAGGACAAACTTGAAAAACAGAAGAATCCAAATTTTCAGCTATTCATGGATCAGCTTTAAAGGTTCAAACACAAGTGGTTATTTCTCTTACCACTTCTGTTCTCTTATTTTTGACACTGTTACTTTTCTCCCTAGTACCTGCAATAAAAATTGAAATTAACACAGCTAAATTTTATGTAGTTCATCATTCACATTTTACCAAAATCATCCTATCAAATACAGAACAATAAATGTCTACCTCTTCCCATGAGTGATACTGCTCTAGAATTCCCGTTTGTTAAATATGCCAGCAGAAAGAGCATAAATTTTGTGTGAATGCTACAGCAAGCTCTATTTTCTGTGAGTCAATAGTAATATTTTTCAACAACTGATATGTAGTAAAGAAAAATACACACACATTACTTCTATACACACACGCACACGATCATGCACCTGAACATCCTATAAAGAATCCAAAGAATATCTGGCTCCAGTTCATAATAATGAATTAGTACAGCTACTGACAGTATTTAGCAGCCTTTTAAAACTTCTTAAAAACTGACAAATATTTCTTGTTCTGCTTATACTTTCAAAACAGGTTCCATGACATTGCACATCACGTTTCATTCTACTAGAACTATACTGTTGGAATTCAGCCATTTTTTAGATACAAATGGTTACTTTATTTATATTCATGCAATTTCATTTCTGTGTAGTATTTTACTGTGACCAGCACCTATGACTGGGCAATCCTTTACTGGTCAAAACAAGGCCATTCACAAAACACAGGATCCCATTTCAGCATCATGTTTTATCTACCCCATTAAAACAAACCACAAACTCACAAGTCATGTTAGTGCAGAAATTTTCTTAAAACAATTTGAATATGCCAGTCTTCAATTCACCCTATTCTTTACTGATGTACTGCACAAAGAATGAGTGATGAGGAATTCACCTACCCTAGCAAAATCTAACAGTTCTACCTCTCAACTAGCTGAAGGTAGAAAAAATGAATGAGACCTGCACCAAGTGCCAAAGGAATAAAGAACAAGAGAGGTCTGCAGATCAGACATTTTTCTCAAAAATAATTTATAGATGGCAGAAAGAAGCACGGTGATTTGCTAACTTAAAAATGCCTTCTCTTTGCCCTTCTCTATCCTTCTCCCTTCCTGTTTTCATTTGCTGCCCAGTCTAGTCACTTTTTCATCATCTTCTTTCCCTCTACCTTTAAATCTCTGGGGTTTTTTTATGATCTCATGGACTGGGGCAGTCCTTCCATGACTACATCAACACTAGTGATGCCATAATGATTTTTGTCTTTTCTTTTATACCCCTGTTATACCTTTTATAGCTTCTGTATTCTTAGTGCTTTAGCCTACATTCTTGGACTTGTTTGTCAAACTAGGAGACGAAACATTTTAGAAGCTTCGTAGTTAGGGAGCAGTGTGCCCCAGACCCAAGGTCCTCTCCAGAACACATTCTGTAAACTAAGACAGAACCATCCAGGGGAAGGTTCCTTGGGGAGGGGAGCTCACTCAAGCCTTTCATTAGGGAATCTTTGATAGATATGCTAATTAGTAAGACCTTTTATGTTATACCAGATCTTTTGAGGGGTGCATTGCGGTGTGCATTGAGGTGCATTCAACCTGGACGTGGTGCACCTAAGGATCCTTAAAATAAATACCAAGGTAAAATCCCTTTTTTCCTTCTAACTGTGTTTGACTCTTGATTTTAAGTCCAGGAAAAGGCATCACTAGAAGTATTTAATAAGCAACAGAGTGTTCTCATTCCTGAGAAGTGTCAAAACTTCAGTTATTCCAGCTCAGAAACACCAAAAGTCCAGATGAGTCTTTATTTCCTTTCCCCCTCTCACCTTCAACCTCTCTTGGACTCAGAGCATGAGCCTGAATCAGAAACCTCCTTCCTGGTATCACAAAAAAGAGCTACAATAGAAACAAGGAAGTACCTACAGTTCAAAGATCACATTGTTACTTGCCCATAACCAATGTCGCACTTAGAGAAGCATTTCTATTATTCCCAAGTCTTCTAGGCGATGGTGTTTTTTAACCCTGACCCACAGTCTCCAGCAATCATATAAACACTGCACAAAACCGCTGAATGAAAATCTATACTTTTATTAAGAAGTAACTTCTAGTTTTAACTACAGCAGAGAAAAATCTTGAAAGATTAAGTAGGCAAGTAATAAAGGCCCAGTACTTATTTCTCTGGGTTTGAATCCCATAATTGCTTTTTGGAGGGAAAGCAGGTTTCTGATATGCAATTCTGGAAGTGACAGTAACACTGTAAAAAGAACATTTGACTTTTCTGCTCACCAAGATTACCATGGCCTTGCAGAAAGCATTATGTTTGCATTCTTGGGCGATGGGGAAAATTATTCTGTAGCAAACCAGATTCTTGTTCAACTCAAGGCAGAGAGAAACAGGTAAATAGAATTCCATTCCTCTAATTATGGAATTGCCCATGCAGTTTATAGTAGGATGAGAGCTTTGGTTTCAACTGATGACTCTAGGAATCTGAAAAGAATTCTTAGTTATATATGAACCAGGAAGAACACAGCTTCAGTGTGGAGATCCCACCTGGAATTTTTCTGTGTTTTACACTGGCTAGCCTCCAAGCTCAAGAGAATTAAAGTCATAGAACATCCTGAGTTGGAAGAGATCCATCAGGATTATCAAATCCAACTCCTGGCTCTGCCCAGGACAGCCCCAAGAATCACACCATGTGCCTGAGAGCCCTATTCAAACGTTTCTTGAATTCTGTCAGGCTTGGTACTGTGACTACATCTCTGGGGAGCCCATTCCAGTGCCCAAACATCCTCTGGGTGAAAAACCTTTTCCGAATGTCTTCCTAAATCTCCCCTCACCTGGCTTCATGCTGTTTCCTGGGGTCCTGTCACTGGTGACCAGAGAAGAGATCACCACCCGGATTTGTCTGCAGAGTGCAACATTTCCCTCTCACATTTCTTACTCTAGATTTACACTTTCTGTAAAGAGATTGTCTAACTGTTCTCCTGGACTTTCTACAAACAAGCCAAATATTGGACTTCACATATTTCTTAAGTTACAATAGGTCTTCTATCAGTTCAAAGTGCACTTAAATTGTCAGTATCTTAAAGAAACACCCAGAAGCCCTTGAAACCAAGATAGCTACAGCTTTGATCCTGGCAACACCTTTTCAAATGCTTAACTTCATCATCAAGAGTTGTCCACTCTCTGCAGGATTGCTTGCTTTACTGAACTGAATGCACGGTTTATGTATTTGCAGAATTAGGGCCTAAGTGAAGAGGAACTGCATTCGGAATATTTTGTTATCTCAGTGTTGCAGCTCTTGCAATTACTACAAGTTGCCTGATATTTGTTTTTCTTCTTCCAAATCACAAGTGCTTTAAGAGCTTGAAGAATTGAACCATAACAGCTCAAAAACCCAGATGTAAATAAGAAGAATCTATTTAAAAATTCTATGGTTTTTTTTAGCAACCTTCTGATTTTAAAAATTACTTGAGTGTGCTGCAAGGACTGATCTCATTTCTCAGCTTGCATATGGATTCTGATAGCAGCTGGGGAACTTCCATGAAGTGCAGCATTTAATATTTTCCCCCAACCCCCACTAACCCTTTAAATAAATGCAACATTACAAAACCTTAAATAGAATTTCCCAGCACAATGGGAAGTTGAGGGTTTTTTTTTCAATTAAAAAAGGAAAAAAGACACACTGCTGGAACAGGAACAAAACCAGTATGGATTACCGTAGTATTTTTTCAAACTTGACACTTTCCAATCAAAAAAGAAAAAAAAAAAAAGAAAAGAAAACATACATATTACACTATATTTCACTTCTGTAATCAACAGATACAGACAAAATACTGAACTTGATTTTGCTTTTTCTCCTTAACTCCAACACTGTCCCCACTTTTTTATACTCCTACAGCTCTTTGGGCATGTAGAAACAACAGCTGCTCTTGACACCACATGAAATTCAAACAGCTCTTTCAGACTTCAAGAGGTGGAATCCTCCACAGAAGAAATAAAAATCCTGAGATCGCATTGTAAACTTGTCAAATTAAGTACTTGAGAATAAAATATGAAATATCACGCAGAGTTAATCCAGAATTTTTTTGTACAGCATTCTGTGAACAGCCAAGTCTAGAAAAAGTCAGCAAGAGTGTGAACTCATTCAAGACAAACTCTTCCAAGGCCTCCTACTAGTCTTGAAACTGGGAAGAGAATCCAGATTATACTTAATCAAAGGTATTCAAAATTCAGCATTATGTAGTTTCAGCTGTTTATTAAGGTTGCAATTGCTGATGCTCCAACAAAAATATTGGCAGGGGTACTACTCAAAACAGATTTTTGAAGACAACTAATGAGATATCAGGAATGAATGACCATTTTGGAGCCTAATTTTTGCCCACTCTACATTCACAATCCACAGAAGAATGGAACCATTTCAAATTCTTGAAGTTCAAATGAAGAAATACAAATGCACATCATATTTTAGGTGGGAAAACAAGAATGGGCAAATAACACTGATTTCTTCTGTAGTGCTTTTTTTCCTTATCAGTTATAGCTTTAAGATAAGGTCCCCTGAAACCCAAATAGATCGAACCAAACGGCATAAGCCTTCCCATCACTGCAGATACCGTCAGTGCTCCAGAAATAGCTTTAAACTCTGGACAAGTTTTTCCCTTCCCTTTCTCCCAACAATCTCCCCTGCACACAGTCTTACTGAATCTCCTGTATATGAAATAGATTTAGAATCTACTTTTTGAATTCCCCTGTGGCAGGAGGAAAATAAAAAAACCATTCTATGAATCTTTAACTGAGTATTGCTATGGCAACAAACATAATTCGGAACTTTTAAAGCAATTTCTAGTGGGAAGTATTTATACAGACAAGTTAGTACATGGCTTTAAAACAGTCAGAAATGTGTAATCAATCAGGAGGGATTACTGACAAAAAAAAAGACTAAATTAATTTCAAATATAACACTAAAAGGTTTAAACTGAGATTGCTAGACCTGGTACTTAGACAGGACAACAGTGAATACAGAAACGCTTCCTTGACCAGGTAAGTGAAAAAGCACAGCTTTGGGCACTGAAGTATAGAAATTCCTATGATGATCAAGCAATGAATTCAAATAAAAGAGCCGAAAAATAGCACTTCCTCTTCCGCTTTGATCTTCCATAGTGTTTAAAATTACACTTCAGTGCAATTTTCAGTGGCACAGAAACTCTTCACTAACTTTCTTAACTGACAGATTAAGATTAAAAACAATGATGGTTTTCTAGAAAAAAACAATGGACTGTGACTCAAGAAGTAAGAGTTATAGATAGAACTCTGGGTCAAGACCTACACAATTTGGTCATATTACAGTTGTTTGCATTTCCCATCTACACCATGAGATAATGCTAGCTTTCCCCTAATCCTCTGTCCAACTTCCCTTTTTGTCAGGTCATGAACTTTTCCAGGAAGAGCTGGTTTTATGACATGGTTATAGAGGGACAGTGCACAGACTTTTGGTCGGGATTTCTGACTGTTATGATCTGCAGGTTTCACAGTTAAAAGACTGGTAGTAAAATTAAGCACTGACTGTGGCCCTACTGATCCAAAAGAATCTGTGACTGCAATAATCTAAATAATATTGAGAAGTGGAACTGAAAGGAAAAGGTGACAACAAATAATCACAATTAGTTTTGATTAGTAAACTTCATCTGTGTTATAGAGAGAACAGTGACCACCTGTCCACAACCTGCTTATAATTGGAGAAGCTGAGAAATAATCTGGGCTATTACTATTTTGGGGGGCTTTTTTGTTCACCCCCTCCTTCCCCTTCTATTTTCAGGGGAGCCAAGTCTAAAATTAAGGTGACTGGCACATAGCATGGCACTGCTTAAATGGGACTTTGTTTACAGAGACTTTGCCTCAACAAAGAGGGTCAGAGAAACTCTTTATACAGTTTCCACAAGCTGACTTGAGATCACGATGGTTTCATACTATATATTGTATATATTACTATATATGTATATATTACTATATATATCACTGTTTCTGATTCAAAAATGTACTTATTTTTAGAAGACCTGAAAGCTGATGTATTCTATTATGCTTTCATCAGCAATTCTTACCTTTCAAAAGACATTTCAAATTCTTCAGTAAAGCCACATATCAACATCTACACGTGACAAAATAAACTCCACAGCAAGGCAAGTCCAATACCACTATACCAGCAGCATGAAGGGAATGCAGTCCTTAGAAGAATGCAAAGCACAGAGACTCAAAGTTCAATTAGCAGTATATAGAAGACACGACTTGTATCAATGCACCCAGTAGCACCCTCTAGTAACCCCACCTAGGATTCACACCATGAAACAGCCCAAACAACAGCAGCTGCCTCAGCAAACCTCTGTACCATAAGCACCTATCTCCTTAACTACCAAAATTATGACATTTCCACCACTAATCTAACCAAGATGACAATTAAAGCATGCACAGTGCTTCAATTACAGCAAGTCTGTAACTCATTCCGCTCCAAATCTGCAGTACTGGGAACCTGCTCAGGTGCCTTTATCTGATAACACTGCTTGTTACAGTGGTCACTGATGAAGTTTTCCCTTTCACAATTAATACAGCAAGCATTGGTTAAAATAGTGCCTTTTAAATGGCACAAATAATAGCTGTAAAGATGTGGCAACAGGAAAAATTTTCCAGACTTGAGAAATCTGCTTCTAAGATAAAATAATTCTCATATGTTACAACAGATGCTGAGAAATGATTTTTTTTAAAAGCCCGTTTACATAGGACACACGCAAATACATTTATTTTTTTACTTCCTCTGCAGCTGCAGCTAAGAAACTATTCCCAGATCTTTGCTGACATAGTTGGTGATTATCACGTGCAAATAAAAGAAACAAACATCAACACATTGTACGCCACATTAAGTTCTATTCCTGACAAAACCTTTAGGGGACAGCAACACAGTCAAATGAATGGGGAAAAGACACAATATGAACTGAAAAAAAGTGGCGAAATTTTACACTATTGAAAAGACATTACAAATGAAACCCAGGAAGGACAGTGTCAATTACATGTTTCTGCCACTGTTCATGGTTCTCTTGTCAATTCTATACAATCAACATTCATCGCCGCACAGTTCTGGCTTTCAGCATCTCATCACTGTTATTTTAGAAAACTTAGTATAAATGGACGCACATTTTACAATTTTACGCAATTCTGATTCTAAATTTCTATTTTGACCTCATTGTATGAAGAGAAATAATATTCTCTACTTTTTTATTTAAAAATAAAACCAACCGTCAGTTTAAGAACACAACTGCAAAGATGACTTGATGAAGTATAGAATGAAGCGTGAAGTTTAGAACTACTGCAGAAGAAAAAGCCCATATCGGGAATAAAAGAAGCCTAACTTAGTGAAAAAAACAAATGAATCATTTGCAAAAATAGCCTTGGCTGTTCTTACCCCCTACTTCCATATGAGAGGTCTTCAGTCCCAGAGCAATCGGGTACTGAGTGGGCTGCAAATCATACTTCTGTAAATATATCAAACATGATTTTGTTTATGCTTCAAAGATTCTCTCATATTCATGTTGCTTATTTTTAAAGCATGTGTCTGCACTTACATAAAATTCATTAAGGAGATAGATACCCAATAAGTACATTTACTTTGGAGTTATTTTTACTTTGCATCTTCCACTTAGCCCTTCACCACCCATTTTTATCCTGGTAAGCTGATGAGGAAAGGTCAGTGAGCATGGGAGCAAATTTGGTATTCAGCTGAGCACCACATTAAAGACAAAACTGACAGCTGTAAGAAGATAAAGGGTAACTCATTTTCACTTGGTTAATTTCTGTGGACAAAAGTTGGTACGGAGCACAGAACACTAACTTTCCTCAGTACAAGTCAGGCAGGCATTCAAGAATCAGTGCTAGCAGTAAACAGGTAAGAGTCAGTGAGACTGGTTTGTCTACCTGGGGACATTGAGAAAAATCAACCAATTCACGTTAACTACACATGTGGAATTCAAATAGATTAACTAGAGTACATTTAGGGACTGCGTGAACATGCTTGCTCAGAATCACAAGCTCTACTTGGTTTGAAACAATTCAACCGGGAAAAGAAAGTACCCACAGAATAGATTTAATCAAGTTAAACTAACTTCTTTAAAATTGACATGTTTAATAATACAGCTCTGTTTTCCAGAGTCTCCATATATGCAGTCCTTGACTTCACACATGAAATTTTTATAGAAGCCTTAGCTCAAGAATTGCCTATCCTTTACTGCTCACCGCTTTAGGACATGGAACTGGAACTCAGGGAATGAGAGCAAAATTCACATCATAGAATCACAGAATCATTAAAGTTGGAAAAGACTTCCAAGATCATCAAGTCCAAGCTCTGACCAGACACCACCATGCTACTAAGTGCCATGTCCAATTATTTCCTGAACACTTCCAGAGATGGTGACTCCACCACTTCCCTGGGCAGCCTGTTGCAATGCTTGACAACCTTTCAGTGAAGAAATTCCTTCTGATGTCCAAACTGAACCTTCCCTGGTGCAGCTTGAATCCACTTCCTCTTGTCACCAGTTGCCTGGGAGAAGAGGCCGATCCGCACCTGGCTACAGCCTTTCAGGCAGCTGTAGAGAGCGACAAGGTCACCCCTGAGCCTGCACATTCAGGTTTCGGTGGCCAAGTACACAAGAATCAGGTGCCCTGGACAAGTTAGTGCCATTGCTGACGAAACCTGCAGACCACCCTCTGCTCGTTCCTACACTCACTAAATCTGGGGTTTGTTTATTCACAGAAGCTGCGATCACACCTCCTAACTGTGGCTTTTATCTGCCATAGCTTTGCATAATTTCACGCATGCAATTACTTATGTGGGTTTCAGACTCCCTGGCTCTGCCCAGCAACTTCCATATGAAGTCAGAAGAGACAAATTATATCCTCACATGTTGGCTTGGATGTGAAAGACCGTACATACTTCAGTTTTATCTCTTCATGTATGTACGTAAGCTTGTGAGCATATGCACATAGTTAAAGGCGTAGCACCACAGTGACACCTCCAGTTGCAGCTTCTTTACTCTCAGAGAGATTTCAAGCCTCACAATATGGAGGCCAGGTGATAAATGAACCCTGTATTTCCCTCAAATATAGGTCAAATATACCTACGGCTTCAAGATTCATATGCAAAGCCAATTATTGGAGCAGAGGGCAAGAACGTGAATTTAACCAAATTTGCCAACAACTTTGATTTTTCTTCCTCTGTGGTAATACAAAGGACAAGGAATATCTTCAACTATACCTTATTTCCAACCACCAGAACAACAGCTGCCTATTTGATTATTCATTATCCTCTTTCATTGCCTTAAAGAACTATTATTTTAGTGATTTATCATGTTTTTTAATTAAACTCAGTAGTTTAAAAAAACTTCATCGATGAAGCACTGAAATTTAAGGTTGAAGAGGGGGAATTTTCAAATGCATAGACATAAGTCAGGAATTGATTCCCACTAAAAGCCACTGGGAATAAGTCTACTCTCTGGGGCCTGCATCTTCAGTGAAGATGTTTCAGCAAGAACCTAAGACAACATTAGTCTGAGCACTACTCTAGTTCAGACAGCATCAGCCTGGGCATGAAAGGTCATATCTGGAGCACTGACTGCACTTGCTGACTTAGCTGTCATTACTGCTTTAGCATCTCCCCTGAAGAAAGGAGCAGGGGCTCAGGCACTCACTATCCAGTGCTGTCAGGTCATGGCTTAAGCAATCAGTGAGAGAAGCAAAGGTATCTCCTCAGTTTAAACACAGATCTCCCATGTATGGAAGGCAGGCCTTCCACACAGGGCAAAGAACCTCAGATTTCCGAAAATCTTTGTTGCACGAGAAGACACATTTGAATCTGACTTGTTTAAGGAGTCATATACCACCATTCTTCCAAAAGAATCCTCCCCATCTAAACCCATTTTGGAGCTTCTGTTAAGATATACCTGTTGTAGATCATAGAATCATGAGTCTGGCTTGGAAGGGACCTTGAAGATCATCTAGTTCCAATCCCCTGCCACGGACAGGGACACCTTTCACTAGACCAGGTTGCTCAGAGCCCCATCCAACTTGGCCTTGAACACTTTCAAGGATGGAGCATCCACAGCTTCTCTGGGCAACCTGTTCCAGTGCCTCACAACCCTCACAGTAAAGGTTCTGAGTAATACATAAAATGTAGGCTGAAAACTCCCCCAAAATTTTAACAGTCCTAGTACCATCAACATTTTACTAAAAATACGGCATTTACATACATCTCCAGAAGGGCCACATTATTAAGGGTGCATCCCTCAATTTCTATGCACAACAGTTGTCCTTCTTCAAAAATTCATCTGTGGCTGAGGAAAGATGTTTACATTTCTTTCTCCTCTTCCTGTTCCACTGAATTCAGACCTTCAGAGTATTACCAGAAAAAGACCAAATTCCTCTCCTCTCCCCAGCAGTCTTCAGCCCTTCTATAATGAAGGCATGCTTTTGTGAGGAAGAGAAGGGAAAACGTCATGGGGTAACTTGGACTCACTGAAAAAGAATTAATATTCATATTCATGTGGAATAAACCACTATCAAAAGAAAATTCTGTAACAAACCTCCATACCAATACTGCCTTTACAAACAGTACAGTAAGCTCAAGTTAACTGTTACTTAGACCAAAATACAATAATCTAAAACCTCGTTTTTACAATAGGATAAGGAATAGTAACACAGCAGAGTAGGCAAGACCACAATATAAGACCATTTATGAAGGCACATAAGTATTCCGAGGTACAAAAACCAATTTTCCTAGGCACCTCTCAAATCCTAAATTAGGTGGAATTACAGACCAGACTTTCCTCTTCTAGGAGTAGGTCAGAATGAGCCAATCTAACTTGCTGACTACTATGTCTACTCATATGACTAAATCATATAACTCACCAAGATGTCACCAATCAGAAGATCAAGTGCCCCCTTGCTTTTGACACCTACGGCATGGTAAAATGGCATACTAAATTAATTTCTAACCATTTCTGTCTGTACAGGACAGAGTTAAGTTTTATCACTCCATATACTCTTATGCTCTCCTGCAGCAAGGAATAAACACAAAATCTTCACGTTAATGAAAAAGAATTGCAATATGTGACAGTCTGATCATCTGCAGGCATTCACATTCGATAGGTATACGAGATAGGATATTCTCGTTTATGAGACAATTCCTTGGCACTATATACCATCTGTATAAATAATTTCCCCTCAAAGAAGTTTTGGTAAACAGTTTCTGCAGCACGGCACACTGCAGCTATGTACACATGCACAGGACGAAGGAAAGATAAGGTTGCCAGCTTCAAAGATGAGAGGGCAGAAATGGAAGCTTACTCACAAGTCATACATACTGGAGGTGTGAGGTAGGAGGGAAGAATAACAGCTCATCCCGAAAACAAGGATCACTGCACATTCCCAAAATTAATTTGGCACTGAATATAAAAATAATAATAAATACATATATATATAAAAATATCTAAAAAGAAAAGATCCAGAAAGTTGTCTTTGATCTGAATAAAAAAGGTTACATCATGAACTGCTAAGACAGGCAAGATAGAAAGGTAGATCAAAATTCTTCACATAAAGGGATCACGATAAATAATTCCAGTGACTGAAAGAACAGTGTATTGCACCATCAGTGTAATGAATATCTAATAACAGCTATAACCGTGCCAACTCCCAGACAGGGAAACCAATCCTGGCAAGATCTCCATTCTAAACTAAGCGCATTTCTTTTAAAACTTTTAGTACTGAGAAACATTCTAGAAAGTTGGATTACCATATCACTTTCTCTAAAACAATTGTGTATTATAGATTTGACAGGCTCTGCCAGTAACAAATACACTCTCCCACTCACCAACTGTGGATAAGAAACTCTGCAAGGCAAATGGACACAAGATGTATTGCCTTCTGCAAATCTTAGATTTTCATTTGCATACATTATCTACATATATCATAAGGTTGCAAAGATACTCGAAGCCCTGCTGTAAGACTGCCACTCCCTGAAGCTAGAAAGGCAGCCTGAGACAACAGAAAGAGGTGTGAGGGATTATTTTTGCTTTTTGAATCAGCCTAATTCTGCCTTTTTAAAATCAGACACAGGCCTTCTTCCACAAAGCTTCAGCTCCCCTCTTTATCTCCTGAATTAGAGTATTTAACAGCATGACCACCAGTACTTGATGAAGTTTCCACTTCCTAAGGGAACTCAACTTGGCTGGCTGAAGAATAGAATTTTAGAACTCACATCAGACATAAAAGGGATGAAAGGACCTACCCCATGGTACTCTGTCAAAAATGCTACAGAAGTATCTCCCACTGCATCAATATTTCATGTCTCCTGGCCCCTGAGAGAAGGGAGGTTGCATAGCATCCCCAACAGAGGAAAAAAACACTTTTTTTTTCTTTTTTGTTTAAACAAATGCAACACTACTTTAAGAACCCATACACATCAGAAAGCTTCCCAGAATTACTGCCTTAGTTTTCCACCTTTTGCTCCCGCCATGAATCATACATACAATACCAGTTAAACCTTCCCTTTAGGTGTCACACATTGCTCCAAGACTAGCAATTATTTCTGTTCTATTTGCCTTATTATAAAGCTTCACAGAATGCTAAATATACACCGGTAATGATTTCCCTTCAGCTTAGTTGACCAAATTCCGAAACTATTTTACTGACAAACATCACTTCAACGGTACACAAGACGAGCTAAGTTCCTTGTTTTTCCTTTTAAGCTTCTGTGGAAGCAGTTTCTTTCCCATGAACACTGGCAAGTTTGTTTTGTCTAGTAAATGAAATAGTACAACATCTTGCTTAGTTTCCTCTAAAGCACAACCAAGTTTTAGTGCTCATAAAACAGGCAGCAGTACTGAAAAACCTAAGTACACTAAGAGATCAGGCCAACTTCCTCACAGACACTTAAAATTAAAGGTAACTTTCATTCCCCAACAACAAAAAATCCACCTTCTTAGAGAACTGCCAGGTGTCATGTAGCTGGCAGCACTTCCCCTTCCCTCACTGCTGGAGTTACCCTCTTCAACCTGCAGTACTGCATGTCCAAATCTCTAATCTTATGGCTCTTTACATGCTGCCAGCAAACGCCATTGAGTGTGATTCTCCCAAACACATGTTGAAAAGGCACCCTAACACACTGCAATGCAGAGAGATTTTACACAAGTTCATTATCTCCTCTCTCCCTTCGCTGTTTCATTTTCCACACTGAGTCTCTGCTCTCACTCCCCTGTTTATCCACACTGGCAGAGAAAGGCAGCCATGGTTCCAGCTGCCTGCAACTTAATAAACGTCATTAGGCAACAGCATGTGTTTCCTTTGCTACAAACACAACACTCAACTGCTTGAAAGGAGAGAAAATTAAGAGGCTCATAAAATACAACCGAGGAAAAGTAAAACATTTATAAGATGTGTTTTAGGAGTTTACAGGGATTTTGCTGTAAAAATGTTCCTAAAGTCTAATACTGTCTTAACTCAATAGTTAACTAGCAAAAAAGCTGGTGTGACTGGCTTAATTTAAGTTGTACCATGAGCAAGAGGTGGAACTAGATAATTTCCTGAGGTTCCTTCCAACCCAAATTATTTGACGAATCCATGAAAAGCATTAAGGGAGTCATAAGATTTGCTGCTGGACATCTAGAGACCTGGGAGTACAAGACAATCAACATTTCCATGACGACTTCAAAATGGCACTGCAGAAGGAAGGGAAGACTAGACTGTTTTGGGGAAGCTCTTGCAGGAGTCTCACCAGATTGACAGAAAGATCCATACAGCTTGGTAGATAAAGTTGTCTCTATCTAGACATGATGCTTAGAAACAATAAATGAGCTGGTAGACATCTTGCTACTCTAAAAATACTTTTTGCCTTCTACTTTTGTTCTACTCTCAAAACTGTTTAAGGTGACATTATATACACCACTGGACATGTATTTCTAAAAGAGAAAATAATCAAACTATGAGAACCTAGCTAAATCCAGAGGCTGGTCAGAGGCACTAGAGTCAGGACTCAGGATTTTGAAATTCCACCATCGGTAAAGACATTGGACTGAATCTTTGAGACAATAAAGGGAATAAAAGTACGTATCCCCCTCACGCCATGAAATCCAGCTTTCAGGAAAGACAGTGGAAATGTGGGCCATGGCACGCATATTAAAATACATTACGAAACTGTGGTATATAGTTTTTATCTCCTTTTTTTAAGAGCGGCATTTCTGTTTTTATATTCAAGAAGCCATAAGGGCTTAAAAGAATCAGCGTTACTACTGACTTAACTAAAATGACGAGGTTGACTTATCTGTTGCACACAAATTTACTAACAAAAGGCAAATAAATAAGACTTTTTTTAAAGTATCTTAGAAATCTACTTCTTGTTTTCTTCTCATCTCTGAAGGGGGAATAGATAATGAAACTCAGTCAAGTCAGATTAACTTTCATATTGTCAGTGTGGCAGTATTTGGGTTTCACACAATAACAATTTTGTCATCCTCTAAAATAAGTTTATTACTAGCACAATTTTTTTACAACTCTATGGGCTTTTGTGCTTCTTATTTTAAGGGAAACAGCTTCTTTTACAGCACTTACATAGAGGCTCATTTTAAAGCTTACATATTCTCTTGGCTTTAAGGATAGATGAAGTTGGCAGCTGTCCACTGAGTGAGTTAGGGGCAGTAAAAAAACCCGCAACTTATAGTGTTCATTATTCACTAAACATAGTGATCACCCACCAGTAAATGGGCCCACTGGCAGGAATGACGACACTAATTCCTTACCAGCCTGCTGGAGATGAAAGGAGCACTCCTCCCTGCTCCAGGAAGTAAAGCTAAAACCTTTTGGTGCTTTCTCTTGTTACGAGAAACACTGTCAAAGGCTTCAAATAATTCCAGTTAAGACTGCCCAGGAAAAAAACAGATGGCATGATGCCCAATGATTCTTATGAATGGGAAAAGTACAAATGCTGGCAAAGTTCACTTTTTGGTATCATACACTCAAGAGACTGGCACGGCTGACAGAAGCCCCTGGTATACAGACCCCAAGAACTTGAGTTCTTGTAGATCTGTTGGGTCCACTTTTTCCAACCTGTGCACTTAAGCTTTACAGTCTTTAACTATGAACAAAACTTTCAAAAAATATCGCTAGAGTAACAGATATCATCCCAGACTTCTGCAAAAAAGAAAAAAAAAATCAAGCAAATTTTTTACATGGAAAAATGAATTTTAAAGGTGAGACTTAAAAGCATTTCCATTCATAGTTTTGTAAGGCATGAATACAGGGAACAAGTGGAACTCAACTTTTTCTCTCTAAATGTGCTCCCACTGCTACCCATGCCTCCTCCAGGAGAACTCGAAATGTTACAGTGCATTTAATACTGCAGAACAGCTCAGCTCTTCAGTGCAGCCCTGTAGATCAAGATGATGACAAACTTCAGCCCTTCTTAAAGAGCTACCTTGCCTTCTATTTTACCACTTGCATTACTCCTCTTCCCACTGACCCCATCACCACTATCACTAAAGAAAAAAACATTTCAATCTAGTAGTGAACATTGTTTATATACCTCTTATAGAAGAAAAAAATTTTGATGTACGAATCACCGTGATGGTGACTCAGCTCTTCCCAGTGTTAGCAGTATGTTCTGCACACTTAGAATCCATTTAAACAGCTCAGGATAACAAGCAGAAAGAGAAATTCTCCTACTATGCCAGACCCATGAAGAGGCGTGAGTGCTTAGTCAGGACCAACCGGTACACCCATTCTGTATTTAAACAGTCTTTAAAACTAAGAAAGAGGAGACAGTGTGATAATAACTTTTTTTTTTGCAAAAGACAGTAATAAAGGCTTCCTTACCTAATTATAGAGAGCACACGTGATGACTGAGGTTAGAAAGTAAACACAATCTTGAACGCAAGGTCCTGTTTCCATTCATTTCTAGCCCTGGCAAAATCCCAAATCTGAGGGGTTTTCTATGCTACCTGTCTCCCCACCCTCTGAGTTTGCTCACATGGTTACATCATGCTTTGCAATTTTAAATCTGGCATAAGGAGATCACTTGTATAATTTCATCGCTACTGGTTGAGCTTTACATATTTCCTGTCATGAATCACTGAGCAACAAGTGTTTGTACGACCACTTCTCCTCACACAAGGTGCAATCTAACCAGTGAGGTCAGTCAACATGCCAATCTTTCAGGTGTCTCAAGATGTTTTAGGAAAAGACATGAATTAGAGTCACAGCCACCAAATGCCCCAAATGAACTATTTCAGCCTGTAAAACAGAAAACCACATTTCTGACTGAGAAGTACCACAGAGGTTGATTGTGTCAAAATGTTCTTCAGAACGATATGTTCCAATAAAGTTCCAAGCTGTCAAGTCAAGTTACATTGTAAGGTAAAATATCTGCTTACTATCTCCTCCAGGAAATGCCCACACAACATGTTTAAACCAGCAGCCACACAGGCAGCTTTAATGCTGACATTTCCTAAAGTACTTTGGTTTTAATTTTATGGTCTTGCATGTTTTATAATGTGACACATCTTTGAGCAACTTGACAGTACAACAGTTAAGATGCAGTACCTCTATTGCTACTGGATTCTTGATTTCATTATTTTTCCTTTAGTGGCACCAAAATACTAAAAAAACCCCAAGATGAGAATTTAACCATGCTAAACTCAGCATAAACACTCCAGGGGCAAAGTCATTTTTACTCTCTATTTTGTATAAATTTCAGGACATATTAATTTTAAAAAGCCCTCACAAAACAGAGAATAACATCCAAGAACTTTCAACACTGATTACCCTCTCTCATTTAACTGATTTTTCCTCTCTCATAGCTTGACATTGGCTTGTTTCTTCAACATTAGTTTTTAGCAGAAGAGCTCATTTCTGGCACAGACTGTCAGCCACAAACTTGGGATCTCAGGTGTCTGTAACATTGACCCACATTATTGCTGAAGTAGTGTCCCCTGTGTGGAAATCTGGAGAGAAACAGGGTCACTATATGGAGCTGAGCAGCACACATTTTCTCCTGCAACGTGCAGGTGGGTAATTGTCACATAACATGAAATGTGAGGGAATAGAGACCCTGGAGCTGCTTTTAGTCCCATGGCTCAATCAGAGCCCTCTCTTGCAATGCCTAAAGGAAAGAACAATTGCTATAGGTGTATTTCTCCACCATCCGTGTCTACATTTCTAAAGGAATAAACTAAGAAAATTTTGAGAAAGTACATGCTGGAACTTCTGCAAAGTGTAAAGAGATTTAGAAAAAAAACCCTTATTATCTACTGCAATGTGTATCATGCTCTGGAAAGGTAAAAATTTCTAAAGAACATGCGAGTCAAACACATATGCCATCAGAAACCTTTTATACAACCTCCAGCCTACAAGGAATCAGCTTTTTCTCCCAGATGAGAACATGGCCACATCACATTGATCCCCGCATCAGTCACTTCCAGGCAAAATTATCACAGTTAACTGTAATTAGGTCAGAAAATGGAAGCAATTTCTTCAAAATCTCTATTCAGGCTTGGCAGAACACAGCAGCCTTCTTGCCTGCAAGACTTGCCTACTGTCAGTTCACAGCCCAGATGCATGGGAGTGTCTCAGAGTCCCCCAAACCCACCTCTGTTACTGCCTCCAGGTCCCAGCAGGGCTGACAGCTGGGCAAAACACAGCTCCACCACTGACTGTTTCATCATGTTTGAGCTTGTCATGGTCTACCAAAAAAAAAGTAAAATTTCCCCCAGCCACTAGAAATTTCAAAAAAAAAGACCATAAATAACAACAGTCAGGAATAAAACATAACATTCATGGGAATCAGCTGTGTACTTGCCATCCAAAGAAGACAGCACTGACTTTGCCTTTATTGCACACCATTAGGAACCACAACATTTAGAAAACCTCAGAAGATGACCAAAAAACGGACTGTAAATGTACAATTACACACCCGAGAGCCAAAAAGTCCAAACAAAAACCCTTTCCCCAACAAAGGTAGGATAAAGGCACAAAATTCTAGAAAGGCTCTTGAGGACTTCATTACATGGACGTGTCACTCTCAAGAATGGTCACATATGACAGTGACTGGCAGTACAAAAAGTCTGAAGACGAGTTAAAAAAATCTTGAGTAATACAAACAAAATTTACAACAGGAAGCAAAGCAAGCCTTTGTCTGCCAGATTTTTTGGTTTGCATACTATGGATGGTCCAGAGTTCACAAACAGCTGGACTGATTACAAAGATCAAGAACAAGAAAACAAAATTTAAATGTCTCTAAAAGGAAAAGAATTTTTTTTTCTAATGGAATCAGCCAAAGCTTCCAAAGCAAATCTCAAGACAGTAGTATACACGGAAGTAGATTGTTTCTGGGCTTTTAACTGCTTTGCTTGGTCCAGCTGGTGCTTACACACACATGCATTCCTACTCATACCAAACTCATAAAACTTTCGTATTTGTTTTTTACAAATCTCTACTTGTATGCCAGCAGTGGTCAAGTATGTCTAAGGGTGCTGTTACCTACCACTTTCTTGACATGCACTGATACCAGTCTTGACAGAGAGATCTCAGGTTTTAAAGAGCCTGAAATCATCATAAAGGCGCTCCGGACATGATTTTAAAATAATACAATCTGTAGAGTAAGAAGGCAGTAACCACTTCACTTTGTCCTCCACTGGGCATAAAATACATGTGCAAACTGTTGCTTTTTCCCCTGCAGCTCCTGGTATTTTGAGTAAATTAGTAAGGACAGTTTATCCAAGAGGACAACACCTCAGTCATTCAAGCAGGATCATAAGATTTACAGTCTAAAATTTGACAGCACCAGCTATCAACTTTAGGAGACTTATATTATCAGTAGCTGAAACATGCACAATGAACTAAACATATCCTTTCTTTTGTGTTTTACAAGAATCCTTTACAAGTTTCCACTCAGGAACACAAGGAATATTTACACACTCAGCCTCCAGGCCAGCTGTCGCCCCAACAGACCACGTTCCTTTAAGCTATGGTGCTTATTAACTTGGTTCTAACACTCACTTACAAGGGAACTACCATCATGAATTATCCCCTGCTTCTAATATCAACCTGAAACAGAAAGAGAACCCATGAGATAAAGGCAGTACTTTAGTTGTGAGCCTTTACCAATACACTGGGGAGGAGACCTCTGAACTTGTGGCTAATTACTGATCCATATGCTGGTTCTGCATGTAAAAATCGCTATTACTTTGGCACAGACAGCGACAGCTCCAATTAATAGATAGAAAAACAATTCTTGGCAAGAGAAAGCAAAACATGGCCAAACATGCTAATGTAGCAGTCTGTTCTTGAATTCCCAAGTCTGGACCAAGTAAATATTTTTTAAGCCTCTATGAGGCGAAAAGAAGAACCAAAAAAAACAACGGAAAAAATGCTTTATTTGCAGCCATTGAGGTTCTCAACATTTTTTAAAGTGAGGCTTTTAAGGAGAAGCAACTAATCTACCCCACTCCTTGTTTGTGTTTGCAAATTTAATAGAAAGATGCAAAGCAATCCCTGTTCTGTAAGTTAGTGAACCATCTCTCATAACAGAGGTAATAAATCGAATGGCTCTAGCACACAACATATGAGGACAAAATACATGTCAAAGAGTAGTTTTGGCTTGGCCCAGGAGTTACTCCATTTATGAAACAAACTTATTTCTTCATCAGCCCTCTGAAGTTTTAAACATAAAGCATAAATCAGCTCAATATTTTCCATTCACATGCAGATGAACCTAAATAAAAATTCTTAGAATATGAACAGTGCAATTGTTTAGAGCAGAAGGAGATCAATTTTGGGAAAAAAAAATTCTCCATTAGAGATCCACTGTCATTCCCAGGAAAAACATCTCACAAATACAACCAAAAGTCATGTGTGTGCTTTGAGGATAGACAGGGAAAAGACTTCCATAATAGACCACTGAATGAAAAGCTCAAGGAAGAACTTGCATGGTTTTTAATCCACTATGAAGTTTTTAACAGTGCTAAGAAGTAGTTAATGTCATCAGTGGATCTGAAGGGAATGCCACAGAAATGTGCCTTAGTGCAGTTTTACCTACTACTAAACCTCTTGAGGGTAACAGACAAGCAGTACTGATCTTCTGAACTTGATACTGACCCTGATCTCTGCTTCCACAGTGCATTTCAGGGATGGCTGAAAGCTGATCACACACTCCCCAGATGTCAGCTAGTCAGGTGCCTACCCCAAAAACAGAACACTTAAATCTGAGTTGCTTTGGGATTTAGCCAGTCTTGTAGTCTTCCTTCTCTCATTTCTCTCATGCTCCTATAAAGATTACTCAGGCAACCACATAAATGAAGGGACCAATTATCATAAAATACCAGAGAAAACTCATGTGAAATTATAAGGGATTTTCTATTATAACCAAAAAAGAACCTGTGTTGCAACTTAATGCTGCCAATGCAGGAAAGCAACAGTGGACTATGCAGTTATCAAGGGAGCAGAATGGCCAAGTTCAGTTATTGATTTTTACTTTGTCCAGAAAAATATCAGGCTAATGCTTGGGTTAGAGAAGAAAGGGTCAGCCTTACACGGAAAAAGAATTTGCTTCTTTCCAGATACAGGATGCAATTTTTTGCATTTAAATCTCAATAAAAGGATTTTAAGAACTCTTGCTGAAACATTAACTGTGCTTTTCCTTCAATTTTAAGTCATCATGTGGGATGATAATGTTCTTTTACTGGTAATATTAAGTCTTGGGCCAGCCAGAAAGAAAAAAGGAATTTTAGAAGGGTGGTGGAAAAGAGGAATTTCACCATTAAATGCGTACAGCATTTAATCTTGCTAGGGAAGTTAATTTGAAACTTTTAGCTGGCTCTCATTCTCCCCGTATCTGTTGGATATAGTTACCTTTTGTTTTGTTGAGAAATGTGAAGTCTTTTCTTATTCCAGCTGACCTACTTTATTCAAAGAGCTACTAATAAAATGTGCTACCATATTCTTAAGCTTCTTTGAAAAATAGTGATCATTTGTGCCATTCAGTATTTGCTACTACTAACCTCAGTACAGGTATAGATATCCCTCCAATCTTTTGAGTTTCCATAGTTTTTGATCTGATTCATGCTCTTTAAATATTTTCTCTGGGTCATTTGGGCATTTGTGCATGGTTTTCTGAATGGTCTGTGCTTTTAGCCAACACTGATCAACTGGCTTCCTACAGAAATACCTGGGCAAAAAACCAAGAAACACAACTGATAGTAAAAGACAAAACCATCAGTGATCAAACTATAAAGTGTGGGACCTTCTCCGACTCAAAATCTTAAAAATAAACGAAAATCTCAGCATTAGATATAGCTTACTCTTTATTTATGGACTCTTAAATTCCTGTAGTCAGGAATAGCTGTTGGAATCCTACAGTCTGAATCATCAGGCCAGATAATCAGATAGATTTCTCTGGCATTAGCAAACATCTCATTATGGGGGGAAAAAAAAAAGAAAAAGAAAAAAAGGAAAAATGAAAAGACTAAGGAATGCAGAGCAAAATTTTTACACCCTACACTCCTAAACAACAAAACAAAACAAAAATACCAAGCATGTCCCCTATTATATCTCAACAGGATATCCATCTGGAAAGTCTTACCTTCCAGATGCTTTCCCCTACTATTTGATTGTCCTGCTAATCTCTGCAACTACCCCTAGGGGGAAAACAAAACACTACACAATTTATTGTCATGCTGTCGTTTTAAAAGATGGACAATAGGAAGGGAAATAGATCCTGGACAACAGTCAGCTTCAATATTACAACTGTAGAAGCAGACAACCAGAACTGGATCAAATTGAAATAAAACTGAATATAAAACCTGTATCAAAATAAATTAATAAAAGCAAAAAGCATCTTATAGCAACACAACAGTGAATTGCATATGCAAAGAATAAAAATCCCAAATAAATGAGGAAGCCTACCTATCTCTTCTCCTCAAACAATCAAAGTCAAATCACATGTATGTGGTCAAACCTTCAGACAACTTTCTTTTATTTTAACACAGAAGTATGAAGTCAACTAAACCAAACTACAACTACATCATTTTAGAGAAGGCCACAAAATGTTCTCCCCAGGCTTTGGTAGGATGACAAGATTTCTTCTTACAGAAATCACCTGCACCCTAAAGAATCTCGTAAGCCTGTCAGTGAAGCAAGGCAGAGGCATTTCATTCAGTTACAGGGGGTTTGGATGGATTTGTAAATTGAGTCCTTCAAATTTGAAAGTGACATCTCCTAGCCAGGTACATGAATGCTTGGGCTTTGAGTAGCTCAGCTGTCTAGCTGGACCACTTTTGGTTCCATTGGAGTTCTGTGGCCAGAAGCTCTAATGTCTGTTGTGATTGGAACACACTGAACGGGTTGTTCTGGTGCAGAACCTCCACAAGAAGCTGACAAAGTACTCACAATATACAGATCTCTCAGGTACCTGAAAAAGGATGAGTTTTATTGTACTCATTTTCTTTTGTTTGGTTGTTTTGAAGTGGGATTGAATTTACTTAATACCTCTTTCCAACTCAAGGTGCAACAGTACAAGCAAGCAAAGAATTGATTCAAAATACAAGTACAGTAATAACACACTTCTGGCATTTCAGTGCAAAGGGACACACACTGAAGAACAAGAAAAAGTATTTGGTTTTACACTGGTGCCATTCTCTTATTGTTTTACTCATCTATGCTGGAAACTGTAGCATTACTTGCAAAAGATTTGGGGGTGTTTTCAGAGCATGTTATTTCACTCTTTCCAGGTGTGTTATCTAAAAAACCTCCTTACACCAGTGGAGTAAGTACCAAGTAAAATAACTGCAGCAAGTTCACATAAAAAAATTAAAAGGAGGGGTTTACACACCTTTATGCTCCCAAGTTGAAAGCACCAAATACATGTGTTCCAAATGATAAAGCAATACATGTATCCTACACATTTAGAAAACTACTCTTAAATTACTACAAATTTCTGCCCATCATCAATCTTTCTTCAAGATACAGAAAATATTTCAGTCATCATTTCTATCTGCAAATATAAAAGGTGTGACATTTTAAAAGTAAAGCACAATGCAGTCGTAATCTTCAACTGGAAAATGTCCTCTTTTACATGGCATTCAGATAATTCAAAAGACAGAACACACATTCATGAAATGATATTAAAAGCATCTTCTATGAGGAGTATCAGCCAAAATTCCCTGCATTGTTTTTTAAGTTGTAAGTAACAGTTATAAATGGAGAGATGCTGTATTTCAGCAGAGTTAGAGAAGACAGGTTCATTTGCCGTAGTAACATTTACTACAGAAATATTTTTATTTGCCATAGCATCACCCTCTATTGCACAAGCAGCTATCTAGTAAGACAGAACTACTTGCCTTTCTCACCACTGTTAGTTTGTCTCAGAGGTTTTTCAAAGATCTCTGTTCATAAAATGTTTGTCAAAACGCACTCGCACATAGCACAAGGCAAAGAGGAGATGAGAGACAGATGCTTCTGCATGTTAGTGGGCGAGATGGGAGAGAAGCTGGGGAAGCAGCTTTGCATCCAATCCATTACAGCTATTTTCCTTTTAACCATCTAACAGCAAGTCACAAATTCACCATAAACACATCAAATCCTCTGAATTTAGGAAACGATGCATTATTGAAGTCACAGCAGGGAAGCCAGCTCAGTTTAGAGGACATAAAAGACTAGCACTAGAACAACCTTTTTCATCACAAGGTTTTGGATTAAAAACAAAGGCAATGTTTTAATGTAGTGAGAAGATGCACAGTCAGAGAAAAAGCAAGGTAAAAGCGCCATTTTTACGTCTGTCCAGAATAAATTCCTTTCTAGAAAAATTCCTCTCAAATAGATTTTCCACCTCAAAAACAGCAACATAGATTAGCAACTTCTTAATCTCCTGGTTCCCTGCTCCAGAATATAACCTTTCTTCCACATACATTCTCCTCAGCTACTTGAGTGCATGTCTCTTGGAATAAACTGGGTGTCTTAAGATCTGGAACTCACTTCCATCCTTTATAGATTCTACTACTGCAACATTTACTACTGTGAAACTGCAGCTGCAGTGAAGTTGGAAAGTAATTTTTTGCAATTTTTCTTCTGCTTAAGATTGCTTCTCCTAATATAGGCCTTTACTGGTGGCAATATTTGTCAAAAGTACACAAAGTTGCAAGTTTTATCAACCTATATTCATATATGCCTACTACACATAACACACACTGCAGGTACAGTGTATGTGTATCTTACTCAAGTTACAATATTTCAAAGCACAAAATGGAAGACATGTCTATGTAGTACCACCATGGAACAGAACTAAGTGAGCAGAAAGTCCTTATCTAGCCTGATCTAAGCTACTGAAAGTGAAATCAGAGGTGAAATGCATACGGCAAGGATGACTAAACCCATAAATGGTCCAAAATTATTTGTTTTATTACATGAATACAAGAGACTACAATCATACTGAACAGGCTATTATCAAATCTCTTCCGTGACAAAGCTTTCTGTCCAAGACAACAAATAAAACAAGTGCACAAATCACAAGGATGTGTGGCTTAAGGTCATTATCTCAGAGGATTACACAATGGTTTTTGCATCGTCCCTCTTTGCTTTTAGTACCTCCACCTTTATTTTAATATTGTAGCTGTTACTACCATTGCTATCTGAAGGCTAGAGTTCCCTATAGTTATGAATGGCAAACAGAAAAACCCTCTCCCAGGTTAAGAGAGAGTGTAGGGTAAGCTTTAAAGGTACACACAGTAAACTTAACACAAGAGTGTGTTTTTAATGAGCTCTGCCAGTCTTGTCCAACTGTGTATGCTTTAATTACAGAGCACTATGCTCAGCACCACGGACCGTGGTTGCCAGGCCCGAGGACCCACGGTTCTTGTTGTGCTTACCATAGTGCAAATATCTAATCAGGAAACTATGCTTGTTCAAAAGGTTCTCACAAAACCCAAAGGTACCATTAAGGAAAACAAGTGGCTAAATCAGAGTAAACAGGCAAGTACAGCAATCAGCAGCCACCACACATTTGGGGATGCAACAAGGGAGTAATCAACTCTCAAATAAGACCACCACTTTCATTGACATTATTTATAATATTCATTACAGACTGCAGTGTGTAAATTTCTTGCAGTCCAAGTCGAAATGAAGACCTGAGTTCAGAAAATATGCTCAAATTATACAGCATGCAAGTTCAGATTTTAACCTGGACTCCAGATACAATGAGAAATCAACACTCTGTGCAACCCTAAGCACACAATTAAAAGATTTCACCAAGAAGCCCACAAGTCTTATACAGGTCATCATGCCCCCCCCCCCCCCAGTTAAAATTACAAACATCACTACAGACACATACACTTCTCAGTTTCTAAGAATACTTTTCAGAATACATAAATAAAAACATCCCAAATACCTATCTTACCATCCACTTTTTTTCCCCCCAGTAAGAAACTGCAAACTTTTGGTCTCAAGGTAAGCCCTCTTTCCTAGAGACATGTACACACATTGATCCAAAATGTGGATCAAAAATTGATCAGTAAAAACATGAAGCAGTGTAGTGAAAGGTGAAAGGTCCAAACCTAAAAGCAAAACCAGACGTGAGAGCGCCATTGAGGAGGTGTAGGAGAAATACAAGCATGCTGTTCTAATCTACTAATACGAGAAAACTTGAATACTATTCACAAAACCAGAATGCTCTTCTTCCTGGCTGCTAAGCCACCATTCTCTTAATGATGAGGAAGAAAGAAACTGGTTGGAAATCTTCAGTACTAAATTTCTGCTTCAAAATTATGGTACTTTTCAGCAAGGCAATTGCTGACTAAAGTGAAAAGCTTAGCAAAGCTGAGCAGTAATTAAGAGATTTCATTTACAACACAATTTCACATTTGTACAGGAGGAAATATGCTTCTTATGACATGAAATTTCCCATAAAAGACATGGAGATATAACACCATCTAAGTCTTTCATTTGTCCTGTGAAGCAGTCCACCACCTCCTTGGGTAAGTAAATATGCACTTTGTCCTGGTTCCAGCCAGAACAGGGTTAATTTTTGCAGTAGCCACAGTAGCCGGGAGGGGCATGGCTGGGACCTGGAGGTTATTCTGTACCACCTCAGGTCATTTTCTGGGGATGAAGGAAGGAGTCCTTCCCAGGGTGCCATAGCACGGCAGAGGGAACAGCTGGGTACATTCACCTCTTCCACGGACACGCTATCATTAGGATGGTCGCTGTTACTGTTCATTTTCGTATTTCGTTGCTGTTTCCAGTAAATTGTTCATATCTCCATCTGTGACCTTTATCTTTTGTGCCTCCAATTCTCCTCCCCAGCCCGCCAGATGGAGGAAGGAAAAGGCAAAGTGAGCAAGCAGCACATCGTTTGGAGCGTTTCAGTGAGAACACTTAATTGGGGAATACCATTTCTAAACCACAACACGCTTGAATAAAGACAACTACTGAAGGCAAGAGGTAATGAATACCACTCACAGCCAAAGAAAACAGTTCTTGCAACTTTTCAGGATCATGTATTCAAGTCCTGTTCCAAAATTCAAATTGACAGACATCATGCTGTTACATTCCTACATAGTTGGAGCAAGCCTCAATGGCTTTGCAATAGACCTAATACAATTCACTAAGTTATATTTACAGAAATTAGACCTGTATCAGTTTATACTTTGTTCAAAATCAGTTGTTTCAGTTTGTCAACCCCTGAATGTTTTAGATGCACATGCAGATAAAAATAACATAGATGAGTGTGCATTTCCTAGCCAATTACGAAGAACCTTGAAAATTGCTTACAGATCACCATTTATCCTAAATCATTTCATAGGAGTTAATGACCTTACAGATGAGAATTTTGACTATGTAACATTTCATACTTATCTTCACCCCAAAGGAAGATATTCCTAATAGATCTGGAGCATTCACTAATTTTCAGTTTAATATATAAACATGGGACAAACAGTTAGACATGTCAAGTGTTCTAATTCAGTTTCTGCAGAACTTCTTCCTCCCATCTCTAGTTTCACAACGGCAACAAATTTTACAGTAACTGTGCCAAGTCTGCTTAGAGAATCTCTACTTTATTTGAATATTCAGTTTTTTTAAAGAAATAAATACCTTTGAATCCAAAACTTCAGTCTATCTGTTAGCTACAGACATGCAGGGAGAGAAAAGAAAAAACCCTACCAAGTACAACAGCACCTTGGACATCCAGTGATGCTCAGAGAGATGAATTAAATGCACCAAGCATATCCCATTCTGCATTCTGATGTAACAATCTCAGATACACTCCTATGCCAGCCCTCAGCAAAGCAGCTTCTAGAATACAGATCTTTGCCTGCATCAAAAAGATACTCCTGAGCCACAGAATTAGAGCAAAAACTCTCCTATCCATAAGCCCAAAATTCTTTAGATCACTTCATCCCCTCCAGTTTTCACACAAAGTATAAGCCATGGCAAGAACATCTTGAATGAAAATTAGTTCCAAATGAAAGAATACTTAGCACCTTTCTTGTGCATTTCAGCTTTCAAAAACACTTTGCAAATATTAACATGCCAAGACATAAAAGAACCATTGTTTCAGCAAAAGAAAGCAAGAAGAGAGGATGCAGAAGTTGGTAGCAAAATGGATGGATGGATGATATTTTAATTTTGTAAGCTTTGGTTTCATTTTCATTGTAGTGATGCATCAAAACAGGTTCTGCAGTACTACAACAACAAAGAAACACTACACTACTGAATATTGAGAGATTCTGGTAGACCTGGCTTAATTTCAATTCTAATACTTTTTCCACTGAAACTCTTGTTGCTCTCCTCATATCAAACCTGCAACATCTTTTTTTATTCTATACCACCATGCAAAAAGCTTTTATATTCTTATTAAGAACAGTGTTTTTCCTTTGCAGCTTCCATTACTGCCTTTCCAAAGGCACACATGCCCAGCAGAGTCAAGATGCTAGATATAAAGATGTAATTTGTTAAAGTTTGCTCGTTGCCTGCTCTGCTGAATTCCATTTTGTCTTTCTAGGGTGCTGTGTGGCTCTTTAGCCACCTCTAATAGGAAAGACTTATGCAAAAGATTCATCACAAAGCATTATCTGCTACATTCATACTCATTTGGGATGTCAAATATTACTAATGTAGATCAATGCTGGGATCTCTTTGGAGAACTCCATGCCATCCTAAAACATCACAGTATGCATGCCAGTATTCCCCCACAGAAAACACTGGTAGCTGATGGACAGTGAGCTAATTCACAGAGCAGGACTCTCACAGGTCCTCATCTGTACTGGTTAGTACCTCACTCACTCCACTATTAGCAGCACTGATTTCAGGGAGACACATCATAGAAAAAGTAAAGCGAGAACAGCCAAGTTTTTCACTTCAGTATTTAACGTCCAGCTCATTAAGGGCCTGCCTTGAAGCCCTGTGAACCTGGCAGAAACATTCCCACTCAGGTTTTGAGAAGGGCTTTGAAAAATTAGGAGCTTGAACCTCATACTGAGAAATGAACAGAAGCTTGCTAGGAGCAAGAGGCACAGGTTTCACATCCTCCCGTTGCTCAGCCTAGTTCAGCAGGCGTGATTACTATTTGAATGGGAATTTGCACGGGGTTACCTCAGTCAACCCACATAAAAGCTCCAGTCAGCAGAAAAAGCATGGAAGTTGGCTTCCAGGCTAGCATTTGACAGGACTATCTAGCTGAAAACACATCCTAGGGTATCATGTAACAATCTCCTTGGCTAAAAGTAATGAGGATTTGAAAATGGATCTGAGACAACCTGAACAATTAGAGCTATTTCTCACTAGAAAGAAATCAATATTACAAACAGATCCTGAAAACGCTTCTCTTAGTATTATCTCTGACCTGCTGCAAAACCAGTGCTCAATCCACTAAAACTTCACCAGAAATTCCACTTTGTTCTGATTAATCAAAGACACCAAGTCCTAAAAATTATCTCCGTACCTGACTCAAAACAGACCAAATACAACGAGTTCTTGGTGATCAAAATAGTTGTTTCACAAACTCAGAGATGCATGGTGAATATAGGTAAAGAAAAAGACACAAAAAACACAAGGATACTTATATTTCTTGCTATCTGTGATGAATGACTCAGTTCCTGCCATGTTAGATGCATTTCATCTTCATAAATTACCATCACATGGCAGGTGCAGTGGGATCTGTCTCAATCCTGCTAAAGGTTTTTGTTTAGATAGTACAAAAATGGTACTAAATACTACGGTAATATTTTATTGTAGCACTTTCAAATAAAATATAAAAATATACTTAAAATATCACCCCAATTTAAAAAAGAATGCAACCTAACAAAGAAAATCAGTTGTGTCCCAGAACTACAGTGATTTTTTCAGAACTGTCCTATGTTGCTGCTTTCAGTAGATCTCAACACAGGAATACAGACTGTATTTTTTCCAAAGGCATTTTAACAAACAAAGCCACCAACAATAAGCAAGCATTACTCAAATGACAAATTGCTGAGATTAAAAGGATGGCCTAAAAAGAAATTTTAAAAAGCAGAAAGTACAAACTATCAGTTTTCAAACACTTCAGCACACTCTTCTGTTTTCTAAGCTCTTTTGGGCAGGAGTGCTTTCCTGAGTTGGGAATTTCTGACACTCCAGCTATACTGGTTGATGGTGTGAAGAGTGACTGCTGATTGATGTCACTTGGCTAGCAGAAGCTGCCACACTAGTCACAGTTATATTGGCAAAAACAGTGCTTTTAACTGAATTGCTTCCCTCTGTTGTGGAATTTATTTTTTGCATGAATACACATCAAAATTGTAAACACGAGGAATTCAAGATTTGTGTGCAGTTTCACGGTTATGATCTTGCTGGGATGAACGGAGACATGTTGCAATGGCGTGCACGAGCAGAGTGCTGCAAAGGAGGGATACAGACTCTTTGGGAAGGGCACGTCAGAAGGACTCGGAGGTGGCGACACCTTTCATGAGAGAGGCATCAGAATGCATGGAGCTTTGTCTGGGCATGGATGATGAGCTAAGTGAGAGCTTATGGGCATGGATTAGAGAGCAGACCAGCACGAGTGACACTGTAGTGAGTGAGCATCTGCTACAGCACACCTGGCCAGGAAATCAAGTGGATGAGGCCCTCTACAGACAGGGAGCAGCAACCTCCTATTCACTCTGGTCCCTGTGGGGGAGGTCTTAAACCACTCTGGTATGGGCAGGAAGGACAACACACCAAGGGAGAAGCAACTAGAGCACTCCCAGAGAGCACTGATAAATTCCTGACCCAAGTGATAGAGGAGCCAACAGTGAGACATTCTGTGCTGGACCTCATGCTTACTAAAAAGAAAGGGCTCCTTGGGGACATGAAGGTCACAGGCAGCCTTAAGTTGCAGTGACCCTGGTGGCATTCACAAGACTGATAGGAGGGAGAAGGGCAAATAAACAAGATCACAGTCCTGGCATTCAGGATAGCAGACTTTGGTCTCTTTGGGGACCTGCATGAAAACGGTCCCATGGGATAGGGCCCTGGAAGGAAAGAGGGGTCAGAGAAAGCTGCTTGATACTCAAGGATCATCTCCTCCAAACTCAAGAAACATTCATCATAAAGAGCAGGGAGTCACACAGAAATACTAGGAGGCCTATAGAGACCAAAAAGGAAATCCTGGCAAAAGTGAAACACAAAAAGAAACTATACAAAAGGAGAAAGCAGGAACAGGTAGACTGGAAGGAGTACAGAGATGCTGCCTGAGCATGCAGAAATGCAGTCAGGAAAGCCAGAGCCCACCTGGAGCTAAAACTAGTGAGGAATGACAAGAATAAGTATCTGAAGGAAAGGTATAAAGATGGTAGAGCCAGATCCTTCTCAGGGGTGTTCAGTGACAGGAAAAGAAGCAACACGCACAAACTGAAACACGGGAGAGTCCCCCCGAACATCAGGAAACACTTTTTTACTGTGAGGGTGACTGAGCCCTGGCACAGGTAGCCTAGAGAGGTTGTGGAGTCTTCATCCTTGAAAATATTCAAAAGCCATCTGGATTTAGTCCTAGGCACCTGGCTCTAGGTGGCCCTGCTCAAGCAAGGGTGATGGAGCAGATGGCCTTCAGCAGTCCTTTTCAACCTCAACCATCACCTGACTCTTCTAAGGCACTGCTGTTTCAGAAAGCTTCCAGCCACAAACCAGTGTTTTGCTGCTGGTTTAGACCAGCCTTCCTGACCATAAAGCACCCTTCAGGCACACTCAGTGTACTTGTGCTTCACCCAGCACGCAGTGAGCCCTGTCTCAACCAGAGCCTCCAGGCATGTTAATAAAATGAATAAATAACTGCTTTCTGTATTACATTCACAATTCCACTACTTCAACCAGAATGTCAAGATCTTTTCTCAGATCATACTACTTTCATATACAGCAACTTCATACTTTTAAGTTTAGGACAAAAGGAAAAGAAAAAAATCTAAACAGAAACAAAACTCAAGGCCTTCCTTAACATACCAGTGTCCAATTGCAGGACAGATGAAACTGAGGAACAAAACCCAAACACTTAAAATAAAATATGCTGTAAAATTAATTATTTCAAAGAATTTTTTATACTAACCTCAGGTCCAGAAATCGTTACTGCTGATGTGTAATACAGCATTTTTTAGACTGAGAACAGAAAGGGAAGAAACTCACTATGAAAAATTTGAAGACCTTTAGGATGTCTGAAAAATTTGTTCTCTATCAAACTGCATCGCCTTCAAACACCTGGCAAACATGGATTTACCTCAGTGCTGTTTCTCTCATTCTCTCCAACCCTGCACCCTTAACAAATTTGCCCAGCAACATGGCAGTAGCTTTCTGTTCAGACAAATTCTGTGTCTGAGTCCCTGCTCATCATGGGTCAAAACCGATATAAAATAATGCAATCAATAAAAGTGCCACATTTTTAGTCCAGTTAACATGTGTCAATAATTCAGTGGATACTCTTGCCTCCTTATTGTTCATTTATGGCAACTTTTCTTCTAAATGGCAGTGGCAGTTTCCAGTTACACTCTCTAGGTTGTTAGCACCACCTGACCATAGACAAACTCCATATAATTAAAGAACAATAACCTACAACCTTTAAATACCCAGATATATTCATTTACTCCTTCAAGCATTTTTCTACTTCCTTCTTTAAGTGTTGCATTATTTTCTATTTTCAAGAAGTAAAACACACTCCTTTCTTCCCCTGGTCACAGCACTGCCTCTAAATCAACAAAGAGTATTTGTAAATTTCACAAGGATCAGTTTATTTTGTCATTTATCCATTTGTCAATTAACTTTTGCTTGTTTGTTTTAAGATGCACATATATTCTGAATATTTACACAATATAAGTATTCTATGCCAAGTACCATTAGGGACTTGGTTTTATCATCTAAGGCACAACTACATTAAGCAATAGTTCTTGCCAAAGACAGTGGCATTTTCACCTGTTTAAGGCACAGGACAGTGACTCTTTCAGGAAACCAGAGTTCTGCTCTTTGCTTTTTGATTAACCACTTGGGAAACTTTGCTCAAATCACTTCACCTGCACGGCATCAGTTTGTTGTCACAGAATGGGTTTATCTTTCTACATTGTCATTTTCCTCACTCTAAGCAGCTCTGTAAAACATTCAGGAAGCTACTGATTTATTTCCACAACATGTCTAAGACTAGGAAATTGGCAAAGTTATTCTGCATACGAAAAATACTGTCATCAGTTTCCATTCCTTACATACTAGTGGCACAATATTACTATTTTTGCTCATCTTAATAAAGAAAAAATGTTAGGAACATCTTTCTTCTCAACCCATTCACCAACTGTGCACAGTCATTCACATTGCAACAGCAATATAAATCAAGATCTAAGCTTACTAAACAGCACCTCAGATGCTTTCAGTATTTGACGCAGTTCAATATACCTCAGGTGCTAGGCTGAGAGTAGTGGTGTGAGAGTAGTGGCAACTGGTAGTAATAACAAGTTGAGATTTTAAGTCCAACTTCCCCAGCACAGCATGCAAAAGCAAGGGGCAAGACTCTGGACAGCAACAGTAGAGATAAATTCCAAAACTGATAACCTTGCTTGATAGCAAGACATTACTGTGCACAGTTTTCCACTGTCTGAACAAGCTGGGAAGCATCCTGATTTCGGCTGTGGAGGAGTCATTCCCAAAGCAGTGCCTTCATGTGGCGAGGAAGTGTTCCAACAATGAAGGATCTACATGGCTAACCTAAACACTGTAAGTCTGAATGACCCCAGAAGTTTGCTAGAAGCTGCTATTTTAATCTAGCAGCCTTCAAGCTGCAGCAGCATTATAGTGGGGACAAGAGAAAAGGCAGGCAGACTGCAATGTTTGGAAGGAAAGGCAGGAACTTAGGTCACTGTGCCTATACTCCCTTCTTCACACCTGATGTCTGAGAGCAACTATGGAAGGATGTGAATTTATTCCCATACAAATTGCTTCTTTCTCAAGGTACCTGTCCATCACCAAATGGTTTGGCTTAGCCACTAGCGTGTCCTATGTTCCAATACACTCAGTATCAGTACTGATATTTTCCCTTCTATCTCCCTTTGTAGCACCCCCATTTTGACAACATGAATCTCAGTGAGGAAGATGTTGCAAACTAAAACTTCTACCGTTTCTTAAACTTCTTAAATTTTTGCTTTGTGGAAGTTAATGTCAACATGCAGCTCTCCTAGTACTAAAAATTGTTCACAACATCATCACCTACTGATTTCTACTACTTGGAATAGTCACTGAAGAGGAACAGATTTCTCATAAATGTAGTTGATATTAAAGAGTTCTGGAAGATCAAGATCAAGGACATAAGTTATAACATATTCCAATAAGAGCAACAAAAAATGTTCACCTTTAAAGGGGCTTCATTCTTCAATGCTCCAATTCTCTACTTCGATAAAACAGCATCTAATTGTACAATATGCTCAATATGGAGGAATCCAAAAATACAGACAACTGCACCCTTTTACAGCAGTAGGAACCATCTTCATCTCATTTAAGAATTCCCAAGCATGCCAGGCAACATTTTATCTTTGAAAATTTGTCTTACATGAATGAAAACCTACAGGTTTAAATCTGAGTCACACTTCAGAACCAGTCTTACGATTGAAAAATGATGAGACTACAGAAATACAGAATTTAACTGCTGCTTGAAGGTTAATGTCAGTTCATTTTACATAAAAATACCAGGAAGCCTCATACATCCCTTCTGTTAACAAAACAATGAAAGCTAATATTCTTAAGAGCAACATGATCTAAAGAACATATATTTGGGTATTTAATAATGCTAGAATGATTGGTTTTCATTTCTTATTTCTATCCAGCAGCATATACCTTTCTAGCACCTTCAGCACGAAAAATATTGAATTAAGCAGATTCATACACCAAAGTCCAGTAATTCTTAAACATAAAATTCCATTTGCAGTACTGATTAGCAGCAGCATTAACTGAAGACAGAAGGGAAAACAACCACCAAGAGAATTTAGTACTGAGGTTATGGGGCATAGCAGGGGAGTCAGAAAGAGGAAGAAAATGAAATCTCCCCAGAAGAAGCTGGGTTGAGAAGCCTAAATATCAACTGAAAACATCACCTCATTTGAATAGTTCTCAATTCTTCTTGCTCCCCCCATTTCACCATTCAGTGACACTTTATATTCCACAATGAGAAACATTCATTTCTCCAAACAGACAAATTAAATTCATTCCCAAGCCCATCTAGAAACTGTAAGCAGAGTTTCATACTTAAATAAATAAATAAATTTCTACAATTCCTTGCCTTTATTTCTCTGCCCTTTCTCTCCTCTTCCTCTTGTGTCCCGCTAAAACAAAATCCTTCATTCTTCTCTGTATTTAAAGGAAGATTTCTCAGTAGCAATTTCTAGTTTTCTCCTAGTCCTAAGTCTTAGCTGCCAAATGGCCTACCAGCAGACAAAACCTAAAAGCTAACGGTAGAAGTGAAATGATGATCCTCTGCATATTAATATTACATTCTGGGATAAATTTCAGAGGAACTATTGAGAGATGCAACTCAAAGTGACAACTCAGCTTCCCTGGAACTTTTAAGCAGCAGAAAACTTCTTCTGAAGGAAGCAGAAGGTTGCTTAAAAAAGTTATTATTTTATTTCTGAACACAAGTTTTCTTGTAACTCTCAGTGCAGGTGAGTGAAAGCAGGTTTAAACTGGTATGGGTGTTGTCCTTATTTAAGAAAGCTCTGCTACCACTGCTACTTGCAGTTTGGCCAAACAACAGCAGATCAAAATAGTTACAATTTCTATAATTTTCATAGATTCCTGGGAAAACACTAAAGCAAGCCACTGTTCCTCGATGTGACCCTTGACACGCTGCCTCTCAGCCAGCACGCATTGTCTGGGTCATCATGTGCAACTATTTCCTGAGGATAAAGATTGGTATTGATGTGGAGTAACAGAAATGACTCGTCCATACACAATAACGCATGGGGGAAGAGTAGAGTGGTGATGGCATCTATCTTCTAGCACTCACTAGTCAAGAGACCAGAGGCATGAGGACAGGGAACTCCAGTCTTAAAAAACAATCTGTTTCTCTTTATTATTTTCAGGCATACCTATCTTACGTGGGGGTTAGTGAGGAACACTGCATTCTGCCTGCATCAGCTGAGATTTCCAGCTTCTTCCACCACCAGGGTTACATGATCAGGTCTGACTTTTTGCTATAGCGCTGGCTGGACATTGCTGGGGTTCTTTTTGACAATTTTAAGTGTAGCTTCCACCCGGTTAACTCTGCTGTTATGGAAACAGTAGCTATATCCCAGAAAGAAGGTGATGTGGATACTTCTGTAAACATTATCAGACCTGGTCTGATCTGCAAATTAGAATGAGTAATGGAACTATTTTACACAGTTTGCTTCTAATTCCGACACAGATGGCACTTAAACAAGGATTCCAGCCTTGGCAGATTTCTTCAAAGCCAGTGCCAAGGCCAGGATAATCCTTTCTAGCAATTTTCTCCTTGATTTTTGAGCCACCAACTTCCAAATAAAATAGAATTTCTTATCTGCTGCTCCCTTCCTACAGCCATACATTGAACAAGCTTTGACAAGACAAGACAGACCTTCAAATACTGAGCCAAGTGACACCAAAAGAGTCATGAATCCCTACAAGGTACAGCCCTCATCTCTTAACCTGTATCTTCAGGTGGATGTATCACAAGGAAGAGAAAAATTAGTGATCCAATGAAAAGGGAAAAAAAAAAAGCCCCAAAAAAAGGGAGAAGTAAAAATATCTTCCTTGAGGTAGTTCTGACTCTCCAGCTCTCAGATTATGCTAAGTGTGGGATAATGAACAATGACTGTTTTTAAGGCCAGCATTAATGAACAATGGTTGTTTTTTCAAGCTAGAATTCACTACAAAAAGGAAGATGAGGCAAACCCAACAGGGCAAAAATAGTGCAATGGACATTGTGGGCACGTTTCCTTGCAATGGACACGTGTGCACGTTTCCTCGCACAAAACCACTTTTGAGAAAGTTCTTTAGCCACAGCATTAGGCAAATAATCAACAGAGCCAACTCTGAAGAGAATGGAAACAAAGTCATGAAGAATGCAAACTTGGATTGGCCATTATGTTCTTTTCTCACACAAATCTTAATGTTATCAGCACAGACACGTTACAGGAAAAGAAGATACACCAGAAATCTCATGTCCTTAAAACAGACATTTTGTTAATTTATTCTAATGCAGATGATGAAAAGCCTTCAAAGCTGACAAGAGCTCATTAACATAGGCTTTCATACAAGACAGGAAATAAAGATAAACACACATTTTTTTAAAAAATAAATTGCTGTTCTGGATCTAGACAAACACTCCCAGCAACACCAACAGGAGTTTGCATGTAGTTAGAGTTTAGCATACAGTGCAAAGGCTTCGTAGTCAGATTATGAATTTTACCAATTATTAGCTTTTATAAACATCAGGCAAAAAAAAAAAGGCTTGGTTTTTGTTGGCTTTGTGTCTGTGTTTGTTTTTTAAGATTACTCCTATAAGGCCACATAAAAAAAATAATCAGACAAAGGATGAAAGAGGAGAGTATTCCAGTAAGGGTCTATCAACAGCTGATTGTTTATCCCAGGTAAAAACAAAAGCTACACATTTGAGCAGAAAGCAGTCTCACGAGTTCAAAATCATTGTTTTTAAGAACACTTCAGTTCAGTGAGTTAAGTGCACTTGGGAGATGCCTAGTTTTACAGTTTTCTAGAATAATTAATTCAGAAGGAATACTACTTCTACTAATATTAAAGTCCTACACACTGAAATTTCAGATCAAGCCTTTGACAGACTTTAGTGTTTCCACCAGACATGCAGTCATTCATCACTGCTCTGCACTTTGGCTTTCTGAGGACTGTACTCTGGAATTTCTGTAGATTGAATAGCTGGCAGAGAATTCAAGATATAAGTAATACTATTTTCAGTGCTCCTTTAAAGAAAACCAGTGCATATTTCTCCAGACCAGAGAAAACTTACAATCTTCTCATGTCATCTAAACAACAAAGAAAAGAAGTTGTCACGTATATTTCAGACATCAAAAAAAAGAAAAGTGTCTTGCTCCATACTGTCATTGAAATACCTCCAAGCTATGCTTTCCCTACTAGCAACTGAGAAGGGGGTATATACTTTGAACATGAAAGATGCCACACACAACATAACCCGAAAATCATGAGAATGAAACATCAACAGGACGGAGAAAAGGCACCAGATACTACAGCAAGAAATTAAAAGACCAAAAAAAAAATAAAAATCAAAACCGACCTACCAATCCAATTATCCATCAGAGACTCTGCAGTTACTGCGGCTCTTACATGACTTGCAGCCTTTCTGATCAAGGGCCGTCACAGGACACCTAAGCAGCAAGAATTTCACATTTCAGACTTGGAATATCTACCAGCAATTTCCACTTTTCAAGAAGTGTAGGGATACCTGTTCCACATTTCTCCATTTTAAAAAACCGAAACACAATGGAGACATTCGGGGTAAGGTTTTTTTGTTAGCTTGTCCTGTTTTTATAAGTAAACTAACCTCTGATAACCTATCCCCTTTGCAGCAGGGAGCAGAATTACTTCGTTACAAGATCCCCCTGCCCTTAACTCATCACCCGAGTTTCTACATAGGATTTCTCCTCTAAGCTTACAGTGTAATGATGGAGCTCCACAAGGTTAGAAAAAAAGAACATTTCATAGGTCTTACCACAATAGTCTGTGCATTCTCACCACTTCTCCCCCACCAATGAGGGGAAGAAGCCCACCCAAACCAGTCCCCCTAGCATATCTCTGCAGTTGGAGCCTGAAGAGATGTGGCAAATCACCACTCTGTCTTTTTGTGTGTGAGGGCAGCTTTTTATTTTCATTTGGGGCTTTTTCCCCAGTAGAAGACATAATCCCTTACGGAAGCTAGGCAACCTTTCAAGCCATTTATCAAATTTCCTGCTGCTTCCATTTCTGAACAAGTTTAAAAAATAGTTTGTACACAGCAAATTAATCTGTATCCAGCAGATATCATTAAAGAAAATATGCTGACCTGTTGGCAAATGCCAGGTCTGGTTTTAACACAGCACTTTGTTTAGCCTGCTGCTTTCCATTCTTTCCAGCACTGATACTGTCTAAAGAGAAGCTAACAATGTTTGAAAGACATTTGATTTATTGCCATTTCCATCCCAGCATCCATACCTTCCAGAATACATACATGACAATCAGTGCTGTGAAAATGTTTCCTGTAGCAATTTTAAGAGCGCTATGTGAAATGCATACAGAAAAAGGTAAGACCTTCTAACAACTGTTCAGATACCTCCGCTGGCTAATTTTCATTAAAAATTCCATGTTGGAAAAAAGTAGGCTTTATCTGCTGTATAACAGCACCCGTGTTCCAAGTTGAACAGAGCAGAAGACACTGTACTCAGGTGAAAACACAAAAACCGCTTGTCTGATGGTCTGCAAAGAAGAAAAACCACTTGCTTACTAAAACTAGGCACAGCAGAAAAACTAGGAATCTCTCCAAAAAGTGTTACATAAGGAATTGTCAAACTTCACGTCACCTCCACAGGGCCGCAAGTTGCTATTTTCCCCCATCCCCCGGTGCGCAGGGATTAATGATCTAAATGACACAGTTCTCGGATACGAGGTAATAGCAGAAGCCTTCCCAAAGGAGCGCTTCCCGGGCTGGAAGCTTGCAGGGGAGGCTGGCGGGTGATGGGAAAGTCACCCTGCTCGGCTCAGCGTCCCAGCTCTGCCCCCGGGTCCCGTTCCGGCGGGCAGAGCGCTCACGCCCCGCGGCGCGACTCCCTCCGTCCCACCCGCGGCCGCGGCCACCAGCCCCGGCTCTCCCGGACGCCGGCGCGGGGCAGCGGCACTTGGCGGGACCCCGCCGCAGCGGGGCTGGAGCCGGCGCGCAGCGGGAGCGCAGCCCGGCCGGAGCACAGGGCGTGCGGCGCCGAGCCAGCGAGCGGAGCGCCGGAGCCTCGCTCGGCCGGGGGGACGTGCCCCTTTGTGCCGGGAAGCGACACGCGCGCCTCCGCCTGAGCATCTCTTCAATTCCGGATCTGATGGGGATTAAAATCCAGCAGATAAAGATGCCAGCCCGGCCCACTGGACTCGGATGCCCCCTCCCCTCCCCGGGCTGCTGGAAGGGAGACACTCACCGATTGTTTCGTGCCCTCCCCGCCCCTTCGCCTCCAAACGCAGCAAAGACTCGACGAGAAGGCACTTACCTTCCCCGGGTGGCTCCCGGGCCGCCGGGACGGGCGCTCAGCGTCCGCCGCTCCGCGCAGGCAAGCGCTGCTTCCCCCTCCTCCGCTCCAGGCGGGCAGCTCCCGCTCCGTCCCCGCAGCCCGGCGTTCCGGAGGTGTCGGCCAGCAGGTCCCAGCCGGGGCGGTACCGGCAGCTCCACTCTCCGCGGGACGAGGAGCCGCTAACGGTGGGAGGAGGAGGAGGGCGGTGGGGAGGTCCCGACTCTTCCCGGGATGCGCCGCCGAGGTGGCCGCCTCCTCCGCCGCCCAGCTTAGCTCTCTCCGGGGCCTGCCCGCCCCGTGCTGTCCCGAGGTGCAGCCCGGCCCCGTCCGTCCGTCCCGCTCGCCTTCCCCCGCCCCTCTCCCGGGCGGTGAACGGCGCGGCGCACAGGCCCCGCCGGCGGCCAGGAAGACCCGGGGGCGACGGGGGATGCCGGCCCAGCCTCCTGCCCTCTCCCCGGGGCCTGGTACACACTCTCCGCGGGGAGAGGAGGCCCTGCCCCGGCCTGGCGATCAGCTCCGGGAAGGTCACCGGCACCGCGGAGCCGAGCACGGAGAGGCTCCCTCCGGCACCGCCGCGGTCCCTGCCACTGCTGCCGGCCCGGCGTCAGCGACCGCTGGGTGCCGCGCTCCGACCGGGTTCGCTCCGTGCCCGTGCCTGGCGACCGCCTCCGAGTCTGAGTGCCAGGCTGCCCCCTTCCCTTTCCTTCCTTCCTTCCTTCCTCGCCTCCCGCCCCTTCCCCGCTGTCAGCCTTCCCCCGCCGGGTCCCTCCGGCGCCCGGTGCCAGGCTGCCCCCTGCGGGTGTCGGGGCCGCGGCTGCCCGCCCGGCGGGCCGAGGCGGAGCCGGGAGCGGCGGCCGCCGCTGCCGCTCGGCAGGTGCCGAGAGCCGTGCGCCCGCCGCCGCGCTGCCCCGGGCTGGCTCAGCGGCGGCTGCAGCGCCTGTGTGTCTGTGTCATGTCTGTGCCTGGGCGGGCGGAGGCGCGGGCCGAGGCGGGGCCAGCCCGCTCTCACGCCGCCCAGCGACAGGCGCCGAGCGCCCAACCAGCGGCGGCCGCCGCCGCGCAGCGCCCGCCCGCGCGGCGGGGCGCCCCGGGCCGCTACACCTGGGCAGCGCGGAGGGGGCTCCGCCGCTGTGACAGCGGGCCCGGCCCACGGCCGCTGCTGCGAGGGCAGGGCCGGCCCCGCGCGGGGACCGCGCCCGCCGCCTGCCCGGCGGTCCCGAGCGCCGCCTGGTGCGGGTAAGTGCCGGAGGGCGCCGGCGGCGGTGGAAGACCCAACTCTGAGTGCCGATGCCGCGTCAGGAATGAATAAATATGACGGCTTTTGGCTTACATGTGGCGGAGCGTGTCCCTGCGATGTGTCCCTGCGTGCTGGCAGCTGCTGAGAGTCAAGTGATAAGCGCACCTTTTGGGGTTTTTTTGTTTGCTTTTTTTTTTCCTGTGCGCATAGAGCAACCATCAACGCCTTTTTTTTGTTGTTCTTTTTGTTCATAATTTTATTTCATTAGCGGTGTAAAATGGATTGTTGCGATATATCAGCATACTGAGAGGACTGTATGATAACTTGTGTGTATGGCTGTAGAGGGTGCCTGAAATTCCGAGAGGAATATGCAAGGAGAACAGAAATGAACAAATGTGCGTACAATCTGATTTTAGAAAGGCATTGATCCATTCTTAGAGTGGAAGATGAAACAAAGTGTACGTGTGCTTTGAGTAACAATGTAAATAATCAAAAGTATGAGTAATTGGGTTGGTAATCCGGATTTAACTGCTTTCTTCTTCTAGAAGGATAAGGGAATAGTTTAAGAGAAAAGTGTTGTTCTCTAGAAGATATCCTGAATGCTAATTTCTCTCATTACATCAGCTGCTTGAATGCTGTAACTCATGCAGAAGTTTCTTTATTGGGCAGAAATTATGTTTTGCAGTATACTGTACCAAAGTATTGTGAACTCTGGAACAGGTTATTCATAGGAACATAGTATTTGGCAGGCTTCATTAAGGTATTGGTTCATCAAGCTTATTATTCTGCCATCAGCAGCATCCGTTTCCTGATGCTTTAGTCAAGAGGGGGTATTAGATGTACTGAAGTAAATCATGATGTTGGACATGCCAGTGATATCACATAAATGTTACTAACTGAAAATTTTGACATATCGTGATAACTAGGAGAGCATTTTGCAGGGGAAAAAAAACCAAGTCTGCTTATCTGTAAAAATAATTTAGTTCTGATAGGAAGGATTTTCTGGAATAGCTGTGATAACCTACAGATTGGTGTCTATTGTGCTCATTATTTTCATGAGCAAATCAAAGCCAGAAATGAGCTATACTGAACTGATTAATTTTCTTCTTTCTCCTACGTGAAGCTAAAGGATCAGCCTTCAAGTATTAGTGTTCTCTTGCACTGTGGAAGGATTGTACCTGCTTTGGTGGCAGTCACAATGAACGAATTTCTGGGGATGTAGGGAGGAGGAAGCAGGACTGTGTATACAGCTTCATTATTAAGAAAACCAGATTGTCCACTGTCTGTTACTAGAATTTTCAGCAGTTCCATAGTTTCCAGCCTCATGCTATGTCTTCAAAACTACTAACCTGCCAGAATCTGATCCTACAAAATACTGAACATTTTCTGGAGGTTCTTAATGTTCTTATCTTCTGTTTAGAGCAGGGAACTCTCAGCACTCACAAAAATTCTTAGGGTTTAAGAGCAGCATGGATTATTAGGATTATCTAATATACCACCGATCATGACTAATGATGGAACTTCATACTGGAACAAAATGTCTTACTTTAAATTGCTCTATATCTGTCAAGTTGGTGACCTACTCACAAAAGGACGACAGTTGTCCAAACCCCGAGCAACATTTGTCAGAGGCTCTGGCTGAGAATGCTTACCACGAGGTTACAAAACCAAACAGGGACAGGAGGAGTGACTGCCTATCAGGATAGAGTTTCTCAGAATTTGTGTTTATAAGCAAGTAATATTTTTCATGGTCACAATAAAATTGTTCCATCAGTCTTCGTCCTTGAAAATCTTGAAGTGGCAATTGCTTTGGACATAGAGTAAACAAGCAGTGCAGAAGGATACTTATGCCAAGGACAGGTAGAAGAAATTAGATGCAAATATTTGCACTTCAGATTTCATTCAGCCATGAGGAAGGTTTCTCTAGAAACTACACAGGTTCTGGAGTGAGGTGTCTATTTGTATTTTAAAGAAAACAAGCAAACAAACAAAAAAAGCAAAACCTAGAGTAATGTCAAGCACATAGATTTTTTTTTCTTAAATTATTTTTTCATTAAGTCAAAAAACTCAAAGCTTTAACAGTCCTACTATTTACAAATTTTGTAAACCAGATGTTTCATTTTTTTAATAGAAACATGTAAATTTTGAGATTTTGTTAAAGGATTGATTTATACTGATGTAAAATTATAATGTGAGTATTTGGTCTCATTTTTTCCTTACTGGGACAGGAGATAAAGGCATTACAGTTCAGAACTTCAGACAGATGATGATGTTTTCACTACACCAGAACATCAGTAAATAAAATTGTAATAAGTCTTTTCATAAGACCCTACACACTTACAGATTATCTGGTTTTTGATGAAAAGAACAAAATTACTTTCAGTATAACCATTTTATGGTGAAAGGGAGGTGTAAGGCCCACAAGTATTCAAACTTATAAAAGTGCATGAAGTTCATCTCCCATTTAACACCAATGAAGTCCTTTTTACATTCTTACAGTTGCTTCATTGTTCTAGCTGAATTCAACCACTATGAGGTCTTTTGAGAAAAAAAGACAGTGCTTTGTTCAGGAGGCGACTGAAAAGTGCATTACTACTTTAAATAGTCCATTATGTGCCAGTTGAAATAGAAGCTAAAATATTCCTGAAAACCAGTTTTTTTCTCCCCATTCCTACACACACACTCCTGTGGCTAATCAGCATTTTAAATACCTAGTGAGGTAGATACTGCAGTGTCACACTCGCGATATGGGATATGCACGCACTAAGCAAAGTTCTCCTTTGCGTTCTTTCACGTGGAGTTGATGAAATAGCTACTTTTCATAAAATCAACCATTCAGGGTGCTCTCACAGCGAACAGAAATTCAAATCTAATTTAGCAGGCTGGGTTGTGCTAACTGATTCACAGAAGGTTGTGACTCTTTGGTTGTGAATCGCTTCCCTTCTAAATGCTAAATTGCGCAACTTGTTGATAGTATCAGAGCATGGAGAGCAAGACCAAAAGTCTGAAGCAAGTCCTAACCCTTGAGATGCTTGTTACCATCTGCCACTACAAGAGTGCAGGACTACTGCAGAACAGGCTGCCTGGCATGTTTTGTAGTAGGAAAAGGCTTTCAGACAAGAAATGAGTGAAATTTAATCTACTCTGGAAAAATAAATTCCTGGTTCTTGAGCATGAAGTAGAGGCTCTGTTACATACGGTGTCCACAATGGGCAGTAAATTAAAATTTAATGGACATTTTCCTGTGCATGTAACAGAAAAGAAAAAAGTAAAATCAACCAGAACTAGGAAAGAGCAAGATTCAGATTGCCTGGGATTTTAGGAACTGGAAAAAAAATAAAGACTGGTAAACTGAATGCCTTTAAATAACCAGAAAACACGAAAACCTAAAACTTTCAGAATGCAAAGGAAATGTAATTATTCATTCAGGAATTATTTTTCTTATACCAAAATAGATTTCAGACAATGGTTTAGATTAGGAATAGTTGACACAGGTTGTTCTGTATTTATTTCATTTTCACGTTGGTTTCTCCTAGATTTCGGTTGTACTTTTAGTTGTAAAAAGATAAACACCCGTACTAGAGGCTTACACAGTGTTATGCCTTACAAGAAAGAAATTGTGAAGGAAATATATTTGTTTATATTTCTGACAGAATTCTTTGTGTACTTTTCTTTCATTGTTGCCATTTACTACTTTCCATTTGTTGTGATTCAGTCATTTACAGAAGAGTTGGGGGATTTTGCTCTTTTGGTTGGTCTTTTTTAAGGATTGGTGATTTTGAAACAATGAAAACTAGTGAAGATATGCAGAATAAATATGACGCAACTTTAATTTTATGAAGATAATCTGATTTCAGGCTGATAGTACTTCTTTAAGTTTTGACCTACCATGGTCAAGTAAATCTTGTATTTCTACTTACAGTAATAATTGATTACTATTTTGATAATATGACATGCATAACTTAGAAAATACTTAATTTCATACATGGGATTTTTTTACACAAAGGAATCTTAACACCTATGCTATTTGCAGCAAAGTTGTGGATAATTTACAGTACCATATAACTGCTCTGTATTAACATGTATCATTGTCTTTACAGAATCATCTGGGAAAGAAAAGCAGCACTGGACAAACTTTAAAATAATTTTAAATTTCACTGGCTAGGAAGGAGAAACTGACCCAGGCACTCTTAAGCCTAAATCAAGGTATGTCAAAGTCAGTGGAGCAGCTGCATTGATTTCAGTGCAATTGAAGCTGAACTATCCTTTATGTCCTAGTCTATGTTCTGGGGAAACCTACATATACACACACTTTTATGAGGTTCTTTTTTAATAATTGTTTCTATTGGCACCTCACTGCCAAGCAAACAGTGGATATAGTGTCTCTTTCTTATTACTGTGTTTCCTTTGTTACACTTGGCCATTTATTGCCCTGCAATGTGAATGCTGAGACTATGAAAAGCCTTAATTGAATTGTAGATCTGTATAATTAATATCTGCCAGCCTTTCTAGAAATATTAAAGCACAGGATGTATTATCTCTCCAGTCTTAGCCTTACATGTTTAGATTTTAATTCATCTAAGGACACTTTTCACTATCTGGTAAAAAGAGGATATTCTACCTGATCACAACAAGACCTTTTTTTCCATTAGCGGTATCTGTTTTATACATGGAAGGTTTCATTGTTTCCAGGGCAGCTCCATTAACTCCTGAAAGTGTTACCAATACAGGCCTCCCCAGAGCCAGGATGCTAATTGGAAAGTAAACTGACCTTACAGTGGTTTGAAGAGCGGTGTCTTTTTTTTTTAGAACAGGAAGGCTCATTCCCTCATTGACATAGTGTTTCTTCCAGAATGTAGGAATAACTGCCAGTTACATGAACTCAGAGAGTATCTGTGAGAAATGAATTATTCCCACAGTGGAACAGCCTCTTCACACATCCAACAACAGTGAGCCTAATAATGATAATGTAAACAATGTTAAGATGTCTGTTCACTTCAAGGAATGTCCTTTATGACCAACACTGTGCGTCAGCTCCAATGTCCCTGACTCAGTGGGTTAGGCATGTTTGGAGGTTGCCTTATGAATGCTTGGATTGCTTCTTTAGGTACCCATATGTCAGTAGTAACACATCTGGCTTTTGTCACATTTACGCTGGTTTGATAATAAAGCTATTTCAAGTCTGACCAAAAAATAAATCTATACACGACTAAAGACTAAGTGTAAGTACAAAATGTAAACAACATTAAAATAGATGGCTGAATAATAAAAACATAGTTCCTATAACAAGTTAAAGCATGATATGAAGACTTGTTAAAATAATTTGAAGTTTTGTCTCAATGGTCAGGCATTTAGAATCTGTATGAAAAAGTACCTGGATTAAAAATATGGGAAAAGAAATTACCCCAAACTTATTTGTAAGGATCACTACCTAATGCATCAAATAGGGAAGGTTTTGGCCAAAAATAAAATTATCAGTCAAATCCTAGAAGTTCCATATTTTTCCCAATGAAGGTTGTGTTTTAAATATTTTCTTGGAGGATTTCTCTAGAAAGCAGAAGTGCATTATAGCTGCTACTTTCCAGTGAAGGGAGAGTAAAATAAACCCCAGATCCTGACTAATGACTCAGGCTTATTTGCTTTTTGGTCATTGCAACAGGAAGAATGCCCAGTATGAAAGTTTTCTGGCAGTTTAACAAAGTTGACGGAAGAAAGTCCACTTTCATATCCTTGTCAGACAAAAGCACAATGGAAATGTAGGTACATGCTTCTGAATATAAACAGGGAGCATAGTCTGAACAGTGAACATGAACTCGTTTAGTGGCCACAGGTGGTTGTGTCTTAGAAATGTGCTGTGAATAAACGAAAATGTTCTTTTGCTGGGGATGAGGTGTGACTGTGAGCTGCATCCTGCTCTCTGCCCAGGACTGTCAGTGCTAAAGAGAGTTTCTGTGTTCTTGCTGACATTTCAGAAGTTGTGAGCTATGATCTGGACTTGCTCCATTGGCAAAAGAATAGGACAGGTCACCCCATCTCAGCAGTGAAACTGTCAGTAACAAGGATAATCCTCCTCAGTCTCAACAGCAGTTTCAGGGAAGTTGATGCTAAGGTCAGGCAACAAGGCAAGACCAATACTAGTGCCAATGAACCTGTCAACATTAAACACCTCTTTTTCAGAGTAGTACTTCAACGCTTCAATATTCTGTGATTCAGACTGTATCTTGACATGGTAGGGGGTTTTCCATTGACTTGGGTGAAGCTAAAGCTGTCAGACATAGTAGAGGCCAAGCAGACAAGGCCAGGAAAAGGACAGACCTCAGAGTCTGAAGGTGACATTGAAGGAATCCAGCATCAGACACAAAAAATGCCCAACAAATTCAGAAGATATTTTACACTCTGTGTGTGTACTTGTATTTCTGAACTTGGCAGCCACACAGCTGCTAGCATTGCTGCTTCCTCTGAAATTGCAGTCTCTATCAGATTGTGTACTGAGGAAAGGAATAAGCTTTTACTTACACCATGGATGGTGTCAGAATTCACAGTTCCTGCATCACCTGAAAGAAATGACCAGACCAAGCGAAGTTTCCAGTGAAATCAGCATGTTTAAGTCAGTTCAGGGAAGAGTTTCATCTACAGAGAGAGAAAATAATTTTAAACACCACTTTTCCAACCAACATACAAGAGCTCAGTGCTGGAATCAAAAAACCATCCTGGCACTGTGCCCTTTGCTCATTTTGAAAATATTTCCAGGTGTGCTACTTTATTGTTAGTATGTCAGCTTGACATTACAACAGTTCCAGTGAGAGGTTATAACTTGAGAGGTTTCTCCAGTACCAGACTTGATGTCAATGGCCTTTTGAAACTTTTGTCCACCTTCTTTCACTGAGCATAAACAGGTGCAAAATAGATGCAGCCAAGACAAGTGATCATCAGCAGGAGGAACTGTATTTTCTTACCTTCTCCCAGACCTAGGTGAGAAAGGAGCCGCTCCTTGGAGGGGTCTTTATGCCAAATGCAGTGGTAGCTTTGTTAGGGCAATCACTCAGCTTCATTATTACCCCAGCTCATTGAAAGGAAGGATTAGTGCAAGTCCTCTTTCTGCACTATAATCTGTGATAAGTTTGAGAGGTGTTGGGACATTTACTACTGGGTGATTGGCAGCTGGAGCCTCACAAATAGTGATGGTTTATAAATCTTTTCAGAATTCTGCTAGGGAACACTGATACCAGTCTGGGAACATAAAAAAAAAAAAAAGGATTTTATTTAACTGAGCCTTTAAAAATCTGTATGTGCTTAGTAGAGAGTTGATAAAAGGGAACAGCTGCATCCTTAAAGAGTCTATACCCATAAAGTAAGCTCAGACCTCTGCTTCTTTCTTGACTAATGCAGCAGCTAAGAAAACTCACTCTCCTTGGAATCATTACCAGGCTTTACATCTGCTGACCCCTGACAGCAAATGATTTTTTAAAATATATTCTTTTCTCTTCACCACTGCAAGAGCAAAACTGAGTTTTTTCTAAACTGGTTTTCTCTCTCTAATCAAGCCCAGGTAGGGATGGATACTGGAATTAACAATGGTGAGTTTATTTCTTCAATAGGAGACAGAAAGAGAACAAAAGAGATTTGATGGGGTGTTGGGATACAAGATTAAAAGCAGGATTGTCTGGGTGAAGAAACCAGATGTTGCTAAGATAGAAGAGGATACCTAAGAATGCTGTGAAGTCGGCACCTGATCTTTTTGCACTTCATATAAAGTAAGGGTCTGGTAGAAATCACTCTGTCATCATGTAATTAATAATTGTGTTATAATCTGAAAAAGGAATATCAAAATCTGTTTGCATGTGAGAACTTAGTTGTCATTTCCTAATCTTGTATACTTGAGTTTTCAACCACAGCAATGTTCTATTAATGTAACTTTGGTGTGAAAGGCTGGATATTACACAAGAGGAATGGAGAAGATGGAGTCTCAATAAAGATTTTTGTTGTTTCAAACCTTGTACTGACTGCATTGCTCACAAGTGCCTGTATGAACAGGAAGCTTTTTTTCATAGTTTCTTTCTAATGATGGCATCTATGAAAAAAAACCCCAAAACCTACTAATAGGCACAAGTAAAAGTCAGATGCCAAGGTATCATTGAAGGTCATTGAAGGTTTCAGAATATTATGATGGTCCGAACTGTTTGTATTTGTTGTAGGCTACAGTTAGAATATAATTCTGCCATCAGATTTGGGGTTTGATCCCTGAAATAGTACAACAGATATTCTCCCTTCTAAGCATTTTTTAAGAAGCTAGGGCATTAATAAATGACATTTTTTGAAAAATATTTTGACAGCACTGCTGTAACAGGGCATTGGCAGAAAGAAAATCCTATCCACCAGCATTCACATGGTAAAGGCTTAGATGCAAGTGACACCTGCATGACAAATTGCATGCTGTAATATACAGCTGTTACTGCTTGACTTCCATCCATCTGCCCCATTACCTCAGTAGATCAGTCATTATATGTGCTAGTAATCAGGTGCACACAATGATTAATTTGATAATCTCCATACTGTTGAGCAGGTTTAGGCTCAGAACAAAGAAAGGTGTGGCCTACCTTTCCTGCAGTAACTGATAGCAGAATGTCCATAACAACAGAATCACAGAACCATTTAGGCTGGAAAAACCCCTAAATAACTAACTTAAGGTGACAAAATGTGAAATCCAGCAGAGGAACAAGCAGAGAATACTGTCTTAAGACATTAGAAGGCTGATTTTAAAGAGGAATTACACCAGCTGAATTAATATTATGTTCCAGTTGATTTTCTAGACCTGTGTTCTTTCTGCTAGGAAAGGAGGCAGCCTTTCAGAAAATATTAATTTTGAGTTTCCTCTGCTGCAAAGAATAGCCTCAGAAGAAGGACAAGCTTGAAGCCATTTGTCACAAAATGTTTAGGTTGGCCAGAGAGCTTGAGACTTCACAAATATGCCTCAGATATGCAGTGCAATGGAGTTGCATAGTGTACATCTCTGATATAACTGATGCTTAACATGCTACTTCAAAGGCATGCTTTGAAGAAAAGTTCAGTAGACCCGGTCTCCAGCCTGTGCACAGGGTAGTTGTGCAGTTCCACACCAAGTCTAGTGAGAAAATGACACTTTCTATGCTAGAATCTCAACGTATATTGCACTAATCAGCCTTCCTTGAGTGACAGGATTGTACAACAAAGTCAGTATCCCCATAACTCCATACTTGCCGTTAATTTTGATGCAAACATGTTGATACTTTTCTCTTTTTTCCCCTCCCTTACATTTGTAAGCCCTGGGTCACCAGCCTTTCTCTGGAGATTGAAGAAGTTTGTCTCAAGACATGTCGGTTTTTTAGGGCTGCTCACTCTAGGAGTCTGAAAGCAATATTTCCATTACCTGTGTGTCATTTCACCAGGGACAGAAAGATACGGATGAAGTAGGAAGAGCAAATGCAGGAGGACAAGTAGTTAGTAGAAATTACTAAACTCCAATACTAAAAATATCCTGTCCCCATTAGTTTAAATTCACACCTACTCCTCTGAGTAGGTACGAGAAAAAAGAAAATTTCCATCTGCGGCTTTTGAAACTTCATTGGTCTCCCGATCACTGAGCACCACATCTTCAGCTGGCAGTGCTGAAACTTTACCATGTTTCTGAAGGATCCATTCTTCAACACCAGACTGCCAGCTTGAGTGTCAAAGTTCCGAATGACTCTCAGCAGTACTTGAGGGCAAACAACGACAAGTGCCTGGGGATCTCGCACAATGTTGTCAGCCTGACAAGGCTAAGCTGGGTAGTAGAATAAAGCAGTTTGCAGTTGTGTAGAATGTACAGTTCATTCCTTAGCCTCTTCCTGTAGCTACTCTGACTCTTCCCAGCTCTGCCTCCAGTACTGCTGCTCAAACCTATTGCTTTCCTGAGACCTAGACACTAGTTCCTAATGAAGCAAATCAGCAGTACATTGACTGTTTAAAACTGGGGGATGACAGTCTCAAAGCAAACCAGACACCAGAAATAACATTGCAATGTGGACTTGGACTGGGCAGTGAGCAAAGAGGATGGAATCAAAGAGCTGCACCATGCACTTACAAAGTTTAGGTGAAATTAACACAACAGTACACTGGGCTGGAATGTAGTTGGTGGAAATGTGGGCACAAAGGTCTTTTTGACTGGTTGAGGCTGTTAATGAGAAAAATTACATAGCTTCTAATTGGTATGCATGTTTAAAGCTGTGCCCCAAACAAGTGGAAATCAGATAGGATTCTGAACGGGCTGTGTAAAATAAGTCCCAATGAACAGAACTCAGAGGAGAGGAACTTGCAAGTGAGTTTTACCAGTCACTGCAAATTATCTCAAATAGATTCTTTATACTTACATATTTTTGTGACGTCAAGCTGCAAGAGCTCAGAAATTTTCCAGAGCTTGTTGCAAATGCTGTGACTCAGCAGAGGTCTGAGACTCTTTGGGACAAGACCGAAGATCCCATCTCTTGCCTCAGTGGGTCACCAAAGGCTATGGGTGCTTAGGCCGCAACTCTGGAAAAGCTGTACAGATATGCTGAGCACTGCATGTTGTCAGTTTTCACAGGGAAATCAAGAAGGCTTTTACAGGATTATGTAAATGTTTGCAGCAGAGCAGCACCATGTGTGGACCAGGTAAGCCGTGGCCCAGCAGGCTGCTTTCTCTGTACCAGGGCCATGGAAAACCAGCTGTGATTGCAGCTATCACCACTGAGAGAACAGTCAGGATGAACAGAATTAAACGGTCTGAAACAATTATCACATAAGAAATTGTTCCAGAGGGAATCAAAGGGTGCAGTAGTAAAAAAGAACTAGTTAGGTGGAATCTACTGCTGCTGTTATGAAAACATTGATTTGGGAAATGAATTCTTAGGTAGTAACCTGTATATGATACAGAGGTAATTTTCCAGTTGACACATTTTCTTCAAAGGGGAAGAATATCAGCCTGACTTGTACTTCTCTAGTTACAGGAATCGCTTTCCTAAATTTGTCATCTATTCATATATTTCCAGATTCCCTTGATTTTTTTAAAAGCAGTTATTCATGGCTGCAAGTGCAAACATCTGGGCAGTGGGAGGGAGTAAAAGGTAGCCAGAATAAAGAACAATTGTGTGGAGCACAGACAAATTACTGAAGAACTTTGCTGCTTATTGCTTGATTTCTTTTTTTTTTTTCCTTTTATGGCTTGCGTTGGTGGGATTTACAGTCTAAAAGCTAACTCATTGTTAATGCTGGTTCTCGTCTGGGAATAGACACACTTAAATGCTCATACTGTTGTAGGCACTGAAATTTAGCAAGCCTTTTTTTAACACTGCTATTCTATAAAAAGCATAGGGAATGCCCATAAGAGGATCTTTTCCTTTAGCAAAATGACACAACCTGATTAGAACATTACATAATCTTGATATGCCTTTGGTATCTTTGGTATCTAACACAGAACTCAACCCCTAAGGTGCTGGTGATAACAGCATGCTGGAAAATGTAGAACTGCCAGTCTGATGACGTTTTCATTGTTTGCCCAGAACTGATGGCAATTGCTACATGAGAAGAAACACATGAGAGGAAAAGAAGGATGGCTGCCAACAGTAAAAGTCACTGTTGCTCTTTCCTGTGCAACTGTGACAAGAAGCCAATGCTCCAGCCTTAAGCAGGGGCAGGTTGGTGGAGGATTAAGGAGCAGTGACAGATACTTGGACTCCAGAGGAGGTTGAGAGTATCTGAGCAAGATGGTCCTTGAATGCAGATCTCCAAAACTGAATGAAAATAAGTATTAAGAACACATGAAGGGGAAAAAAACGAGGGGGTGGAGAGAGGAATGTATCAGGAAGAGGTTGCAGCATGGTAAAAGAAAATGTGGAGGTGAACAATGGAGCCAGAGACCTATGCAAAAATAAATGCAAAGAATGAAGGAAAATGTTCTTTGATGTTTCAAAGAGCTGAAGGAAGTAATTAGGATGAAATCTGGGAGAAAATCACAGAGAAAAAACATGGAAGGCTACGAAGATCATTGCAGCTCACAGCTTTCCCAGTGTGCTGAATGACTAACTCAGCAATCTCATCCAACTTGTGAAATATTCAAAATACCATTAGTTAATTTTGTAACTTCCTCCCTGGAAATGCAGTACACTTTTTATACCACTAAAGGTGTGTCTCACAAGCGGAAGTGGTGATTCATTTGACAAGTTATTAACTATTGAGCCCAACTGTCCCATCAGTAACCCACTTGAATAGGAAGACCAGTAAATGTGATGGCAGTGGATCATTAGTGAGTAAAATAGTGATCATTCTGTGGAGGTTAAATGGGAATGGCAGAACAGCTATGCTGGCTCTTGCCCACTCTGAGCTTGTGCAGTGAGTAAGTGTAGTCAGTCAGTCTCCAAATGTTACATACAAGAGTGAAGTCAAGATAAAAGATCTGAGCCTATCCCTGATCTGATCTCTTATGAAAAGGAGAGGACGTTTTATGAATATTGGCTCTGGGTATAAATGAACTCAGAATGTAAGCAGGGACTGATATATTTGATTTATAAGCACAGTATAGAAAACAGTCCCTAATTTCTTAGAGTTCTTGGCATCTTGCAAGGACTCCTGTCCCTTTTTGTATCCAATATGGATTATGTTCAAAGTAAATTCCTCTGTTAAATGTCAGCAAATCAAATAAATGCATTAACATCTTATCTAAGCAGATTGTTCCAAGTGATTTTACAATGGTTAGTACATTTTATATGCAGCACAAGTCTTTAGCAATATCTGTTTTTCTTGGTTTCCTGTTAATTTGGCAAGGACTGACACACCAGGCTTCATCACAGACCAAGACTGTGTCAGGCAGGATGAACTCCTGATGAACACTGAGACTAATAATACCTAGTTATGCCAAATGATTCTCCTGTGTGGGCACTCACAATTCTCCTCAAAGCAGACTATGAGAATATTTGCAGCAGCTTTTGTCTCTCCTTGTAAACTGATGAAGCCTCCACCAAAATTCAAATAAAAATGCTGCTTTAGTCCTACCACCAAGGTCTCATCCTTTCTGCTTCCAGCTTTAACAGAAAGATTGTTTGAAAAAAAGCTCCTAACCAGATCAATGGCCAAAACAATCAACTCACCAAAACAAACTAACTCAGGGTAAGAACTTAGGCTCAGCTGTTGCGGGCCGGAATTCCTTTTCTCAGAACTTTATCCCAGATATTCAAAGTCTAACAGTCCATGTCTTCCTCCAGCAGGCAGCAGGAGATTCTGGCAGATTCTGTTATTCTAAGAATCTGGGGCAGCAAGAGGTTCCTGCTCATTTGTCAAGCACAATTTGAGGTACAACTAAGATTTCTGTGTTATGAGGGTTTCACGGCCCCTTTTGCAGAATGCAGTGCAGATGAAACATTCGAGTTAGCAAAAGGATAATGCAGAGCTTGCAATGCAAAATTAGACCAGATAAAATTGTAGAGGGAACATTTTTAAGAGAAAGATAAGTAAATGTCACATTAGGGTTAGAGGTGAAATTCTGTGGCTTCAAGGGTCTTTGGAAAATGGCAGCTTTATTCCTTGGAGGATGCAGTAATGAACCGGCTGGTAGGGAGGGGTGATGCTAGATGCTACAACTTTTGCATTGAGGTAGGAGGGAAGCAGGTGAAGTTAAAGGGAATTTGCTCCAGTCTAATAGGCAGCTAAAGGCAAATTATTTTAGAGAATAAAAGCATAAGAAGAAAAAAATACAGTGGCCCAGCATACTGGAAACTGGAGATGAGTGTAGAGCTCTATTTTCTCCCAAAGACAGACACGATTTTCTCTTATTGACAATTTTATTGTCATTGCCCATCTCCAAGACACTGGAGGATCATGGCTCTGGAATCTCACAAAGTTACAGCCAGACAACCATTTCCCCAGAAAGTGACAGAGAAGAAAGTTTTATAGCACTGGTGAGGGGGTTTCTGAAAGAAAAAAAAACTGCCTTGAAGATGTTGTACACAATCATGTAAAGTTTCAAGCTGGAATTGACGTAAATCTCACATGGAGAAAGAAGGATGACATAGCTGCTGTGGGACTTGCAGCCAGCAGTGGACCACCCCATGAAGACTGTTTTTCACTTACACATTAACTTCCCAATATGCAGTTTTCAGTCCCGTTGATGTTGATTCATGCTTCGGTTTCTAGCAGCTGCCTGTGCACAGTACGTATTGTGGTAGAGGAATCATGAATCAGACAATGCTTTCTCATGAGACTAAGCTAAGCAAGATGCCTGTCTGCTGGTAGCCAGCTTCTTTACTAATAAAAAATTCAAAGCATTACATCTCCTTCACTCTAGGGCTGGCTCCAACACTCAGTCAGCCTCTTCCTTACAGAAAGCTGACAGTTAGACCAATTTTAAAGCATACAAATCTCCTCATCTTGTCTGCATCTTTCCCAAAAGAAGCAGAACTGAGCTTAAAAAACCAAAACAATATAACGTAAGCCCATAGTTTTAAGAAGAACTTGTCCCCAGGCAGGTACCTGATAAAGCAGCGTTTTAAACCACTTCCTCCTGGCATTCTTCTCACCTATTACTCTTGACCTGTAAATCAGCTCTCAGGAGCACTGTAATCACCAAAGCAACAATATCAAGTCCTGACCCCTCTATCTGACAAACACAACTGAAGGGACAGCTGAGAACATACTTGGTTGAGGTAGAAGCAGCAATACTGAAAGCATTCATTGCCTTAGCAACTAGGACAACCTCTTCTTTAATTAGCACATCATGGTCTGAACTTTGCTAATAGAACCTGCCTACACTGCATGCTAACTATGGGTTAGGTAATCTCACACTTGCCAACACGGGCAGCCTACTACGCTTCTGCTTCCTGACATTCTCCACATGAGCACTCTGTTCTCAGGTCCCACATCTGCAGGCAGGCTGTGGGTGGTGTTAATGAATGATACATCCTCGTGGTTTCTCACCCTGGACTCATGATCTCCTATCCCATCACATATTTGTCTGGGCTGGCAGGCACAGGGTGCTGTGGAACAGCTTCTGTGTGCTCTCTTAGGATTTGGGAGGTTACTGTCTATGACAAAGGAATTATTTCCTGGCATTAGCTTAGCAGATGTGGTAGAGAAATAAGAGAGCTACCTCACTGCCCAAGCAACCCCCCTTGGCCTGTCCTCCCTGTTTACTCTCCCTGCCACCCTCTTCTGGAGCTTCTTCACCAGTGGCATTACTGATGACTACGTGAAATCACTAAGATCCAATGGCACCAGCAATTACAGAATATAGTCTTCTAGAAGATATGCCATATAGGTTTGTTGTGCAGTTATTCTCTGTCCCTGCCCCAGAATTTCAGGGGAAAAACTTATTAAATACCCGATTAAGAAAAATTAGATATCTGGGTGAAAATAAGCTTTGAGGGGAAAAAAACCCCTAGGGTTTACAAAATCATTGTCATAGCTCTAACTACAGCTCATTGAAATTTGTATCAGCACAGCAATAGCACTAAGTTTAGAGCAGAAAGTAAAAACAGTCTGAGATAACACTGCTTGAATCTTCTGGGCTGAACTCTGTACTGCCCCTGGTACTGGAGAAGTGGGGTCCAAAGCTAGCATGAGTATGTCTATAGGAATTCCTACCAATTCAGTGGAACAAATTGTGTCCTTAGACATCAGATCTCACTAAGTGGGAGAAATAGGGCATTCAAAAAGGGAGAAAACTAAATTTTGATTGTTTTAAATGCTTTATTTAATAACACTATGAACTAAGGCAGCAAACTCTTATATTTTTTCTCCTGTTATATTGAATTAAGCCCGGGAATTAAGGAAAGAACACGACATCACATGCTAGGTTTGGAATGCCTGCTCAGCAAAACAGTGAATGACACTGTGACTACTTGTGGGATCACTTTCAGGGTGCTTTCACCTATGGTTTCTGTAGAACTGAATGACAATTCTTAATTACAATATTTACGTGTTAGGAATGCTGAAGGAGAGGGAACTGGGGATGATTTCTGTAGATATTTGTTTAGGGTTTTGGTGTGGTTTCTTTTGTTTGTTTTTAGTGTTGAACAAGATGAGCAGGAAGAGAAAGCTGCTGCCATCCTATAAAAGTAGAGATACCTATTGAAAATAGCAGATACTGCTTGTAAATGTACGATCTTAGAAGCAAGAAATTGCAACTCAAAATCTCAGAGTAAATTCTCCGAGTGCACGTGCATACCATACAGTATCGAGCACACATAAAACGTACCAAGCTTACATTCTCAAACGTGGCTAATACTTAGAATACTGGCAGCAAGATGCTTTTCTTCTGTTCTTGAAAATGTCAGACTTTTAACAGATCATTGCCCCAACAGAACCAGAGATTCGGGGAAGTACTGTGATCAAAGACACACACCATGCTTCTGAAGAGGAATTCAGGAAATGCAAGTTCAGCTGGTATAAAGAACTATCACCTCTTTGCTCTGGTTATGTCCATCTTTAAATTAGCCATTAGATAATTCTGCCACTTCACTGAACTTCCTGCATTGAAGATATTTATTCTTCCTTGTCCAGGAGGAATGGCTTTAGTGGTAGTTATGGAAATAAAAGAGATAATAAAGCTCCCATGCAAATCTTATGTTTTGTGTATTTTCTTATTTGACTATAAAAGTGATATTCCCAAAGGTGTGGAGTCAGGGATGTTTTAAAACTGCTGATGAGCATCACCCATTGCTATCTTAATTAAATACTAGTGATTTACCCATTACAAAAGGCTTTGTTCCATTACAAAATCCTTTCCTAGTGTATGGAGGCATAAAAAGAAAGTGCAATATCAACTGAATATTCTATAGAATAGAAATAGTGAAGTTGACTTCCTGTTGTGAAGTATTTTGAGATCTACTTATGGAATGTGCAGTAGGGGCAGTTAATTTCATTATTACTCTAAAAGCTTCTTGCTCTTCTCTGCACTGGCAGATACTCTCTCAAGCAATTAAGATATGGGATGCTATCAATTCAGAGTATTCTTTCCTTTAGCTGGAATAGTAATACCTTGGAAATCACATAATAAAATTACTTTTCAAATGAAATCTGACATACTTGAGCACTGCCATTTGTTTTTATGCACTGATCCCTCCACCTATGGAGAGATCTTGCTGGCAGCTCCTGCTGCACTCCTGCCCCAGGATAGTGATGATGATACTGCATTAAACATCTCCTTGGAAGCCAGCAAGCCTTTATTGCTTCTGTAAACATCTCTGGCAAGCAGAGCGTGCTCTTTTCTTTCTGTGCAATGGAACCATGGGGAAGCCAGAATGAAAGCAAGAATCCCTTGGTCCATTAAAACCTGGAATTTCTGCAATATTTTACCATCCAGGGTTATTTGCTTCTGAAACAGGAGAGCCTTCCCACATGGTAATGATTGGTGGGACAGTAGAAGAAAGGCAACAAATATTTGCTGTGATGTTTTTCTTTTCACGGTGTCAGTTGTGGAAAGATAGCCAGGAGAGGGTTTTCGGAGCTCTCCTTATTCTCCATGTCTCTCTTATACTTTCAGAAAAATCTGCAAGGTGTCAGCATCCCAGGCCTGGGGAATTTTGGGTCACTAATGCCCACATTAGGGTGCTCAAGAAGATTCAGAAGAGAATTTTATGATGGTTGTTTGCCAGAGCACACAGGGGAAAAAAATGGCAAAACCAGAAAGGGGTTTGGATTAAAAGTATTTTTTAAACTGTAAACTTAAGCATGAGAACTCCTGTCAGCAATTTGCTTTTGCACATAAAGAGTGGGCTAAACCAGGGAACTTCCAGTAAGTTTCCTGGATAGTGGGCAGATCACATGTGTATTAAAGGTTTTCCTTTATCTCAGAGAGCTGGAGCCTGATTTCCTGGAGAAAGACTGGTCTGCATTCAATTCTGATTTACCATTAAAATAAACCATTCTGTAATGACAATGTATAGTGTGGGGAAAAACTGGTGAGAAATGCTAAAAAACCTCGTGTCAGTGATATAATTTGTCGACATGTTTAAAACTCATCCCTGAAATGGATTCCTGTGAGTGAAGAAGTAGCTGTACAATGACAACCACTCTTGCCAGAAGCCTCTTGTTTCCCAAAAGGGAAGCTGAAGTCCCCAAAATCTTGTTTTACATTCACCTGCAACAGAGTGTGAGCGGGAGTCCCTCTGTTTTACACAGTCAGGGTACACACATTTGGCCAGTCAGGGGGACTGTTGGGTTCAGCATTCCTGATCACTTTATAATTGGATTCTTTTTTAGGCCACTTTGTGTGCATTAATCAACAAAGTCCAGATCAAGAGAGGTCAAAGCAAAGCCTCCCCAAATTTGCCACTGCCCTTTCCACAATTGAGATCACTCCTTTAAACTTTAGACCAACATTTTTCTTTATGGCATCAGTGGACTAGGGTAACATTTATTTCAAATGAAATGTATTTCCATAAGGCTGACAGAGGGCCCCTATAGCCTTGCTTGCCTGTGGGAGCAGGGCAAGAGAAAATGCCAAGGGCTAGTCTTGCTCAGACCTTCAGTCTTGTTCCCTTTAGATCCAGTGTGTGTTTCTTTTTTTATTCTTCCCTTCAGCAATGAATTGAGCTCCTGTAGCAGTGGAAGGATTGTTGACCTATACACTCATAGTGGAAAGGTTACTTCAATCAGAGGGGAAAAAAATCAAAAACAAGAGGAAATGCTCCCCAAATTGTGTTTGTGCATCTGGAAAAGAAAGCTCTCCTACTCATAAACAGAGGTGTCCGAAGAGAGCTCCTTTAAGGTACTTCCAGCAATCATTCTAGATGACATTTCTTATTGTTTTTAGTATTAACATAAGCACAATTGAGAGATCCACTCCTAAATCAGAATCCCATTTTGTTAGCAATTGTACAAGTAATTCCACACTTTCCCTTAGTGGGATATCTTACAGCTCTTCAGGAGAGTATACAGAGCAATTATCAGGCCAAAAAATTGTTTTTAGTTTACAAAGAGGATCAATAAATAAGCATATTCCTTGACTGGACACAGAATAAGAAATTATTAACCCCTTACCAAAGGATTTGTTTAGGGTTTTTTTTTTTTTTTTTTTTTTTTTTTTTTAATTTATGCAGAAGGTCCCTCCCTGTTATCTCCAAAAATGTCAGTGAAAATGCCATGTGAGGATGAGGAATTGATCTTAATTCCTCAGTATGCATATGCACTGTCCTTCTGGCTCCGGGTAGAGCTCAGCTGGGAAGAGTCACGGTGAAAGCACAGGTCCCTGGTAATTACTTCTGTGGATGGAGATGAATATAATAAAAGCAGGCCATTAATGGTCTTCAGTAGTGTCCGTGGTCAAAGTACATGAACCTCGTATCAGCCAGAGGTTGGGAGGGCTAAAGCAATTTTGCCAGCTGTGTGATCTTTCTGTGACTGGAGCAAGAGGCTCATGGGTGGGAGCTTGGCTGTGAGAGCACAGCTTCCCTTGCAGAGCCCTCATGTACACAGGTGTACGCAAAAGCTTGATGTTCTTCTGAGAGCAAGGACAGGGGAAGCTGTTAGTGTGAACCCTCGGATTCAAGCACAGGTACCTTAGGACATGACAAAGTAACAAGCATATCCTGCATGAAACCAGTGCTTTTCAATGTTTCTAAAGGGTGCAGAGGACCTGTGTGTATTTGTGTGGGGTGTTAGACGAAAGAAGAAACAATAAAATGAAGTTTTTTAGTTGGTTCTTAAAATAACTAAGGCTAAAATATTTCCTACCAGCCCTGACAGCTTATATCTGACTTGTTGTCCTTTGAGACAGCCAGCCACAGCACTATTTTTTAAATTCCAGCAAGAAATTCAAAGCTGTTCAAGGAGTCCTCAAGCCATAATAAAATACTCAGGTTTTCTGGATATAACTTTGTGCACAAGACTGTGTGTATAATTAGTCATGCACAATCACCTGTATTTATTGGGGTCTGAGTTTTCCAAGACAAATGCAGCCTCCTGCTTACAACATTTCTTTTCCTCAGAGACTGTACAGCGATTGCTTTTCACATAATAAAGGTAGTTTATTTCCTTGTTGCATCACTTTGAAAATGTGACTGCTTCTGGAATGCTACTGAGCCAAATGGTTTAGGTATCTGGCCAAGAGTAAGTCTGTGAAGTTGGAGCGAGTAAGTGTTCCATTCAGTGCCAGATCCCCAAATTGCTAGATCATACCAGTTCCCCTATGGCTTTTTCTTTACAGGGCAACACCTCTTCCTTTGATCTTGGACCTTCTAGTTGTATATCCTTTTGTCAGTGCTTTGTAAGGTGTTAAAGGTGTGCTGGCACATTTCACCTGCGATTTTGCACCAGGCCATGATGCAGCCTTTTACTCAAAATCAGCCTGTGGGGGCACAGAGGTAAGCAAAGTTTGCAGTCTCTATAATGAGTAGAGCTGTACCTTGAAATCTCCATCCACAGATATATTGAAAACTTGACTAGACAAGGCTTTAATGAACTTGGTGGAAAATTGAAGTCAGTTTAAAGCATGAGGGTTGGACTCGATGTCCAGCTGAGACCCCTTCCCATCTAAAGTGTTCCGCGGTTTTTCACAGAAGCCAGGCATGACAAGGAGTATGATGTGAAGTGAAATTAAAATCAGACTGCCTTGATTAGTTAGAGCTGGTGTAGAGGTGACCAGGTCGCCAACAAAAGTCATCCCAGCTCACTCACACAAACATTTGGTGAAAGATGGAGTGCTATGGAGCAAAGCCACTATCTGTGAGTGCTGATCTCAGCTCTGGAGCAAACAGCAGTCACTTGCATTCAGGCAAAAAAAAGTGTCTCCATCCTGTAGATTTCCTCAGTCCTACGTCAGGTGCTGAAAGGAGTAGTAGTTGCCTGCTCATGACAGACTCTAAGTGTACGTAAGAAAGGCTTGTCTTTGTGAAAGAAGTCTTTTGACTGTAGGTCTTGTCTTACTTTCCAAACTCAGTATTTCTGTCCCACCAAACTGCCTTTGGGACTGAGTTTAGGTCTTCTGTCAGAAAAGCCAGCAGCAGCAAGACTCTCTCATTTCTAAGTAACATGGTTGAAGTTTCTATGCTAGAAACTTCAAAAGTGGCTCTGATTCTTATTACTTGTGGAGAACCTTCCTGGGGGTGCTCTAACTTGAGGAAATTAGAGCAGCTCCCAGAAACTCTGCTTCAGTTTCAACAGGAGTCCAGAGCTGTATAGAAGCGATGGGAATGATTCACTTCTCCAGATTCATCTTGTCTTAGTGTAGGTGTCTAAAATAGGTCAAATGAATCACAGCCTAAAATTCCTGCTTAAAAGACAGTCTACTTGCCTTGCTCAAACAAATGTCTCCATTCCAAATGACTCTCACCAGACAGTTCTGACACTCGACCCACAATAGAAATGGTACATATATGTGTAGCTATATTGGCATATCAGGTAATCAATTTAATGAAGTTAGATATTTCAATGCATTTGAAATAATGACAATTTTTTTTCTGAACATTGCCCAACTGGTAATTTCATAATTTCTGGGTTCCAGAGTGAAGGTAGGAATGTTAGGCTTACCCAGCAAATGGTGAGTATTTCTCTAGAGAGCTCCAAACATCAGTCACAGGTTAGCAAAGTCTTCTCCATCTTCCAGATCACAAGAGCTCTTTTCCACCTTTAGATTCACCATGACAGGAGAGGCATTCTTTATATCCAGGAAAAGACAGCTAAGAATACAAGGGGAAGAACTATCTGTCAATCACCTAAATCTAGTAAATTCTTTCACTAATAGGGTAACAGCCTCTTTTTCTTATGATAGAAAAGATTAGTTTAGTTTCTTCAAGAGAAATAGCAGTTAGTTTTCCACAGTGTTCAAGGGTGCCATGGTTCATATTAACGTAATTCATAGGTCTGGCCCAACAAATTGAATCACACTGCACTAGTCTCTCATTCTACCTCATTATTCTAGCTTATTTCATAAAGAACACAGTCTTTGCTAGCATTCTTTTAAAGCCAGAGAATCACAGCCAGCACACACATGCAGAGTCCATGTCTCTTGAAAGAAAATAACATTAGCACTTACAAGCAAGTTTTTACTCCTTGCATGGACGATCAGTAGTCTACAAAAATCATAGATATAACGTTGATCCCAACATACTCCTGCTCTTGTCCATAAGTTTTTGTGCTGTTGCCTCAGCACTCTGAAACACATCTATATAGGAACTAGAAAAATCTGTGAATTCTGCTGAGCAGTCTATCAGAACAGAATTCTCTACCTGGAATTCCATTCTGGATGCTTCAGTTATCCAACTTGGAAACAATCCAGAGCCAGGTGGGTGAAACATGCATGTGTGCACACACACACATATGCATAATGGATATATGGAAAGATTCAGATGAGAGGAAATAATGCCATAAATCAGGGATGCAGATGATCATATCTCCCTAATTTAATAATTTGTGTAGGTGGAGATAAAGAACAAGATTCTTAATGATTATCAGTGTTTCACCATTTCTAAGCACCCACCACAAAGATTCTCTAAGTTTTGAATAATTCACTCCCTGACAAGATCCCTTTAAGGTATTTCAAACTAAAGCAACCAAAAAAAAAAAAATCACAGTATATCCTGTATGACTATTCATTAATACATTTATTTTTGCCACAAGCTTGTAATTTTCACTATTAAACACCTAGATAAGTACCAAGAAACCACTATTCACTGGCCAAATGTGGCCCCGTTAAACAGAGTTTATGCTAATACTGTCTCAGTTAAGTAACAGTTATTCATTATCCTCAGGCTAAATTGTTTCACTGGCAGATGTCTCATTAAAACGGCTGTTCTGAGCAACCATAACCACACAAACCAGGGGATTTTCTATTGTCATTATTGTTGTTGTTATTATTAACAATAAGCATTTACATAAACACTTCAGATGTGTGCGACTCACAATTACTCTCTAGGAGTTCCTTGCTGTGAAAGTTTGGTGATTCAAAGACCATTTGTCACGACGGAAGCAATTGCTAATTGGGGATAATGCAACACAGCATATGTTTTTTGATATTACTGTTATCCTGGAGCAAGTGTTTGACCTCATCTCCTGCTACTTTGGAACTTTTCCTTCACAACCTAAAGAAAAGCAAATTCAAAAAGACAGCAGCATTCTCAGCAGCTAGAACTGGGCTGGAGAGCTTTCTCCTCTTTTCCTCTTTCTCCACTTACTTCCCCTCTCTCTTTGGCCTTTGGACTTCTCTGCGCATTTGTTTCCACCAAGAGCCCTGCAAACTCCTCTCCCAGCAGCACTGTCCTTCCTCCTCCCTGCTGGAGGAATCTCCATCCTGGGAAAGGCAGGAAAACCAGGTTTCCAGCCCTCTGCTTTTCTGTCTGTCTGCCTGCCTGCAGTGCTGCTTGGCCTCTCCTGCCCTGCAGGGAGTTCACTCAGGTCCTCCTCAAGGGCAATGCTTGCACAACAGAGCTAGCCACATAAACATCTCAAACATTTAGCAGCCAAGCTCTAACAAGGCTGTAATGAGCACGAATTAAATGTCTCAAATGCTTAACCTTGCAAAATAAAAGCAGTTTTCCATAGCAACAGTAGAGGGGGGAAAGGCTGCCTCTACCGAGTACCGTGTCCATCCTCCAGAGAATGGGGCCACTACAGTTTTGACAAAAAAGATTTACCTACTTGCTGTCATGGCAAAATAGTGGTTTCACACCTTAGTCTCATTTCAGGGAGGTTTTCAATCATTTTTGCCAAAGCTTAAAAAAATGCATATGCTTGTTCTGAAATAGAAATCGCACACAGGCAACATCGGTGCAGTTGAAGTGAGTAGAAGTTGAAAATAAAGACTTACAAAGAGAAGTGTCAGGAAACCCGGGTAAGTGACGTTTCTAAAGGTGCTTGCAAAAGATCAGTAATTGGGAAAGAAACAAGAATGTGAGCCTGTGCTTCCAGTCTCCCTAGTGGATTAGAAAGCTCTTAAGCAGCTCAGATGCTCTGTGTCAGGTTAGCAGCCCAGGAGCAGGAGGAGCGGGACAACACCCGATTGTTCCAGATCAACAACTGTGCAATTGTCCAGGCAGCCCTGGCAAGGTACCAGAATGGGTCCAGGAGGGTGTGGACGGTGGGATGACCGAGTTTGAGTCAGGATAGAAACACAGGAGCTGCATAATCCAACGTGGCCTCCTGGGCTGTGCAGGGGAGGAGTGGGATGGCAACGGGAGACAACGTGCAGGGAGGCTCAGCACCCCGGAGAGGAGCAGAGCTGTCCTGCTCTGTGTCACTGGCAGCTCAGTCCCAAACGCCAGCATCTCTGCTTGGCCAGAGAGGCAGATGGGGAAGGCATTGCCTGGGCTCCAGGAGGCTGCATGCGGCAGAAGCATTGCCACCTCACCTCTGATGAACTGACACGGTAATGAACACAGCTCCCCTTGCAGAGCTCTTGTTTCATCTGTTGAATTAAGCTTGTTAGACGAACCCTGGAGAGGTTTTTATTTTTTATTTTTTTTCCTTTTACATAATCTGTGAAAGTTAAAAGCTTGTGTTCTTCCACATGGTCACACATTTGTCTTCTTACTGTTTCATAAATGTATATTTTGACTGCCTGAAATCACCAGTAGTTCCAAGGAACTCTCAAAGGACAGTTAATCAAGACCATTAGCAAGGTCCCATGTAGAGTATTAAATACCAGTTCGGGTAAATTTAACTGTGTGACAATAAATAGAATAGATAGAACAGAATAGATAGAATCACCATGTTGGTAGTCCGGTCAGGGCAGGAGGAGGTATCCAAAATTTATGTTGCCCAAATTATATATGAGTCAATCAGTTCTGCTTTTTTGTCTTTAATGATGTTGAGTGGGAGATGCTTCGAGTCCCATAATGTTTTTTTTAAATTTCAGATTTATTCCTAACCTAGGTAAAAATAAAGAAATCAATCTCTTAAAAATGTTCGTAGTGAGAAACCCTCCTCAGACACAAAAATTAGTTCAAGAGAAATATTTCATTTCAATAATTTTAAAATCTTTTGATTTGATTTTGACTGCCTATTTCTTACATATCCCTGATATTTTGACCCTTCTCCTTTACTGAGAATCTCATAAATGTCTTTTTAACTTGCACCTTTTGTTTCAAAAAGAAAAAAAATCTGAAAATTATCAGTTCAATATATTTAACAGTAACACCCTTACCCTTCATTACATCCATTAAGAATTTGCATTCTTAAAATAGAACAGGGAACCCTGGAGTCAGATCCCATCTCCTTTGTCAGGAACTGTGAATCTTATCTACATCCATGGTGAGCTAGATGCAGCTGACAAGATCTAAAGAAGCTTTTAAGCTAATAATTCCTCAGATAGCTTGGAATCTGGGTGAGAGCCAGTGGGAGTCTGGCATGCAGTCTGATAAATTTTGCTAGCAATATAGTGGCTTTTCAAGCTTTGATGAACCTTGTGTCAGAGTATCTCTAAGAGATGGCATCTTCATCTTTACACACAGATTTCCTCCAGAAAATCAGTGCCCATAGCACAATGAGCATGCAGCAGTTGCTTGTGCCCAATCCTAATTATTTCTCATTTTACTGAGTTATTTAATTTTTGTCCAGAGGATACTGTGGTTATTTTGCAGAAGCATGATTTCACTGGCAGATAGAGAGTCTGGGGGGAAGGGAGAACCTGTCATGACGAGCATGGCATAAGTGATGTCCATCTGTGACTATTGGGAGCAGGAGGTGCCCATCAAGGTGCTGTAAAGCATTTTCTTGAATCTTCTGATGACTAAAAATTTCCAAATCCATTCTCAGCTCTTTACTTAAAGAAACGAAAGATAAGTTTAACTTTTATGTTTAGGGTGTTCCAAAACTGAGGCATCATGACTCATGATGAATCATGAGTACACTGGATCTCAAAAGTTTCTTCATCTTTTTCACTGACTGAAAAAGAAAAAGCTTTTTAGGAAGAAGTGGGCTTCAGGAGCTGTCATATGGTATGTAAAAACACACCAGGAGGGCAGAAGGCAATATTCCAAAGCTTGGGAGATTTTTGTCCTTGCAAATCAAGAGGGTCACATAGAGCTTAAATTCTTGGATAAACATTTATCTTATATTCTTCATCACTGAGGAGTAAAAACAGACGAAATGAGAACTTCTGCTCTTGCCAGAGTGGGTCAGACAACTCTGGCACAGTTCAGCAGAGAAACACATACATACTTACATATTCCTTTAGACCAGCTCAGCAAATAGCCTGATTTGTGCCTACTTTTTGCAATTATTTTCTGGAAAAAAAATCTTCCACAGTCTTTCCATAAATAATTCATGAGAGTATTTATCTTAAACTCCTTGTCCCTTGGCCCCGTAACTACTTGCTCTTTAAACAATTCCTGTGGTTTGTGTACGTGTAACTGACTGTGCCTCAATCGCCTATGACAATATAATACAGGTAATTTTCTTTGGCTGCATTACTCTGTCATTACTTTGGCTCTCTGCTTAATATGTCACAGTAATGAATGCATAACAATGCCTGGTAACTTTTCCCCTGCTTGTCTCCAAGTTATTTGAAGTGAAGGGAGGGGGGGCAGAGGCTGGCATCTAATTAATAATTTGTTCATTTCAGCTTTGTAATGAGAAAGAGAAAGGAAAAATATGAGGATGGCTGTTTATTACTTAAGCCAATATAATGTCAATCCATGATTGTGGCTGGCAGTGTGACTCTCTGAGGCTATTTCTTTGTGGGTATGTGAAAAACTGCAAAGAAAATGAAGTGTAAAAAAACCAGACAAGCAGCAGGAGGAAAACATTTCATCTTGTACACAACTAAATAGGAAAAGAGACAAGCAGGCAACAGATGACAGATGAATGGGCCTATGATGGACTGCATTTTTTGTGTCAAAACAGAGCCAACTGTCTAACAGTCATTCAGATGGTAGGAGAGGCATCACACAGCATGATTTCCAGTTCAGCTGGCACTTTGGGGTTTAATTACGTACATGGTAAATATTCTGCGACGACAATATCCTGGCTTCAGATATGGGCACCCAAAGCCAAGGCTTCCTTCTAGCTCTGCCTCTCCTACTGTTCTTAGTTTTCACTTTGAACTGATATAAAACTGTGCTGTGAATTCCCAGGGATGAGGGAAGCTGTCACAAATGCCACATCACCTGTTTCCATCCCTGCCTCAGAGACAACATTAATTCTCCTGTTTGTTCATTGCAGGGGTCCTGTGCTCTGACACGACTCCTGCTCTCTGACATGATGTGGTTTGAAAAGACAAATAAGGCTGGCTCAGGGTTAGTTTTTACATTGGCAGGTGGATATAACCTGCACAGTCCACTTGTTTGCTGCTCTTTTCTCTGACTATCCTGTAGCTCCAGCAGTGTAGCTCAGCACAGGTGCTTTCCTTAAAACTGGAATGACACCAAGGGTATCAGGTAGAGCTTACTGACGAGCAAAAAGGATTTCTGACCAGTCAACTTTCCAGAACTGACCAGGAACTTTGAACCTGGAAGGAAAAGCAATAAGCTTTTTGCAAAGTACAGCAAGAAATAATTGCTTATTTATGAATTCTTAAATAATACAGCATACCTACTACTGTATGCTTATAGTAAATGGTTTTGTTAATTATAGCAGAGCATTCCTGTGCACACAACGGCCATTGGTGGGTAGAAGACCGCTGAATGATGGATTGAGCTGTCACTTCTCATTGCTGATTTCTTTCACACTGCCTCCAACTCCACTTTTGCTGGTGTAAAACCAGCAGTAACTTCACTAAAGTAACAGAGTCACAGAATGGGTCAGGTTGGAAGGGACCACCATGGGTCATCTGGTCCAACCTCCCTGCAGCACCTCTCTTGTACTGAAGAGCCCAGAACTGGACACAGCGCTCCAGATGTGCCTCACTAGGGCTGAACAGAGGGGCAGGACTCTCTCCCTCAACCTGCTGGCAATGCCCTTCTTAATGCACCCCAGAGCACCATTGACCTCCTTGACCCCCAGAGCACTGCTGGCTCAGGGACAGCTTGTTATCCAGCAGGACTCCCAGGCCCTTCTCCACAGAGCTCCTTCGCAGCAGGTCGGACCCCATCCTGTACTAATGCAGGGGGTGATTCCTCCCCAGGTTCAGGGCTCTGCATTTATCTTTGTAGAATTTCAGACAGTTCCTCTCTGCCCATCTCTCCGACCTGTCAAGGTCCTTCTGAAGGGCTGCTGAGCCGTCTGGGGTATTGGCCACTCCTCCCAGCTTGGTGTCATCAGTGCACTTCATCCAAGTCATTGATGAACAAGTTAAACAGTACTGGGTCCAGTACCAAACCTTGTGGAACACTAGTGACAAGCGACAACTAGACCCTGTGCTGTTGATTATGGCTGCCTGCTGACTCTGTTGTGGTTGTCAGAGGAAATGGAAAATCCCTTCTGTACTTGTGCAGCTCTGTCATAGCTTTTAGAAACACTTTGAGAAGTTGTCTCTGATTTACAAAGCCCTTCCAGCTGCGGGCTGTGGTTCCCTTCCTAAGGCTGTTTTTGTTCATTACAGCAATTGACAAAAAGCTGGGGCTTTTCTCCATTTAATCTCCAGATAGGAAATCTGCCTACTCTGTCTGCACGTTACTTTTCCTTGATGCTCTTAAACCTCAGAAATTGCTTCTCTGCTACCCTAATAGAAGAAAAATATATTGACTCTCACAGCATGTGGCAATCCCAGAGGGTCACAGGTAAATGAACTTTTAATTGCCCTTCTGTTTGTGTGTGCAGTTGGGGATTCAGGGACACGGGAAGATGCAAAGTACTTGTCAAATAAGTGGTTAATTATTCAGCAATAGTAGAGATGAGCTAAACGAGGAGAAACTGATCCTGTAAGACATAACTGGAGCTGATTTTTCTAAGGAGAGCAAGCACCTGTTTGTGACCCTAGGTTATGCAGAGGTCCAGAGATCTAACTAGGGTAAGGCAGATGTCTCTGTAAGTCTTCCAATATTTGGGGAGGGAGTAAAGCAGGGAGGCCCAGCTCTGCTGTCATTTACTCTGGGCTTCCTCTTAGGACCCTTGCCTGTTCTGTGTTGAGGAACACTGCTGCCAGTTTCCCCTACGGCTAAGCAGCTGGGTAGGATTTCATGACATATTCCCTTAGTTACAGAGTCTTCCTTCTTTATACAGTAAAAGATGAGACACAGAGAGAGAGCAAGAGACCTGTGTACCTTCAATGGACTCTGCTTTATAACTGAACTGCATTATTCAAGCTTCCCAGATGGAATATGCAATTTCAGTGAGTCCACAACCAATGATTTCTCTTTATTTGTCAGTTGTGCTCCTGCCATGCGATACTAAGAAGGTACGAAGGTTGCCGAGGTGTTGGCAGTCAAGGAAACAAATATGCTGATAAAATGACCTATTAGGTTGCAGTAACAGAAACTGTCTAAATTCCTTGCTAACAAAACCTGGTCATGATAAATCACATCTCTGCATTTGAAAGCACCCCCAGTTCCCTAATAATAACCTCTCCAGATGAATCCATGCAGCACCGGCTGTTTCAGTTTATGGGATGCTCACGTCATGTCTGTTTGAAGAATTGATGACCTTCTGTAGTTGTTTCAAAACCAATTTGTCCACACACTGTGAAATAAAGATTTTCACTTGTGTTGAGTGTTAACCCAGAGTGTGCTGAACTTCTGCAGCCCTCCCAGAAAATGAGAGCTGAGGAGGAAAGGGGTGTAGAGCTCTGTCTGATGGGAGCAGAGTGGAGATACAGAAACATGAACTCTTTAGAAGTGCTGAGTACACATTTTGATAATGTCTTTCATAAATCCCATATTAAAAGGAAATCATAAATGTATATAATATTCTATAGGAAATGCTAATGGTTTAGAAGATCTGGAAATTCTGAGCCAGAACACATTACTAGGACTGTGGAGAACATTACGTGTGCAAGGGAGTTCTCAACATACTATTACTAGAGCTTTCCAAAGGATAAAGGAAATCTTCTAATACATGGAAACTTCTTTAGAAGGTTCTTAACCCTCTCTTTGTTGGCTTAAACAGAAGAGTCTAGGCTAAGGCATGCAATTGTGCCTGGGACTTTTGGTTAACAAAGAATTCAGAATGCATGAGATTGGAAATGGCCTCTAGAGATGACCTTGTCCAATGCTCTGGTTCAAGCAGGGCCACCTACATCAAGTTCCTCAGGACCATCTCCAGATGACTTTCAAATATCTCCAGTGGTGAAGACTCCACAGTCTCCCTGGACAACCTATGCCAGTGCTTGGTCATCCTCGTAGCAAAAAACTGTTTTTTGATGTTTAGAGCGAACCTCCTGTGTTTCAGTTTGTTCCCATTGTCCCTTGTCCTGTCACTGAACGCCCCCGAAGAGTACTTGGCTCCATCTTCTTTGCACCCTCCTTTTAGATGTTTGTATACAATAGTAAGATCCCCCTCCAAGCCTTCTCTTCTGTGCTGAACAGTCCCAGCTCTCCCAGCTTTTCCTCGTATGTGTGGTGCTCCAGCCACTTCATCATCTTAGTGGACTTCACTGGACTCTCTCCAGTGTGTCCATGTCTCTCTTCTATTGGGGAGCCCAGAACTGGACCCAGCACTCCAGATGTGGTCTCCCCAGTGCTGAGTAGAGGGGAAGGATCATCTCCCTTGACCTGCTGGCAACATTGCTCCTAATGCAGCCCAGGACATCACTGGCCTTCTTTGCTGCAAGGGCACGCTGCTGGCATATGCTCAACTCAATGTCCAACCGGATCCCAGGTGCTTTTTTGTCATGCTGCTTTCCAGCAAGACCATCTTCAGCATCTACTGGTGCCTGGGTTCCCTTGTAGATTTTTATGAGATTTCTGTCAGCTCATTTCTCCAGTCTGTCAAGGTCCCTCTGGATTGGAGCATGACCCTCTGGAGTATCAGACCCTAGTCCCAGTTTTGTGTCATTGACAAACGTGCAGAGGGTACACTCTGCCTCATTGTCCACATCATTAATGAAGATGTTAATCACAATCAGACCCAGTATTGACCCCTGGGGTACACTGCTAGTTACTGGCCTCCACATAGACTTTTTGCCAGAGGATCACCACCCTCTGGGTCCAGCTGTTCACGCAGTTTTCCATCCAGCTCACTGTCTGCTCATCCAGCCCGTACTTCAACAACTAGTCTAGGAGGCTCTTATGGGATTAAGCCTTCCTTGATAGCCTTAAAGTCCAGGTAGACAATGCCCACTGCTCTCCCCTCATCTTTCAAGCCAGTTATTTCATCATAGGAGTTTATCGGGTTGGTCAGGAGCCAGGTCGGGAACATTTTGAACACTGAACTAGAAATGACTAAAGTAGAACAGATTTGCAGAAAGCATCTGCTTAATACTTCCTGCAAGTCACTCTTTTATAGGTATCTAAGATCGGGCATTTAAATTAAGCAGTTTAAATTTTATCTTAAATGAAGCTGGAAGCAAATAGCAATTCAAGATGTATGCCTGACTACTGCAGGCAACATCTTTACTTTTATGTTTAACAATCAAGGGAAGAAAAGAGCTGTTTAAGAAAAATCTCTCAATTTATGGTTTTCCTTATTAGCACAGATCTGAAAATTATGCCTTTCTGTGTGCTATTAAGTGCTGATTCTTAAGTGTTAGAGGTCTACATGAGGTCTGATTTAATTATTTAGTATTCCATAAAGGCCTAGTTTCAGCTCCTCCATAAGTCATCGGAAATGTTCCCTTGATCTCAGCGTGTAGGTCCCTCTGAGTGCTGCTCAGGCTGAAAGTTCAGCCTCTGGAAGGAAGAATTACTGCCTGCTGTGCATCGCTGAAGCTCTCCCAGCTGCCCCTGGTGAGCTGCTGCAGCCTCTCCAAAACGAGCAATTGGTCCAGTGAGGAAAACAGAGAAGACAGACCCATAGGAGACGAATCTCTCCCACCGTTATGGCCATATTTTAAGTTGCCTTTTCACTGAGTAAATACATAGGCTGAAAGAACCTGCTTTTTCGGTAACATCTCTTTTTCAGCAATTTCAGTTACCCCGGTCTCCTTTATCTATCAAACCCTTTAACCACCTGTCAGCAACATTTGAGAAGGACTGTGAATAACACTCAAGCTTCTGTTTATACTTCTCTATGACCTTCTCCAGATCAAAGCCCTTCCCACACTGGGAGTATCTACTATGTCCCGACTCTGTAGGAGTTCAGATCAGCACTGTGTTTCCTCTGTATTCAGGGCCCTCCTACTGACTCTGAAAGATTGTGAGGGTTGGATGGTATCTCCTCTAAGAAGAAAGAAAGGTAAAAAGGGATGGGCTTTAAAGTTTAAAGAGCAACTTCAATCTTCAAAGACCTTCCATGTCTGGCTGACACCTTGCCTAGAACTGCAAGACAAACCAGTGGGACACAAACATGAGGGAGGAGACAATAGCAGATGATAAAGCTCATTTTATTCCCATGAAACAAAACCCAAAGATGAAGACAATTACTATTATAGACCTGTGTGATTATGTCTGTATACATATTGGACTACCTGTGAAAATGATTTGTAGAGCTATAGTCACAAATTTTTGAGTTTTTGAGATGAAAGGTTGGCGTTTTCTAGAACTGACAGCACATTGTTTTTTGGAGTTTCTGCAAAGTGAGTTGATAATATACGAGATACAGCAAGTTCTACTGGTTTTGCATCTGTGGTTTGGACACCAAAAGATAAGACCAGAACCAAAATCTGCTTCAATACCTCTAAAAATTTAAGTAGTTGCTTAATATATCTATTCTGGAAAGCACTTAATCGAGCACTTACATTTATGCACATTTAAGTCCTATTGATTTCAAAATGGAATTTAAGCACACACCTAAATGCTTCACTGATTTTTGATATGGAGGAACAAAAGAATGCATAGTGGAGCAGATTAAAGGTCCTTCTAATAAGGTGTCCAATACCCATCAATGCCCAATAATGCATTTTACTTTTTAGTGCTATACCATGAATAAATTTCTTCCTGACCTCAGCAGGTAACCATGCCCTGAAGCATGAGAATTGATAGCCCTTGTAATTGTATTTAGCTGGTGTCCTTGCAGATGTTCTTTTTATTTATATAAATGCTGAACCACTTGAACATGGGGAGTGATCTTTCTCAATATCTAGACCAGTGAATATCATGGTTTAATTATACCTTTTGTAAACATCACCTTTCATACACTCACAATGTGTTGCTTTGTAATTTCATTCAATGGCCACGGATTTATTTTTTATTACCAAAAAGGCTGACTACTAGTGCTTTCTTGGCCTTCCTTTTATCGTTTATAATTCTCCATATCTTTATTGTAGCTGCCTTTAGTTCTCAAGTTATTACTTTCCTTCTTCTGAAGTGTCCTAAAGTGAACTACCTCAGAGTCACAGCTTTGGCGTAAACTCCAGCTCAGGAGCAATGCATGGAGAGGGAAATAGCAGGACTTTGTTGTCAATTATTCTTCAATGTGTTGTTGTGAGCAGGTGGCACAGAGTAATAAAAGGACACTGTTTCTTTCCTATTTCATTTTTTTAAAGTGTGGAGAATGACCACGTCTTCTTTGCCTGAGGCTGTTTCCTGACATTCTCTCATATGTGTTATTACACACGTAGGTTCACTGAAGTCAGTGGAGATCTTATTTTGTGGAAGCATCTAAAATTCTCTGTGAGAGATTTCCTGGATCTGGCCCCCTATGGGTTCATCATGTAATGAAGGTACAAAGAGACAGGAGGATGGGAAAGGAGAAGATCAGGTGATCAGATCCCACAGTAAGTTTTGAAATGGCCAAAAGGCGACATGAGGCATTTCCAATTTTTTACTCACTTCCTTCAGTTTTTAGAATAGTGGATAACCCATAAAATGAGACTGTTCTGTTTGATGCTAGTATTGTGATACCTGTGGGTCTCACAGGAATGATTGGGATACAGAAATACCAACCGTTGCAGAACTTGCTTTGAAAAGGCTCCTATGCTGGAAGGAGCTGCTCACTTGCAAAGAAAAGAGACAGGCTGATGCTGCTCGGGGAGGAGCAAGGTCAGAGCAGGGATTGCTAACGAGATCTGGTCAATGTCACTGGATGCGAGAAAAGCCTCTTCACACTCAAGGGGTTTTATCTAGTGAATGTGATGAGCCCAAAAGAGGAATGGGCTGAGACACTGGGAGACAGATCTGGGGGAAAACAGCAAGACCCAGGCACAAAATAGATGGGAAAGGAAAAGTGCAGATGCCAGTGGGGCTATCAGGTTACAGGTCAAGCCAGCAGGGAAGAAACTGATTCAGAAAAGAGAAAGGAAAAGCATTTAAAAGGGGAAATAAGTGTCTTCTTTCTGCTATGTCCAATATGACGAAATTAAATAATCTCAAGCATTTCTAATCTTCCTTTCAATGGAAACTCTCCAAGGCTTCTCTGGCCTCTGTAGGCAATCACTTTAGGCTCTGAAGCATGAGATATGATTACCATTATAATTATCTTAGCTTGTATAGATACAAATGTTACTAATGGTCATGAAATTATCCAGTGTGGTCTCTTTTTCTCCCTTCCTTTTAGAGCCTTTGCATTAGTGTCCTTACCTTCCTAGAACTGTGAATTTGTGAAGAGGAGTACATGCTGCACAAGTCAGTCCACTCTTCGGATTTGTTCTAAATATACAGCCTTTTACAATCCCTGGCCAGCAGCTTCCCTTGGGTTTCTAAAGGATTTGGAATAATGAAAAGTGAATTGGGAAATGAACTATTGTTATGGGTGAATTTTATCAGATAGTTTTATGGAAATTGGTGGATTATTTATACATACTATAATTGTTACATGATTCACAAAATACTTCTGAGCACTAAATGTACTGCTTATTAATTTACATTTTAAGAGTCCCCTTGTTCTTGCACTATGTGACACTATACAAAAGAAGAGACTGATTAGTTTTCACTCTTTCTCATATAATTATGAATATCTCAATCGAATGTCTTCTCACTTTTCTTCTTGTAGGCAGAATAGACTAGGGTCCTTTAAATTTACAGGTTTTACTTTCGACAAGTAGATAAGATTGCCTCATTATCTCAAATATTGCCCTGTACTTTCCTAAATTGTCACTAGAACTTTCAACATGCTGTTTAACTGCACAGGCTTGCTTTGCTACTCAGAGCACCCACTCAGAATCAGTGGCCACTTATACCTGTGTGGAGTAGTTACCACAATGCCACCTCACTCCTCACTTCACTCCACAGGTCTTAGGTACAACCAGATACACAGCCTTGGGCCTGATTTGGGAAACAGCCCAGCTGAAGCCGAAGGTTTCCTTTAAATGATTTTGAAGGATGATAAGCTTAAATGAAATAAAGCTTAAATGCGCTGAAAGAAGGCCTAAATGACTCCACAAAAATGGCCAGCAAGCTTTTAGTGAGCAATTCTTTGGGGGAGGGACTATCTTTTAGTCAGTGCTCCTATGGCTGGGGTGTAGCTAGTGCTGCTGTTACCACCACAAATACCATGCTCTGAGAGTAGCAGGATTAGTAAAGCCTGCCTTAATACCCCTGCTCCTATACAATCCCCCAACTTCCTGTCCTCCCAATTCCTATACAATGTCATTGCTTACAGGACTTTTCATAGCCTGCCCACTCCTTTGCCTGCATCATGAGACTTGCATCATCCTCCTGTGCCCCTAATTCAGGAGGGAAGATTGTTGTGCAACAGGCCTGCATGGGCAGGCTGAGCAAAGCAGGTAACCACAGAGCTCACTCTGAAACCTTTCCTTCTATAATGACACTGATTTGACTCTCTTTCCTCCATCCAGACCCAATTATTACAAGGCATAGGTGTTTCAAATTTCTGAAACCTCCTCAAAGTTTGGTGGAAAATAGGCAATGACTTTAGGAGATGGGAAAGCAGCAGGCAGAAGAACATTTCATAAGGTTTGTTTCCTCAGGAAACGAGGGTAATAAATGAAGAGCCAAAAGTCAAGCTGTGGGTATCTGTGATAATAGGAGGAAAACCAATATATTTTTTTCCCCGTAGTAGCACTCATTGTAAGACCCTTGGTTTTGGCTTCTCAGATGGCTAGAAGTATTTCATAATTCTGTATATCATCAGAATAGGTAGTTATCCTGGCAGTTCCTGGATTTCTGCTTGCTATTTCCATGCTATTTCTTTCTTCCTGTAGCAAGGAAGTTTAGTTCTGGAGAGGGGAAATAAACAGGGCATGTGTGCCCTGCAGGGAGGAAAGATCAATGGTCTTTCACACATCTGTGAATTACAATGCAGGTCATGAATGCCACACGCTGGATCAACAATCTTTACTTCTCAGCAGAGGCTTATTCCCTTTGGTCCATCAGACCCTCTTGGCTGGTAATGAGAAAATATTATTCCTGGCATAATACAGCAGATTTCTGCTGAGGAAACTCCACCATTGGGTTAGAGAAAGTGCTACAGGTGAGAACAGGCCCAGATGGGGAACCAGATATGATATCCGGCTGGGCAGATGGAGACCCTGCTTTTGGCCTCTTCTGCTTTTAGCTTTGTCCTGGTTTCAGCCACCCCTGCAAACGCCTGTGCGGACAGAGGAGGTCAGTTTCCACCATGATACTCATTAAAGCTGAAACTCCAACTGTAGCAAATAAGCTGTGAAGGACTAAAGTTACAGCATCAGCCACCTGTGCCTGTTAAATAGGTCTTGCTGCTTTCCTCCTCCCTTCTGCTAACCCTTTCAGAAGACAGGCTCTGTGTGTGTGTGTGTGTGTGTAGATGTGTAAGAGAGATGGACACCTTGAACCGGACTCTTCTGTGCTGCTGACACCATACTTCTACCTCAGCAAGATGCTGCTCTGGCAGGAGCTGCCAGCCTTCCAGCAAAGCATCATCCGTCAGGTGGAGCATTAAGCTGCTCTCTATGGAAGCCAAGCCTATTAAAATACAATCCATCTCAGGGATATAGGGGGAGATTCATTGACCGGTCTCAACATCAAGAACACGAGCAGACTTCCTGTGCTCAGCATTTCCACCTGAAAACAAGCTTGGTAAATGATTCCTTTGCATGCTCCTTACCTTGCCTCCACAGGCCTGCCAGGCTGGTGTGTTTACTGTAACTCCTCGCTGCATCCTTAGTCAGTTTTTCCACTTGTTACAAAAGAAATAAAAGTTTACCAAACAGACAAGTAATTCTGATTAACTATAAATGGCTGGATCCCAGAGGTGTCCCTATGGTACAATTATCCACTCCCTCTTTGCTGTATCAGAAGAGCATCTCTTTAAAATTTGTCAGATGGTGCTGCTGCAGTAATTTAGTGCTCTGCAGGCAAAACCCATGGCTCTGCCTCACCCACCTCCATCCAGCCTACCGTAGTGATCCACCTAAAAGCTGGGATCTTAGGGCAAAGCATTATAAGCTATTTCCCCACGTTGTTTGGTGAACAAACCAGCAACCCCTACACTGGGTTAAACTTAGAAACACCTCTCTGAAGCTGTTGAGTCTCATAAAGCCCAGGATATGTACTTACAGCCACAGTAGCTATGTTTCAGCACTTAAATTTTTAATGATGCTGCTCTGCTGGAGTGATGCTGCTTACAGCTCACACTGTGCCCCTGGTCTGCAATTCTCCTGCCAGCCAAAGGGTTTATGAGCACGAGGTAACCACAACCTGGCCTCCCAGTCTCCATTCTCCTATCTCCAGTCCTCATCCCCTCTATCAAGAGCCTGACTGTCTTTTTCACCACGCAAATTCAGCTGTGCTGGCTCTTCCATCCTATCTTATTCACCACTATCAAATCTTCAGGAGAAAGTTATTACTGATGTCTTTGCTATAGCAAAAGCTTCATTTGAGTAACAACTTCTCTTCCTGCATGCTCAGATCCTTCTTTTTTCTCTTCTTATCTTTCATAGGAGGGCATTTCTAAAGGAAATTAATCTCAGGAACCTTCTCCACCCCCTCCTCAGATCAGGATGTTCAGCCCAGCCGTTATCCCTGGGTTACAGGATACTCAAGAATTATATTTCCCCACAACCTCTTCTTAATTTGCTTCCTGTATAAGGACACATATTTAAATATTCACTAGAAAAAGATAACTCTCTTTTGTGGAAGCCAGGAGCAATTGGAGTTCCAGTTTCTGCTTCAGTGAGTTTTTACACAAAGCTCAGGTGAGAAAGAGAAAAAACAAAACACAGTATAAGCCTTAAAAACATGAAAACAGCCCTTATATAGGAGCAATCATCAGTCCTTGTGCTCAACCACATAAATGTGCATGCTGTCTCTGTCACAAACTGCCAGAATTAGTTTCAGCAAAAATGGTCACAGAACCAAAATTCAGCATTTGACTTCTTCCATTCTCCCAAAGAAAATGTTTGGAGTTGCCTGAGGCCTTTAAATAAAACCCTCCATTAAAAGGTTTTATGCAAATTTAGGAGCAGAGATTCTCTTCCTTCCCCCAAAATGCTTATTTAAGCTTTTAATTTGAGGAAATTTTAATCTTTAAATTTATTTTATTCTTAATGCATGTTTAGTACATTTTAGTAAAAATCCTTTTGTCTAACTATTCAGAAAAGTAGGCTGTGTTTCTTCTTAAAAATCCCACGGACCCCAAATTAACTCTGGAGTGTTGTAGGAGGTTAAATTTAATACCATCCCTCTGACTTGCATCAATTGGCAATGCAGCTATTTCTGCTGTACATTTTCCTTCTTTTCAATGTCATTATTATTTGTTTTTCTGAAATGTGGGAGTATCTATCCATTGTACCTAATTCTGAACCAGGACTCTGCTGTGCTAAGTGTTGTACAAACACAAAAAGAAACCCCTGGCTCTTTCCCTGAGCACGCAGGGTTGTGAGACAGTGATGAGGAGCTCAGTAACCATGGCCAGAGCACACGCAGCAGCTGCTGGGCCAGGCTCAATGATTTTGGGGGGTGTCAACAGCTCTGATGGCCTTAATGTGACTTTGGAGGAAAATAATGAAAAGGTAATTGTGGGTTTTAATGGGAACCATTTGAAAGGTGAAGGCGCCATGCAGTGTAAAAAGTGCGAAGGTGTTTATCAGAAATTGTAACATAAGCAGAAAAAGCCCAGTGTCACTGAAATAGCAGAGACTGTTACCATGCTGCTCATTTTGCTTTAACTCTGCTACTGCTGAAGGAAATGTTGTTCCTCTGATTAGCTCAGGCATGTTGTAATTATTTCAAGAGTCGCCATGAGGATGTAACATCAGCACATTATGAATCCGACACATTATCCGAACCAGTATACATAAGATAAATCTCAATATCTAGAGGTCAAAATCACAACTGGTAGCAATAGCTGAAGGTTTCTCTTCATCAGAGAGTCAGCACAGGCTCAGCAAAATCCCAGTTAAACCCTTGGATTATACAGATGATGTGTAACTAGGAAGTGTAGTCGTGCTCTAGGTAATTTTCATGCAAGTGCGTGTAATTCTGAAGATATTAGCTCTCTGGGCTCCCAGTGCCCCAACCTGTACACTGCTTTCCTTGCTGATAAGCTGAGAAGCTACTCTGATACTGCAGACAGCAGAGAGAATGGCTGTATTTCTATCCTGCTGGAGTAGTACTTCAGAGGTTGTCAGAATGCCTGCAAAATTTGAAGGTCAGCATTTCACAGTAATGAGTAGATGAAAACTGTAAACCACTTCCCACACTCAAGTTATGAGATCTGCTCTCCACAAGAGTTAATAGTCAGTTTTGTTAAAAAACAAAACAAAACAAAGAAAAAAACAAAAAAGAAAAACAAAACTACAAGAGTCTACATGAGTTTTTTACTTCACAGCTGCATTAGTGCAAGCCACTGATGCTTTCCCAAATTTCAAAAAGGATGGTAAGGTTCAAGGGAGAAGATTGAAACGAACATCTGCTGGGAGATAGCAGCAAACCTTGATTCGAGAGAACATGAGGAATGAACAGCAAAACAGTTACACAATGGGTAAAACCAATCCTGACCTTTTTGAAATTGAGACTGTGGTAATTTATATGATCATGTATGGAAATGCCACTAGACACCCTGTGCTGGACATTGCTCTACAACAACAGACTTTCGAGATCCTTTGCTCTTCTTCTACACTTGTGCTCCTGGCAATGGATACTCCCTATGCTGGAGAAGCAGCTGACAATGGAATGTCCTCGCTGATGCTTGGAAGACACTTGGAATTTTAGTGCTTCCAACCGGTCCCAACAGGATGTTCCAAAGCTAGACTACTACCGAAAATCAAAAACCAAAAAACCAACCAACCAAAACCGAAACACAAACAAAACAAAACAAAAAACCTGATACAAAACCCCAACCAATAAAAAAAAAAGAAATTAGAAAAAAAAATATATAGCTATAGTCACTCTGTAAGGCAAAGTAAGCTGTTTCAAGTGGTGCTCCCAAAAGATATGCTAAAACAAGAGGAAACACCCAGGAGCTTCATATGCTGCCTTCATCCTGGTGAATCAGGCCCAATCTGTTTGTTTATTTATTCCCTTGATTTATAGACCATCTACTGCCATGGCAGCAGGGTGTTTATTTATACATAAGAACATAAATTCTGATAAATTCCATAAAACCTGGAGAACAAACAAAGCTTAAGAAAAAACTCCAAACCTCTAGCTAATGCTGAACATCTTGTGTTCTGAGTTACTACACAGGAATTATTGTGAGCTCCAGGGTTTTTAACAGAGATGACTGATAAAAATAAAGCACTACAAGCATTTTTTGAAGGCATTGAAATAAAGGTCAATGGGCAATTTCTGGAAAGCACATATGTGATTTAGAAAATAAAGTCTTATTTTGAAAGACAGACACCCAAGTACAGAGTATTATCAGCATTTAGCATCTCATTCTAGGGAAAACATTGGATATTAAATACTTTTCATCTTGGGGGGTCTGGGTCTAAAAAGGTCTTGTGGCCTTTCAAAGTCTTTTAGTTTTAAGACTTTAGGTCCAAATTAGTTTTATAATTAAGTTTTAGGTGCCTCAATCATTTGGATTGTGTAAAACTTTATTGGAAAACCTAAATGCCTTTACAAATCTGAACCTTGGGAAATGAATATCTCTTGACACTGAATGAGACTGCAGGCCTGCAGGCCACATTCGCTGATACTGAAGCAAGTTAAGTGCCTCAGCTCTGCTAAGGGCCTCGGGACCACTTGTCCAAGGAAGAAATTTTCAAAGGCACAGAGAATTCCAAGATCCTCAGTGTTGTCTGATATGGGTTAGGAGGTGAATTTCAAATAAAGTACATTAATAAGAAACTTAACTTTCTCAAAGGAGAGAGAGGCTTCCAAATCAGACAAACTGTGTCTTCCAACTTCAGTCTGTTGTTAAGGAAGAATTTTAGCTATGAGTTTTCTTAGCCCTTCAGTAAAGTTACAGGAGAGTTCTCTCCAAATCTCTTGGAGAACAGAATTGTTCTATGACCGTTTGCAGTAAAGTAGGAAACCTATTGTAATGCTTTGCTATGCTTACTGCTAAAATTTCTCTGATGCTATTTTGCTTTCAGTTTTTCCCCGTTATTTCCCACCTTACCCACCATGGACATGGACAAAACTTGATTCTTTCATTTGCAGAAGTTTTATACTTATTTCTAGAGACAGTTATGTTTTTGTACTTTTCTCTCTTCTTTACAATATATAAATCCAATTGTTTTAATATATCCTTGAAGAAATTTAACTTTTCACCTTATCTGTGCCTCAGATGATGGATACAAATCAGTTATAATGGGTGTTGAAGATGGATGTCCTCTGCACTGGATTGGGTTAACAACAATGTCCCTCAAAAAATGCAGTAGAAAACTGAAATGCAGACTGGAGTGAGACTCAGGGGCAGAGGCAAAGCATTATTGATCCTTTAGGCTGGTCTGCCCAACCAGGTAGCAACACTTTTGGTAAACTTGCAAGTAGGGTAAACCTGTGAGGTCTAATACTAATGTAAAGGAAACAAAGACAAACAATGGATTTAATTTTTTTCCCTGAGACTTCAGAAGTGTGGGAGCTTGTTCCCAGTTTCTTTGCAAGCTGAACCTCGCTGACTTAAAAAACAGTGTCTGATTCCATGAGTATCATTATCAGACTTCTGGTGTCGAAAGGGATGGAATTGAGTCAAATCAGCTCTCACTATACAAGAGAGATGCAGTATGAGCTGTGTGCAAACCTTCAGGGAGGGTTTTGGTGAAGAGCTCTGCACTGTGAACTTGTGCTCAGTGTGTCAATTTAGGGGTGAACAGCTGATATTACTGAGTGTGGGCTGGATGACTTGGTCAACAACAACCGCAGTAATCTTGGGGCTTAGGAACTGTGATTTAGTTTCAGCCTTCTGGTAAGTAGAGAAGTATACTTGAATGCAGTGTCGAGAGATGTGCTAGCTTTGAACCTGTTCTAGTCAAACAACTGATGAAGAAGAGAAAAATATTCATCATCCTTTCAGGAAAGATGTGGAGTAGGAAGAGGAGAATGAATGTATTGCTTGAAATACAGATTTAAAGTTTTTAAAGCATGTATATGCTTTAACAAAGAGAAAATACTATGTTATGAGATAATGATACATTTGAACAGGGAACGTAATTTGTTAGATGCTTTGAATTAAGCTCTTATTTCGGCTAATAAATACATAATGCTTATGTAAAGAATTATAGCACAAAAATATATTTATTGTTAGTGGGGAGGCTATTTGCATTAGGAACATAATTACTGCTTCTAAGCTGCCATTCAGTGAAGGTTATCAAATCTAAACAAAGTCTATGGTCCCGGAGATTTTCTAAAAGCAGTGTTGGAATTCGGCACCTAGGGTGGCACACATAGCTGCAGCTCTTGAGGTTGGCTCACAGACACCTCTGAGTGAAGTGGAAGGATTATTTCGTGGACTTGGCAAACGATTCTTTTGTTTATACAGCTCAGCAGGATATTTGCTTTCTCCACAACAGCAGGACACTGTGGATTCATGTTCAGTTCATGATCTGCTGTAACTCCCGCCTCCTTTCCTACAGAGCTGTTGGATTTCTCTGTTCTGTATTCATTCATACTCCACACACGGCTGTTCACTTCCATGTGGTTTCTTCCCTCATATCCTGTTCTTGTTCATTTGTGATTTTGCCTCCCATTTTGCCATGTGTTCACTAATTTACTGGAAACTGTGCCTTTCTAGCAAAATACACCAGGATACTGCGAAGAACTGTGGAGCTCTCGGGTATCAACAAATTGTTTTCCTCCTCCTGCCCTAAAAGATAAACTGTCTAATTTGGCAGGAGAGGGATCAGGAGAAAAGAGATGTCTTCCTTTATTGTCAGCACTGGACTACATCTGACCCTTAGCAAAGTCCACAGAAGAGGGTGGGGATAGGACGAATCAGAAAGATATCTTTGTTCACATGTGATGTGGGCAGAGCCACGGCACAAGGTGGTTTCCTGCCACAGACAACAATGGCTATTGCTTGTGGCCTTTCTGTTTGTGTTAGAAGGTCCAGAGATCTGCAAATCCGATTTGGCCATTTCTGTTGCCTTTTAAACCTGATATCTTTGTAATTTACCTGTCCACTAGACTGAGCATCAGCTACCACAAGAGAAAGCACCAGGGACAAAAATACACACACAAAAAAAATCCCCAACAGCCCCTCAACCTTAAATTTTTCTGAGGAACACTGGAAAGGGTTTGAAGCCTCTCACCCCCTCTGCACATTCCCTCCAAACTATTTCCTTGTTTTTCAGTTCACTTACCTACAGTTTTTCAGGCTCAGAAGATACTTGTGAGGGAAGTATAGAAAATCACACTGTCAAATGGGTTGGCACGAAGAAAATGACCCAGGAAGACAAGCATCCAAGTGTCTTGAGACAGCACTGAGATGGAAAGAGGTTATAAATAAGGAAACTGGTGAGAGTGGCTTATTGAGAATTCTGTCCTGTGCTTCCATGTAGAAGGACCATATTCCTGGCACCGAGGGGATGGCTTGCCTGCTGCTGGCATACCTCTTCACTAAATGTGTGATCACTTCTGCGAAGACGTGCAGCCCTGCAAGTGCTCAGTGCCACGTTGCCATCCACACCACATGTGCATCTGAGATGCAGCAGATTATGGGCTCACCACTTGTGCCAAAACCACCTGCAAATATTTTTTTTTTTTTTATAAGAATGAAAGTTTTATCTCAGATCAAGCAGAATGTTACATTGCGGAATTAAACCTGTGTCTTTCTAGGAAAAAAAAAAAAAAGTGCAAGGACCTTTCCAAACAAGAGAATATTTGGGGAGAAAAAAAAAAAAAAGTCAAGGGTTTGGTTCACAAAATGCCAAAACACACTGCTCTAACTTTCCGCTTCTGTGTTTTATTTTCTCAAGTTATTTGGCAGACAGTGAAGTCAACTGAATCAAATCAACAGGGAAAAATAAGAGAAGGTACAAATGAAAAATATCTCTGTCCTACTCCAAATGTAAGAAGATATTTTCTACTTATAAATTGCTTACCTTGGGGGCAGACAGCAGCTTCCCTGGCAGTCCCAGCTCACCCCAAGTGTTTTACTCCTAAGGTACCATTTTGCCTTTCCCTGCTGCTCTCAAACACCTTTGTTGAGGCAAAATTTTAGAGTAGATACAATCCTAAACCATCATAGGTCTTACTGTTTTCTTTCTGTTCCTCTGTCCCTTTTCACTGATTTTTATTCCACTGCATCTATTTCCTACTTACATACATTTTTTCACAGATTGCAAAAACACTCTTTGCTTCTCTCTTCCCCTCTATATCTGCTCTTTTTTCTTTTTTTTCCTGGCCTTCTTTCCTACATCCTGGTGTTTTTTACAAGCAAGTCTCAGTACTACATCTATTAATGGTGGAGCTGTTCTGCTCTCTCTTAAGTTCTTTCAGCAGCTCACTGTAAAACAGTGAAGGCGATACATGGAGGCTCACCACCGTTTTGTGCAGTGGCAGAAGTATTTCTGTCTCCTTACTGGGGATACTGCAACTGCTGTATCACAGAATCACATTTATTAGGCACGGTTACCCTGTGACTGATTTATCACATAGCTCTGTGTCATTCGCCATTGTTCCCAAGTGACGAATTTCTACTTCATAGGAGATATTCCTGAATTGTACTAAGTTGGGAAATATTGTCAATATACAGGAGAAGAAAGCAATGCTGCAGGGACAAGGGGCCAACATTAAGGACTGAAATAACGGAAACAAGATGACAGTCACTACCTTAAACTACACCATCATGAGCCTGGGGACTAATAAGAATTTCTGCTTCAGAGAGGAGTTTGTCAATTGGAAACAATGCATTAAAAGCAACCTAAAATGAAAGCTTTTCATCAAATAAAAAGGAAGACATTTTCCTGTGGAAAAGATAATTTAAATGAAAAAAATTAGATTGTTGACTTGCATTTCTCGTTAAGAGGATTTGATTAACAGTGATTCTTTAGGCAAATATACTGACTGCAGTGAAAATAGTGCTTTCCATCAAAACTTTTCAATGATAAATTTACCCTTCTCTATATATACCTAGTACTTACAGCCCGCTTTTTTACCAGACTGATAGATGTCATTACATCATTAAATCAACTATTTATCTCATTTTATTGGAAAAGGAGCAAAATATATTTTCTAGCTGTCAGTAAGTTTCTGGCCACAAAGAACAACATGATGGGCCATGGAAGGCTCCTGTAAAAGATTCTTAAAGAGTTCTCTCATAATTTCAAGGCCAGAGAGTAGTGGCTTTAGCAAAATTGATCCTGAGCCCAGACAGCCAGACCCCAAGGAGGGTTTGGGATGAGCTCTGGGCAATAGAAGCTTTTTCCATGTCCACCACACAGATGCTCATTTCTCTCTTAGGCTCTCAGAATCCTGTTTTTCCTTAACCTTTTAGTTTTTTCTCCTTTTTTCCCCCTCCAAAGTTGTGTCTACTTGTGTGCAGCTCGCCCTTTTCCTTAAAGTCCTCCTAATTTTCATTCCTTTTGCCAAATAAAAGAGCATTATGTCCAGGGGAACAGAAGGGGGTAGTCTCTGAGGCTGTTCTGTGAAGCAGCCTACAAGAGATGGGTCAGTTCCATTGATCTTGCAAGCTGCACTGCAGAAGTTTGTTAAGTCCTGACGTACATTACAGCTCACAGAGGGCCGAGGGGAGTAGAAGGGTACATCAAAAGCAGCTCAGAGGTGGGTGGTTCACAGGGCATCTCTTCATTTCTTTGTGGGTAGTGAACTGGATCCCAGGTAGGCCAGTGATACTGGCTTCACTTCCCTGTGCTCCTTTCAGATAATCCACTAGCCAGACTCCATAGTTCTCCCTTCTGCCTCTCCCTGCAAGTCGTGTCATATAGACCTGCCCAAGAGCTGTTTGAACTACTTGTGAACAGCACATTGCTCAAGGTCAACCAATTCACCACACTTGACTGATACTGCCCAGAAGCTCTTTGAACTGTAAGGTTAGGGAAGGAAATTTTGGAGTGGAAATGTCTCAGATGGATGAGTCAGGGTACAGATGAAATCTGTCTTTGAGTAAAAGGTACTATTTGCATGCTCCTCTGAACTCTTCAGTCCTTATTGAATTTTCTCCCTCAAGGCTCTTTCACTTTGGTGCTGAATTCCCAAAATTCAATAGCCAAGCCATTCCCATTAATATACTGTCTCTCTCCTTAACTGTGTTTCCTACACATCTCTATAAATAGATTTAGGCACTACACTTTCGCTGTGTTCTTTAAAGCTGTGAAATTCTGTTACCATAGAGATTTTTTTAAAAAATATTTAGCCATAAAGTACCAATATTAGACTGTAGGTTCTTTGGGCAGGGAATTCCTTTCTGTCTGTGTATTACCCTTTGCCAGACATATTATAAACAATAGATATTCTACAGGTAGATCTGTTTAACAAGCTTTTTTATGGCTATGAATCTTTTCCATCCTCTGAGCTTCTTTTTCTCTAAGGTAAATGAATCCTTTCTATGGGTAATGGGTAAACAGGTGGTTAGCTTTGCATCTTTGCTTTTTCACCAGGCCCTTTTCTTATTAGAAGAACTGAGCCTTTGTCTGTATAGATCTTTTCTTTGCTTCTGTGAGAATTAGATCCAGAAGAACCCATTTTGCTTCCTCTTAGCACTGGTCTAATCTGAATGATGTAGGGATTTGCATATATTTACCCTTGGTGCTGTGAAAACCACTGCTATCATCTGCCTCTAGTATGGCTGGTCTCAAGAGAACTGGAAGATGTCTGCATTGTCAAGACTAAATTGAACATTGACTTCAATTGCTCCATCTTAATAAACCCTCCACTAAGCACAAGGAGAGCCTTTATCAAGCTTGAGTTTGCCCTTAACTTCTGGAAGCAAAAGAAATAACTATGTTCACCCCTTTTTTACCCTCCTCCCTTTGAGGGGATGCTGGGAGGGTATCTTCATACGCTTTCAGACGACTCAGAAGTCAAATGAATCATTCTGTGGGTGTAAAGTTGGAAATCATCCTGTGTTTTAGAAGAAAATGTAATCGACAGGATTTTAAACAAAGGAGACTCCACAGAAGCACAGCTTGTCACACCATGTCAACATCTGACTGGTCTCATGTGTTGTGACTTAAAACGCTCTGAGGCTCGGGCCGTGGATAGGGAAAGGACAAGTGAAAGAATAACTCTGCTGCTCCACTAAGCTCAGTGACTCTAATGAAGCATTTTGTTGAAAGGGATGGAGCTGTTGAACGGGAAACATGTAAGATGTGCAATACCCAAACTTAGTGGCATTGGTGGCAGCTACATTTTTTCACAGATGGAAAAGCGCTTAAATCCTGAACAAGTTCAGAAAGCACAGAGGACTGACATGCTTTCTCCTAGCTCCAATTACAGCTCTCTTGCCACAGCAGAGTTGGGTGTATGTGGCCTTCTCTGGCTCGAGAGAAGCCTTGAGTTGTTCTAATTGGAGAGTCTCCTAGATTGTGTCACGAATTAGTGGTTTAGGTTGGTCAGAGAATCACCAGCAAAGGTATCAGCAAAAGCAGGTTTAATATGAAAGTTAAAGCACAATGAAGTTCATTGTCAAGGTTCATCTGACTACTTACCAGTTTGTTAGAGCACACAGAGAAAAATTGGACTAACATGTAAAATCAATCAATCTAGAAGGAAAATCAACCAACGATGTTGTATGTGAAGGCTGGGGATGAAAAAAGGGTAAGGCTGGGAAAGGGTAAGAATAAAAAGGAATAAGGGAGACCCTCCGATTGAGTCACAAGGTTCACAGTGGATCCCATGACTAAACCTAGCCCCAAACTTCAGCAACTATTTAGGCCAAAAGATTTCAACAGCACTTAAACTTAGCAGCACTTAATCAATAGCTTCATTTAAACAATTCAACAAAAGATTCTATAGAATTTACTATAAGCGTAACAGCAACTCACTTGTAGGTGTAACTTACTAATCTAATGTACTGAAGAATCCAAGAGAGCAACATTCATACTACATTTGCTGTAGCATAGTCACACTCCCATGCACACAAACCTAAAGGACTATGTACAAGGTATATATGTGTAAAAAAATTCCTCTCAAGTTCAGTGAAGTGCTTACACTGGATGCCTTTGCATCTTCTCAGCATCTCAACAGGAGAAGGGTTGAGCCTCGAGGAGCTGGGGTGTCAGGCCAGGCTCTGTCGTCAGTGTTTGGTCCTCAAGTACAGCAGACTTGAGAGCTCACTGGCTCAGATAGGCCCCACTCAGGTGTAAATTGCTGGTTGCAGCCCGCTGCCATCCAGGAGAGTTCCAAGGGTCTCACTTAGGACTGGTTTTATAGGTTTGTAATAGAATTGGCCTTAGTCGTAACAATTGTCCATCCTGGTCACAACTCAGGCCAGTAAATTTCTTTGAAAGTTCAAAATTGTTCCACTTTTGTTGTTACTCAGGTAAGAAAAATAAGTTCCCAAGGCTGTTTGTTAAAAAACAACAGCTCATTAGATAGCATTAGTTCAAGGGAACAGACACTGTTTCTGATGAGCTCAAAGGAGCTTAGCCCATGTGCTCCAAGGCTGAGGTCTAAGGAACATTTCTGAGATCATAGTGTAGCATGTGGGATGCACCACTACAGGTTGTGACTGACATGTATCAGCAGATCCACCTACTTAAAAGTTATATTTCTTCACAAAAAAGGTTCACCAGACACAGTGGCAGCATGCACAGCTCCACTGTGCCCTGGCAAAGGACTCTGCAGCAGCCTTTGCTCTGAGGATGAGAAACGGCTGTGAGTGCACAGATTAGGTCTCTATACATAAACAAGCTGAGGAACACAGAGGTTAAGGCTTGTGGGGTAGTAAGGAAGATTGCTTGAGAGGTAGGCACAGGACTGACCTGGCTTCTGATCACCCTGGAGTCCTTCCAGCCAAAATCAAGAGATGGATAGTCTGAATTCCCTCCAGGAGGTACTGTCTTGCTAGTCATTGATTACAGAGTGATTTTAAGACAGTAATATTCCAGGCTTTAGGGAGCACAGTCAGGCATCTAACTACCAGTGGGATGCATCTGAGCCTGGGAGGAAGAAAATCATCAGTCCAATCTTACCCTTTTGTCTGCCTATTTGCCTGTTTTACAAGGAACCAGTATTAGTTGTTCTGCACTGCAAAACAATCAAAAGTGATGTGCTTATCCTGTCTCAGTTGCTTTAGGTCTTTCTTTTCCTTCCCCTTACTTTTTTCCCTTCTTTATATCTGTTGCCATTATATTCTATACAATTTCTTTCATATTCTACTGTTCTTGTATTTAATCTGATTTCCCTGTGATACAAAACTGTTTGAACATATTTCTCTCAACATCTTACATCTAGCAACCTGTCTAGTTGGGCTGATTTTTTGTTGTCTTCTGCAGTTTCTATTTCCAGCTCTCTTTTGCTGCTCTATTGTCTATTGTCTTTGTTTACTTTGTTTACTCTACTTCACCAGTTTCACCTGCTCCTCAGTTCAGACCTACACCTCAAATAAAAAAAAAATCCCTTTTCTTGATTGGGATCACACATGTTTATAAATATATGCGGGAAAGGGCGAGGGGCAATTTTAAAAAATCATACACCCAAGACGCTTCAGCTGAGATGACTGTCACTCTGCTTCCCAGCTTCAGAGAAAAGAATGTGATGGATCACATTCATCACAACACTTTACTCCTTTCCCCCAAGTCCAGAGAGCACCCAGGGAAACCTGGCAAATCACGTTAAGGTCTCCTGAGATGTGAGCCATTCAATAGGAACAGATGGCATTTCCCACAGTTAGGAATCAGTACTAAGGAGAGCAGAACAATCTCCTCTCCACAAGCCTGCCATCCCAAGGTGACAGAGTAGCTGCAGGACCACTGGATATAGTTAGTTCCCATAACTGAACACAAGACTTAGCTGACATATGGACAGGAGAGAAGAAAATGCGAGTCTTCAGTCACAGGTGATAGAGATTCTGGGCACCTTCTCCTCCTTGTTCTGGTTTCCTGAGGACAAGTGTGCCGCAGGCTCCATCTGGTTCTGTAATAAAGGATAAATTATTAAAATAAATAAAATATTGATGAGATGTTCTATAAAACAGAGGGCCTTTAAAGTATTGATTAAGAATTGAGAAAGTCATAATGAGTTTTATCTGCAGAAATAATTGGGAAATAATTTTTGTGTAGTACCTCTCTTCATGGAGCAGGTAAAAGGCAATATTTAATCCCTGGACTTGACGGTCAACTGTATAGTTTACACACCATCCAAACACAAATTTTTACAAGGTCATTCTCCTGTCCACCCGAGAGCCTTGTGGCACCTCATAAACAGTAATAAAACCAGTTTCACAACAGCATTAAGAAATAACTAATCACCACTATAGTAGGGACAGGACCAAGTAGGAAAATCCACTTTTCACATCCTGCAGTGTATGTTTCACCCGATAGCTTTCAAAACCACATAGAATCAAAAGAGAAAGATGGGTAAAGGCAAAAATACTGATCTCTTCAATAGTTAAAAGCAATTAAATAGTTCTTCCTTAAATAAAGAATAAATACCTATTATTGGTTTTGGTTTAGAAAGGTGTGACCTATTCTAGGTTGCTTCTTCAGAGTCAGCTGAAACACACATGCTTAGTAATAGCTATAAAATTGCCAAATATACATGGTGATTTTGGCATTCATGCAATCCTTGTAATCTGCTCATAGTGGGCATCTCATCAGGCTGGTGTGTTTAGGTACCTGCAAACTGACATAATGTGCTTCCCTCTGTTGGGATATAACTGCTCTAGAGCTTCCGTTGTCATGACTTTGTCTCACAGGAAAGCACCACATTCTCTGACTCTGCACCTGCACAAACCCTTTCCCAGACTCCCACCATGCAGGCAATTTGTCCTCAGGCTCAGCTGTTTGGGACAGGTTGCCGTGAAAATCAGTTGTGGGTAGACCTGGTTCTTCCAGCTGTCTTTTAGCCCCTTCTGTTGCGTGGGTCCTCTCCAGCTCTTGGAGAAAGGCACCTTCAGGGGGTGAGTCAGTCTTACCTAAGATGTAAATCAAAAGCTTGGCACTTCTAGAGGGTGAATCAGATCTAAGATGGGCTGAATCACTCCCTGCAGCTGTCTATCAATCTGACCAGCTGGCTAAGTCTCCCAATAGTGGTGCCTCTGAACTGCCTCCAGACTGGCTTCTTTTGAGCTTGGTTAGTCCCACAGTTAATCAAAACTTCACCTATAAAATCCTGCATTTCTCCTTTTTGTCTCTCACCCAAAGCTTACTGGTCTGCCTGTGAAGCACTTGACCTTGTATATCCCACCATGAATTCCTGATTCTTTACTTTTACTGCTGAGGTTTTCCAGCTGCCTCATCCATCTGCAGAGCCATGAAGGAACTAGTTCTCCTGGTAGGTTTCAGTCAAATAATTCTCTTAAGGTATTTCCAGTTGAATAGGTTATTACTTCAGTTAATGATGCACTCTTGCCCTACCTGATAGATCCATGGCAAGCCCTGCCAATTTTTGGTATCTTTCTACATATTATGGTGATTCCCAAAACAGCAGTTCTTCACTATGACCCACAAAATAAGCAGAGGCCCAACCTATCACTAATTTAAAACTGACTTTCTATGAACCTGATGTCACTGCATCCATTCATAATGTGTCCAAATTTACTTCACCCTCTTCTCTTCATAATTCATTAGCTCCTGTCTGTGGGTCACCATCTAGTAATCTATTAGACAGCTGTTAATAGTGGCATTAAATACCCTCTCTATAGCTTGCAATGGGATATTCCATAACGCAAGATCTCAGATTTAGAGGAAAGGAGTAGCAGAGGTAATACAACACTCTTGAAATAGTGGTGTGGAGACGTCAAGATCCATAGGATAGGTATGTCTAGTTAGGGTTTTCTTTTTTTAGGGTTGCAAAGCCTGGGGCACAGATCCACGAAAGTATTTCCATTGCTAACACTGAACATTGCAGTGCCTGGCTTTCAAACCCTTCATTCCTGATTTAACGACACTTTGGAGGGTTGGGTGCTAAGGAACAGAATTCACTTGAGCCAGCATGCTGAGAAGAGAGCTACTTAAATTAGCCAATAGGAGAAAACAACAGGAGGGATGAGTTTTAAATCACGTCTCTCTTGGGGATTGAATGCCTTAATTTGACTTCATGGAGATTAGTTTGCAGGCTGCATTGCCTATGCAGGGAGGAAAGTGTTTGAAGGCTCTTTAGCAAAGGCATGACGAAGCCCAATCGTTAGAAAACAGGAGTAAAATATCAAACTGGAAGCAAAGTGCATGTTTTAAAGAATCAGGATAATTAACTGCTGAATTAGCTTATCAAGAGATGTAACACATTTTCCACCTGCTGAGTGGCATCTTGCATTCTGAATTTCTCCATCAATACAGAAAACAACTAAAATGCATGTGTATGGTTCAGGAATTACTGGCTGATAATGTTTGTCAGGAGCTTAGTGCATATCACCATAATCTATCATCTCCCGTCTTTTAAACAGATTAATCTGCTTTTACCAGGGCTAAATTTGGCCTCACTCCTGTTCCTGAGAGCTCAGTGATGTTTTGATATAGAATAATGTGAGTTAGCGATCATATCAGCTCGTCTTGTCATCTCTCTGCAGCCATTACAGGACTGTCCTTTATTTTTCTGTTCATTAGTACTTTGACCTGGGCTTTTTAATGTATGAATTGTTTCTATTGTTCCCCCTGGGATTATTCAGCAGTCTATTAGAGCTCATTATTAGAACATTTTCAACACATAAATTGTCCTTCAAATCCTCTGCTCATTTACCTGTCATTTCCTTAAAGCCACACCTCCTATGGATCCAGCTCTCCCTCTCTTTTTGCTGATTATTTTTTGGTTAGAGATACACTAGCCAGAGATATTAAACCTACACCTCTTGTTCAATTCAAATTTACCTCTCATTCTGGATCTGAGAGCCTGGTCCACATTCATTTTTTAGTCTTGCAGTGCCACAACAGGATCCCTGGGAAAACCCTGTCATCAGCTGTCTGCAGTCCACTCCCAGTGCTTCCTCACTGTGTCCTCTACAAGGTACACATGCTGCTGACTGTGACACCTGAAGCTTTGAGTTTTGTGATCTAGAGGATCAGGAAAATTAGCCATGTTTGCTGGATGCTGCGTTCCCCACAGTATACCCAAACTCTCTACACTGGAGCACGCATTCGGGACAAAATGAACCCCATCAAAAGCAACAGCCTGATTTTGGCCAAATTAGATCTTCTAATCTTTCCTGCATGATTGCATAACCTCAGGTGGAAGAAACCTGTAATCACATTGGCTTTTCTCTTCAGTGCATTGCATTGCAGACTCGTAACTCATTTATTCATTCTCGCCATCCATCTCTCACCAGTCAGCTCTGCAAGTATTTCCCTTTCCTCAAAAAAAATTTCAGTTTCAGATGAGTTTTCCCCTGTGTGCATTTTCCCAGGCTGAATCTAATTTTGTTTTATTTTCAAACTCCATTTCTTTCTCAGCTTTGACAGTTACGGGGCAAGTACAAGAAGCTACATGGAATTAAATGCAATTTACACTACTTCTCTTTTCTCCTTGGGATTTGCAACAATTCCTGGTTTTGTATCAGCTGTGAATGTAATTAACTCAATCTTTATCTTGGATCAGGGTTATAACTGCTCAGTGAAGAGATGGCCATGGTGAGATCTGAATAGATTTAATCTCTCAACTAAGGGAGGAATTTTCTTTCTAATAAGAAATTATTCTAGCAGTATGTTAATTTACGTGAGATTCTTAGGTCTGTTTTTATGTCACACAGCATTTTCTGTGTGAACTGAGAGCAAGCTTTCATCCTTTTTTTTTTCACTAATTTTGTCTTGAAGTGAGAAGTGATTAGATTTGCAAGCCTGGTGCACACTGTAAAATGCTATAATGATCATTTCCTGTGACTTTGTTATCAGATTTGTGCTTTCAAGGTTGTTGGTTTGTCGGAGTTTTTTATTTCTCCCTGAAGGGGAGGGTGGGTACAATGTCAGCGATGCCAGCAGCTACTCCTGCAGCCATCCCCTGCAACACCAGCTGTGCTGAGCCCCGTGCCCAGAGCCACCAGCAGCTTGCTTTGGCAGAGGTCCTGCTGAGCTGCCGTGTCAGAGCCAGCAGAGGGAGCAAAAAACATTGTGTTCAGGAGCAGCGTTTAGAGTTTTACTCATTAAGTATCATCTGTTTAAGCGAAAAGTTTTCCTTTTTACTCTCAAAGGGATGCTTTTCTTGGTCTTATACCTATACCAGAATTGTCTCACCTAGGAACTTCCTGCTCCTTCCATAGGACAGTTGCAACCTTTAAGGCTGTAGGCTGTAGAAAATTAGAGTCAGCTGCTATGTCCCATCTTAGGTCTATGGGAGCAACATGAAATGGAAGCAGTGCTGCAGTACCAGTGGCAAATCTTATAATGCAGCTGCTATGGAGTAAAAATACATGGAGATTGGGAAAGATGATGACTGAGCGTATTGCAATGTGCAGCACCACATCTCATGTTCTCTTTGAAGTTTCTTAGAAGTTTATGTACACCAGCAATAGTAAGTGAGCTGAGCAGTGCTGAGGATTGCTGAGACTCCTTCTCCACACTCTAGACTTTCAGTAGCTGGGGACAGAGGCAGCCTGCCCGTGCAGCACTGGACAATACCAGCAAACTGAGCGGAGTTCCTGTGTTTATGTCTGGTCACACAGCTGCGACAACCTGGATTTGATCTTGTGCTCTCCATTGTGTGTGTTGCAGCCACTTTTTTAACATCTTAGACAGCTCTTTGAGCCAAGGGTCACCTTGCTGCCTTACTGTGTAGTGCTGAAGGCAGCAGGGTCCCTAGACCTAATGGAGAAGTAATTATTATAATTAAAAGCATCCAATCACCAGTTTGGTTACCTTCACAGGAGGTCAGCCTCTGAGTCCAAGATTCATGATGGTCTTGCTACTAAGTAAACTCATATACTCAGTAAGTATCTGCCCTTTGTTCTTCTTCTACCCATTCTGTGGCATGGGACAAACACAAATACTTTTTCTCTAAACTTTTCAAAAAGCTCATTAAAGAAGCATGGAGTCATTAAAGAAGCATGGAGTCAAGCCTGGTAAAGTGCAGGATGTGTCGAACTCTGCAAATAATTACTTTAAAGTTTGTTCTTTCCCATTCAGAATTCTGGATGCAAATGCTGTGTATATACTTTACATTTATCTCCATTCTACTAAATGCCATATGTTATTGATTGGAGCCATAAACGTAACAACTGGTCTAAACAGAACTGAAGAAGCCCTTGGGATTTCCTAATTAATGCAATTGCAGAGTTTTGCCACAGAATTAAGAAAAGCCAAACATTGGATTAATAATTTGAGAGGCCATTTTGTGCCTGGATATGTTCATGGTGGAAGGATTTCTGGTAGAATTTAGGAAAGCTGACATTGGTTAAAATAGATAAGCCTTAGAAAGGTATCCAGGAGAAAACCCGGCCTTCTATATGAAAGGAGAAGGATAGGGTGTCATAATAACACAATATTGAGCAAGGCTCTCTGCTTTCTGGTCACAATTTCCACTGTTCAAATGAATTTCTAAACCTTTAATGAAGTCAGCTAGGATGCTGAAAGATAACCTGAAGAAGACTTCTGGAACCAAAGCGCTGGGTCCTGACTGCAAATTCAGATACCTAAGCCAGGTAGATGCCTATTTGATTACAGATCATCATCATCATCATCATCATCATCATCATCATCATCCAGGAAAAAGATTCTTTTCTACTTCTGCAACGCTCTGCAAAATGGCCCATAAAAAGGCTGGATGAGGTAGAGCTCTCTATATTTAATTTCTCTGATTTTGTCACTGCTTTTCTGTTTTTCTCAGGATGACCCACTTCTCCTTTGCTGAAAAAGTGTATAAGATGGAGTATAAAATGAAGAATGCAAGGCGCTAAGAGAGAAGAGTGGTAATTGCCAGTCAAGCGTGGCAGATAGACGTTACTGACACAGAAACTGTATGGAATAACCTAGTCCCTGAACAGAGAGACAGCAATAGAAATAGCAAATGGGAAGCAAAATCCAAATGTAATAAAAATTTTGGCATTCTTCTTGTGTGTGGGCTTTCAAAAATATGCATATTCCCCACTTCAAGGAAAAGCTACATTAAATATGTCACAATCTTCATCTTTTCAGAACACATTTAAAGGATGGAACTGAATGAACATGGTCAAAGCACAGAGTGCTTGGCACAGAAGCAATTAAGGTAGGTTTTTCTTAGTTTCTGAAAATGTGAAATGTGTGAGAAAATAGGAAGATTAACACTTTAACCTCCACAGTCCACCTGGAAAGCACTGCAAAAATTTTAGTTGTATTATTAATAAAATTGATCTAAGCTAGATCATGAGTAGACAAAATCAAATGAATGAGATGAAGATTTCTCCAGCCAGTCTGAACTCTGCATTTATAGGAATCTGGATGGAGAAAGTCGAGGATCAGTGCAATCATCTCTAAAACAGCTAGAAATCTTGACAAAGTACCTGGAAAGAGAACAAACGAGAAACAGCTGTAGCTTTCAGTCTTTGCCAAACATACCCAAAGCTTGATTCCTAACTTCATCTAGTCCTGGTTACTGCTTAGAGATAAATAACACAGGAGAAAAACAATAATAAAATCATAGAATTATCGAAGAGTTTGGGTTAAAAGGGACCTTTAAAGGCCACTTAGTCCAATGGCCCTGCAATGACCAGGTATATCTTCAACTAGATCAGGTTTCTCAGAGCCCATCCAACCTGACCTTGAATATTTCCAGGATGGGGTATCCATCCACATCTCTGGGCAACCTGTTCTAGTTCAGCTCCAGTACCACTTGGAGCTTCTGGATTCAGAAATTATCAAATTCAAAGCCAGCAAATCACTTCCTGTGGCCCTGAGTGTGGAACTACATGGTCTGACCACAGCCATTAGCTCTTGCGGGTTTTCTGGGTTGGTGCCTGTCACCTTTCACAGCATTGTTCTTTGGACTGGTGATAGTGACTTTTAAAAACCTGTGGTATGGGCCACCACGTGGAGTGTAATGGGATGAGGATTTCATTCACACGATCTGCATGAAGCTCACAAGCCTGACAAGTGCTGAGTAACCCTGCTTGAGCAAGCTTTGGTAGTGGGTGTCTGAAATGACCTTGCCAAATAAACGCACACTTTTGTGGTGACTGTTTCATACAGATGCATTCCAGCAATGAGAGTCTCACTGCCTGATTCCTCAGGGTATTTAAGTGCCTTATTCCCACTGATGTCAATGGGAATCAGGTACTTCTTAGAGGACAGGGCTCTCCCTTCCTGCTGTTGTGGAATATGGAAAAAAGATGGAAAGGATTTGGCGATGATGGCTTCAAAATGATTTCCTGTGCCCTGTATCTGTAAAACTACTGAAGGTCTTCCTGAGGCTCTGCTCTGTGATAGAGCAGATCTGTGGCTACTCCTGCCTTCCCAGGTAGAGATCATGAGACACAGGGAAAAGCTGTAGCACACAGTGAGCCATCCCCTCTCCCTGACATTCAGGCTAGCAAACCTCCTTTAATATGAGCTCCAAGACACTTGTCAGGAAGTGTGTTTGGATTCCTGAGACGTGGAAGGTCAAAGCTATTCAGTGCAGGTGAGAACCAGGCTGCAGTGTGACACAGGTTCATCTCTGGATAGGCAACCAGGCGCAGTTCTGGGCTGCAAAGTCAGATTTTTGAATCAAAAGTCTTCAGTATCTGAAAGATGTCTTTGTATCCCAACACCTAGAACGATACTGGCACTGATGAATCTTTCCACTTGATCTCTGATGTTTATATCCCTGCTGGGTGTCACTTTTTTTGATTATTTTCCCGCACAAGCCTTTTCTCCTTTTAGCAGTAAGTCTCTCACCACACCAAGCCCTTGGGCTGCCCATGTGTGTTGGACAGTTAAAATTCCTGTCAGTCTCCTGCCTTCCAACCTTTACTTTGGAGTGTCACAATGGCCAAGCAACAGCCCCTGATTTAAGCTTTACCATGTGCCTAAAATTCACATGGGGCAAACCTAGTCACAATGAAAGCTTTTGTCTTCAAATATGTTAAAATATTTAAAGCCACCATTGCTGCTAAACTTCTCAAATTTCTGGAATATGTAATTCCAGTTGAATGAAATGATTTAAACAGACTGTGCTTTGGGAGTGTGGCCCATAAGCTTTTAAAGAATTAGAATTCACTACAAAGCCATGGGCTCTCACAGGGATGCACACACACACACCAACTCACGCACATGCTCAACCAAGCATACGCTACCAAGGGAAAGGAAAATTTGTAAAAGCTTTGAAAGTTTGTTCTTGGAGCTGGTATAGAAGGTCATGAAAGGGAGGCAAAACAGAAAGCCTGTGGTAGAGCTTAAAGATCATTTTACAATCTGCTTCTGATTTGTGCAAGAGGCCCAATGCACATCACCATCCACTGCTCAGCTACTCTTTCATGAGCTGAAAACCAAGTACTCTAAAGCCAGGAGGAAGCAGGAGGCTACAAGGATTATTTACCTTAACTAGACTTTCTAATTTCCATAATTTCTGCTGCTTAGAGAACCGACCCCTGACTCTTTTTCTTTACCAGGATTCAGAGTCATTATCTCTGCAATTAAAGCAGTTACAGAGGTACATTTGAGATGCAGGTTCCTTTGAATTATTGCTAATAGAAACGTTGAGGAGCTCTGTTAGCTTTGATCTCTCATCACATCGTGCACAGAGCGCACTCTTGTCTCTCTCTCCCTCCCTTTGCCTTTCCAAGCATGGCTGCTCCCAGCATCTCTGTGTGTAATCAGACGTGTCACACCTCCACAGAGGTAAATTGGGTTTATGTAAAAAGGAAAATTAAATTAAAACTGGTTAGGAATTAATTGTGACTGCCTTGGATTAATCTATCATATTATGCTATTGTTGGCACATGAGGGCAAAATACCAGCTAACCCAGTTTTTGGAGAGTAAGGGGGAGGGAGCACATCCACCTGCACCTAAAGAAGCAGCAGTAACTTCTTGGAAAGATGTTATTTACTCTTATGAAGTTGTTATTCTTTTGAAATAGTAAAATGTGTTACATCAGCTGATCCTTTTAACAGCAAAATCTGTCATTTCACTTATGGAAGGACGCACCACATTGCATTTATGTCAGCAAAAGGACTTTATAAATTGCACATCTGACAAACACGTGGACTTAAAGTGGTCAACATGCCTAAGCCAAGGAGTTAACTACCTCCACTAAAAGTAAAAACCACCAAATCATAGATTATAATAAGTAAGCATAAGAGAAATAATATTCCATCAAAGCATAATGAAGGAAAAAAACCCTTATCTTTGACAACGCAGTTGCTCCAAAAGCAAAATATTTTATCCTCATAAAGGCATCACCTTTCTATGCCATGGCCAGGGTCTTTATGACACACTTTTTAATGATGGATGAAAAATTGTCACTTCATGAGGAAATGTAATGACTCAAGGGAAACTAAAATTCACAACTGGGTATCAAAATATTTGGTGAAGCAATGAGAAAATGAAGTCAGTATACAGTCCTTAGGGTGAAAATTCTTGAAACTTAGGATCAGCCTTACGGCTTTAATTCGAACATCATCTGTTCAATGTATCCCAGTTTGGAAATTCAGAATCCTGACAGGAAAAAAGTCATAGTCCCTTGGGTTAAACATATTTTCCAGAGTCTAATCCCTTTGACCCAGTTTGTGTGGTCTTAAATAAGTCACCTTTCCCGGTAACAACTTCCACACCTGAAAAGCAGATTCGATGTGCTTGCAGTGACACCGCAAGCATGAATTCACTGCCATGTCCCCAGCCCGCTCCAGATATCATTGCCACATAAATACAGAGCTCTGCCTGAAGTATTGATGCTACTCTGGTAATGGCAACACAAGCCACTTCCTCAGCCTCTTGTATCCCTAAGCACCTGGATCAGAGCAGGAATTTTAGGGTGTTGGTTACAGCCCCATACCCAGAGTGAGTACTGCTGAGCAATGATTTAGAAGGACTGTCTCAATTACAGCTGAAGCATAATCTCCATCACCTCCAGGTGACTGAATCACCAGAGCATGGTGAGTGACAGAATATCAGAACAGAACTTTTCTGTAATTAGTGAGGATATAATAGAAAAAAGAAGCCTTTATTCATGACAGACAATAGGCAGACACTTTTGTTCAAGGGAGAGGATAAGTCTCTTTTTTTCACATAAGAAAATGACACTTTAGCTGCAGCCTTTAGTCTGGAAACAATAGTCTATGGCAATGAGAAATAAGAAAACGTTTCAATGGAATGTCTTCAAAATTCTCTGCAGCCCAAGTGAAATTGTTATATAAAGCTTGGGAAAGCGAGACAAGAAGAGGCTACTGAAAAGAGAGAACACAATTTAATGCCGTTTAGAACAAATACGAGAGGTCATATTGTAGATATCTCACTCATGCTGTCCCAGCTACTGACAATCTCTAGCTCTCTAATAGCTGAGTGTGGAGGTACCCACACAGCCCACCTTTGGAAAATTAATTCTGTGTATGTATATTGGTGGAATTAGAAGTTTTGGACTAGTTGTAAAAAGATGTTTAGAAATGTGTAGGTGTACAAAGTTGTAAGGTGGAAGAGCTTGGTCTTATGGTTTATCAGCTGGTTTATTGCTGTCATTATATCCTGAACATTTATTTTGCCAACTGGCATTTAAGTACCTGTCATTAATAAATCAACGAAACACTTCAATCCTGATCTCTCTTAACAATTTGAACTGTGCAATTCTTCCCTGCTACAGCAGATGTCTTGTGATTGGGGCATTTATTATAGACAAAAATTACAATCTTTGTGGATAAATAAGGGTTAGTTCCTGCAACGGAAGAATTTTTGTCTTTAGAGAATATTAGTCAATTAAATCTGAATAAACTGAACCACAAAAAGAATGGAATGAGCCTCTAACTAAAGTCTGGATGTACATTAATGTAGTTATCCAAATTTCAAAGAATATTATAAACTTTGCTTTGAATTTGACTGAGCTAAACTTGAATGTGACTGTGAAAAATTAACTTTGGATACAGTCCCAGAAAAGAGTCAAAATTGAATTAGGGTCTCATACCTGATTAAAATGGATTTAATGTCACCCTTGAAAAGAAGAGAAAAAGAGCTAGCCTCTGTGGTTAGCTGAAAGAGATGAAGATATCCATCCATCTATGGGCCTCAGTAACCTCAAACTAAACTTCCTGATATTTTCAAAATAATGCAGACCAATAGAGTTAGTGAGTGTTCCCCTTTAAGATACCAACTGTGTTAAATTCTTGGTCCTCTGCCATATCAGGTCACATGAGATGCTGATCTTGGCCAAGGGGAATAAGTAGAAAGAATGGATGAAATTAGAAGGGGCTAATGACACAACTCATTTTGAGATCAGTTCAGATCAGCTGAGGGGACTGGATCAGCATTTTTTGACCAGAGGCAATCAGGATATCTGCTAGAAGAAGGTAATTAGACATCCTAGAATCATGAGTTGCCCAGCTGGAAGCTAATGAGTTATGGAACCCAAATGAAGGAGAAACAGAGCCTAATTAGGCTAAATAGGAATTCCTGGAGGAGTAGGGAAATGTCAAGGAGTAGACAGAAAAACTTCTTCCAGTGCTTTTTAACCAATTTTTAAAAGAAAAATAATTGGGTTTTTTAATCATAATTATTTCTACTTTTATTGCAAAATTGAAATCACCTTCTCTTTCTGTTTCCCTCACCTTCTGTGTCCAAGCCAGTGCTCTCTTCTTAATACAAAAGGTTTGTCAGTAGTTTTCCAGTTGGAGAACACGCTCTCTTACCATGGAGGTTTGCTGCACAGGGTACAGATGCAAGAAGGAGGCCATTGCTGGTAATATCAGTGAGGTGTGACTCTCCTTGAGCACACAAATCTGAACTTTATTACCCCTGAAGGGGTCCCATACTAAACCGTGGAAAAGCATCCTACTTGGAACTATAATTCTGCCTCCATACTTTTTAGTGTCTTGGACTCTTACCACCTGCTCCATCACTATTTACTGCATAAATCTAGACAGCTGTGAAACTTGGAGGAATTTGGATCCCAGTGGCTTAAAAAGGAGATCCAAGCGCCCAAATAAATATTCCAGATGCATGTTGATTTTTGGATTTGGATCAAAATTACCTCCAGTCCATGCACATATTTAAATAAGGAAGCCTAAAGCAGAAGCTGCACTCTTTGGGAATCTACCCACCTGTTCTCAAGCAACAGTTTTTTAGCAGGCAGCATCATCAATCCACACACAGTGGTTACCTGGGCTATGACTGCATGGGAAGAAAGAGGGGAGCTGACAAGCTTCATACAATGCTGCCAGCGATGCTTTCAGCTGTGCTATTGTGATGTATCAGGCTGAAAGAAGGTTGAGAGACAATGGCAAGAGAGTAGCAGCTGTGTCAACAGACAACACTTGTATTCAAGGATGCTGAGATTTTCAAACTGGTTGCTTGAAGTGAAATATATAAATAAGTGGCCTTGATTCACTTCTTCAGTAACAGATGTTCTCTCCTATGTGATCTGTTCATTTCGTTAGAGTGGCTGGAATTAAGAGCTAAAATTTGGTCACTGACTTTTGAAAGGTCTAGATTTCCCCCATAAGATAGTACGGCAGAGCAAATGAGGGTATCTGGTATTCTGTCTTTTACAGCCTGTCTCACCGAGACAGGATCAGGGAACAACCTAGGTCAGAAGGGACTCTTGGATACTGCCTGATCCAAGACCCTGCTCAAGGAAGAGCTAGTGTCCAAGGTAGAGCAGGGCTAGATCAAACACAAGCCATAAAGGGCTGGCTTCTGCTTCCCTTCCCCACAGACACACACGCATCTCATGCGGGCACAGTGCAGTGCCGTGGCTGCTGCCCTGATTTGCAAGGAGTGGAAGGGAGCTTGACTTTTTCAGTGAAACTTGGCGAACAGCACAGACAAATGGCAAAATGACAAAGCTTGCATACAAGAGAAGACAAATCCTTTCTCAGAGCTGACCTTGCTAAAAACACAGACATAAGGCAGCCCAAACTGTGAGAAATTTCGTGTTGCATATACACCTCCAGATGAATCTTTAGACGTTTTTGACAACAAAGAAAAAAAAACAAAACAAAGAAAAAAACTAACAAAAGAAGCTGCCAAGGAAGTATTTTGAAATCTGCTGTGCTCTTGGGGCATGAAGAAGAAGGAAATGTTAAGACAGACAAGACAGAAAACTGAGATCATAATTCCCTAACAGGTAAAGCCCATACTGGTAGCCAGTACCTTCCTCCAAGAGGTTACAGCCTAACTAGACAAGATGGACCAATCCTGAACTGCCCTTTCAGTGTTTCCTCCCACTGAGAGGAAACATTTGGCCAGGCTACCTTCATGGCTACCCTCAGACAGATATTTTGACATTTCTGCTTTCTGTTCCACAGGTTCAAAGCTGGAGGAGGAGTGATTGCATCTCTTGGACCTACCCATGTACATGGTCCCGTTGAATAAAGGAAGAAAGAGGTGCTCCTATTTTCCATTTTACAGTTGGCAAATGGAAACCAAAGCAAACTCCACAGCTTTTGACAGACTTGGGTGCTCAAACTATCCTCCTGGATTAGCAGCACAGTGACTTAAATTCAGGGTCAATCATGTGATCCACTTGGGGGGATAGTGGTAAGACAGTGAATACTTGTGCCGCTGGACTTGTAGGGAAGACCTGCAGTAAATATAAGATCTGTATAAGAACTGTTCTGCTAGAAATGTTAGGAAGAATGATAAGAATCTCCTAATGGAGTTAGGAAAGAGGTTTGCTCTGCTCTGGGAATGAGCAAACTCAACAGGCTGTTCTTCCTTATGGGGATGCTAGTGATGAAAGCATGAAAGTCAAATGTAATTTCTTTCCTGGGGTGGGGTGTGGTAAGAAGGAAGAGCAAAGCTCACAGCAGTCGTCTTTGGTGAGGAAGATATTCTTTTGTGGTTTTTCTTCCTTCTTCTTCCTTGAATTCTCCCCCTAATCTAATGGCTCTCTTTTCCCATGGCTGTTCATCCATTCATCTTTCTTTGCCTCCCCTTCATGTATCTCAGTAATCCCATGCACCAAACTCAAACTCTTGACTGGCTCCATTCCGCCTCAAGGCTCATGGGCTGAAACCTGTTTTGGTTGCTCCTCAGCCTACCAAATCCATTATCTCTTCTGCCTTCACATGTGAGATGTCATCAGAATTTCTTGGATGCCCCAGCCCACTCTGTGTGTACAAACCTGTCAATCTCCCTGACATGGCTCAGTCACAACGCCCCGTTGGATTTTCCAAACAGCAAGGAAGCCATCCATGAGCAGCAGTGAGAAGAAATGTCAGCTTGGCAGTGGGCTGTTGGAAATCACATGTGGGAAGGAAAAAGTCAAAGCAGAGCTCAGGGCTGGATGACACTGTAGTCTGAACTGCAAAACTGTTCCTACACTTATCCAGCAGGCACCAGCTGTCTCCTGTGGGAGCAATAACACTTCTGTGTCTGCCTGGGCTTATAAACTTATATCTGCCCCATCACCAGTCTGCTAAGTGACTATTTGAACACTATTTGCTCCCTAGGAATCACCGCCTCATATTACAGAGAGGTCCCTAGATGTCATTTGCCAGATGGGAACATTGCACAAATTGGGCTTCACCCCCATGGATGAACCAGCATTGAGACTGACTTAACATCAGTGATGCAGATAAATGCCACTCATATTCCAACCTGCCACCTGCTTAATCACTTGGTCTGTTCAGCCCGGGGAAAAGGAGGCTAGGGGAAGACCTCATTGCAGTTACAACTTCCTTCTGAGGGGATGAGGAGGGGCAGGCACTGATCTCTTCTCTCTGGTGACCAGTGACAGGACCCGAGGGAATGGCCTGAAGCTGTGTCAGGAGAGGTTTAGGTTGGATATTAGAAAAAGGTTCTTCACCCAGAGGGTGGTTGGGCACTGGAACAGCTCCCCAGGGAAGTGTCACAGCATCAGCCTGACAGAGTTCAACAAGCATTTGGACAGTGCTCTCAGGCACATGGTGTGACTCTTGAGATGTCCTGCGCAGGGCCAGGAGTTGAACATGATGATCCTTGTGGGTCCATTCCAACTCAACCTATTCTGTGATCCTGTGATTTTGTAAATGGAAAGATGCACTTCCTTTGCCAAAAGCAAATGCTGATAAGCCAAATGTGGACCTGGATGATTTTGGGGAAGCTTAGCTGTCTTCTACTGCTATCAGATTTGCTGTATGTAGATGATTTTCTCTGTGTCTCACCATCATCAAATGCAGGCATGCCCATAACCACAGACAAATTTATCTTCACTCACTCCTTTATCCTACTTCATTTTTCCTGGATATACCATAAAGGAAAACAAAAACGGAGAAGAAAAGGAGTGAAAATGCTGTAGAAAGACAGAGATAAAAAGGGAAGGAAGGGAAGGAATTACAGGAGATGTGAAATACTGGAGCCCATTTTCTCAATGACAAGTTGATTTGGACCTATTTTTGTCAGACAAAAGGTAACAGCAAAGGAAACACGACCTACTAAATTTGAAATAGAACTCTGGTAATTGAATGTCAGTGGGCAGTCAAAACAATAACAGTAAGCAAATATGTAAGGATAGCTCTGGGTTCATATGAAGTAAAAAAACCCTGGAACTACACACATTTCATATGGCACTCTGTCTCCCTCTCATGGTGTGCCTTTCTTTCTCTTTCTAATCAGAGAAATCCGTAGACCAGCTGACATAAAGGATCCATTGCTTCTAGTGTGGTGTCCCTGGAAGGATCAGAAGGACCTGAAACCAGTATAGCACCAGCTCAGCAGCCAAGGTTAACACACTGAGATGGTACCTCAGGTTATGTTGGATCCTGCAGCATCTTAACTGCACACAGGAGCTGCTGCCAGAGGTGCTCTGAGCAGCACCAGGAGCTATTGGCATTGTGCAGAGCATGCCTCTTCTTTTTCCATGGACGCTGCAGAGTGCTGAAGTCATATTCTCCCTACCAGCTGCAATCATATCTTCAGTACCCCTATTCCTCAGGATAAGGATAATGTAATTTTGCACAGCTTTTCTACCTTTTTCAATTAAAGATAGCAAATGCAACATCAAACGTTTTCATTCCTACAGTTTTTTCCATCCTTTCTTTCCCTATCTGTACTCTACTTTTCTCCTTTTCTTTTTTCCTCAGGTAAAGCCTGCTCTTTCATCTTCAGTGTCACAACAAGAATCCAAAGTAAAACCGCAGTCAGTGAGCAATGGATGTACAGTACACAGGGTCTGTAGGACAGAGTCTCACTTCTACATGTACTTGTTCTATTACAAGCTTTATATCAATGTTTTAAATGCAACCACGTAGGTAAGCCAGTGAATCTGCTAAGCTGAAGATGTAAGGATTCTTTCTTACTTCTTTTTTCTTAAGCATATAGACTTCCCACCAGAGTTATTATACACTTTCCCTGGAGTGGTCTTCTTATAGAAATTCAGGAACAACCTCTACATGTTTTGAAAAAAGCCCAGTGAAACTTTGAATTTTACATTCCGCGTGTTAAGGGATAAAGGTATTAATGCACGTCATTTACGGATTTTGAACGCTGAACATTGTTTTTCCATTCTCAATTTAAAAGATGAGCCTAATGTATGCAAAGAGCAAAAACACTTTCCCACTCAAATCACATGAATATTTAACTGTAAAAGGTTTCTTTTTCCTTACCTGGAAAAGCAATCAGTGGGGGGAAAACCTACTATGACTTGAGAGTCCTGAGCATGGTCATGCAGTGCATTTACTCAGAGGATACTCTTCCCATCAGTCCCTTGAGAATGATGCCTATCTGGGTGCAGGTCTGGGGAGAGCCAGTTGTGTGCTGAACACAAAGAGACTGAGGTAAGCGTGATGTGGCAGCTCTAGAGTTATCCCAGAACTGCAATGAACGTGAAGTGACATAGAAAGGGTTATCTGCTGACATTGCCAATACTATATGAAATCTTAGGACTGCTCAGGGTCTAGTGGCTGCATTCACAGAAAGAATCTGGTCCCATCTGTGCTGCCCACTGGCTGGAAGGTGTGGAAATACAAGCCTCAGCCATCTCTGCTGTTTCACAATTTCTCTTCCTCTTTTCCACTTCCTGTAGCTACCTCTGTCATTTCCATCTCCTCCTCCTCAAGCCCTGAAAAAGGGTCCACAGACTTTGGAAGTATGTCCTGTTAGGTGGTGAAGAACAAGGCTCAAAATATAAAATGCATTAGAGAGAGCGTGGAGTTGGAAAGCTTCCTTCCCTGCCAGGCCACAAACAGTTGTTGTGAAACAACTCTCAGACCCAGATTTTACTGCTGCTTGATGACACTGACAGCTAATGCTGATGACACAGGGGCTGGTTATTTTCTGGACAACAAGGAGCGAGGCTGTTGCTGTGGGCCAAACAATTAACACCTCAGAGGGTTCCAGGCAGCAAGCAAGCTTGCTGAAGTACCAGGGAACAAGGAGCTGGTGGCAGTGGCACACACAGACATCACAAGAAGCTTGCATCAGTCCTTGATAAAGTCTGGAGAAGTACTCTTAGGTTTGGAACATTCATTTTTTTAACCACACAAGTTACCTTTGATTTTCCCTGGGTTTTATACCGGCTGATTTGGTTCAGCTTTGACAATTCATCTTAATTCAAATTACCAGAACTTCTTTTGTTATGCTGGCCTCTAATCTAATATACTGTTCCCTATCTGATATTAAGTTGTTTATGCCATGCCAGTCTCTTGTCTTTTCTGGGTGTACCACTGTTTCTGAAGCTCCTCAAGTTCAAGTGCCAGACATAACTGTACTCCAGAGACCTCTGTTAATAAATATCTGTCCCTTTGCTGTTCTAGTCCTCTGCCTCTGTCAAACAAAGTTGCTGATAGCACAAAACCATTTTTTGATTTCTTCCAGTGTTCTAAATTTTTGATTCTGTAACTGAAAGGAGGAAAGGATAATAGCTTGATACTAAAAAAGAAAATATTCTTGTCAAAACATACTTAAAATTTTCCTCTGCACCCAGACAAAACATTCAAAACTGATGATTTTATTTAAAACTGAAATGGAAAATGGGGAAATAATGAAAATTTTGTTCCACTTTATCTCAAAGCACTCTTCAAGATTAAAACAAACAAAAATCAAACTTTTGTTAAAAATGTTGAATTGAAACATTTGAGTTTTACCCACCCTCCCCCTTACATATTTCTTTAATTCATTTTGGCTAAAGCAGTCTGCAAATCCAACCTGGATTTGCAAAAAGCTTGAGCAATTTTCAAACTGCAATTTTAGTTATCAAATAATTATCCATTTGAGAAATGCCTATGACTCAGCCTTTGTAAAGAATGGCCAAACAGGAGACAACAAATTCATGTTTATTTGTGACAAAAATCTTTCCTTGGGATACTTGGCTGCTGTGGTCAGTATGCTTTTCTGGGCCTTCTTTACTATTCTGCCTTTACCAGCTACTTCTGGATGAAAAGAAAAGGGAACAATAAGCCTTTTAGTGAATTGGATGCTCCTGTAGCACTTCTTAGAGCACATTCTCTTTTGTGTTGAAGACCAGACTGTTCTCAGGGTTTCTTGCTGCTTCTGTTTCAAGCCTATCAATTTCTTTTATCTGTCTCAGCATTAAAAAATATCAAAGTGTTTGGTGCCTTTTTAAAGGATAATAAGGAAATAAATCCTGGAGTATAATGGAAAAACAGTGTTGGGAAGATAGAAATATTCAGTTTAAATGTTATGAGTTTAGGAATTTGACTAAAAACCATCAGAATCTACAAAAGGAAATAGGATTGGGGAGTGGAATGCAAAAGCAATGGCTTCCATCCATGGTGCTAGTGGGGAAAGTGGCAGCTGCAGCTGGGAATTCATCCCTGACAGAGATCCAGTTGCCTGCCATTCGCAGGTGAACGAGGCTTCTGTGTGCAGTGCTGGTGCAGGAAGGCTGTGGTGTCTGCAAGCAGTGCTGGGTGTTCTGCAGCAGGGATTTGGGAACAGGCACTTTCTCGGCAGGGTTAAAGTGCACCTGAAGCAAAATGGGAGCCAGGAGACTGCAATATCATCCTCGTTAGGCAGAAGAGCACGTCTTCTTCTTAAGTATCTTAATGAATCTTTTCGTTGTGTGTGTCAGTGTACACAAGGATATAGGCAATGTTTTAATAGATCTGTTGAAAAACGTCTGCAGGTCAAGCTAAAACGAGGATGTTTGCCTTGGTCTCTGGACCACAGAAGGGTCCTTACCATAACTGACCAAAGGCTTGATGGTCCCAGCACTTTTTCATAATAACAACTAGTGGGTGTAAAATAGATGGACCAGCAGGGATTATCACATTAGATTGGGTGCAATCAAATCCTCATAATTGGCTAAGTAGGCTTACATGCTGGATTAAACAAAAAAAGCTTTTTAATTTGTTGATCTGCCTCTAATAATGACCTTAGAGAGATGTGTGGAGGTCTCCAGAGCGGATGGAATATCTTCTTGGTATAAGCCTAACATTTGAACAACTAGACAGATCTAATGCTAGAGTGTACAAGGCTGTTCTGGCATAGTAAATTAGGAGCTGAGCTGTCCCAGAATAATGTTCTTACACAGCCGTTCCCATTTAACAATTATAAGCTGGGAAGCAGGGCAGGAGGAGGAACTTACTCTACATTTTGCATCTAAAACTATTTCTCTGCCTTGTCAGGGTCAGGAGAGCACAAGATGAAATATATATAAAACACACTGACATAAGTTCGAGTCTCTAAAGCCCAGTTTGTGAGGACTTACATAACAAATATGGCCTTTTCAACCCATCTTGTGACAGAATTAAAATAAAGCTTTCCAGAGTGACTGTCAAAACCAGAAGAGACTGATTAACTGACAAAAAGGCAGTAGAAATCCATAACAGAATAAACCATGCAAGAACAAAATTATGCTGGGATGCAAATTGATATTTTAATGTAATGGTTGGTCTTCTTCGTAATACTGATTTGTTATCTGCTGTTCTGCATATTTAAGAGCTTGAAAATCCTCTATGGTCATGTAATCAATATAGCACATTGATATGGTTTTTTTTCTTGATCAACACAATGTTCAATTTCCATGTTGAATCCTGGAAGCAGTGCTTTGGTACAGCTGCCAAACCTAAATCCAGAAGAATAAATAAAGCCCACGAGGGGTAATGGGCTCAGCTGCAGTGCTGGTACAGAAAGGCTGACACTGACAACTGTTTTGCTGCTTTAATTTTCCCTATCAACAAATGGGAGCTACCTTAGCTCATATAACCGTCAGCACAATGCAGTGGTTACACAGGTTAATATTCATTACACATTCAAGGGACATAGAGCATATGAAGCTCAGGTCCGGAAGCTTCTGGGAACGGTGTTTGTCATTCTGTTGTGTGGCAGTACAACACACAGCAGCAGCAGAACTCCTGGAACAGGGCTGGGTTGCTAGGCAGTGTGTCCATATAAATAATAAGTCCTAATGATGTATCAGCAACATATGTCTCTGCATGTTTAAAATGCATTTGCTTCAGCATGAGCTTAAGTGCTTTGCTGAACTGAAGCCATAAGTGCTAAATGGTGAATCCGAATGGGAAAATGCCACAGGAGAATGGTCTTCAAAGAATAAAATCAAATTATTCTTGGGAATGATAAACAAGCATATATAAAATAAGCCACAAAACCAGTTGTTATAATGCTGTGAGTGGAGTGCAGGTAAAGGATAGGAAGTTATAAGCACTAATGCAGCTCTATTGAATTCAGTGGATATGAGTTTATTGTCCGTGAGGATTTGCTTTGATCTTGCCACTGGTGGATTTTGCCACTGGTGAAAATGATTTGAGACTCACAGGGCATCAGATACCCCACTGCTGAGAACAGCAACAGAAATCCATCCCTTTCCAAGCTGAGTACAGAATGCGGAGCTGTTAGGACAGGAATCCAGGAGTTTAACCAGGATGGTCAGGTATAACTAAGGGAAAGGCCAAGGAGGTGAGCCTGGCTGTACGTCTCATGGATAATTAATTATTGTGGGGAAGGTAAATCCCATTATCACTTCTATTTCCATTAAATGTTTCTCTGCCAAGGTGTGGGGATAGAATGGGGGATGCAGAGCTACTGTTCAGGATAAAAAAAGGAGGGAAGTAAAAGGCAGCCCCAGATGAAATGGACTAGCAGCAGCAAAATCCTGACTCTGACATCCCTGGCAAAGACCTGTAGAAATTGCCTACACTGAATCACTCTTCCAAATTTGTGAGCAGAAAGACTAAGTAATATTAAATTATAGATAGTACTTAGTTCCTAATATGCATTTTAAACCTACTCTTCCTTCCATCTTTTTGTCTCTTAAATCTTTTTTTCTCCTTTTCATGAGCACTAGAAACTCAAAGAAGGGTTGCTACTTCCAAAAATTAATCGGAGTAGAAAGGAGATCTGATAAAAATAAAAAAGTCTCTTTACCCTTACCACCCCCATCCAGTCCTAAGTATATTCATTGTTCCAGTCTTAAAATTAGTTGCAAAATTTAAATGAAGCAAAATAAAAAAAAAAGATTATGGAGATGACTGAAGTCTCTTCAGGACCCAAAACACAATCTCTTGAAAGTGAGGTTTTGACAGTCATTGAACCTGCAAGAAATGAAAAAGCTGAAAATCTCACAAGAAGTTGTTGACTACAACCTAATTACTGTATAAATCTCTATCACAAGCTTAGTAGGAGGTCAGGAAAAAAACCCCTTTTGATTAAATACATAGAAAAAACCCGAACATCTCATGATTGTGCTTTTATTGGACAAGCACAAGCACTTTCATTGGACAAGGACAAGGATGTGTAGCGAGAGTGGTGAATAGCTAAGCAGATTGCAAGTAACAGCCAAGGACAGTGCAGCAACTACCTTTAGTAGATTGCTATCCTTGCCCTGCGGCATGACCAGATGTCTTTAAGCACTGTATGCTGTAGAATACCTTGCATGAAACTGTTAACTATATAAATGGGCAAGCCAAAAAAGGCAAGGGAGGTAACACTTGATAATGATAACTGTAAAAAGTCACAAAAGCCAGTGACATCTCCTAAGAATTTGGCCAAAATTCCAATATCTACTCCTTTAGACTTGTTTCCTTGCCAACCCGCTTGCCTGTTGAAGCAAGTGGTAGGAGAACAGATATCAGGCTTACTTGTTCTTGAATCTCAGGCCCTTATGAGTATGAAATAGCCAGAGTGGATGACACAGAGTTTTGGAAAACTGCATTGTAAAATCACATGTCAGGAAAGAATGGAAGTCAGTGAAATTATAGAACTTGCTCCTCTGCCCTGAGTAGCAGTCATATTCTAAAATCAGAAAATTATTAGATATTGAAGAGCTTTTTAAAAGAATTTTTAAAGTTTCTAAAATTAATTTATAATAATTTTACTTCCTAGATAGCGGTGCACTGGAACTTACTTTTACAAGGCATTAGCTTTACATTTTTGTGGAAGGACACAAATCAGGGACTGGTCCATTTTTCGAGTTCTTCTCCAGAATGTATATTTTCCCCGAGGACTGGCAATAGTATTTAGAAAATATGCGATTTCTTCTAAGGTGGTTAGCAGAATTTGCTCTCAGATCCACTGTATTATGAATTGTCCAACATTTCTACCTCTAAGGTATATTCATTGTATTGTGTTTTTGTGTATCTTTCACTTTGCCCCTACACAGAAGAAACTCTGAGTTGGAGGTGGCTGCTGGAGCAGGGTTCAATCTCTGTCGCACGCTGGAAGGCATTGGCAGTACATGTTTTTTCTCTCTCAAATTTCATCTTACATGCATTATCAATTCAGTCTATCTGCTTTCTGCCATTTAGAGGGCTTTCCACAAACTTTGCTGGTATTTCTATTTCTATGGAAACAGTCTTTCTTACTTATTCTGTAGCAAATTTCAAGCTGTCTATTCACATGTTTTTCTTTTTTTTTTATTTTTAAATTTTAGGTCTCCTTTCCTTTGCCTCTTCTCTCTGCTCCTTCTGTACTTGTGTACCTTCCTTTTCCCTCAAATTTATATGCCTTTATAATCCCTATTCCTTGTGGCCTCTGAATAATCTGCTATAATTTTTCATTCCACTCCTTTTTCCTTTCAGTCTCTTTCTATTCCATTTTGTCTTCACCTTTTCTACTGTTTCATTGTACCATTTTGTCTCTCAGATGTTTCACCTTTTTCTCTCCACATTATTCATTTGAAGGTGTTTACTTTAACATGTCCCTTTCCCAACACATGCGTGTGCTTCTTCCTTAATTTCTTCTTCCACATTTTTGTGAGGTCCCAGACATTCATTTCCCTCTGTCCTCAGCCTCACTACCAGTTTTCGCAAAGAGGGAAGACCTTTCTAAATTCAGTTGTGGGTTAAAAAACAGTGAAGAATGTCCCACAGAGATTAATGAGCACGGTTCATGGAGGGCCAGAGGTGCTATGGGCTTCTTGGGGGTATCTGTGTAGGTCCAGGAGTTAGTCTAGCAGATGGGGCTGATGCTCAGTGCTGCAGACTAAAATTTTGCATTAACAAAACTCTAAGATCCTGTGTGTCATGGTGTCATCCTTTCAATTTCGTTAACAACAATGGGTTAGTGACAGATGTTATAAACCTTGATACCTTATCTGAACTCAAAAAATTTTAGCCCAATCTGCCTCTTCACTTGTTCTGACAAGGGACTTACTCTTATTTATAGTAAGGCGCTTCCAGGGCATTCCTGCAGTTGTTGTGAGACCCTCTGTAAATGACAGTCATTATCATTAATGGATAATCAGGACCTAAATACTCTTGCTGCAACTTCATCCTGCATCCCAGGGCATTGCAGGCTATTTTATGAGTGATCATGGTATCATAGAATCATTAAGGTTGGAAAAGACCTTTTAGATCTTTGAGTCCAAAGATTAAGTCAGCAATGCCAAGTCCACCATTAAACCATGTCCCTAAGCACCACATCTACACATCTTTTGAATGTTTCCTGAGATGGTGATGCCATCACTTCACTGGGCAGCCTGTTCCAATGCTTGGTCACCACTTCAGTGAAGAAATTTTTACTAATATCTAATCTAAAGATACTTCATCGTGTTCTTTTAGAATATTCTTTAAGTATACCTACATGATAGAAAAATGGAGACAGTATTATATGCTTCGCTTTCTTTCTACACTATGTAGTATTTTGGAGAGCTCTCTCCTATCTGTGATGTTGTTGACTGGGATAGATGATTTCCTTCATAGTAGCTGGCATGGGGCTCTGCTTTAGTTTTGTACTGGAAACAGTGTTGATAATTCAGGGATGTTTTAGTTACTGCTGAGCAGTGTTTACACAGAGTCAAGGTCTTTTCTGCTCTCCCCCACCAGGGAGGAGGCTGGGGGTGCACAAGAAGTTGCGAGGCAATACAACCAGGACAGCTGATATTCCATACCACATGGTGCCATGTTCAGCCTATAAAGCTGAAGGAAGAAAGAAGGAGGGCATTTTGAGTGAGTGATGGTGTGTGTCTTCTCAAGTCACTGTTATGTATGCTGGAGCCCTGCATTCCTGAGGATGGCTGAATACCTGCCTGCCCATGGGAAATCGTAAATGAATTCCTTGTTTTGCTTTCCTTGTGTGTGTGCATGCCTTTTGCTTTACCTATTTAGCTGTCTTTATCTCAGCCCACGAGTTTCCTCACTTTTGCTCTCCCCCATCCCACTGGGAAGAAATGAGCAACTGGCTGTGTGGGGCTTAGTTGCCAGCTGGAGTTAAGCCACGACATATCACTTTTCTCCTAACCAAATTAACGGATCTAGTTCTTTGTTGTTTTGTCCCTATTTGAAATATTCTCCTATAATTCTTGTAAGTTTCATTTGCCTTTCTCAAAATATTTTTCAGTTTCTCTCATGGTCTCTTTAATTGAGTTGACCAAAAGTAAATGTAGTATTGGAAGTAAGGACATGCTGTAGAGCAGGTTGTATACAATAGCATTTTATATAATTTTGTCTTTGCTATTCACCATCTCCTTTTCCATGCAGCCAAACGTCTTATTTGCTACTTCTTCATGCACAGCAGATGTCTTCTTTGAATGATCTGTAATGATGCCTAGAACCATTTTCCTAAGAAATAACAGCTTATTCTGAATCCATCAGTACGTATCAGTATTTTAAACTGTTCCTTCCAGTGTTGGTTACCTTGCACTTGTCTAAAATAAACCTGATCTGTTATTGTGTTGCAAATTTCTCTAGTTTGATAGGTCTTGTCAGAATTTCTCCCCTCATTACCACTGAAAGATTTTATTCCTCTAGGCAATACTGCAGCTTGCTTTGGTTATACTCTCTTCCTATTACTTAATATTGTTTAATATTTACACAGTGGGATTGATTCATCACCCCATCAACACCTGATATACAAAGGCCTGTTTGGAAATCATGTGAGAAGTAAATCCATCTTTTCTGCCACCCTAGAGAGCGAAGGAATGTCTGGAGCCACACAAAGAGAGTGCAGCTGCCTCAGGAAGTGTAATTACGGAGCGATTCTCTAATTAATCTCTTCTCTTAATTGAACTGCTCCTGCATTATCTTCACGAAATCCAGAGCAGCACTGCCCTACAGCAGCTCTGCTCACCTGGTGCAGATGTCCCTCTGTGCTAAGAGTGTGAGGGAGCTGCAGAATCTGCAGTCTGAGTCTCTCTGTGCTCTGGCATTTCCTGAGAGTGTTAACAATCCCGGGTTTCTGATTTTCTCCTGTAAATTTTGACCCCCAGCAGGACTTTGTTCAACAGCAATTGTCTTCTTATTTCCTCAAGTGAAGATCAAAACAGGTCAACAAACTGTTGTAAGAGCTTCATCCCCAAGATAGTAATGATCCCATTCTCTTACACTGGGCATCAGTAACAGGACAAGCACACACAGAGATGGATTTTACCTATGAGACCCTGTGGATAGCATAGCCATAAGGCAGGACAGGTCCTGGCTTCCAGGGGCCATGCCACAGCTCCAGCCAGGGAGCAAGACACTGGGGACAGCCCCAGGCATTTGGCATCAACCAGGGACCAGGGATGGGCCATGGGCAAGGGTGGGCACTCAAATGGGATACAAAACTGTGTTTGGGGGTAGGTTCTGGTACAGTTATAGCCTAAAAGCACTTGAAGAGTACCCACACAGGCAATGGGACTGTACACTGTTTAATGATGGAAAATTTAAAAAATGCATTCTTTTACAACTGAGAAAGTTCCTGGCACTGGGTTTTTTTACAGAACAGTTATGGCAGAGGGGAAGTCGATGTCCTGTTACCTGGGACATTTAAAACCAAGCTGATCAAAACCTCAGCACATGCACTGTGGGAAACACTCCAAAGATAGATAGGTAATACAGTAGATAAAAGGGGTTTTCAATCTCTTACTGTGATGAAATTATATCTTGAATTGCCCAGCAAGAAAAAGTTGCACAGATTCATTACATGCAATTTAAATCTTTCAGTTTTGTTATGCACTCAAGGAACAAACTAAATCCCAACAGGATATCACCATACTGTGCCCATGCCATACAGCTAAGGATGTATGAACAGCATGTAGTCATGTTCATAATGAATAAGAAATGGAACCAAAGCCTGTCACTTCTGCCACACTGGCCTTTCTGCCAGCCAGAATGACATATTCCACTATTACTTTAGACATTTTAACCAGTTTATCCACAAGAAAGAAAAAAAAAGAACTCTTGGTGAACTATTAATTACAAATGGGCTTAAAATACTCGTTATCACTGGAAATATAGGGCAAAACCTTGCCCTGGGACATGCAGGCAAAAATCCTGTTGTCTTCAGAGTGACTTGCAAATGTATATCCAAGGGCAATGATTAGACTATTATTATTTGCTCAAAGAAATAAGCCAGGTAATAATGAAGAAGGACATTCTTAGTGTTTCATCCATAACACTGCAACCTCGAGCCACATATATTTTCAGATTTAACCTGGAATCTTTTACAGCATGCAATTAGCTTGACAAAATACTGTTTCAAGTCTCATTCATTAAGAGATTCCTGAGGGTCTTGGTATTTTGCTTAAAAAAATTATCATTATTTCAGAGAGTACAAAGCAACTTTTCAACTGAGAGGAGACCCTGAAAAATGAAAGGGAAGGGAGGAAGAGAGGGAGGAATGAAGTGATGAAGGGAGGGAGGAATGAAGTGACAAAGGGAGGGAGAGAGGAAGGAGGGAAGGAGAGAAGGAAGGAAGGAGAGAAGGAAGGAAGGAAGGAAGGAAGGAAGGAAGGAAGGAAGGAAGGAAGGAAGGAAGGAAGGCAAAACAAATATGTGCATTGAGGTTTGTGAAGCTGAAAAGACATCTTTGTTTTTATTTGCATCTGTGGAATGCACTCTTGAAGTCACACATGAATTATACAAAGAAACCGGAAGGTTCTTATTTCTAGCATGATCTCTTGGGTTCAGTTAGGGGAAGAAGCATCCCACATCTACTTGAAGACTTTTTGAACCAAGAAATTTGTGGACTAGGCAACTCACTAAGATGTTGAAATATTAATGTAAAACAGGCCTTAAACTGTAGCTATTGAGACTTGAGAAATGCAAATGCTTTTAAAATAGTTTCTAATTCCTGAATACACAAGCCTAACTCTTGGAATCTGGGATTGTATTTTCAGAAGTAAGACATCTTAAAGCATTTCTGAGGAAGACCTGAGCACTGGTCATCTGGAAAATTGGGCCCTTTGAAGCATCTTAAATTGGACACACATTATGATTCTGCCTGTTGAAAATTTACCCTTGAATTCCTGGTACTTGCTTGAAATTTACACTGCTAAGAATACTAAAGAGAGTGCAAATATGTTAATTTTCAGCAACATTCCTTCTAGCACAAGTGCTTATAAGGTATTTGCAAAAGATCCATTGGATATTTATAGTATAATTGACTATAATATTAATGTCACTATTAATATTATTAATAATAATAATAGTAGTCTCAATTTATTCATTTGGAGTAAATTTTTTTGTGTTCTGTCCAGGTCTGCTGAACAAGAATGCAAGCAGGCTCTGTCTTCCTTTAACATCAGGCCCAGCACTCCTGGCCTGAACAATAAAACTCCTCTTGTCTTCAATGGATGAGGAGACTATTTCCACAGTACACAAAAATATCTCTGGCAACAATAGTAGCAGTCATTCCTTTGCTCATCTGCAAGGTAAAATGCTCTTCTGTAAAATACCGGGTAGTGGTAATGCAGCTTTTGACCTTCGTCAGGGAAACTCTCGTTGCTGAGTCTTGATCTTGGGTCTGCGTGCTCTGTTTCCTTTGAGAATGCCCAGACGGTTACTGGAAGCTATCACCCCAACGACTGCTTTGAACACGAGACAGCTGCACTTCTGCTAATAGCTCTGCCCTGCTGCAGTTCCCTCACGTGGTTTTTCCTATTTTTATAGGAATTATTATCAGCAAGAAATCTGGCCTCATTGTCTCAGGCAGGTTGCATTTGCCTGTTCAGTTTTCATTGCCATCTTTCAATCTGATTTTTTTTTTTTTACCTGTTATCTCATGTTCTGTTGTGTTCAAAAGATTCTAACAGCAGTTGCAGGAAAGCCACAACGGAATATTAGGTAATCACTGATGACATTTTATGAAACATGTCTAAATTGCTACAAAACATTTCTCCACTGTGCAACCTACTTAGATTCTAGTTCTGTGAGGATTTACTTATGTGCTAATTTATGCCTGGTGGTTTGAAGTTTCTCAGCAAAAAAAAAATCAAGCCTATCTTAAGTATTTCCAGAAGGGCACCGAGAAACAGAGGAACTTCAAATCATTATTATTCATCCTTTTTTTTCTCATCTTTAGCATTAAAAGACCTGATTCCTGAGGGATCAGTTAAGTACTTTCTTAACTCCAGTTAACTTGCTGTCAGACCTGTCCTTAGCATATGAAGAAAAGAAGAGACAGCTGTGGCATCAGTATCAAGTGATGGTACAGAGTAGCACAATAAAAATAAAAATGTATCCTATAGACTACAGAAAAAAGCAGTGTTTTCCTAATTACCTCTGAAGTCTGAGCTTGACAAGAAAATATATCGCATAGGTCTTTGTTGAATGTGGAAAAAGACAGCATTCACATGAGAAGAAAGGTGGAAACCTCCTGCAGCATCTTCCCATCTTTCTGTCCTCAGAGACGAATGCTACCTTGTTATAGATTACCAGGTCATACTTCATTTATTAAAAAGCTGATTCCAGGCACTGCATGGTAGATGCCATTTGCAGTATGTGTAAATCTTAATAGACCTTTAAATCCTAAGGAAGATGCTCAATCTTCTGGACATCAGGCAGGTGAGAGCATGAGTATAGTAAGGGATTCCAAATCTAAGGAGCATTTTGAATCTTAAAACTATTTAGCTGTTTGAAGCTATTTAATCTCCTCACAACCTTTTGAATTTCGCGATTTCTTGATTCCCACCAATTTTAGTGAACTAAGAGATGACAAAAAGGAAAGTTTTCCCTCAGGCTGCTGCAGGGGTTCTGTTTTCACACCTCCCATTCCTGATGAAGTGCTCATGAAGCTTATCATGAGCCATTGCAGTTTATAGCTTGATTTTGCTCTGCCATAAAACGCCAGGCTTTAGGCTGTGCCTACAAATGGCAGGAGATGCTCAGCTGTCCACGGTGCCAACCCAGAGCAGAGACCTTGGCAGCCCCTCCAGTGTTACTGACAAACACAGAATTTCTCATCATTTTGTTTTGTGGAGAAAAGCTGGAAAAAACAATGTCAGTGTACCCGAAAGACTCCAAGAACCTAAAATGACTCAAAAGGTGTAAAAAGGAAATCAGGATTTATAAGGTAACCACGTCATTTTAGTGTGTATTTTTTTGATTTATAGGACTGGCAGCTGGGGTTACACAGAGTTTGCTTATGAGACTTAGGCTGACTGATTTCAGACACAGGAAAATCCACTGTTTCTGGGGTTTGGCTGGTATGTACCTGGCAGGACTCGGCACAGACAGAGTCACAATTTTCTTTGGGCAGGTGAGGACCCCTAACTAAGACTTGCTCTTTTCCTGGGGCTGGGCTCACACAGCTACAAGCTGGTTTGCAGCACCAGCAGTTGTGAAGACAGCATTGATGGAGGTTTTTTTCCCAGTGGCAGCAAAGTGCTTTGGCTCGGATTCCTGCTGTCCCAGTGGGGTGGTTATAAAGCACTTTCATGCTTTGTTTCTGGTTCAGATAGCCCCTGGCATCGATGTGAGCACCCTCCAGGGCAGGATCAGCTGCTGTGCCCCCCCTTCTCACATGCATGCCCGGCGTGTGAGAGGCAGTCAGGGCAATGAGTAACGTGGCACGAGCTGTATCTGTGGGAAAAGTCAGCTTGCCTTTCCAAGGGGAGTTTCCCAGGGTTTTCTTCATTTAAAATGCAAGCACTACTGCATAAAAGGAAGTGGTGGGGAGAGCAAAACTAAACATCAATGCACACTGCTGAATATAAAAGGGAGCTGTAGAGAACACCTGAATATAAGAGGGAGCTGTGGAGAACACCTTTAAACATGAGAGATTAGGACCCTTAGAATAAGGGTAATTTCATGGTGGAAAACCTATTTTATTGTACCCTCTGTTGAGAGGAGTAAAATTGCATTGCACAGTTTTCATTGCACAGTTAGGGACTGGTAGCCTTTACACTGTACAACCTATGGGATAGCAGGGGAGAAGGTGCTTTCTTTTTTCTGAGGTTTCAGAAAATAATTTTTAAACAAATTAACAAGAATGGGACATATCTCCAAAAAAGATGTGTGCCAGCAGAAAGTTAGCTATCTAAAAGGCTAGGGGAGGTCACAAAGACATAACTTACATAGATTTGCAGATGAAATATGTAATGAATCTTGTCCACAGAATTATTAGATATTATGAAACAGTTTTGAGATGCCTTTTTTGGCAACTTAATTTTTAAGCCTTAGGGATAATGTGAGCATTCTTTGATGAGCATAAGGACTTGTTGAAAGGTTGGCTTTTTAAGGAAATGTGACTGAAATCTGTGTCCATCAGTCTCTTTACTTGCTCTTTGTTCTCTCACCCTCTTGACCAAGCTGGCTGATCCTACCAGAATCAGCAAAAGGGCAAAGTATCTTGAAGTTACGAAGGTCTGACAAGTTTCACAAAAATTGACAGCTGAGATAAAAAGGAAGCCTCAAATTAATACTGTCAGTGATGCAAAAGCTTCAGCACAAACACAAGACTCTTCAGCATGGGCTGAACTAACCACAGTAGGTGAAGAATATAAAGTTATAGACCAGAGATTTGGTCACATGGGAGGGAGTTGGGGGTGGGCAGATGAGTAGCTGAAGTAATTGTGGTAAGGGCAGGCAGAAAGATGAACAGATGCAGGATGTAAGTAAATAGAAAACCAGTCATTATTAATTCTGTTGTTACCATAGCTGCTTTCTTTTTAGCACGAATTAGAATTCCAAATTGTCACAAACATCCAGGAGCTGCAGAATAAAGTAAGACACCAGGTTTCACAGCACTTGCTGCTCTAGATCTGCTAACATTGCAGCACTAGAGCTCATTCTTATCTTTCCACAGGGTCAGCTAAATGCTGAGTGGTAATACTGACCTCATTAAAAGCACTTTTCATAAGCAGTCTCCATGCTTGGTGTAAGGACCTCACTAAAGAAAACACAGCTTACTAATAGGAGGGGTCATTGAAAGTTAGATTTGTCAGCAAAAACAGGCCAACTTTTGTAATTCTGTGAAGCAAACACAACTTATCTTTTGGAGATGAGGGAAAGGACAATCTAAAATGCCAGTGTTGTAAGAGGCATCTCAGATAAACCCAAAATTGAGTTCCTAGCATCCAAATATTTAGGGCAGAATGCTTTAGAATAAGAAGTACCTATTGTTTTCTTTTCTAACATGGATCTCACTTCTGGAGGACTTGTGATGCCTGAAGATTTTTAGTTTTTTCATGTATTTTTAGCTCTGTAGATTTTTTGTATATAGTTTTATAATTTCTAGCACCTTCTTACCCTTTTTCACACTTTAGAACCATAGCTAACCCTTTCTAACATATTATGTCACACTCTTGAAATTCTATTTAGTCTTATTTTCGAAAAAAGAATTTTTAACAAGGACGTCTTGTTTTGCCCCAGCATTTGAGAGACAAAACAAGATATAAAGCAGGGAACTCCTTGGAGACACTCCAAGGGGCAGGCCCAAGGGTGGGTCACCAGGGCAACTGCTCTTTATTGGATGTACCTGCTAGATAGACTAATTAACTAACCTTATAAAAATTGTAGAAATCCTATACTGCTCATGTGCTTAGCTATTTTTGTGCACCTGAAAGCTTTCATTAAAGAACTGCTCGTTGTATTACCACTTTAATTTTGTTTGGAAAGTTTTTCTTTTGACTCCAGGCAACAGTTTCTGCTTTGCTTGAAAATTAATATGTTGATAGAAAATCCCATAAAGGATGTGTTTTCCACCATCTACCAATCTCACATGTCTACCAAATACTTCTGAGCAGCCTGGGAAGAGAGTCAGCTGCTTATAATTCAGGCAAGATCTCAGACATAATCCTTGTTTTTCAGAGTCTGGGTAGAAGTGATTTTTTCCCCAGTAATTTGTGATTTTTCCCTCCCACAATGCAGCAGAGAGGTACAAATGGCGGCGCAGGCACCTGAGGGGAACTGAGCCCAGCGGAGCGGCAATGCGACCCAGCTCGGACAACCTACCTTTCCAGGGGGTTTGTTTGTCACTGGTCTTCATTGCTTTGGGCTGGGGTGCGAGACACTGCCTTCAGGAGTCCCTCACCATCTTGTCTTCGTTCCCGACAGCCGTGTGGTGTGGCGTGTGGGAGCAGCCGCCATCTTACCTCTGTCTGGGGAAGCCGCCGGATGTCACCTGTGGGGAGCGTCCGCCATTTTGTTTTTGTTCCTGGTGGTGAACACCTTTTGGTGGGTAAAACATCTTCTCTTTTTGTACAGTTTTGTTATTAATATTGTGGTTGTTATTGTGTGTTTCGTATTCCATTGCTTTGTGCTTTCAGTAAATTATTATCTCAACCCATAATCTCTGCTTTTGTCCCTCCCTTACCAGAAGGGGCAGTGGTAGCAGAGTGGCTTATTTCAAATTTAATTTCCTGCTGGTGTTAAACCACTACACATGCACACACACACAAACTTCTGTCTGTGTCCTTTTTTCATACTGCTGTCTATGTATTCTTTGTCTTCAGACAAACTGGCTTGTACTTTTTTTTGGTGTACCGTAATCCTAACCTGTCTACCCTCATCCTGCTTTTTTCTGCCTGATACTGAGGATTATGACTATGTCTAAAGGCAGGTGTGTCCTCTGTATTGAAGCAGAAGTGCAGCTGATCAAGTTATTCCTTGCCCCATCCTTTCTTTCTGCTGTTTATTATTGAACGGACTGTCTTCCAGGTGTTATTTCTCCCTCAGCTCCCTGAGCTGTGCCAGTAGCCCGCGCTGCCTTCAGTCACAATTCAGGCTAAACTAGCTGATTTTGTACTGGAGCAGGCTATAAACACTCATACAACCTCATAATGCAGGTTGGCTACAAAGACAGGCAGAGGCCCATAACGGATAGCTGGTAGGCAGAAAAGTCTTAATCCACTACAAGCTATTTCCAAGGGGATTGTATGTCTGTATCATTGTGTATATATTACAGATAGTCACAGAGACTATGGCCAGAACTACAAAAATTTTAAAGGGAAGTAAAGCTCCAATCTATCTCTTAAATCACAACCTGTGTGGCTTCCTTAAAGACACACAGGGAATCTGTGATGGAACAGGAAATTGAATTAAGCTTCCCAGGTAGCAAGTCTAAATAGCATTTTTTTTTTGAAGTTGGAAGTCAAGTTAGAAAAACAATTTGCAACTAAGCAATGCACAGCAGTGGAATAGGAAAGGAAAGTTTTAGTTTATTCAAAGTACAGAACTTCTGTGAACTGCAGGTGTTACAGATCAACACTTTAATGGGAGCGACATGCATTGCATCCTTGATGTCTGACTCCAAACTCAGGTTAAGAGAGAAAATTGTTTTGACGTCTAAGGAGGACATGATGTTCTTGCTGAATATAGATCAAGCTGTCTGTGACATGTAAATGAAACTCTTCTGAGTATTTTTTTTTAAAGAAATGTGATCAAAAAAAAAAAAGGTAGAGAATTTTTCATGCTTATGTGCTATCCTGGGAGTCCAGTTCTAATTACAGAGTCTCTTTGGACAATGGCAATGTTTTAATCTTGTTTTGCTGAAACACTTAAGCATGTACTTAGGTAAGGTTGTTTTCAGAACTGCATGTAAGTAATACTTATTACACAATGCTTTTCCCTGGTGCTGACTGTAATTTCCATTCATTGATTCTGCCAGCCTTGTCTGGTCTAGTTTTTGGAAGATGTTTACATATATATTCTTATACCTTACCTTTAGTGTACACTGTTTTTCCCCTTGTCTGCTTAAATGTGTGCCATAGACCTCTTGTATGTCTAATGAAATATTTCTAAACTGGTTTCACACTGCTTCTATGAATTTCAATTTTTCTATTTTTCTTTTCAGTCTGTTCTTTCATCTAAAAAAAAATCTTTCTGTACTCTGAAGTTTTGTATTGGAGACAGCTATCCTAAACTCTATAAGAAAGCAGAAGACTACGTGTCATGCAAAGGGACCTAGACTCCACTTTCTTTCAACAAACAGGGCATTCCCTTAATGGCACTGCCACTTCACAGAATCACAGAATCAAAGAATCATGGAATTGTTTAGGTTGGAAAACCTAAGATCATTGAGTTCAATCATTACCTGATCACTGCCAAGGCTACCACTAAACCATATCTCTTAGTGACCCATCTACATGTTCAGAACATTACAGAGATGGTCTCAGGCTCTACAAACCCCTGCAGAGCTATGTAATGTTCTGTCTCTGTGCTCTCTCTTCCTTTCACATCAGAATGGTTTGCTTTCCACCTTTAGCTTCTGTGACAACATGCCTCTTCTTCTCAGTGTCAAGCCCTGTCTCATGCTGTTGCACAGGCTGTCCCCTCATTATTCACTATATGGTCCTATCCATGTTTTTTCCCCTCCATTGCAACAATCTGTAACTGCACGGAAGTCATGGACTCAGATGCTCACATCTACTTGCACTGCATTCTCTGTCTTATGCAAATCCCTACATATTCAGCATTTATGTATTTTCCCTTGTCTGCACAAAACAAGTATTTATTTACGCAGAAGCCACATGGAGGAAGTTTGCCAAAGATTTTGTATACATTCACTAATTCAGTTTCATGTGAAACAGAGTGCAAGAAGTAGCAACACGGGAAGCTTTGTTTTGAAGAGGTCTTGTAACTTTTCCATTCATAGTTTAGTGGTACCATCCTTGGGAATGTGTCCTTGATTCAGAATGCCATGCATAGAGAGAAGCACCTGATTTTGTGATACTTCATGGGGGAGAGGATGGAGCATGGACAAATGCCAGATCTGGTGAGACAAAGATGCTTGATTTGGTACCTTCCAGGTGATCCAAAAAAAGAAGTATCTGTGTCCTGTTCTTCTGAGTTTTGATGCTGTGGTTTTTCTATGAGTAGCTGGCATCTAATTCCTGGAGCATTGTGTTTTCTGCGGCTTTCTTTTCTTTTTCCTTTCTGTTCCACTTACAAGGGAGCTACAAAAGCTCCCATGGGATGTTCCAGATGTTCTGAAACATAAATGCAGAGGGATGCACAACATTCAACATTTAACAAAGATCTGTTTTGCCTTCTAATTTCTGTTTAAAGAAGCAACAAACCCTTAAGACTGCCATGCTCATTATTCTCAGCTTTCCCTCAGGCACATGCTGTGTGGGTGGGAAAAATTACATCTCATAGTCTGATGCTGGCTATTTCTTTCTCTCCCTTAACTTGCCTCCATCCTTTTTTGGAGTTTTATCAGACCGAGGTGATAAATCAGGTGGAATGATCCTGCCATCAGCTTTACCCTGGAAATCTAAATTGGGAAAAGGAGAGAGATAGAAAGAGTTTGTGGAGAAAGCACCAGTGACCATGGAGACTGCAATAATAGACTCCTTATTCTGTGTGGGAAAAGTGTCCTCCAGAATTGACATAATGTGCTATTGTGCACCCCTCAAAGCACCTAAAAACCCTGGCAAATGAAGAGATTATGATTTAAGCTGTCTTCTCTTTGTTCCTTTGACAGCCTGCTAAGTGCATAGCTATGCTCATGGCATTCAGGGCAGTCTGACCCACTCATGCTTAATCAGTAGATGATACCTTCTTCAGGTAACAAGTGACAGGATGAGAAAATGGCCTCATGTTGCACCAGGGGAGGTTTAGCTGGATATTAGGAAAAATTCCTTCACTGAAAGGCTGGTCAAGTATTGAAACAGACTGCTCAGAGATGTGACAAAATCACCATTTCTTGGAAATTAAAAAAAAAAGTCTAGTTGTAGCAGCTGGGGACACGGTTTAGTGGTGAAGTTAGCAGTGTTAGATTAATGGTTGGACTTGATGATTTTGGAGGTCTTTTCCAACCTTAACACTTCTATGATTCTATGACGTAGTGGAGAATAAAAGAGGTCAAGGCTTCAGTCTGTCCATGAAATGGAGAGCTCTGCTGATGTTCGCAACATCTTTGTGACATGCAAGTTCATGCTAAGGTAAGGAACATTTGTCACCAGGCATAGACAGAGATGCATCTGGGATCAGAAAATGTTTAATTACTGTTGGCAGGTTTAAGCCCCTTCTTTGGACTTTCAAAACAGGAGAACGTATACACCAGGTTTGTATCCTATGCTCTCCTCTTCAGATGATGAGGGCATGGACTGTCTAAGATACCTGTAATTTATTTAACATTCTGCTTCTGTTAGATATATCCTATTCTTTTACTTTCTGCATCTGCAAACAGGCAAGTCTGGGAGGTGAACACCATTATATAAATGACCAAGGATAACTTCTGTGCATCTGTGTCGCACTTACAGGAGACAGACTCCACAAGGAAAGAGCTAGGGAAAGTCAGTAGATATCACCAGTCCTAAATCCACTTTGAATGTCTTGCAGCTGAATTTTGGGACCAAAATAAGGTGAGGTTTCCTTTTATTTGCCTTTCTGGCATTTAGATTTCATAAGTATAATTTTTTTTTCTTCTCTTGTTTGAAAGCTAACTAAGATGACAGGAAATCAGAGTATGAGACTTACAAAAACTTGAAACTGGGCAGTGCAATATTCAGCATTAATGTCACTCTTTTGACTGGGGACAAGGCAGCTTTTATGTAAAAAAAAAAAAACCAAACCAAACCAAATCAGAACCAAAACCAACAAAAAACCCCAACACCCCCACAAAAACCCAACCAACCAACCAACCAAAAAAAAAAAAACCAACCAAAAAAACCCCAAAAAACAAAACAACCACAGCAAAACTCAGATACCAGGAGAAGTGTGTTTGATAGGAGAATAAGAAGCAAGGACCCTCAGGATAGCCATCATCTCTGAAGAATTTTGTTCTTGTTCCTGCTTAGCTCAAACCAAATCAATGTAAGGGTTTTGTCCCTATTCCAATTAGTCCATCATAGATCAGTATATCTGGAAAGTCCTAAAAAGATCTGTGCAGTTATTTCAGGAGAATGAGCAGCCCCTATTTCTGTTCAGTTACATGTCAGCTGAGCATACCTGGCACTTTGCAAGAATTGCTTTCCTGAAAAAGATGAAGGCTGACTCTGACAGAGAAGTAGAGGGTGAGAATGGAGAGATGCAAGCAGCTGAATCTCTTAAATGTTCCTGAGCATCATTAAAAATAAGGGTTACCAGGGAATGTAAATGTAAAAGACACCTAGGTCAAAGCTTCAAGTGTGATTTTGGTTCAGCATCTCTAGCTACATTACTTGGATATAGTCTGAAACAGAAGAATTTGAAAAGTATTTACAACATCCTGAAGGTATTTTGACATCTGTTCATTTGGATGTTTTAGTTTTGCACTGAGGGGATAAGGGCAGAATAATTCCTGCTTGAACTTTACTCACTGGAAAAGTAAAATCATTGCTTTTGCCAACGAGAAAGAATAACTTTGAACAAGTTCTGGCCAAGTTCATACCAAAGGTGCTGAACTCTTCTCTTTGAAGAGATATCATGTAGCAGAGATCATTTTGTACTGCATGCTGATATTTCCTCCAAATTAACTTAAACTGGCATTCTGCCTCAAAAGCTGAAAAATAATAAACCTGACACTCTGCTTGTTTGTTCTCCATTCAGAATGTCTACAGCTACCCCTTTTGTGACTTTTCTGTTGCTGCTGGGTTTCCACTTAGGTTTTTAGATGTCCTTTCTCCCTATTCTCAAAATCTCTGCTGGCCCCCAAATGACTCCTACACTGTGACTCATGGGCCTCTTTCATCAGGAGGCAAACTAATGGTCTCCTTCAACACATGCTGGATGTGTTCTGCACAGCTCCAGGGTTTCTACTGCTGCTAATGAGATTTTTCTGGAGGGTTGTGAAATATCATTAAGGAATGGTTTCTGAAAGCCCAGTATTAGTTTTTCAGTGTTTAACCAGGGGTGCCTCCTCACTGCTTAATGCTAATAATGGCAGAAATGGTTGCTTTGGTAGCAGGGTGGTCAAGGATCAGCTCACTGGTGTCAACACACAGGTCCATCTGCTAGACCAGGTGTTTATGAAATCTTGGAGTGATGAAAAAAGGAATAATACTTGCAGGCTTATAGCAAGGTGAGTTGTGGAGCTGAGTGCTAAGTGAAAGACTTGTCACAAGTTAATGCTATAACCTGGCTGCATAGAGAGGGAATTCCTATCTCAGTTAGGTATCCAGTCCAGTGGAGAGAACAGAGAGAATTAGCAGAAATACTTACTATGAGAGGAATCCCTGTCCTTGAAGACAAAGAGGATGGTACTAGGTGGTGGTGGGCTGAGGAAATGAAAACTGTCCTAGGGAGACAGCTCTGTTGGCTACTGATTGTGGGGTTGGTTAGGGAATGGGAATCACGGGGAAGAGAACCTTGGGATAGGACCTGTGGATAGTGCTAGAGAGCTATGGGGCAGAGAACACATAAGAATTTGGGAAAGAGAAAGGAAAAGCTTCCTGAGATGCTATGTGTTAGTACTGTCAGAACAGATTCAAGAAGATTGTGGGTAAATATTTAACCAAAGGAAAAGGTACATGTAGTGCAGGGAGACAGACAAATGTGTGATTGGACATTCTTCAGTTGGGCTAGACAACATCTATTACTCCCAGTACAGAACTGACAAAGGCCTTAGGTTTTCCTGCTTGCTACTTTGGAAGATAGCATGACAACCCTTAAGTCAAGGAACTGGGAATGCTGAGATACAGGGTTTAAACACCACTGAGGCAGCTGAAAAATCCAAGAAAGTCAGTGGATTTCTGTGTCCAAGACTTCCTTTTATCTCGAAAGGAGAGAGGCTGAAAGACATCAGTGATGGGGCATGCTTCATAGATTTTGCAAGAGCGGGAGAAAAGATGACCCTGATGGGGACACTGTGCCTTTAAAAGGACTTTGACAGCAAAGAAATGCATTTGAGTTTAAGAGGAAGCTTGGGTTCTGACATGCTGATCTATTAAGCTTCAAAAACAGGTACGCAGGTCACTGAGCTTTCCTGGAACAGTGGCAGAACTGTCCAAAGGCTTGATGCCAAGGGATTTCTGAATACCACATCTGAAACAAAGCAAAGAAGTGTCCTTCTTTGTGAAGTGCAGCAGGCAAAATCACTGCAGAGCTAAAACACTGAAATTGAACATGAAAGCTACAAGAAGTTTGAATTCTGCTCCGCTTTACAAAAGGGGTGGGAAAAAGCTGATAAAATTTACATGGTTGCTGCATTTTGACTGTTGTCAAACATTTAATGCTTCTAAAATTTTAGTTGAAGAGATGGCTAATTATTAAACTGTAACAAAGACTTATATTTTCTCATATTAAAAACAAAATGGATAACTGTGTGTTTTACCTGAAAATACAACATACAGGTGAAAGATTTCAAGAGGATCCAGGGTCAGAGTGCTATTTTTACAGTTTCTGGGAATTAATGATATTCCTGTTAAGATACCAGATTGTAATTATCTAATAACAGGGATAAATGTATGAACAATCATACTGGCAATGGCAGGAGGGCAGAATAGTTGCACATGAGGATGTCTTTAGGGTACAGAGAAGCTCTGAGTGTAGGTTAGAGTTGAAGGATCCCAAATGCCCCATCATTATTGGTCTTGAGACTGTTTTCTCTCCTCTTGTAAAGCCAAACTATCCTGGAAGGGTTTTAAACTCAGGTGAGCAGAACTGCTGATAGAAACTCTATATTCACATTAGCCAAGGGAGGAGTAAGTCTCTTCTTGGGGATTTACATCTGCACATAAATCAAATTTCCATTAAAATGGAAACACTTCCCATCACTTAGAGATCATTTTTCTTGCTTACATCAAGTATTTTCTTGTCTGGTTGCTGTGTCCGCTCTGTTTCTGGCCTGAATTTCTCAGGGCACTTACATTTGCCTACATTTAATTCTTGCCTTAGGGTATGGTTTTGGCAAACTGTCAGTTGGCATGTGTCGGGAAGTCAGGGCATTTCCCTGGGAAACGTACTCTCCAGTAAAATCTGTTCCACACTGATAACATTTAGATCTGAGGAAAAACAGCAGAAAAGTATGGCCAAGGGCCTTTGGCAACTTCAGAGAGAGCCAGAGTTCCTGCCTACAGCTGCTCCAAAAAGCCTAAATTAACTAGAAAAGAGGGAGCCTTTCTGGAAGCCATTAGCCTTGGAGGAAAGCTAAAGCAGCAAGATATGCACAGGTAGTTTGAAATCATCACCTGCAAGCCTGCAAGGAGAGAAAAGGTAGGAAGTGAGGCAGTTGCCACAGGGAAGCTCATCCTTAGCCTGGCTACATGAATCAGCAATTTGAGAGTGCTGCTGTATGTGCGCAACGGAGCGGGGATGCAAATGTAACGGGCAGAGAGGGGGCTGGAGAAGCTGAATTGTTTGGAGACTTTTTCCATACCTCCATGGGTGAGCAAAGCTGAGTCTGCCTTCAGCAATTCTGCCTGTGAGTGGCAGATCAAAGGCTGTCTGGTTACCCACAAAACTTTCTGTATTGGTTTCTAAAGGTGTGAAGGTCAATTGACTTTTCCTCTTTAGAAATTACACCCTTCATGTTTCTCTCCTTTCTGGGTACTAACAATATATTTCTCTTCAAGACTATCAACAGGAGTTTAAATGATCTTAAAATATTTCAGGTGAGTGTTCCTCTGGTAGTTTAGCTGAAATCAGCCAGAGTTCAGAAGTTAGAAATGCTAGATGCATGGAGAGAATAAACAAGTTAACATGCTGAGTGCAATTGCATAAGTATGGTTGTCTTTTCACTTCAGAAAGCAGCCTAAAAGCTGTTTGTTGGCAGATGAACGACAGACAGTGATTGTCACCACTGCTGCTCAGGATGAAATCCTGGAAACAGTTAAGTGTGGCTATTAGAATAAGAAGCCTATGACAAGACATAGCCTGTTTCTTTCAGCAGTGTAGGACACAGCTTGCAGAGGCGAGATACATGATTCCTAAGGTCATATAGAAAAACAACATAACTACAAGAAGTTACACATATTGTTTACTTCGTAGTGAACTCTACTTTACCAGTAGAAAATCCAAGAAAGGGGCTAAAGATACCTTTATCCAGGGCTCAAAATCAGTGATACTGAAGAAACACAGATGATGTTTTCTGTCTTCATCCCTTTCTTTCACTCGCTGCCCTTTCATCACCAGCTAAATTGTGTTTCTCTGTTCCCTGTGTTTAGATATTGCAAATATTTGAGAATTTGATGGGGCTCTGTGAATAGGGAGCTCAACTGAAGATACTATATGCACAATTTATTTTTTTCTCAGATTAGAGTATTTAATATCAGTCTCTTAGGACGAGGGAAAGGCTGTGTGCAGTCCCAGTCCAAACTGGCTGTCAGTTGAGTAGTTCAGCATATATTTTAGGCCTATGGTGGTTAATGGGTAAAACCCATTGGAAGTAAAATTTAGCCCAGGGCTAAATGGCAGTGGGAGTAAGAATTACATGCCTGAAAAACCAGGACTTTTGTGCTGATGATAACACACAAATTCTTTAGAACTCCTCAACTAAATCAATACCTAGTCATCCTGTATCGTTATGATAATTGATTTGGAGAAAATAAGACCTTCCTTTCCAATACACTTACCTTTTCCCTAAAGATACAGGTAGTTCAAAAATAAGGAAAATAAGAAAATAAGAAAATAAGAATAAGGAAAAATTTCTGGCTTTTTGAGGCTTTTTGGTTTTGCTAGATTCAGCTTAATCATTCTGCAATAGGTGGAAGCTTATTGAGTTATTTCTGAATACAATTTAGAAGTTGTAACGAAAATGTTTTTTTGTAGGAGTATTAATGAAAATTCCATGTAATTTTAAAGGCTGAAAAGTTCAACAAGCTCAGCTGGTAAAACCATTATTCTGGGGAGAAGAAAATGAAAAATGGGTAATAAATTCTGAACCATCTCTTTCAGGCAGAAGCTGGTCCCTAAAGTGCTATGACCATTGCCCAGAAGTGGCACTCAGTTCCCTATGATTGCTTTTCCTAAGGCTTTGCACTGTAGTGTGGGGAGTGGATGCTCATTTTGAGGGCAGCCAAATTACTTCTAAACTGCATCATGAGGCCTTTCCTTCAATTAAACCATTTTAGCATTTCATGGGAGGGCTTTTCCCCACGGCCTGCGGATGGGGCTCGCTGCCCAGGCAGCCCCAGCCTGCCACATCTCTCAGTGCTTTTCCAGAGACTATTGCTTCTCTCCAGGGAGTGAGCTGAGGGTTGGTAATGTTTCTTTCCCTCAAAGAGCACAAGAGTGAACCCATGGGCCCAGCAGGAGCCAAATGCCCAAGTCTGTTAGCAGTGTTCAGCAGCACGAGGCCTGGCTGTACACATGTACAGCCATAGACTGTTGGCTTTTGAATGGAAAACATAACAAAGGCAATGGGTAAAGAGAACCGGCTGGCTCAAGGGGCATCATCCTATTACTCTAGACTCCGAGGCACTTATCAAAATCAAGTGTGTATTGCAAACATGTAAGCATAGAGCGTGTGAATACACGTTATGCAGACACAGAAATACGTCAGCTGCAACAAATGATCTTATAAGTCTCTGTAACTGCTAGGAAACTGTCTGGATGACGAAGCCCCTCACGTGTCTGAGTTTTGCCCAGGGGACCACACACTGACTAATGAACTTGTCAGTAAGGCTGGCAGAGCTTTAGAATTACAGCAGAGTGAGAGTTCCCATCCAGAATGCTGTAATGAGAGTGTTTTGTGCTGGCTGGATAATACCTGTATGGATCACTCCTTTTATTTCCGTGCCCTTTGCAGCCTTTCGTGTTGATCAAAAATCTTGTATCTCCAAAATTGCCCACCAGACAGGCCCTATTAACTTTTTTCTCTTGCAAAGTCCCTTTATGGATGGAGACAGTTCAGGCTGCATTGGGAGTTGAGGGTAGATCTTTGACCTTGCAAATTGCTTTAGCTGATGTTGGTTGCTGCATTTCAAACCAAGTGCCATGTTCTCAGTATTGTCAGTAAGTTTTACACCATACTTCCCTCCCATGCCCAGGGTAGGCCCATGAATCCTGTTCTCCAATATCCTCCTGCTGCCTAGCAAATTATCATTTATTTTACTACTCATGAGACAAATCTCTATTTAACAGCTGTTTCCTGGTGAAAGCAACTGTTTTGTCAGCAATTCAATGGCAGAAACCTCTTCTTGGGACAAAAGTCCTTGACTTAAACATTTTAAAATACCTATTCTGAAGACAGTGGAAATTCTATCATATATGACTCACATGACATATTTTCCTATGAGAGGGGGAAAGCAAAGCAAAATTAATTTATTGAATACAGATTATGAGAAAAGGTAGACTTTGTAAGGGAGCATTGCAGCTGGCAGGTATCTAGTCATTGCCATTCAATAGAGGCACCCTACATTTTCAACACTGCTGTCCTGTGCTGACAGGTTCAAAGGTCCGGTGGTATCTTAATCATAGGCACCAGCGGGCAGCCACAAGTACAGGAAGGCAGATGGCACTGCAATGCCTGCCTCTGTTTGAAGCTAGAACGAAGCCGAATCCCTGCTCAGAAAACCTATTTATTCTGTCTTCATTATGGGACTGAATCACAAAGCTCTACCCCTGGGTCCCTGTTGCTGCCTGAAATCAGTGTGTCACCAGGAGAAGTCCTGTCTCTCATGACAACTGTCATCTTGACCGGCACACTGCAAATTGAACCAGGGAACCACTGCCCCTAAACCCACAAGTTACCACAGCTTCTGTTGGTGCATCAGCACCATGCAGGTCCATGTCCTGAGAGGAGCTGTGTGCTCTATAATCCCCCTCTGAGCCAGGGGCTGCAGAATCTACAAGGAAATGTTTTAGTTCACACAGTGTCAGGGAAGCTGGGAAAATAGCTGGGAAAATAGCTGGGAAAAGGACAACTCTGAAAAGATGCTTTTACAGACTCAGGCTCGCAAATGTTGAAGAAACTGCACAGTCTGAGACATTGAATTGTCAGAAGTTCCATTTGTACTTTTAAAGGTACTGGCTCTGTGGGAGGTGTGAGTTCATTCAGCTGGTCACTGCACAGTCTGCAGCATGTTTGAACTCATGGTCTGAAGTGTCCTGCAGATACCTGGACAGAGGGGCTGCACTGGGAAACGTCAGTCCTGTCTAAAATAGGGAAAAAAAAGGAGAAATTATGACTAAAAATAGAGTGTTTTCCCTCTCATTACAAAATAGAAGTAAAAACAAAATTCACCGCTTCCAGTCTCTCTGCATCTCTCAATGACAGCCAGGTATGAATTCATGGCACTTGTCACACTGCTAAAAAAATGCAAAACAAAGGCAACTTCCACATTTATTTTTAGTTCAGTTTGTTAAATTCCATGGTTCATAATAGGGTTAAATTTGGCCCTAAAAACAGGTTTGTCCTGGAAATTCTGCTGTTACTAATAATGCATTTATGTTCACATTACTTGTTTTAGAATGTATATGGGATTAGTAGGTTTTCATTGTAAAGCTTTTTCCAGTGACAAGTGTTTTTTCACCCAAACAAGGATTTTTCTTTTTGAATAAATTTAATAATAATAATAATAATAATAATAATAATAATGCAATTTTAATTGTTTTTTAAAAGGAAAAAAGGGATATAACCTTCTGTCAATAAAATATATGTTTCTTTATAAATTTATTTGATCTTATTCAATTTTGGAAATTGAATGCATATCTTTTTTTCTGTAGAGATCTTCAGTAATTGTCTTTTGGGTTTTGTTTGTTTGGTGGTTTTTTTTATTTCTAAAACATGCCGGTGTAGAAACTTTAAAAGTCTCATTAAGTGGGTATTATTCCTTCTATGCTTTGAACAGAATACAAGTGCTGGCCCTTTTGTTTCATTAATTCCCCGTGCAAACATACATTGTACCCAATTTAGGTTCATGAAAGACACGGGGATTAGAAACCTATTTAGCCTGACTAAATCCTTCGGAAATTTAAAATGGAAAATATTATCACAGTTTGAGTGTTAAATCTACCAAAATTTTGTGTAACCAGTTAATTATTTGCTTGAGAGGATCCCTAAATCTTCTTGTGAAAGCAGGGAGCTTTGGCAATGATGCAATCCCAAACCAGAAAGGCAAGCACACATTGTCATCCAGAGTGGGGGCAAATGCAAAGCAGCCGAGGAATTTTGAAGGGTTTTTTTGTTAGAAAGGCTTTGCTGAGAGGGCAGGTACACCTGTGTAGTTAAAAGGAACAGCTCGAGAAGAGAGAATTAAGGAAAACTCCAGGGAACTGATCAAGTACAAATCCTTGGTATAAAAAATGTGTTTAAAGAAACAGCAAAAAGTGTCTTCAGAAAAAGTGAAAGGGAAGAGGGAGGGAGTGCCTAGTGAGCTGGTGCACAACCAAATGGCAGGAGCAGGTGAGCAGATGAACTCAGACTGTTCACTTCCTCCTGCCTCTAAAACAGCAGGACTGTGATGCATACCACCATAGCTACAGGAGTGTGTCCAAAGACCTTCATCATCCAAAGGTTTCATTTCCTGACAGCAAGAACCTGCAAAACTCTGATATTTTGGACTGGCTGCTGAGGCCAGGAAGTCATGTTATTTTGTGATGGGAGCATTAAACCACAGCGTTAACTTTGCAGGAGGAGGTGGGAAAGGGTAGAGCCTTTTTCATAAAAATAAATCTGTGCTGCCAAGATGTAAATAGCACGGATAAATTTTCTGCTCATCTGACTTTGTAAGATGCTCTCTATGACTCCTCAGTCAGCAAAAAAATTTATCTAAAATGTGATAGCAAGGAATCCCAAAGAGTCCAGGCTTGAGAAGTGACCACTCAAATGGCTTTAAAGGTGTTAAAGTTGCTCGGCACTATTACAGTTTTAGATGATCTTATAGATGTAATTTTTTTTAGGTGACTGTTTTCTTCTATCTGAAATGGGACCTTAATAGTTAATTTTAATTTATTATGGCTACCTTGATTGTCTGGCAGCAAGGTGAGGGTCAAGCAGACTCTAAAAGAAAGGGTTTTTTTGGCCAGACAGGAAAGGGCATGGGTGTGGAAGCCAAAAGACAGAAGAAAGAGCAGAAGGATACAAGACCAATTAGAATAAGAGGTGTGAAGACATCACAGCTATTTTCCTATCTGTCACAGCACACCTTCCAGTCACCTCTGCAAGACCACATGATGTCTAAAATATGTGAAGCACAAGTAATTACCCTGTCTCTGTGGCTCTGGCTTTTTATAGAAGTCAGTTAGTTTGAAGCACTTTCTGCTCAAAATTAAATTAGAAGCAGGCTTTTCAAAACAGCTGAACTACTGAACATCTCAGTATGATGTTTCCACACACATGCATGTGTTTTCGGCATGCAGCTGGCATTTTTCCCAGCTTCCCTGAAACGAATGGCCTACTTCTGGGTACCTTTTCCCTTCAAAATCCCACCTCAATACACTGTATTGTTTTGAATTTTCAATTAACTTTCTTTCTTTTTTTAAATTTTTTTTTCTAGGTTAGTCTCTGAATTTATAATACAGCCAGGTATTCCAGAAACAAAAAATTATACATGCTGAGGGGAATGATGGATTGAGCCAGCATGGGTTATTGTTTTTGAAATTGGGGAATATCTTAATACAACAAACTTTGATAGGGGGAAGATCCTTATTACATGTCTTTCATCAGAATGCAATAAAGGACTAGCATGAGACAAATGTATAAGGAAGGGTGGAGGAAAGTAAAGAAATGCATCGCTATCTTCTCTGTATGTGCTTTTCAGCTCTATGTATTGTGGAGTTCCGTGTCTATTTAACTATCAAACTGCATGCTCAGAAATATGGACTGACAGAAATACATACCCTGCAACTCCTTTTCTTTTCTCTCACTTCTGGGATGACGGAAGGATTTCAGGTGTGTGAAAGCCACCTTGAAAAAAACAAAACGAAGTACCAGAGTATTGTTTTGGAAACGGAAATGCACCCAGCAGTAGGTAGAAACCCAAATTCCTTTGCTCTGCATTTTCCATCACAGGAAAACAGAGTTCTGCATTCAGGATGTCCTTGTGTGCTAGCATGCCAGGAGTCAGATGTATTTCAAGCCTATAATTTTGCTTTTCAAGTGGTTTTTTTTCATTCCTATATGTTTTTCCCTTCTCTTTTGGGCAGATGATGTTTCTTAAGAAGGGTCATCAGTATTCCTGGGAACAGATTCACAAGGGTAGAATAAAAATGGGATGTAGATTCTCTCTTTCCCTGCCAGTGCTGCTTGATTAAATAAATATGCTTCTGATCATGAGACAAGAGAGGTATTGCACAGCCAAAACCTCCACACTGGGGCTACATCTGGCACAGTTTATGAATTGCTCTTATTTTAAAGAAAATCCTTTGTTAGCCCCTTATTTTTCAGATGCATCACTGCAGATGCAAAAAGATAGATTATGTCTGGATTTATGCAGTAGGATTTCCTCTCTGCTCTTTTGCTGAGGCAGAGTAAAAGTATTCTTCCCTTTTTTTAAATAAAAAGCACAGTGCATGACAATCTTCCATGTTTCTGAAATATTTGTGAAACTTTAGCAGAAAAATGTTTAAGGCCACTATATATTCCTTTTTTTTAACCTACTGGGGCTAAAAAAAAAGGCAAGGAGAGGACAGGAAAGGCAGGACAGCTGGTCTTTCTTTACAATTTAGTAATCACCACTGATGGGGGTAATTACTGGGAGAGTCTTTTCTGCCTTCTCAACAAGTAGAGGTAGTAAAATCAGGCATCAGTCCTTGAGGGGATGCTAGCAAGGAACAAGAGCCGACATTTGGACTGAGGTCTCTATAAATGGCAGTTTGTCATTATATTGATGTACATTGTTTGAAATTTGGTATATGCCTCCAGAGGCTGCAAGAATTTGACATATTTGTAATAATGAGTGAGCCTTCCAAAGTAGATTATACAAAGTACAATATTTCAGGCTAATTTTGAGCACTGTGTTTACTTTGGAAGCCCTTTAAATCCACTCTAAAATGGTTAAACTAGAGCTGTCTGCTGAAGCAGAATTACATGAGAAATTGCTTTTACAAAAAATCAACAAAAATATTTTGCCCTGCACAGAGTAGAAATACATACTTACTGCAGAAGCAGGAAACAAAAACAATTTCATAGTTCAGACAGCACATAATGTGGAAGCTTTTCCTCGGCAACTTCTTTCAGGAAAGATCATCCCAGGAATTCAGTACCACTTGCTAAGGGAGAGCTATAGAAAAACAAAGTATTTCTGGTTATAGTGTTACACTGCCAACAGTCACTGATAACTCAACCAGTCACTAAACCAGGGACTCCAGGTGAAGGCATCGAGACTGTTGAACTTCCTTGGCAACTCAGAAGAACTGTTTCTTTCCATTTCCAGGCTGTATAATTCTTTCCTTTTCTTTTCTCCCACCTCTACCCTTCCCATCAATAAAGGTTAAGCTGGTACCTTACTGACAGTGTTAGGAAATGAAAAAATGTTAACAGTGTAGCTCAGCTTTTGACTTTTCCAAATGGTTTAATTTCCTTTAGAATGCCCCTACTATATCTGATCCCAGCTCCTAGGCTGTGTTGGCACTGTGAGGTGGGTAGGAGCACTGCATGACCTGGGAGGAGTACTGCATGGATGTGCCTGTTGGTCTGTGTGGTGATCAGGATTGATGCTGGCTGCATGGCAGTGGGGCACAGACCAGGGCAGCTGGTGCTGCACACCAGGAACCAGGAGTACAGACAAAGGCTGTATACAGAAAACCCACCCTGTGCCTCCTGGCTGTCAGGCAGGCTTTTGTCAGTGCTGACAACCTGTCCCCTTCACGAGCATCAAATTAATTCCAGCACTAAAATAAACCTCAAATCAAGCCATGGCTGATAAAGAATCCACAGCATGTCCTTGTTACCTTCTACGTGTGTCTGTCTCCTGTCTCTGCTGGAAGGGCTCCTCAACCAGCCCTCCGTGAGCAAATAGATGGGAAGCAAGCGAATCTAGCAGTCGTCTTTCCCTCTGGTACCTCAGCCATTCTAGACTGTGACACATGGAGGCTCCCAGTGGTGGGATTTACATAACAATTTAATTTTAAAGGAAGAGGACATGTATGTTTCTGGCAGTTGTGTAATTAGTGTAGCTCCTCAGCAGACCCACCACCATTCCTTATACTTCTTACTGAGAAAGTTAGAAACGGCAGACAGGTTTTAACAGACTGGTTTTCTAGGGTGGAAGTCAAAGCCCTTGCTGGAGTGGGTAAAAACTCATCCAAAATATGACTTCAGCTTCATTCCCTGCCTTTAATCTTACATGTCCTTTGATTTCAACACACAGAATTTGGATGTGCACTAAGGACAAGCCCAGGGAGCAAAGATACAGATGGGGAATGTGATCTGGGGGCTCTTATTCGTGGATTGCTTACATATTGATCATACTTATGTGCAGATCTGTTTTAAGCTGTATTAATTCTGTTTTCATCTCAAAGCTTTATGCTTTTATGGTATTGATATCATAAATACAAACGCTTCAGAATAATTGCAGAAAACTTGACAGAGGAGAAGAAAAGGCCTTGCGTAATTAAAAATTTCTTCTAATTTTTTCTGTTCTTTATGCCATGACTTTTGAGGAATGCTGGGCAGGATGGGAAAGATCTCCATCCCAACCCTTGAAGCCGGGCAAGGGGGCAATAAAGCAGAAAAAGCATCTACTCTAATTCTGTGAATTTCCTGTATAGCAAGAGTTACATCTTTGCTTTCAGCCCGCAGTGGATTTACCTTCTCTAAAGTCAGGGTGATGAGTCCTGACAAGCACCAACCCCCTTGGAGAGGAGTAAACATTTTGTACTTCAGAGACTCGTGGCCATGGAAGACATGGTACGCTGAACCCTATTAGCTCCCTAGTGCTCATCCTGGACTGATGGTGAAGTGCTTTCCTGGCCTGGAATGACCACAGGTGACAAACAAATATACCTGCATTCAATCCATTCAGGCCTGAGAAATCCTTTTTGGGAGGCTAAAGAGAAAAGAGAAGTGTCTTTGTGTGTCAGTCTTTTCATCATATCTCACTCTAACAAAACCCCCTTTATTTACCCTGGTCATGGTTCAGACTATCCCAAATTATCTTTGCCTATCTGATTCCATTGGAAGAATTATAGGACAGAGGGTAAAGTTTGGCTACAGGTGAGGCAGGTTTCTGTCTGCTGTTCCTGCTTTCATGCTTTTTTCTTCACCCTTTCTTTTTTTTAATTGAATTCTATGTAGAGACTGTGTGCCTCTCTGTCTCTTTAATCTTGCACTTTGAATTCATTTGCAATGTGATAGATAGAGTTTGTATTTCAGGAGGTGTCAGTGAGACCATGATAATGCATCTCAAATGGTAAAAGTCTGCATCTTAATTGATTACCCATGCTCCTTCTTGGCCATGTCCTCTGCCACAAATTCAGCATAAGGGGGCACAGGGAGAAGGGGATGTGGTTGAGGAGGGGGAAGGGAAAAGAGAAGGCACTGAAGAGTTTTAAAAGGATTTGTGTTAATTCCTTCAAGACTTCCTTATGTAATGTTTCTCAGTCAATAGGAGATTAGATTGAAGAGAGGATAGCCACTGTTAATCCTCTTCTTTCCATTCCCACAATGGGTATTAATATAGGAACAAAACACAAACAAACTTTCAGAGGACTTTTTTGTTGTTCTTTTTTTTCCCTTTTACTGCATGTCAAGAAAAGCAATGAAGATCAGAGTCTTTGGTCTTGTTTTTCCCAGAAAGGCAGTAGTCAAAGGGGAATGTCACATGAATGCTGGACTGATTATCTCAGGCTCTCTCTGCAGCTGCAGACCTCTCAGCCCAGAGCTGTAACCGTAGCCAGGCAGAATAAGCCTTTCTCATTCCAGCAAGGTTGGAGGTAAAGGGCAGTGATTGAGGGTCTCTGTTTCCTTTAAGTGAGACAATGTGATTCAAACTTTGTCATTACCATGAATCTTCTGGGTTTCTTACAACATTTTTTTGGAAGAAATTTCCTTTGCATTCACTCAGTATCAGTGTGAATACTAAGGAGTATTTCCAGTCAGCCCGAGCCAGGTGTGCTGTGAGCCATTTCAATTCCAGTTTGTCCATCTGGCCCATTCTCTCACCTACCCCATTATTAATGCACACCTGGCTTATTTACATGCTAGAACGAAAGGGAAGCACTAGTGATTAATAACTGTTTCCCTCCTCATGCACTGGTCGGACAATTACAAGTATCTTCATGCCTTGTTTGAAATTATTTTAGAGAGCTCCTGTATTCCTGTTTTCTTATGCATCTCCCCCAGAGCAAGAATATATGTCCTAAAATAGGTCAATGTGAACTCCTTTTCTTAGATAGCAGACTGGCAGTGAATACGGGAGCGAAAGAAGAGGACATTGAGCAGGGGAAAAGGAAGTCTTTCTTCATTCATCCACCTCATATTATTTTCCCTATGGATAAAAGGAAAAAAAAATGAGAAATTAGTGAAAAATTAATGCAAGATACAAGCCTGATCTTCAAATAGTCTCTGCCTAAATATGGACATCCTGACTCTTGATGGCAAGTTCCTTATGTTCTGCCAGTATTAACCTTTGGGGGAGACTGAGGTTATGATAATAAGCATTTCTATAGTAACTTTTATCATAAGGTACTGAAGTGATTCTCCAGCACTAACCTTGGAATAACCTTCTGGATCAGTCAGTTATCAGTTCTCCTCTTTTACATACAGAAAAGCAGTGTTGCAGAGCATTGAAGCAACTTTCCCGAAGTAGTTCATAGCCTGTGGCATAACTCAGGACCAAGGAACAGGTCTCTAGGCTCTGAAACTGGTGCTTTGAGCAAAGGGTGGCACTCCTTAAGGCAGCCCACTGCCGGACAAAGCGGGACTTTATTCCTCATTTCCAGTCAGCTCTGTAGCAGTGGAGAACCTCTGCTTCCTTTGCTTTTGGTCAAGCCTTTTCCCTACAGAGAAATAAATAATCCATTTGCTGTTTCTGCCTGACATATCATCTAACATGCACAGCTCAGACATCTAAAACACAGGTGACCAGAAGTAGAATCTGTTTTAATATATATATGTCCAGTTTCTTTCAGGATTCTGGAAAAAAAATATTCCCTATGACACACTGGAACTTTAATTAGGTTTCATTGGCACCACCTGTCATTTTCAAGTGGAAGACTGATAAGGCCTGGCATCAATTTTATCCATGGTCTCGCTGCTTCCCTCTTCTCTCCTCAAACATGTTTTTGTTCTTTACTCCAGTATCTGATTGTGATGAGCTTTCTGCCAGTCTCCAGACCAGACTGTCCAACACAGGATGTCAACTATCAGCAGAACACAGATATGCCATTCTTCCCATGGAGGATGTGAAGAGTAGAGCATCTCAGGGGCTGTTCCAGCCCACTAGTCTTTAGCCCTGCTCTGCTTGTGCACTCTAGTAGGGGCTGTGGGGTGTGAAGGAAACATGGATAGCCTCAGCATACCGACCTCTGCAGGCTGGGCTCCAGCTGCTCCTTTGGTTGTTTGCAGCCTTGGCTGAACTCACTGGTTAGCTCGAGCACATAATAAGAATCCCTCCCCATGCAATAAACAACAGTGGTTTTATTGCCTTTTTTCCCCTGGTACATCTGTGTCAGCCACAGCTGGGCAATTCTTCATCATGAAAGTACCAGCCAAGCCTTGAAATCCAAGCCTTTTTTACTGTAGGCAGTGATGTACCTTCAGAGACTGAGCAGCTAAGGCATGTTCTCCAGAAAAGATGAAGAAAACCACTCAAAACACCAAATAACATCCTGACTGAAAGAAAATGAGGGCCCAGTCTTCCACCTTCTCTGGCATTTTACTTTGACAAACCTCATGGCACCCAAAACAGCCTTCCCAAAGGTCCCAGAGCTCTTGGAAAGATCAGCAGACTGGACTTGCCGTAATTATTTGGGGCTGTTCAAGCATGTATGCTCAATTCTCCCTTCTTCCCTTTATCCTGTTAGAGCTTTTACCTCCTCCTTGTTTAATCAGGTATAGTTAACACTTTGCTCCACAGAGCTCAGATATATTTCCTTTCAGGTGCAGCTTTATTGAACAACAAATTTGACTTCAGTCACCCATAACACTCTTAACCGATTTAAATTCTCTTTTTCCTAAATTTAGGGGCTACTCAAGGAAAAACTCTCCTCCACATTCCCCCTCTCTCCCAAACCAAGGTCTCTTCCACACTGATTGATTCACCGTCACCCCTCACATCCCAGCTGGAGCTGAAAAGCTCCACCTGCTGCTATTACTCAGCAGTAATTGCACTGCACTTTTGTGCAGGCTTCAGGCATTCATCATCAGGATGACTCAATAAGGCAGTCCTGCATTGATGAAAGGCCTGAGAGCCTCCACCTCTCTTGTACCTGCAATAGCCACCTTCTGGATAAACTCTGGTATGTGTTAGGGGGATGGAAGAATGTGTTTTATGATGAGTAATTTACTTGCCAAAATTTCTTGTCTCCTCTCCTCCCTGTTCTCAGGCTGTCTAAGAACCAATCCTCGCAGTCATCCATTATTCCCTGAATATTTCTTGTGAGAGATGTTGCATGTGTAGCTTATCCTCAGGCAGTCCCCTAGAGAGCATTCAAAATCAAAGCCACGTGACAGATGTGTACTGTCTGCAAGCCAGGACCTTGGTGACTCCCGGGAGACCCAAATCCTTTGTGCCTGTCTGCTGCTGGCTGTGCATGTTGGGGCCCTTTGGCTGGGCTTGAGCTCTCAGCTTGGCTACACTCCTGCCCAGGCTTCCACATGATGTGTTCCAACTCTTTCCCAGCTGCAGACCCATCACCGGCCAGGCACACAGGGAAATCCCCTCCGTCACCTCCTCATTTGTATAAAAGCCACCAAAGGACCAGATGTCACCAGTCACTGATTCCTCTGAGGGGCAAACAAGAGGGCAGGAGGGAGCTGCTGGTGACATGTCTGGTTGATTCTCTCCAAAGCCATTTCCCCTGCTGCTGCAGGACTCACTGTGCACACGTGGTGTGGACGCATTCACACGAACATTGACTTGTTTTTGGCAGGGGTATTTCTCTGCCTGTGCTGGGCAAGTATAACTCTGGGATGAAGGTCTCTAGAGAGCTCAAAATTCACTTTTCATAACCGTTATGTAATATTCCCTTGCAGCTGTCTGGCAGAACATTTCTGCTAACTAAATCACCAGAACAGATCTGGAAAGCAAGCAGAGTGTATACCTGCAGGGTCATACAATATTTATTTACCACTTGCAGGGTTCTTTCACTTTGCTGTGGAATACCATTTATCCAGCTTTGGAAATGTGCAACAGCCGCGTCAGGAGGCAAACCTAAGTCAAGAAAAACAGCACCACTCCCGGCACTATTATGAACTCTGTAACATCCCAATAGCTCCTCCAGTGCCTCTGGTCACCCTGGCCTGGGCAACAGAAGCATTTCTGTTTGCTGAGGTGTGATGAATGTGAGCACGTTGGTGGATGAGGAGTGTCAGATGTTATGGTGGAGATGATGAACAGGCTTTCCACCTTCACTTCTGTGGGTTTTCTTTGACCTCCCTTGTGCAGGTTGTGGAATGCATTCCTATGTATTTTTAGACATCTACACCTACATACATATATATCTAAAAGAGTCTCTGTATATATATGCATCTATATATAGCACCATACTGATAATCATTACCAGTATGGGGGGGGGGGGAGTTACAAATCTGAAATACAGCAGATGTGCATGCTGGTGCCAGTGGGATTGCATCAAAGCTGGCTGAGAATATAAACAGGCTTCTTTTTCCCCCCAAGTATCAACATTTTGAAAATTCAGCCTATTTGACAATTGATATAAAATAAAAAGAGAAAAAAGAGAGTTGCCAAATCTTTCAGTTTGAGAAAGTTTGAAGATGTTTTACCCCCTTTCAAATTTAAAAATGTAGTTGAAAATGAGATAAATTTTACCTCCTTTGGTTGGTAAACATGGTTCTCTCTGAAATATTTCTGCCAGACTTTCTGGAATTCTTAGAAGCTAATTGGTCTGGAGCTTTAAAGGTGTTGCATGTCAAATGTGCCTAAAGATGCAGACAAGTGTACATAGTTCTAAAAAATAAAACTAAATTTCATTATGCATTGTTAGGTACCAAAGCATCCCTACAAACCTGGCCTGTATTTCCTCTGTAGTTGGGCGTCACAAGTGTTAGAGTAACTGATGATTCACTGTGTATGTAATCATTGTGACACACAATTGCTTGATATTACCTTCTTCAGAACTCCTCAGACCTGGTCCTGATTTCCAGAGAGAGAAAAAACCTCATCCTTCAGTCCTCCAGTTTTCCAATTTTATGCACTTCAATTGCAAAATCAAATAATTAAGAAGAAGCGTAACATAAAATAAATATTAACCCAATTTATTTTAACTTACTCTGACATAAACAAAAGCAATCTAATTATCTGGTTAATTAAGCCATTCTTAATAAACCAACAACCTTATAAGCTTTATCTAACACGCTGGAGGACAGCAGTTAGCTGCCAGGCATAAGCACAACATAGCATTATCAGCACCAGCTGGAACCTCTTATTCCATTCTGAATGCCAGATATAGCAAGGTGTCAGTCACTCCCAGATCAAAGGTGATAGTGGTGTTCATTAAGACAGTCTGTTCAAATTACAGATGGTCAGACAGTAGCCAATATCTCTGCTTTGCCAAGGGAGGCCACATAAAAACATCCTGGTGTGTATCAAAATGATGCAGCTTGTTACATTCAAAATTCAGATGAAAATGTACTGAGAGATGCTTCCAGGATTAATCACAAAACATTACCACGCATGATTCTAGAAAGTGACTATTTAACTTGGGGATGCCTTAGATGTGCAGAATCTATTAGTTAGCTGCCATTAATAGGAAAATCCTTATATTATCTGCAAACACACACATGTGCACACACGCAGAGAAAGCTACATCAAGTGTCAGAAGTCCCCTTTTACTGATGCTAGAACTATCCTAAGAAAAGGATCACAGAAAGACAACCCCTCAAATGTTTTCTAGTTGAGGCAACATAGTTTCTGTGACTTTCCTCTTAGACTTTCAGGAAGCTAACACATTGTTCAGAAAATTACTTAGCCATTTACGTGAACTACCTGTTTAATACTGATAAGTTTTCTTAACCAGATGAAGCAGATGTCAGGTCTAATCATCCTGTGTATTGCAGCACATCTGCCCACATTTTGTGGCTGTCTGGGAACGTAGAGGCAACATGAAGTTCTTTAAGTGTGGTGGTTATGTGATGGCAGCAGCAGGCAGACTCAGTTTCAGTGGCTAGAAAATAGAAACATAGATTTTTGATTTTTCAGAAGGGATGATGCAGCTTTATCCCACTTCTTCCTAACTTCTGCTCACCAGTTTCTTGGCAAATTCAAATGAGATGCTTCTGAATTCACTAGCATTGCTTGGTATATCTTGCTTCTCCCTTGAAAAGATAACCCCATATCATCACAGGGGGAACAAAAATTCATCCCATCAGACAGAGAATTTATAGATTTTTTTAATATTTCAGATCATGGCTCAATGGATAGATGCCACTTATTCTATTCTACAAAAGTCCCGGCTCAAAAATTTCTTGGAAGTAGAGAGCTAGCAAAATGCTGGTGCTAAAGATAGTAATTCTGTCAACTCCACACAGTTGCTAATCTGCAAGGACCCACAGAACTGCTTCTTGACACCTGTTTCCAGCTACATTTTGATCCCGGCAAATTTAAGAGCAAATATCACCATTTGTCACCAAAAAACATGGGAGTTTCCCTGTACAAACTTTGATTTTTTATCAAAGTTCCCTAAGCACAGACCTGTTTTTTCCTCTCAGTACAGCCTCCAGAACAGACAAGCCTGATCCCAGTTAGGTCCCCTTACTCTAACTGGATTAAAATGCGTATTGAAAATTAACATTAATTGAAATATTGAAAATTAAAAATAATAATAAATTAATAGCTCAGGTTTCATTGTAAAGGGGTGGTATTTCGTAATATGAGACGCAAGCTCCCGGGAAAAGTAGATGTGCGAATTGCGGAGGAGTTAAGTTTTATATGATGGTGACTTCTGGCACTTTCTAAGACAGATCACTTGACTTTGAAGTCTTATAATTCTGCATGGTGCTGGTGTTGGTTAATTTTGTTGTTGTTGCTGTTGCTATTATTACTATTTCTCTATGTGCTTGGAAAGCCTTGCAGGGCTAGCAGGGGGTAAGAGCTGCCTATGGGCTTCACCAGTACTTGCAGGGACTCTGAAATAGTGAGACTGAGATTTCTGAATTCCAGTTGTAGGTGTGCAGAAGGGGCTTGTCTCAAGCCTTCACACTTCATTGTCACAATCTCATTTGTCTGTCCTAGTGCACCTCTGTCTTCCCAATTCAGTGATCCCCAGTTTTCTCTTTCCTGATCAAACACTGGAAGAGGCTACCCAGGGCAAATAATTCTATGATTCTATTGGCAAAACCTCCTGCAAATAACAGAATGTTTTGCTCTTTAACGGCCCTGGGGACCCAGTGGGTCCTATCACATTACATAGAGCCCTCCCTCTCTTTCCCCCATGGAAGATAAAGCTGACTCATGACAGAACAGGGCCTGGTTGATTCATTTGAAAGGCTACAATGGTCCCTTCTGTACATCTTGATACAGCTGTGTTATGTCAAGAGGCAGAAGAGGTTCAGAGGCACATTCCCCAGCACAAGAAATGCCACTGCTGGGAGCAGACTGAGAAAACTGCAAACAGCAGGGACGAGGCATGGGGGATTGCAGAGGGTCGGCAGAGATCACCGGGGCTTTCCCTGGCAGCGCTGCAGATGGTCACAGTAAACAAAAAGCAATGTCCCTCTGCAATACAAAGAACAGCTGGACTCTAGCAGTGTTCTCTGTTGAGTTTTCTTCAGCATTGTCTCCAGTTTGTTCTGTTCCTGGCTGAGTTTGGGATTGCAGGGTCTTAAGGTCTTTCTTGCTGTGTGAAACCTTCCCAGCCTGATTGTGAGGCTGGTCAGGTTCCTCCCGCTTCCTCCCACCCTGGAAATATTTGTTCATCAAGAGAAAGCACCTTCCCATATGCATTACAGCTCCTGATTGACAGGCTGGGCAGAAAGTATAATTTGTAATGTTGAAGTGAGGTTGACAGGAATAAACTAGCAGTCTGATATTTTTGCTTTGCTACTATGTTGAGATAAATTGATCTTGCTTCTCCATTGTTTTAGCTATGCAAGAAGAAGGACTTCTGTTTTCCCACAGTATGAAGTTGGAGCGGGCAGAATGAGGTTCCACTAGCCAGCAGCCAAAGAAAGATACAAGATACATATGCAGAGAAGATGAACAGGGTTTTAAATAGTAAGAATCTTTTTAAAAGAGCCTTTAGGAAGATTAGTGTATGTGTACTTGAGCCCTTATCCCAGCCAAGGGGAAGGACTGACAGTAATTTATGATTAGTTTGAAACCTTTATCTGCAGCCTAAGATTTGCTTACGGTTTAAGACAAGAAAAGATATGCAGTGATTAAAGGCTAGGACTAGGAATCCAGGGCTCCAGGGTCCTACACTCATCTATACTGAATTACATTAATTTAGGGTGTATTCTTCAGCCTCCCAATACATCTCCCTCCTTCTGCATCCCCTTTTCCATTAAAACAGTTCCCTTTCTGACACCATTGTCTGAATTACTTATACCCTTTCTCTGAGGGCCACGCTTAAAAATATATTAAAGTCTGGAAAGTACCCAGAAAAAGGGAAAAGAAAAACCTGATGGCAAGGGCTTGGATAAACTGCATTACAGAAAAAGCTCATACTCTGAATATCAAACCCCTGTATCTTTCTTGAAGTCCTTCTAAGATTAGACGTGGTCTCTCAGGCTTTGAAGACTAAAAGAAGCTGTTTTGTATGGCACCTTTTGTATGGACTTTGCAGAGTCCAGAGGCCACCTAAAAAATGTCAGTGAGAGCTAAGCTCCTTCTGCAACTACATGGGTGTAGGCAAAGAGCATGTATGAAGGCAAGGGGAGAGGAGATGGGTTCATGCCTGCAGAGAGGTGATAGCAGGGGAATATTTAGCTGGAGGGAGAGCATCAGGTGCAGGAGTCCTGAGGTGTGTCTCTAGTGGGACTGCTGTGCCCTCACATAGCCCACAGGACCCACAGCCTTGGAGGAGGACTGTGTCCCCAGCTTTTGCCGTCAGAGGGAATGCTTCAAGAAAAGAAATATTGGTGTGGTAGTCCTCCTGTGAGCCCACAGTGACGCCCTCCACATTACCTTTTCTTACAAAGAGCTTTCTGAAGGGATGTTTTCACCCTGTAGAATATTAACACATTCACCAGACTGGTCTCACAGCTCCTTCCCATTCTTACACCAAATAGTGCATTCTCTGTTACTTCCTTGGCCCTTTCTGGCTTTGGAGCATATCTGGGAGACAGAGGAACATGACTGGGAGCTGACCTTGACAGGTGGAGGTGGGTAGAGGTAGTGGACAGTGCTGGTCATATTCTCGTTCCTCAGTGGAAGGTGGACAGCTGAGAAGTGTGGGATCAATGTTGTCTCAGTGTGCCCATGCTCTGGGATGGAGCACACAGGAAACCATGTATACCTTTACCTTGTGGGTTCCACAGAAAGACCTCTAAAGATCTTGACCAATTTTAGTTGGACAAAAAAGGTAGTTGCTTAAGGCATGTGAGAAGATAAACTGAGAAAAGATCAGGGCTATGATGTGCTGCAAGGAACTCACGGTCCTTCTTTTTCCTCAGTCCCTTCTCCTCTCTACCCCCTCAGCTGGATGTGAAAAAGTGTCTTTAAATAATTCTGTCTGCCTCTCAGTTTTTAGAATTTTTTGTTCCAGTTTATAAATAAGCCTCACTTCCCAGTTACATGAATGCTTCTGATTTTGGGTAGAGAACTGAGATACTTATCCAGGCACGGCCAATTCCCTCTTTCTGTATAACCCCCCAGACAGGGAGGATAATAATTACATGTGAAGTCAGGCAGAGAAAGTGAACAACAAAACGGAAGATAGTGCTGACTAAATAGAAGAAAGAAAGGAAAGAAGAGTGGAGTGGTGGATCATGCTCAGGTGAACAGTGATGGGGTAGGGCAGATCTCTGCACTCCTCCAGAGACTTCTGCACAAGCAACATATCTGAGTGATACTCTGAATGTGTCTCCTGTTACCAGCACATTGATTTCCGCTTGACAGGGAAATTGGGCATCAGAGTTTAAATGAAATGGAGTCCTGCAGTTTCCATGGAAATCTCCCATGTCAATCAGAGTAAAGGAGGGCACATTGAGATTTGTATAAAAGTAAACAAAATAAGGCTGCTGCAAACGCAGTGGGTTATCTTTTCCGTTCAGACTAAAAATCTCGTATGTTCTCATCATAGAGTCTCTCCTTCCCCACCTCTGCTTCAGCAGAGAGACCCCTCTCCTACATACACCCTTTATTTCAGTTGACTGGATCCCAGAAGAGCCTGGATAAACAGCATTAAATACATGACAGATAAATTACAGGACTGATAGTTTAATCCTGTATAACAAACTACATGTTTCTTTGATGTATCCAGCTTTTCTGTATCAGTTTTGGGGTTTTCCCCTGACCTATAATCTTCTCATCTAGTTACAGGCACCTTGTGTGGCTCGGTTAAGATAGTATTTTGATATTCCATATCCTATCCTTCCACCCTCCCAAGGAAATCAGTCTACTCCTGAAGATGAAATCTCAAGACGTGAAAAATGAGCAACCAAGTATCAGCTTAGCACGTAGTTCCCACTGCAGCCTATCAGTGGATGTGGAAAGGTTCATCTCCTCTGGGTAGCATGGGCAAGGAGAGCTTTGGGTGTATTTTTCTTCTTTGCATCAGCACCAGCTATCTCACCTGACAAAACAACAGGCTCTGTCACACCATCAGGCTCTATCACACCAAACGTTAGCAATTTCTTACCGCCCAAGCACTTGAAGTAGTTTGCATAAATATTTGTGTAACGCAAGTTTACCACGGCATGAGATATTTCCTACCTCAAGCACAGAGACAATGTAGAGCAGGCATTAGCCCGCCTGGAGCTCTGTGTTACAACAGTTGGATCACTTCCATCCCTGAAACAGCTTGGATATGACTGTGTTCCACCACATTGTACAGGGTAGACATTCTCCACAAAGATCTAAAACTGCAGCTGCCTCAAGTTTGTCCTTCCAGCCATAGAGCAAAATCTCACTTCCCAGAAACAGAAACCTGGATTTGCTCTGGCAGTGACAGCAGCTCTTCCTCCCTTCCTTCTGGCCTGGAACATAAGCAGGGATCACATTCGTGGTCTCAGGCAAAACTGAAAGTCACAGAAGAGGAAAAAAATGCAGATTTACTCCTTTTTAAACTTCTACACATAAGGGAGCTACAAACCTAGTTGTTTCTTTCCCAGCCCATTTTATCATCTAAGCAGCATCAAGCTGGCATGCAACCAAACACTGTGATTTTACCACTATGGCCATAGATTTCAGCAAATTTGTTTTCCCCAGACAAAGAGAGACAGGCTAATAAATGCAGATGAAAGATAAAATGCAGCAGAAAGTGAAGGGATAGGAAAAAAGAATGAGTACTCTTGTCAGAGTGTGGTGATGAATGGGTAGCTATTACTTTCAGACTCAGGCATGTACTGGGAATTTACTTGGGACAAGTTGAAGTTGCAGGTCAAGGTCAATATGTGAGTCAGGCTTATGGTTCAAAGTCTGGATCATGTTTCTTCCTCACTCCTCACAGCTGGGGCAGTAGGGCAACACTAAATATTAATATTACAGCTTAGAAACCAGGATTTTTTTTAAGGGATTCACACACATTTAAACTGCAAGAAACAGTGAGGCTACACCTTAATGAGCTTAAAGGAAGGTGTCCAACTGCCCACCAAGGATTTACCAGGGCTAGGTCCCTAACATCATTGTCCTAGGAGTGTGTTATGGCCGGAAAAGAGAAAGCTAAAACCAACAGTGAGAGCAAAAGACTATGTTGCTTGTGGCTTACAACCATGGGAGCAATGCTGCTGCACGGGCACCAGGGTTGGGGGATGACTGCTGTAAGGTTGAATACAAAAACCCCGGGCTTATGCTTCAGCTTTTAAACTCACAGGCAACACAGACTAAGCTCCCCATTGTAACTTTCAGCCATAGAGTTCAAACTTTTATCTTGGAGTGAAATATTTTAAAAGTCCAAGGAAATGATAGACAGAAAATGAATGAGAACTAAGATGAACCATCCTCTGCTGTCTGCTAACTTATCTTGTTTTATGCATTTTATCATATTGGGAAAAAACTGTTGGTTATTCTACAGTTCTCTACACCTTGAGCTGAGGTCACTAAAAAGAAATGTTCCACAAGCAATGAACTGTCCATAGCATGATTTTAAGACTTCTTTAGAGTTTCATGATAGCAATCCACAGTCATAAATCTATCTCAAGTTCTGCTGACTTGGTGCATCTATATGAATGATCTTGCTATTGCAAGAAACATCTGAACTTGTATCCATGGAAAAAAAAAATAGAGTATAACCTTTAAGTTTTCACCTTCCATTTAAAACAGTTTGAAAAAATGAATGGCACTGAAGAGTACCCTGTATTTGCACAGGAAGTGGGTCAAGCTGCTCAGAAGTTTACAAGTCTGAAGCAAATTTTCAGAGGAGAGAAGGAAATGTGTGTATATTTGTGAAATGAGAAAAAGACTAAGTGAAAGCTTACTAAACTCCCAAAGGAAACAGGAAAAGAAAAGATGTTAATGCAATTACTGCTGATAACATTTTGAAAGAGTATGTGTGTGTGTGAGAGAGAGAGAGAGAGAGAAATTAGTACATCATCTTGGAATCCTTAATTAGCAGCATGTTAATTACACAACAAAGCTATCCTCTTATAATGAAAGAAACGAACAAATATCAGAAGTGTTGTTCCATTTAATCCAGAAAATGAGTGCTGAGATCCAAAGTTGTGTGATGTAAATCTGGAAGAAGTCCAAAGAAGCCAAGGGAGTTAGCCGGTCTCCGCATAAGACAGCAGAGATGTGATGCAGTAAGGAAATACACAAAGCACCGCCTGATTTCTCTCTCTGAAGGAGAGAGGCTATGAGGTTGGTTCCCTTTGGTCCCTGCATGTGACTGGATGCTGACTTGTGTGTGGTCAGCCTCTTCCTGATGGGCTGTTGAGTGAGAGACCTTTACAGAGGTGATAACTCTTCTGTTAATTGGGAACCAGAGGTAATTAGGAGAATGGGATCACGTCAGTGTTCTGTTACTAACAGACATGAATCAAAAAAGTAAATGTTTCACTCAGACATAAGTTAGACTATTTATTAGGCTGCTGTTGCCTACACACATCTGGTTATGTTTAACCTGCTCATAAGACTTGTGCTTCAAACACTTCACCAGCTTCATTCTCCTTCTCTGGACACGCTCCAGCATCTCAATGTCCCTCTTGTGGTGAGGGGTGCAAAATCACTCCCCTGGTTCTGCTGGCCGCGCTTTTCCTGATACAGGCCAGGATGCCATTGGCAAAACCACAGGAAAGGGATCAACTGTATCTTTTACATTTTCTTCAGTTTTTTACCAGAGTTGGATAAGGTTGCCACTTTGCTACATACTGGTCGTGAGCAAGCCTTATCTGAGGTTTTCATCACATTCAGAGCCACAACAGAGTAAAACAGACTTTTCTGTACTTCAGAGAAATTCTTGGGCAAATATGCCCTCATTTCGTTTAGATCCAACGTCTTAGAATTCATACAGAGCCCTAGCATGGGGTGGCTGGATTTCGTCAAAGGTTTCTTTCCCTTAAGGGTTTATTCTTCCCCTGATGAGCTCTTGTGACTCCCACTGACACTAATGGGACAAAATGCATGCCTGGAGGAGAGCTCTGCCCCCCCTCAGTGAGAAAGGAGAGACTGGTTTTATCAGAGTGGGATGGCGAAGGAAAAGAAGGAAAAGGAAAGCTTTGAAAGCTGTCTAATTATAGGCTGGTGTTTTAACTGCTCTACCAGCCAGTGCGTGAACTGAGCATTTGGCACAGTACAGCTTTGTTTTTCTTGATTAGAGAGGAGCATTTGAAAGATCGGTGAATGTGTGGGAAACAACAAAGAGAAAAGCCCACCCCACTGGTGAAATGTAGATATGGCTGCTGAAGGGAATGGAATGGTGCATTAGCAGCAATGAGGATGATGCTGCAGCTCTACTTGTGTGTGGGTACGCATCCCTTTTCCAGGCAGCACTCTTGACTTCCATTAGACTGAATGAGCACGCAAGTACAGGAGTTTCCAAAAAGGAACCTGAAGAGTTTTATGATAATTATTTATGAGGAATTGTGTCCCTGTGGTGGCAAGTCTAACTGCACAAAGATGGCCTTTGCCTTTCCTAACAGGTGGCCTAAACAGGAGATAAACATTAACCCCAGAGGCACCCTAGCTCCTAATCAATAATAGATTCACTCATGATGTTTTTAATGGGACATCCAAATTCAGTCCTCATGGGCAACTCATTAGGAGGACAAGAATGGTTGTATATGAAAATAGAAGAAGAAATAAATTATTAAGAGTGAGATTGCCAAGCATAAAGCACTTCCATGTAATGCACCTGAGTGTTCATGCACATGTGCCCACAGCGCTGTGATGATCCATTCTTCCAGGTCATACCTGAGCGGTGAATAAATGCCTGTGTCCACTTCCAGGAGCCCTCTTTCCCAGCCAATTATATCGTAGACACAACCTCCACATAACAGAGTACAGTCAGAAAACTCTGCAGATATGTCTTTTCTTGCCTTTTAGTAAATAAATAATTCTCCCCCTCTTCCCCTTCTGTATAACTCTGTAACCAATTTCAGCTTGACTAAAATGCACATCAGTTCAAAGAATAGCTGTTTAAAAACAGCATCTTAAAATAGATTTTATTCTCACTTCAATGCTGATGCCAGTCCTCCTTACTGGTTTCTGCCTCAGAGTCTCAGTCAGACCTGTCCCCCCTCCTTTTGCATCTGTTTAACCTCTTCACTGCCAGCCACAATAGCAAAGTGATCTTCCAAGAGATTTTCTTGGCTACTTACACAAGCACAGTTCACTCCATGCAGAAAGGACCCAAAACTGGCCAGCAGGGAAGAAAAGGGTAATGAAGGCATTTATAAGATGCATCTACCTGTCAGCTCATTCCCCTGCTTGCAACGACACAGAAGGGAAAAGAAGAAACTCCTAAATCTGATGATGCAGCTGTTTGAGTCAGTTTGGCCATAAACCCAGCAAGAGCTTTAAATGGTGCATTAATTTCTACTATAGAGGCAGAAGAATAAGAAATGTGCATATTACAGTAAGTGTTGCATGTGAGATCCCATGGGAAATTCCTGAGCTCACATGCTTGACCTGGCATGAGTTTGTGTACCTGAATTTGCACAGCAAAACCTGGAAAAGAAACATGAAGGTGTCTCACAGTGCACAAGGGTTCAGGCCTGTGTTGAAGTTCTCACATCTCAGAGGATCGAAAGAACATAATAATACAGTGACTCTACATTCAGTAAAAGATGTTTTAAAATTTTTGGAGGGCAAGATTAGTCTGCTCCCATGTGACTGAAGAGACTGAAAGGCCTGGGGAACATGTGCAGAGTGCTGAGAGGTATCTGCAAAAGAGTCCCCACCCTGTCCTTGTGACAGCACAGCAGGGCTAACTCACTTCTTCCACCTCTCTAAAGGTGACTGCAAAATGTATAGAAAAAAGCAAATTTCATGAACCCATGAATTTGTTTCCAGTGAAAGGTGCTGTCTTAATAGATCTGGAGAATTATTTACCTACAGTGGGTAGTAAAGTGTACTATGTCTTCTCTTTTTTCATTGCCCATTAGAGGGCAAGGGGGAAATGAAATCCCTGGAGACGAGGCAGTATCTGGCCTTCCTATTAAAATAAATGCAGTAAAAATATTTTCTCATTGCATTTAAGAAGGCCCAAACAAGCAAAAATCAATTCTGTAGATAGATATAATAGGGTTTTTTTTTCTTTGGCATTCTTATGGTCTGAAGATAACACAGGAAGGAAAGGTGTGCATGAAAGAAGTCAGGACCCTGAAAAGAGAGTGTTCTGAATTACCTTTGCAATTTTTTATTTCTCCTACATGTTTGATGCTCTGTGCAGGTTCCCTCTTGGAACCCATGGAAAATCCTGATAGAATTCAGCTCCACAATGGTGGATATTGCTTTGATGCATATCATCTTTGGTCTTCTAAGCACTGGATGAAGAGCTACCGTTCCTTTGCATGCAGTGATGCGGTTATGAAAATATTCTATTTCCATCTGCCAATTTTCCACTTTTATAGCTGGCTCAAAGAATTTCAAGCCTGTTCTGCTTTGTGACAAAATATTATACACTGAACTTCCACTATCTGCATTAATGGGATGTGCAGGTACTACATGTAAATAGCAGGTGCCAGCCTGGTGACACCTCTCCTTAGAAATTTCAAAGAGGTACTTTTGTGGCTCTAAGATAGTTTTGGAAGCTTCTCAAATGCTGTTATTTGGAGTTCGGTTTTTTCTGTAAAGAAATCTATTCCTGCACCCTCCCATTTATCTCCCACTCCTTTTGCTTTCTGGAAGATAGGGTAATGCTAGCTGGAATGCTATGTTCAAACTCAAAGTATGCCTTGCTGCTTAGTGATAGTGAAGCTTTCCTATGCACTCCCTGGGGCTGTCAGGGGTCAGTTTGCAGCTTGTCTTTTCCCAGAAAGGCTTTCCAGGAAGACAAGTTCATTACAGAAAACTGGGAAATCTGGAGGAGTTGCTAGAACAGATGTCACAGCAATGCCTGAGGAGTTTTTCTCCATAGGGGATAAATCTTCAGGACTTGACGTAGTCCTTTAAGAATTTAAGAATGCCTTTAGCCTCTCCTTATTTCAGTTTCTTGTTGATGTTGTATGCCAAGAAGGCTATATTCCTAAATCATGTAAATTTAATGCTATCCAAGAGCCTCATGGGCTTTAACCATTCTCAGGGGTAAACACAGGGACCTGCTGTACAGTGAGCTGCTAAGCAGTCTGTCCTCACACCTGCCTCTGCTGTCACAGAAGATGTTCCCTGCAGAGCCCTGCTTCCTCTTCATCTCTGCCTGACGTCTGCACATCCTTGTCTCAGTGCTGACCATCACCCCACCTTCCACTGGGATCCAAAAGAAATCAAGTGGGCAGGTGGAGAATAACCAATGGGTTGTAATTAAAGTAAATCAACAGACATAGTTCAACCATCATTTGCTATCCTATGGCAGCAAATATGCCTGCGAGAAATTTCTTACTGTGCAGCTGTCGCACACATGAGTCTAGGAGAATCTTTGCTCCCTCTCTTTCTTTACCTGTGCCAGAATGGTATCCTGCTAATATTCCACTCTTGATTTTACCTTGTAGGTTGCAACACTGATTGAACTGTGCATATGCAGGCCTGTTTCTCATCCATGCTCTTCATCAAGCGGAGAGAAGCACATGAATCTGATATATATACAGTAAAAAGTACCTTTGGAAACTCGTCCTGGGTTGGATTCTTTTTTCCTTAGGAAAATAAGTCCTTTTTCAAAAGTAGTCATGCGCCAATCCAGATGGTAAAATTGACCCTGTTTCATTAAGTCAATAGTACTACAACAGTTTGAAAGAGGTAGAGAGGTGATTCTGCAGAGTCAAGAGGTTAAAGAACAGATTTGTCCAAGCAGTTTGTAAAAAAACACGTAGGAGACTAAATAATTACCCAGTACATCTTCCTAATGTAGGGTTGTTTTTGGTTCATTAACTAAGACTTTATTCAAGTAGTTCCAAGTGATAGGGTTCTACCATTTTCCTCATAATTTCCCCATAATTAAAACAAAAACGTTGTAATAGAATGTCCCTGGTCTTCAGTACAGGCTCAGTTTCTTCCTCATTTCTACTAGGGCATAATAATGACAGAGGCCTTGAGCTTTGTGTGTGATCTTCCATCTTTTCTCAGATACTTCCTACTCTTAAGAACTTCAGAAGAATTGTTTTTTTCACTCTCACTGTATCATACAGTTCTTTCGTGGCTGGGACCGACTTCCCAACTTTGGTATTAAGTGAAGGAAATGAACCCTTACAATGAATGTTGCACCCCTCTATTGACAGGCAGTTTGAAACACAGAACAAATGCTAGACTGTTTTCTGAGATGCAAGGTGTCCAGCTAACCTGGGCAGCAGCAAAAGTACTCTATCAACAGCACTAGACCTGATCCCAGTACAGGGCACTTTCCTTCTTCACCACTGAGTTTCTTAAGGTCCATCAGCATTTTTAAGTGCCCTCCTTCCCAGCATGCTGATTTCACTCACAGCCCACTGTCCCTTCTAAGCTTCACTTGGCACTAGCATTGCTGTTTCCCTGATTTCTGGTTTCCAATACTTTTCCAGCATCCCAGATGATTCCCTGCCCTACCATCATCACCTGAGTTTCCCTGAGTCGGATCTAATTGCGTTGTGATTGCTTGACTATTCTTCTCATTCTTCCTCAACAAATACTTAGGCTCCTAATCCCACAGCAATAAGAAAAGAAAGCAAGCAAAACCATATTGAATGAAGCTTCTTTCCCAAAGCTTAGGGACATGCTTGGAGATGTCTCAATTCCCTTTTCCAGCTTTATAAACTGCTAGACATAGTCATTATCATCTCAGAGCTGAAGCTATTGTGAAGCTCTAGAAACTGCTTTTAAAGTTTGCCAGGGCTGTGCTACCCTGCCTCCCTTCCTTTCCTGACCCTTCACACCCACCAGGAGCCAAAGAAGGAGGTGATGATGGGTGCTGAGCACTGGGAGAATCACCACTGGCTCTTTGCCAGCTGCTATGCAGAAAGCACTGCCAGCCTCTCCCACCATTTCCCTCTTTCTTTGCTTATCCTCTCTGGTATTTATAACCTGTGTGACCTTGAAAACAAAGGTGAGAGATTCTCTACCACTGTAGGTACAATATGGGGCTGATCCTAGTTAGAGACCAAAGAAAGGTGAGCTGGGGACCCAATCCATCAAAGCACCTGCAGCCTGAGTTATATTTGCTGCAGTCTTAAATATGAGTGGAAGACAAAAAGCAAGACTCTATTACAGTCCTCATTTCTTTTCTAATGTCAGCTGTAAATGTTTATCATGTAGCTCAATGCTACCCTGTCAGCAAGAAGAGAAAACTAAATAAACCAAAGGAAGGTTTTATTAATGTCTCTCTGATCAGAATGGGTTTATGGTAGTAAAAGGACCCAGACACTGGGCCTTGCTTGAGCTAAATATAAGTTCTTATGCAAGACAGATGAGAGGAATATTTATACAAATGCAAGTGCAAAGGAAAAAAGATGGAGAGAAGCTCTAGTCTTGGTCAGGTGTGTGAAGATATGGAGAGAAACAGTGACTGGGAAATACAAGCGTTCCGGCAAAGTAAATTCTTTTATATAATAGGATGGTTCTATTCTTCTAGGCTTTGAAGCAGCTTCCTTTTTTTTCTCTTCGTCAAGGAGGCATTTTTGGCCATTTGAGTGTAGTCTGTCATTCTAGCTTAAACAAGATGAGTACTTTGCCTTGTGCATTGTGATGCTGTGGTTTGATGGATCCAGATGAGACTCAGGAGATGACAGCACTGCTTTCAGCTCTGTCACCGGCCTGCAGGTTGACTTGGCTAAGTCATGTAATCAATCTTTGTTTCATTTACTTGCCTTACAGTGAGGCTAGTGGGAATGATGTACCCTTTTTTTAGCTTGTATTGGGTACTCCTGGTAAAAATATTGGATTCAAACTTGTGTGGAAAGGACTAGAGATACCCGGTCACTTATATTCAAATATTTATTTTAATGTAACTAAGCCAATAGAGCGACTCCTCTTTGTCCGGATCACTTGAAGGAACATTTAAGAATAATCCTGTAGATTATAGAATTGCTTGAAAGGACCATTCCTATGATGCCTTCAGAGGGTCTCAGTGTTTGCTGCCCTGCTCTGTTGAGGTTCAGGGGATCACAAGCATGTGGCTGTATCTTTGACAAGGCAACAAAAAACCATCAAAACCACCATGGAGCACAGCATAGTGTACCTCAGAAGTGCCCATACTGGCTCTGACACTCATTCCAATAGGAGTTCTACTTGACCTAATTTTCCCTGCCTTTTTAACATGAGCACAGTTAATGCCCCTCAAATTTTTCCAATACTTGCACTCAAGAGATTTTGTGCAGTGCCCTTGGCATTTCCCAAGCACACCAGATGCTCTGCAGCTCTGAATGGTTATATTTACATTGTATTTTCATCCTAGACTTGAGCCCTGGGCTTTGGCTTCACACAGTCTGCTATTTTGCCCAAACTGATCTCAGCTGTCAGGAAGGGGTTCAGATCATCCTGCCTGAGTGTGGCACGAGCCTCACCTTGTGCCCTCTCTTCCCTCTCCACCCCATATTCACCCCCATTTGCTGAAGCAGGGTTGACCTGAGAGGCTTAGGCTGCCTGTGCAAGAGACACGACGGTAAAGCCTGGACTGAGGCTGGGAGTAGGAGAAAAATCTGAGTTCTGATCACATCTTGCACTGCATGGCTCTTTTTGGCAGCTGCTACACAGAAGGGGCCAAGCAAGAACAGGGCCTTTTCCAGGCAGACTTGCTCCCATAAGCACATTAGCCCTGGAAACATAAACAGAAGGCAGAAGAATGTCTTGGGATTATGTTTTCCTTTCCTTGTACCATGTGCTTCTACTTCTCTCTTTCTCTCTCCCTCTCAGGTGACTATTTCTCTTTGCAATGCCATGCAAGAACAGCCCACATGCTGGGCATCAAATGGAGATTATATGGATCCACATCTCAGCAATTTATCTTTTGCTGGCTTGTTTGAGACTCAAAGTACCAATCTGGCTTTTAATACCTCAGGTACTACTAAATTTGAAGTGACTCTGAGGAATAGCTACACAGAATCATGAAGCTTTTTAAATAGCCTCAGCTTCAATATAGATGGATGTTTTTATTTCTTTATTCCTCCCCATAAAAATGGTAAAATAGGTAGGTGGACACCTAGTCAGACTTTTGGGATGTCTGTCTGAGATCGCTCCCATTCCTCAAAGGCTTGGCACCTGCAGAGAAGTAAATGCAGTTTGGTAGGGATTTTGTACGCTTGAAGATATTGGGCAAACAAAAAAAAATTCAAGACTACACGACCAAACTTGATATTAATTTCAGCTGGTGTTATGAGAAGTCCAGAGCCAAACACTCCAGTTTTAATATTAGAAGCAGCATTTAATCACCTCATTTATGCAGTCACCAGCCAAACACATATTCCCAGTTAATACTGTCTCTGCCTGGCTCCATAGATGCACACACAGGTTCAGTATTGTAGATCAGTAACAAAGAGATAGGAAGGGAATTTACTTTTCCTTCATTCCGAGAGCCGAGCTCATTACACCTCCACCCTCGAAGGGCAGGCAACCAAACCCGAGGTCAAGGGGTCACTCCGGGTTTTTCCCAGGGCCGGGGGAAAGGCGGGAGCAGGGACCAATGGAGAGCCCCGGGGGAGCGGCGAGGGGCCAAGGCCAGCAGCCAACCGGGAAACCCAAACCGGAACACACCAACGCAACAGAACCACGCACCGCGGGAGAAGCCCTTTGATCATTTCAACCTCAGCAACCACACCCAGTCTTAAAAACTCTTGGAAAGGGGAGGGGCTGACAATGGTGTCATTTACTGGAGACACCAACACAAAGTATGTAAGGAAACTAAACTTCAGAGCTAGTAAAAGATGGTGGCACCAGAACTGTGTTCATTTGGTGTCTGAACTGCCTATCTAGACATGGACATAAAGTGCCTTGTACAGACAGCTGCTCTCCCACTGCTGCAACAGAGGCCCAGCCAGGGCACAAGGGGAAACGGAAATTTCACTACCGTTGTTTGACAGTCTGTAGCTGATGCCTTTAAACAGTCCTAAATCCTCTCATATAAAAATACTCTTTAAAGTGTGCTTGAGAGTGTGAGGAAACTAAAACTTTGTGGGCTTTTTTTTATTATTATTATTTCCTGGCTCTTTCCCAGTTGTAGTTATAGGCACTGAGTTGTGTATGCAGGCACACAGTCCCATGCTTTCCCCTTAAAATGAGGAAATAAAAAGTATGTGAAGGTCTCCTGGTGCATGAAAACTGAAAAAGTAAAACAAAACTAAAAAAAAAAAAACAAAACCAAAAAACCCCAGAAAATAAACCACTTTTAATAACAGCAGGGCTGCGTTTTCTTCATTGCTTACAGCCTGGACTCCAGTGCAACAGGGATTGAAATAACTGCTAAAGAATCAGGCACAGTTTTGTCTGTTTTGCTACTAGGTCACTTTTAGGGTGCAGGTGGATGGGACAGGGCGTGGCTTGTCCTGATCACAGATCTCTGGATTTCCTCTGCTGAAAATGATCTGTTTCCAGTCCTGGAATGCTGTCTGGACCTGGAACACTGGAGGAGACAGATGTCTCCCTAGCTGTTACCAGGCTGGCTTTGCTTGTTGTGACCTTTTCCAAACAGATAACTCTTCACATTTTGGGTATGGATTGAAGCCTGACCTGAAGAAGGATGGGTTTAGGTATGTGCTGAGGGTTTTCCCTAGTTAGAGCTGGAACAACTAGCAGATCACACTCTGTAAAGCACCAATATCTGAAAAAAGTGCCACCTCCTAGATCCTTAATTGTTGGTGCTCCAGTGGGAACTTCTTTCATTTTGGCTGAATTTTTCTGACCTCAGAGAGTTTTTACAGGGGCATGTGTGATAGGACCAAGGGGAACGGTTCCAAACTGAAAAAGAGTAGGTTTAAATCAGTTATTAGGGAGAAAGTCTTTGCTGTGAGGGTGGTGAGGCACTGGAACAGGTTGCCCAGAAAAGTTGTGGATGCTCCATCCCTGGAACTGCTCAAGGCCAGGCTAGCCAGGGCTTTGAGCAACCTGGTCTATTGGAAGATGTCCCTATCCATAGTGGCAGGTTGGAGCTCGATGGTCCCTTCCAACCCAAACCATTCTCTGATTCCGTGATAACTAGTCAGCAGATATCTATGAGCAATTAGACCCTCTAGAATACTTTCCTGAGCCCTTTACACGGATGGACCACATCCACTGCTAGTTCAGAGAAGATTTTACACGTTCTCTCCATGGCCACAGCTGAATGGCTTCAGCTGCACAGCTGCTACAGCAAAGCTGCCTCAACTTGAGGCACTTAACTGGATGACCAAAGTTGTCCAAGGCTTCTGTCTTTGCCAAAGGACAGAGCTGGGCATCTCCAGCTCATGGTTTGGATGTAAGCAGACTGGACCGCAGAGGGCAATGGGCACAAGCAGGGGTCCTGATTGCAGAACCCAGCAGCTCTGCTTCTGCACCTGCTGACAGATGAATTTTGGGAGGATAAATCCAGCCCCAACAGTGGATTAGCTGTGAGTTGTGGGCATATTATAATTCTGTGAAGGCACTGCTGTGTAGATTTCCTTTCCTGAGGCTATTTAATAGAGGCTTCATTATGGAAGGAGGTGATACAGGGCCATGTAATTTCAAAGGAGAACAAAGCTTGCTGTAGAGGTGTGAGCAGAATCCTGGAAGCTGTCTGGAGTCAGGCTGATTAGATAATATTGCCCAGAGAGTTTTCATTAGAGAAGAAGTCTTTGTATTAAGTTCATTTTTAGTTTTTGCAAAACCATATGAAGTTCCGTGGAATTCCCGCAGGAGAAAATATTTTTAAAACAAAAATGGATTTAGGATCCCATTTCAAAATTTCAGTTTGAAACAGGAAAATTGTATCAGTACTACTTTTCTATGCATTTTTCGTATTTCTGTTTTGTGTATGCCCTCTTTCATGAAATCACTGTTGAAATGTTCTCATTTTAATTTTTGCACAATAAAGCAACCTCTTGGATATTAATGAAACCAGGATATAATCCATTTCACAAAAAGAGCTAAGACACTCTAATTAGCTCAATGTGATTGCTCTTAATAACTGAAAGCAAACAAATAAGAGGATATTTCAGTGACCACTTGCATTCATACTTTGATGTACCATCAGCAGTAGGAACAAATGTTATATGGTCTTAATATAAAATAATTTTTTAAAACCCACATAAAATTCAGAATTATTTTTGAAAGCCAGGTAAGAAATATTGGAAGATTAAAAAAAAGTTCTTTTTGAAACTCTGATTTTTTTTCTGAAATTCTACTTCCATATTTGAAATTGAGCTTTCTAGTAAGTAACCTACAGTAAATTTGGCTGTAATGGTTTAAAATGATGGTATCCCAGCTGTATTGTTTCTATTGGTTGAGATAACCAGCTTCAGAGTAAGGTTCAATGAACTTAGTGCAACCTCCTTATTACCTTCTCCTAATGGGAGGTGTAACTAAAGGTCCCAGGCTTGAAAAAGAAGGGGCTGGAACAGGGTCTCACTTTGCATCCTATCCTTCAATCTTGTCTCAGAAGCAGAGACCTCCAGCAGGGTAAAATGGCAAATAGCTGGAGGCAGAGCTTTTTATCTGGTCCTGGATGCTCGCCCACCCCTGCCTGCTAGTCGGCATCCCATGGCATCTGCAGGCAGATCTCATCCTGCCTTTGTCTTAATTCCCCCTTCTGTAAAAAATGTAAGTAATAACGCAACTACCTACCTCAAAGCAGTGCAGGAATTAATTACTGTTAGTAAAGTTCTTTGAAGATAAGATCTAAGTATTATTATTAATAATTTACCTGCAATTTGCTCTGTGCCTTAAAAGACAGAAATAATTTAGCATGAAATTATGTGATACTACCTAGGGCTAAATTAAGGTCTTGAATGGATGTGAAGGGCTTACATTACTGTTAATGTAAACTACTATGTAGAGGTGCCAAAAGGCAGAACTGGGCTTTGTGTAAATACCCAGCCAGGACCTCATTATATCACACAGAATTAGTATTTATAGGATACCAAGGTCTTATGAATTATAAGTTACCCATTTCCCGGGATATGTACAGAGGTGCAGAACTTCAAAGACAGCCTTTTTAAGAAAGGTAAAAATTATTTTGTAGCACGCATTTAAAGATAACAACAGAAAAGACTTGAAGATTTATTAGTCTAAGAGGCAACATATGAAGTTTTCTTGGTTTCTTCAGGCTGACACAATAACCCTCTTTGCATAATTTATCTCCCATTGTTTACTTCATTCATTATCCTAATGAGATACTTAAGCATAATCTCCATCGAAAATGCTTGCTTTGCCATAGGAGTGACGGTTTAAGCTTCAGGAGAATAAGATTCAGTGCTGAAAAGCCACGAGACCCATGAACAGAAGTGGAGAGACCAAGAGACCTATGACAGCTCCTCCTGTCAGAGGAAGCAGAGGGCAGAGAGCCACATGATCCCCTTGCACCCTTGGTATATAGGAGAAAAAACGAGGCAGCTGTGGCAATGTTCCAGTCCTTCCAGCACCTTGAGAGCAGAGGGATGCTCACAAGAAGAGCTGTGCATTACTCATGTACCCCTGCTCAGCTATGACCCACGCTGCAATAACTCGCCACAGAGTCAACTTTCCTCTGTGTGATAAATGGCAATAAGCCACCAGCAACACTTCATGAATCTCTCCTTTAAACCTTTTCCAGGGATCAAGACACATTTTACTTCTATAGTTTATGAAGACATACCCAGAGGTATCAAAGTGGGGAGAAATATACCCATTTGAATAGCGGATTCTTGGCAGCCGCCACAGCCATGAGACAAAACAGGTTGACTCCGGTGTTGGTAGAGAATATCTTCTCTCCCAGTCTGAGGGCCAGGCTCTGGGCAAATTTTATGCACAGAGCATAGCAAGCAACATGAGGAAGACTTAATATTTTGTAATAGATGATAAGCTTTGTCCAAGTTTTCATCATATCTGTGAGATAACATCTTCCTGAAGCCTTACCAAATTTATATATCCAAGGTTAACAAAAGGTAATACTAACAGAAAGGAAATGGCAGGGATGATGAACTCTAGCTGCTGAAGAGGTGAGAATACGAATAATTTGCCTGTGAGCAAGTCTTTACAGTGAGAAGTGGTGGTGTTGGCATAACAGCACCAAAATGAGGAGCTGGAATGGATATCCTAAAGGTACCATGATGTAAACCAAGCATCTCCAGTACTTGGTGACAAGGGGGTCCTGATTTTTTCCTGTCTGGAGACAGAGTTATCCTCTCTCATTCTTTGCTTAACAAGCCAAAGCAGTGGAAAAACCTTCTCTGTTTGTAGTCTGTATCTGAGCAACTGAATCATGATGGAGAATTTAGGTCAAGCTAAGCAGATTTAGCTTAAGGACCTGACCACAGTTTTTAAACTGTATCTGCTCCAGTATTTGGGTGTGAGTGGTTACGTGAGTCCCTCTCACAGCAATACAGCTTATGTACAACAAAACAACAAAAAAGTTTCATGGCCTCTCTTAAAATAAGAATACTCTTACAGCTGTTTCTCAGAGTCATTAGCTACTATTTACAGGGATTATGAAGCAAGTTTTCTACTGCAGAATTAAAAATTGTCATTAATACCATGCTTCGCAGAGCTTTCATAGCTCAGCTTTGGGACATGCACAGACCAAAATGCTCAGGAGAAAGTTAATTTACAATTATCAATACTTTGTTTGTACATGTTATTTGTGCAGTTCCAGTTTTAACCAGGAGAAAGCAGTGGTGCTTAAAGCAATCCATGACTTCTTTGTCTGCCTCTCTGAAAATATTCTGAGAATATATCTAGAATTTCCCCCAGAACACCAACAGTCAAGTCTTCTACTTTCACCAATTCAGAATATGGATGTGAAACTGGACTAACCCAGGAAAATATCCAGTTAATGACAGTAGGAAATCAGTCCCTGCTTTTTTTGTGTGTTCTACTTTGTGTAGATATTAAAAATTCATGAAGAAAAGTGAGTTGGAGCCTTGCCCATAAAAGATCATTAAATATCAAATACGGACATTTTGTTTCCTCATCTGCATCAGGATGAAACTACTGGCTTTTGGCTCCGTTTCTGGCTGTGACCTAAAGACCTACCCTGGGCTTAGGAAACTTTCCTGACAAAAATTTCTTAGAGACGCTGATGTTTTTACAGTGAAAACTTCTGTTTGAACAAACAAGTATTTTTCTGTTAATCCTCATTTTTCTGCAAAACAGGTAGTTTGAGACAGCTCCAAGTATAAAACTTGATGCAGAATATGATCCAGCCTCACTTCATTGTCATCAGTGGTCGTCATTCCTCATCTTTATTTAATGGTTAGTGGCCTTTTTGATTTTACCAAGATGGTGCATCTCTCAATTTCTAGAACCATACTCAGAGCTCAGAGACACCACAGGTGTCAATTGCCTTTGTTGCTTCTCAAATCCTCATGCAGCCATTTGGTGACTGCACAGGACAGACTTAGGTGCCACCAGGTTGCAGGTATTTTTTCAACCGTTAACACTTTATGGCTACACTACCATCCAGGCCAGGTGTTAAATGTATTTTTCAAACAGTTCTTTGCATGTTGGCTCTGGTAAGACAGGCACTAGTTAATATAAGAGATATTTTTTTTTGTATTTGTAGCAAATTACAGTAGCAGGTGTCACAGGAGTTGAATGCACACATCCAAGGCTTACCAGTTCAGCTGATACTGCAGGCATATTTTTAGATGCCTCTTGTACTAAACTGACCTGTACTGACATTTGTGATTTGTTTTCAGTAATATCTGCCTGGGTAGCAGAATCTGTCTGGTCCTCATGGTCAGTGAACCATGGACTCAGTCATTCACACTTCCATTACATTGCACTTGATCTCAGCCACCTCATATGTCGAGTTCTTAGCTACAGAGGCTGCTGTCAGCCCCTCAGATTGGCCTCCACCCTTTCCAGCGTATTTCCAGAGTCAAGTGAATCAACTGTCTTCTGGTATTATCTTCAGTGTAATGGACCCTGGATGCCTAACATATATCAGACAAAGGAACACAGAAATACCTGTCTTAGCAGAGGGCAATAAGTCTCTACATGGTAGTATGTGGCCTACTTTTCAAATGCTGAAGTTGATGTGGAAGTGAAAACCAAAGCTCAGACAGATATGAGGAAAAGAAGAATTAAGGCAGCAGAATGAAAAACCCGTTACTCAGACCCACGGTGCAAAGTCTGAAGGGAGAGAAAATGTTCTTCACAAGAGGAAGTGACAGCAAAGTAAAACTTCTCAGACCCAGACAAAGGACTTTTTGAGGCTTCTCTGTTCCTACTGTAAACATTGCTGATGTGTTGAATCTGATTTGCAATTTACTTCCATTATAAACTTTTACTGTCAGCCCTGTGTCCAAACTCAGTCTTCTCAAATGTTTCATTATGTCTCAGTCCTGGTTATATTGAAACATTTGCTGTCAGGGTCATAACTTGGTTTGTCACTACATGATTGGTATTCATGGCAGCCATATCTGAAGTTGTCTTGAGCAATCAGCTTCATGCAAGCAGTGATATTGGCAAGGCTGGAATTCTCTTGTCGCCCATGGATGCAGGTGGCTTGGGGGCTACTGTGTAGAATAGAAATAGCAAAGCCTTTCTTGTTCCAGCTGTTTTGCTTGGTGTGGTTGGGCTTGTATATTGATTTGATTACACTTTTATAGGTGCAGGTATTTCCTCTGGATACATAAAAGAATTGAAAATTGACCTTCCATTACAGAAGAAACATGTTCTGCATAATACAGACATCTTTCAAGCAAGGTGGCCCTCTGGGGAGGATTCATCTTCATATGTTTAGCTCTGATCCTCTTGATTTTCATATAAGGGTAGCTTTTCAGTAATTAGGGTAAAATACTCTCTAGACGCATCTGAGCTTTCTGCTATTGTTAAGTGAACTAGTGGAGAGGAGCCTTGCTTAAGGTGTAATAACACTATATTTAACAGCACAGTGACAGCAAAGAAAAAGAAATTAGGATAAAATAAAATAACCCCACAAGTAATTGTAAAGCCTGTGATTTCCTTCATAAGTTGTGCAATTGCAATAAATAGTATTGTGCTGTGACAAAAATGAATGCAAAATAATATCCTTGCAGGACCCACAATGAGTAATTTATTGGGAAAATAACTGTGGGTTCTGAAAGGAATTCTATGTCTTCTTTAAACAGATGAGTATGACTATTTTTTTTATTATCAGGGGGTTGTAATGCTCCTAAAAGCTGTGACTGACATGTTGGAGACTTCTATCCAAGAGAGGATCTGGGAGTTTGTATTTTTGTATTGTTTATGTACAAAGGACACTAGTAGGTAGAACTCTACACAGAAATTTTATGCCAGGATTTGGCCGCTGTTCTCATTTTAAACCTAGAAAATCAAAAGTTTTCAAATTCATGAGGAAAGTGAGAACAATTCCACTTCTACTGAAATCTAACTTCTGCTGCGGAGGAGAAACAAGAAATTATTCATAGCATCTGCTGAATAAGGAGCTTCCAGGTTCCCAGTTCCTTGTCAGCTCCACTTCTGAGCTGCAATCCGGCATCCCTAAAGCCCAGGAGCAATGAAAGCCTAAATGCCTTGTGACAGGCAGGAGGTGGGGACCTGGGGACTTTGAAGCTTGTAAACTCAGTATCCCACAGGGTCTGGGCTTTCCATCTCTCATCAGCCTGCCAGGAGAGTGAACTGACAAGCAGAGGGGAGTAAAAAAAATGGGGTTTCTTGTCCTTCAGCTGGAAAGGCAGGCTGGTAGGAGGCCAGGTGAAGTTTCTAGTCCGGTTTGGAAGCCTGTCAGTGGTTTCACAGCAACTTCATTGCAATTAAACTGTCTCAAAGAAGAATTTTATTTTTGATGAATAAGCAGTTCTTCTGCAGGAAGGAAAAAGTAAACTAAGCAGGAAATTCCCAATTAGCTACAATAATAGGCCTGTTGCTCACTGAGTGTGGCATTTGAAGAAAATATATTCCAGCAAGCAGAGTCATGGGGGTGAGAAGAGGAGTCTGTCTATTGGTAGGTAATAGGAAACCAACAAGTTACTGGTGTCTGCCTTGGAAATAGGCCCTGATGGTGCTTTGTTATCAGTGCAGCCAGGGAGTTGTAATGAAGATGTAGTAGGCAAAAATGCCTGTGCTGACTGTATGGCTTCTGCTGAAGTGATTGCCGTGCTCGTCCCTGCCCATCCTCCACCCTTGTGCCCTCTCCAGCTCTCCTCTAAGCCATCAGCAACCTGATTCAGTCGAATAAACTGACAGAAGGGTAGTTACTTTCTTTTTTTCTCAATGTATTTTCTGCCATCATTAGAATAGCGTCAGAATTGGAATCTGGAGTAGGGGAGAAAGAGGAAAGGAGGAAAGCAGGATCTGTTTTCTAGTTCCCTTTCCCAGAGCCAGTGAGCCCTCTGAGCCATATTCCTTATGGCCAGTCACGCATAGACAGATCAGACTGTCTGTGCACACAAATGGGCAGTCTGTGCTTCAACACAAATTTCTAAACATGTCTTTAAGTGTCTTCTTTAAAATTAATCTCTCCTTGCCAGTTCTTCTCAATGTACTGTACTTGTTATGATTGTCCTCATAATTCTTGGAAAATCTGTAGGACAGTTCTGTAATGCAGAGGTTACAGGCAGGTCCTATTTTCACAGGCCTTGGTCCTACCTGAGCATTCTTTCAGGTACTGTTGTTGACTCTGGCAGAGTTAGAAAATTATAGAAGGAAGATGAATGGCACACAAAAGTGATATCCTATGGCAGTCTGCTGACAGCAATGAGAGATTTGTGCATAGAAAACCAATGGACTTTCTGTAAGACCTCTGACACAGGAAACACATGGATTATAGAAATTTTCTCATTAGTCTCATTTTGTAGGACCCAGATAATTTAGTCTGTCTCAGCTCAGATGGCAAGATTCAATTTCCCATCACTACCATAAAACTTGAGTAAACCTGGGTTATTCTTTGACAGCAAAATAAAGGAACAAAAATGTCACATTATTTTTCTCTTTAAAAATCTTAGGGGTTTTTTAATCAAATCAAAGATTTTGGAGCTTCCCAAGACTTCAAGGTTGCTTGAATTTGGCGGTACCTACATCATAACAATGAGGGAAACATTTTGCTTGATGGAGTATGAAATCATACCTGGAGTCTCACTCTCACCCAAACTCCTTAAACAGATTTTCAGTATGGCAGGAATATTATGACTCCAAGCAGTAGGAACTGATTTGGGTTATTTCACCAGATGCTTCACTAAGAGAACGTGGTCACCACTTTAAAAACCTATAATGACTATTTGTTTGGAGTCAGTAAGGGATTTTGTACTAATTCCTAAAATTTCAGGAGAACAGTGAATTTTATGCTAAATTTATTCATAGACTAGATGTACCTTTTTATAAAGTGCATAATAATTCTGATTTGTGTGTTCAGATAATACCATCTGCTCAGACTTGCAAAGGAAAAGGCAGGCTCTACTCCTATATCTCTAGGGAGGACCTCTGCCTCCTGCATTTTTTTTTAAAATTTAATTCATTTGAGAGGAGAGGGAATATGGAGAAAAGAGGTTATCAATTTGTACAGCACTTCCAAAACATTGAAGAAAATTCAGCTGCCTTTTGCTTGATGCAGTTATAAGGCAGTACAGTTTATAAAAAAAGCACACCTACAATAAAAAAAATTAAGTCAAAACCAACAGGGAACATTTGTCTCCTGGATAGACTCTGAAATCCAGTGTGATAATTTTAATTTTTTTAATTACCACAGACATTCCCAAGCTTTGGCAGTAAGTAGGGCCATTTTGCAGTGACATGATGTGTTATACTGACAAAATCGAATGCCCAGCATACCAGAACACTGGCCTGCTTCTCAAGCTGGGTCACTCATGGAATAAAACAACATTTCATGTCCTGGAAGATCGTATTTTGCTGTAGCATGTCTGTAATATAAACTAGCAAGACTGGAAGACTGGTTTTTAGAGCACCTTGTACCTTCAAATTTCAAGGCACTTTGCAGGGACAGGGCTTAAATGGCAAACATGAGAGGACCCATTTGTGCTGCATGCTCTTCCTGCCCCTCTGCTGCTTCTGCTGCAAAATGCATCAGATGCTGATTTCCTTTGTAATGCACCTTGAGGGAAAGGGAAACACATAGTCTGAGCGAGATATCATTCTGATAGAAATAACTGCAAGGAGAAAAGTTCTGCCCCAGGGTGTCTCTAGCCTCAGGCTCCACTCACACAATGCATTCAGCATGCAGTGCACTTTGTGCTATGTGAGCAGTTCAGCTGACTTCAGTGCTGCCTGAAGTGCACCTTCACAGTGCCTAAAGTTAAACACACAGAGGCAAGACTTTGGCAAGTCATAGGCCAAGTGCTGTAGCCTTGTGAAATTCCCTTTGCCATGGATCTCTGTATCTGTGGAGAGCTCCCCTGAAACAAATATCGGTTCTGATTCCAAGCTCTACCTGAGGAGAAAAAGGCAGAGATGAAGGAAAAATACTTTGGAGAGAGAAGGAAGGAGTAAAGCACATGGGAACATGGTAGTCAGGAAGGGAAGGAATGTGGGATGGCTGAAAGAGCATAGGCATCACTGGGCACCTTTGTGTACACAGATGTGGAGAGGCTGAGCTGGCCATGCCCAAAGGTGTGGGTGCAGTCTAGCTCCAGTTTAGAAACCACCTGGTTGTAATAATGAGGCTTGGGTTTGACCTGATACAGTCCTGAACACACATTTAGACCTATCTCTGCAGACTTAGCCTGCACACAACTGTTAGCTGAGATATGGGGGGCCAACCAAGTACAGTGGTAGATATGTGAGTGCCAAATCCTCTTTCCAATCCATCCTTTATGGGAGGCAATTCACTTGCAGATTGCTAAGCATCTTTCATTCACACTGGGTCCTGTCCAGCAGGGCTTTGTTCCTGCTTCTTGCTTGTGATTCAAAGAAACAGAAACCAGGAAATTATTGTTTTCAGATATGAGATCTCCTTTTTTTAGGGTAATCTCATGGTTTTGGGGGACTGGCCTGATTTATCTGGATGTTTTGGACTGGCAATGTTGCATCTAGATTAGACTTTCCTATTGTGAACTTCCTAGTTGAAAATCCTGAGGACCTCAATCCACATTTACCCAGATAGATAAATTGAATGCTGTGCAATTTTAGTGCATGTGAGTATTCCAGAGAAAACTTCAGCAGGAATCAGATTCTCCTTTTAAATCTTTCTTCTCACATGCGTCTGACTTTTGAGCTTAATTAAATCCCACAGATGGTTGGCATTATGGCAGGAAAAAACAGTATCTATTGAAAATCCCTCCTAAAGAGAAACCTTTTTGCTTGGACCATTTCTGCACGGGGGACTGAGTGGTGTGAGCTACTGACTTTCCAAAACCAGACATACTGGTGTGATCCAAATGGCTTTAGGCACAAGGCTTGGCACATTATATTAATATCTCCTTGCTGCATGGAAAAATATATTCAGATCATCAGGAGCACTCCTGACATGGTGATGGGAGAAGACGCTAACCAGCAAAGAAGTATAACTTTTGAAGAGTTTTTCCATCATTTTGACTATGAAGCTAAAAGGAAAAGATAAATACCACTAGGTATGGAAAAGAGTAGGTAAGGGAGAGGGAAAAAGAAACAGAGCCAGGCAGAGAAAGGAGGAAGAAGATAAGAGGGAGAAAAATGTGAAACATAGGTACCCAAAGAGGATTTGGGTCTTTCTAGAGAGGTGGTTTTGGGGTTTTTTTGCAAAATGTCTGTTGTCTATAGGATGTTACACAGGCATTGAAAGACAGATGTGAAGGAAATGCATATTAAATTAATTTCTGAAGTTGATTGTACATCTGCTTGACCTGATAGGTATCCATAAGCCAAATAGTTGAAAACTGCTACTCTAGATATTGGACATGAAAACATTTCTTTTGCTATCCGTGCAACTGTAGAAGTGATAAATGAGAGATGGAAAGAAACAGGCAGTTCCATAAGAATGCAGATTATCTCTGACAGGGAAAAGACAATGTACTGGCAACTCGGTAGTAGCTGAAGAAAATGACAGATAGAAACAAAGAGAGAAAATAGGTCTTAAAGGGGGCAAAAATAACTCGGCACAATAATTTTTCTTGATCCGTGGCTTTCACAATGGTGCAGTAGGCAACTCAGCTATCTCTGAGCACCTAGAAAGAGAGTTCAATAATGAGGCAGCCCTCGCCCCAGCAGCAGCCAGCAGCTGGGGATGGCAGTGATCATTTGTTGGCACCTGAAGCCCAGATCAATGCATCCCACACAGACTGAGCTACAGGGGAATGGAGGGACCGGAATCTTAATTGAAGCTCATGACAGAGTGAAATACCTTGGCTAGAGTTACAAGTTTTTCCCATTACTGTTAAAAGCTAGAACAGTAAAAAAATCACGTTCCCTCCTCTGTCTCTACCTGTGGAAGAAGAGGGAACATGCACAGAAATTCTCCTCTGGGGCATCCCTCAGCCCCTCCTGTTGCTTCCTGAGCACAAGCCCTTAGCATGAGTTTCCACTGGTGCAGTTAAGTGTCTCCTGAGTATTTATTTCTGCTGCTGCTTAGTTGAAAGTTAAATACAAGTCTTAGTTCTTTTTCAGACTCCTGAACTGCCACACTCCTGTCTTACCCCCAGAGCTGAAGGAGCAATTTAAAAGACTTAACTATATGTTATCATCATTTCTGTTTTGATGTGTTATTGCTAATTTGCATCCTCATTCCCTTACCTTCAAATTTAATAGAAGACAAGAGCTGTTCCCTTTTATCCCATTTTCTTTTATTTCTACTCTTTTTTTTAATAAGGAGAAAGACATAAAGAAAACAAAAAAATAAATACAAATACTGAAACAGCTCCAGATGAAAGGCAGTAAAATGACTGCCTGCTGCTCCCTCTTGAACTGACTGGCAGCAACTCAGAGTTTCTCCTGTTGGAAAGTGTGGGACTCCTCTCTCTGCACTGCTGGATGCTTTTAACTCCATCAGGTCTGGCCAGGAGACACGGCTGCAGCAGCAGCAGGTTTCTAAAGAGATTTGGAGACTGAACAAGATGAGAAAGGGGTGTTCCTTGAACTTTTCTGGGAGTATAATAAGTCCAACCCAGCTGCTGTCTCACCCTCCCTGACTTAGAAGGACTCTAGCTTCCATGCAAGGACTGAGGGGGTCTCATTTTTTTTTTCCTCATCACCTTCCTGGTCTGTTCCTTCAATCCTTTTCCAGGAAATCTGAGCCAGAACGAGCTGGCCTTTGAAAGATGGTACCAAGGAAAAGTAGCAGGAGAATTGAGGATAGAATAGAAAAGCTACACTTCACATGTCCTGAAGTGTCCTGAGCCATGCAGTACATCTTGTAGGTACTTGTGCCTGGAGTCTTCCTTCTTGGAAAGCACAGCCTGTGCGAGATGTGAGCTATGAGACCCTGTAACAGGGGCAGATGTTCACATGGCTCCCAGGAAAGCTCTCAGCATCTGGGCCTTGAATCTGCCTGCTCAGTCCTGCTCCAGCCATGTCTTTCCTGTCTCTGCATGGCGATGTGAGTGCAGCCAGAAAAGAGTTGAAGGCTGAGCACACTTGCCCACAGTTTAGTAATGTCTCTTGTCCACCTGCAGGGTGTTTATAAGCCAGGAGGAAGTTCACACTAGTTAGGCTGCTGCTTCAGCACGTAAAACCAGCCATAGCTCAGGCTGGACTTGTGGGAGAGCAGAAAGGTTTCTGAGGAGCTGTCTCTCCCAGTAGCGTGGTCTGGTCTCATGGGGTGCGAAAACAAGGGAGTAGCTGCACATCCCCTGCTCTGCTCTCTTGACAGACCTGTTTCTGAGCTGACACTGGTGGTAGCCACATCAGAAATGTCTCTACTTAAACTGTGATGGCCTTTCCCTCCCCTGCGTTTGGATTTGACCCTCCTGCTGCCTGAGCTGGCTGTGCCCCCCTCCGTGCACCCCAGGAGGGACATATGATTTCCAACGCACGACGTGTGCCCGCACCCCAGAGAGCTTTGGAGGCCAGTGAGACAAGCGGTCTGTAACCTAGTTAATGTCAGCGGGGTGCAAATTAAACAAAGCAAAGCTGCTCTTTGCTGAGCTCTAACTCTCTGGGGTGCAGGACTAATATATGGAGGAGAGAAGAGACAGCAACTCCAGGCCACAGCACTGCATGCAGGTTAAGCCAGGCACAAATGAGAGAGGGAGTGAGAGACACCTCTGCCTTTGAATCGAATCCTCCCTGCCTATGCCATCCCTCCATGCAGAGTCCAGCTTTCACGCTGATGAAACAGAGCCCTGTTTAAAAACGCAGCTGCAGCTATCACTGGGGTTTTTCCATGAGCACAAATATTCCTTTGACAGTATGCCTGTATCGAGTTAACTGGCAACAGAACTGCTGTTCTCTCCAGTTTAAGTGAAACATGTGAGTCCCTTCATTTAGAACTTTGAGCCACAGAAGCAGCCCTGCTCCCCCAAGTTTTCCAGTCTGCATTCCCATCTCCAGGTCTTGCCATTCCGTTTCCCTTTTGCCCCCCTGTGGGCAAAGTCCACCTTCCCTCCCCTCTTCTCCTCTCCCCTCCCCTTCTCTTCCTTCCCATCTCTTCTCCCCTTTCCTCCTCTCCCCTTCCTTTCCCAAAACCTCTGGGTTTGTCCCCTCTCTCACATTTTCCCAGGTCAATCCCTGTGCCCTTGCACAGCATCATCCCTTGTCCTTTTTCTTTGTGGCTAATAAAGGAGATTTGAATGACTGCTTTAGCTACCTATTGAAAACCATTTATTACTGTTACAATGAGTTTTATCTCTTTTTTTTTCTTTTTAATTGACCTAATGGAAAAGAGAAAAACCCAAAACATTCATTTGCTCACTGAGAACTCAGGAAATCTAAACCTCAGGAATCCTTAAAGCACCAGGAGATGAGATATAAATTAAACAAATTACCCCAAACTCTTTCCTGACACAGCTCTAGGAAGTCTGATGCACACAAGGGAGGGAAATTGAGGGATGACAGCATCTCTATTTTCTTTGCCTTTTATAACCACTGTTGAAAGCAGAAAGGATGTTCCAGCAGAAACTTCCTCAACAAAGAAACAACTCCAAAGTATTCAATGCCCCACACTGTTCTCCAAACATCTCTATTTTTTTCCTTAAGAAGGGGCAAAGAGGAAGGTGTCATCCAAGAAAGAAGGCACACTGGTGCCTGGGACAAAATAAAACTCCCAGACTTGTCTCTGCTGGCCTTCTACAAGTTCTTGCTTGTTTGAAAAATGGAGCTGTGTTTATTGCCTGGTGGGCCTTGGGAACATTTTCTGAGCTAACTCTAGAGCCACTTAAAGCCCCACAATACAAAAGTGCTTGTGTCCCACAGGTGGTGGTAGGGATCAGTGAAAACAGAGCTCAAAGTCCCAGGATTCCAGCTGGCAGCAGCCAGTTTAGGAGATGTGGGAGATGGTTTGGAAGAGAAGGTAGGAGCTGTTTTATCTCTTGCAAACAGTGAAAGACTTAGGTGGCTCCAGCAAACTGACTGCTCCTTTCATAATGCCTCCTTTCCTTTCAGGCTGTGGTTGACACACCAGGTATCTTTGAGTTGTTGATCATGGTGTGCCTGAGTATTTGCTAATGAGCTCAGAGGCCTTGTCCTATCATTTTCCTCTATGTGACATTGTACTACTCAAAGGCATTTTTCTGAATCGGGGATGCAAACACTGGATGAAGGCACAAAATGCCAGCCTTCAGTTAGGCAGAAAGGCTATTCTAAATGGTGTGCAAGAGCTGCCTTCCTTGCAGACACTAACCGAGCAGTGTTGGGTCATCATCCTTCCCATCCTCTGGAGAGCAAGAGACTGGGAACAGTAACTGCACTGCTGCTCCCTCCTGGCAATGCAGTGTGCTGAACTCTTGGCCACCACTTGCTTAGGGGATGCTTTCTACTCTTGTGTTCTGTCATTAATTATTCATTTGTCATGTCATGTAGTGACTGTCTTGATCATTATGAATTCATCTGGGGCTAATGTGCGTGTCATATCCACTACGACAGGAGACAGTAAAGCAAAGCAAACCAACCAGCTGGCCAGTTTCTTTCTCTCTTTACTTTATCTATTTGTATGTAATTGATTTGCAGTTGGTTGATTTTTCAATTTGGCTTTTTGAGGTTGGTTTGCGGTTACTAATTTCTTTCTTTTGCGTTTTGTTTCTTTTTTTAAAAAAAGGATTCTGATTTACATTTGTCTGTGACTCCCTGCTGGGGGATCATCAGACAAATAAAATTTTTCCTTCCTTTATTTTTTTTTTATAGTACAGTTATTTCCAAGAGCCAGAATCAAAGGCTCAAAGGACTAAATCTTTAGGACAAGATTTCTTCCAAAGTAGGTTATCTTCCAATTGAAGTACTACAACAAACAGCCAGAACTTCACAACACTGCAGTGCACAGATGCCCAGACTCTCTGGAAATGTGCTCTCTTGGCAGTCATATGCTGGTGAAGATGTCAGACTAATTGCTGTGTCCATAGAGTACTTTCTATTATGCAGCACAAGAATCCTTTTGTCAGCACTCCCCAGCAGTATCTGATTGATTGGACCATTTCTCAGAATGAGAGGCTACAAAACCAACTTCTTTTTGATGGGAGCTCCACAGAAGTGCAATCTATATCAGAGTGTTTTGTCATAAGGTTGCCTTTCTGCTATGAGTTTGACCAGGGCAATGCAAACCAGTATTTAACTGGCTTTGTCTCCTAGTCTTCGTAGCATTTAGCTGCTTTAAAATGGTAATAAACCAAAACTCAGTGAAGGTAAAGGGTTTGGCACTACATAGCAACTCCCTAAGTTATTATCTGTCTCTGTTTATTCTTATATACGGGGAAAGAACCTTCCAGAAGGTTTCATTGAGTAAGTGCTTCTAGTTAAACTGAAGTGAGGCAAGGTGTTTGGTTAGCTGGTGTAGTCTGCCTCCATAATTTTCTGAATCATTTTTGCCACATTTTTCCAATGGGAATGGAACTCTGTTCCATTCTCTTTTTCAGCCCCTTCTCTTCTCACTGTAGAAGTGGTGGCTGGCTGCATGTGCTGAATGGCTAGACCCATGAATGAACATCTCCCAGTGATGAGTGAGTGGAAGATAAAAGCTGTGTCTCTGAGCCCATAGTTTTAGAGAGAAATGGAAACAGAAGCACATGGAGCCTCAGCACCGACAAGGGCAGAGCTCAGACTTAATCCTGTGCTAAGGTTGTGCCATCCAGCCACAGCAGGCAACTGACCCATGGTTCAGCTGTATAGAACACTACCTGGTGATGGGTGTTGTGGGTTTGGGTGTCAGGAATGATTCTGCCCTGGGCCTGAGGCAAGTCCAGACCCTTGCAGTGAGTCACTCCTCCAGGAGCTTGATGTTCTGTGCTGCAAAAGCCAGATGATGCAGGGGAAAGTGGTTACCTGCCAGTGGGTAACCCTGAGAGTCACAGCATTAGACCTGAATGTCACAACTGCCCAACAAGTCAGTGCCTTATGCATACATTTTCTTCTTTCCCTTGTGAAACTGGAAGACAATCAGTGGGAGCTCTGTCTTAAGCAAGGCAAAGAGGGACTCTCCAAAGTTATTTGAGATTTCGGGTTGGGTTGTTTCCTCAATGGTCCTTTCTGCTCAAAATTCCATCTTGGCAGGGATTATGAGTCGTTGCCAAGAAATCCACTCCCATTTGACACCCATTAGGTCCCCAAAATACAACCTCCAGTCTGAAGAGAGCAAGCAGAAACAAGGATAAAAGAAACAAGCACCATAACATTGAAACCATAACACTGAACTGCTTTTCGCATTGTGTGGGTGTAAGGAAATCCCCAAGGAGTAGCTGAAATTTTCGCAAAAATACTCTTAGCAATACATTGCTGGTATAGAGCTTTCTGTGATATATAGAGTATGAGAAGCTGCAGCACAGTGGACATAATTCACTACTTCTGCTTGAAAATAAATCCTACTCCAAGTGGCATGAAATGAAGGTAGGAAAAGGCTGGGAGAGTGGAGATATTTCAAGGAACAGAAAAGGGATAATTGCATTTCGGGTCTGATTTTGTCTTAATTCAGCTTATATTTTACAGACTCAGACAGTCCTCCTTCAGCGGCCTGTTGGGTCACAAGGTGTTAGATTTCCTGCAGACAAGATAAAGGAGATATTGCGAAGGTACCCTACAAAAGGAGAGTCTGGACTGTGTAGCTGTTGTCTGTATTCTGAAGATGTGAATTTGTGGTGGTTTTTTTCTGCAGCAGATCCCTTGTTTATGCCTGGGCAAGACATGTTGCTTCCCCCCCCCCCCCCCCCATCCTTTCAGGCTAGGGAGTATTTCTCATTAGCTTTGTGCAGAGTTCCTGGCACACAGAGGCTCTGATTTTGGTGAAGGTCCTTAACTGCAGAACAAGAGGTGTGAGAGGAGCATACAGATAGTAAAAGTCATTGTTCTGAGTGAGTGCATGTGCTCATAGATATTGACCATGTGGATTAAAACACTGTCTAAAAGCTTGTCAGCTACTCAGAAGGGAAGAGACCAAACTTTAGATTTCATCTTGGGATAAATAGATCAAATATAGTTTCTTTCCATTTTGTTACCCATGTCTTTATATCTCTTTCTAACTAGAGTGCCTCTCTTGGATTTTGTAAATAATTTTTTTTTTTTTTAAATTTGCTTTTGCCCTCAAGACCTGCTTTGAGTAGAGTATGACTTCAGGGTAATGCATAGTGTGGTCTGCTCCAAGAGATGGTGTGAGTCATGCAGACCAGTTCCTTGCCCAGCCTCAGAGTACCCAGTACCCCAGTGGAAAGCCTTGCACATAAGAGAGAATTCCCTGCAGCATGACAAGAAAGCGAAAAAAGAAAAAGAAACCATGGAGCAGAATCTCTCTCCTTGTGGTGTTTTCATACCTGTGAGGCATTATTTGCAGCTTTGAAATCCTGTACAAGTATTTCCCAATAACAATTAATAATCTGTAGAGTTAGTTTATTGCCAAACAAGGTCATCAAACCAAATGCAGTCAGTGGATTTAAAAATGAATGAATGATTGTAGGGCCGTTGACAACATTTATAGTTTTATTAACCCAATAAAAGGGAAGTTGAATTTCACTGGCACAGGGTCAGGAGGAGTTCTGGCCTTTCATACACACAAAAATACAATGGTCCAAATGCAGTAGATTGGTTCCAGGACTGTAAGACTGAAGCTCTTGGGTCACTGTGAAAATCAGTGTATCCCCATAACATTACACAGCTCTGCTTTTTCAGTGATAAAAATGAGATGAATTCCTTCTTGCATTGCATGTGGATGAGCAGAATTCAAAAGAAACTACTTCTGTTTTTCTTGTGGTGGCAAAGAGACAGTGACTGTAATGAATTGCAGTTTAAGTGTTTGTTTGATCCCTTAAACAAAGACCTTAACTCCAGAGCTTTTAACCTTTCTTAGCTGTTAATAAAAGACATGCTTTTCAGTTGGGTAACTAGTATGTGTGAATCATCCCAGGGTAAAAATATGACACAGACTAGATGTTTCAGTAAACTGCTCATATGAATTCATTTGTAGGCACATAGTCTGAAGCATGAGATACAACACTATGCAAATGAGAAAATATCACAACTAAATAATTTTGTATGATGATGAATTCAGCCATGTTTTTAGAAATTCCACCCTAAAATGTAGTCTTTTGGCATGTGAGAAAATCATGGAGAGACGGACCATGTCTCACATTCCATTCTAATCTTTGCATAATAATATTCCTGCATTTTCCTGAAAGTAAGCTCCATTTGAACTGTCAAATTTTAAACAATTTCAGTTATTTTTATTCCTGAAATATTATGTGGTAGGCAAGAGCACTACAGTAGTTACCCTTCTTTTTTCCCCCCCCCAGGATTTTAGAAAAGAAATGCACTGGGTGTCGTATCTGGTGTTCCACACATCACTGTGGTTAGTTTATGAAGATTTAAAGCTACCCTGTGCATGGAATTACTCGAAAAACCCTATTCCGCAATTTCCGAACAGCTCTGTATTTGGACATTTGTGACGGGATTAATGTTTCTTACCTTTGCCTTCTAAACAGTAAATGATTTCTGCAGCCTGGTTGCCTAGATTTGCTCTCCAGCCGATAGTGACTCTTAGATTCTGTCTTTGAAGAGGATGAATTGCCTTCCGGCATGGTTATATCTCTCCACCACTTTTATAGGCTAAAGAAGAAACCTAAGTTTCCAGACGCCTGGCTGAACTGCCTGGTTTTACCTGAAAGACTGATTTAGGTACAGACCCACTCAAGAGTAACAGCGTGCCACTTCACTTTAATGTGGTCTGCTTGGACAGTGAATTTAGTGGAATGAAAGCAAAGCACTGAGTAAGCGCGCCCACATACAGATTATGGGGAAAAAAGTACTAATTTTCATATCATCAGATGATGCTCCATATTAAGCCTCATTACCTTACAAGCAGCAAGTGCACAAACCACACCCCTGGAGTTTTAGTGTGACCATAAGTCAACAGTTTGTTAAAATACTAGAGATTGCTGGTAGTGGATTATGTGCTTTTATTCATAGATTTATTCCAGAATATTTCTTACACTTCAAATGTACATTCTAGTTGAATGTGATTTAATTTTCAGCTGGAGATAAGTCCATAATGCTAGAGTGCCATTTTCACATGCGCTTGCTTAGAGTTAGAGCTCGTATTCTCAAAGGTATCTCCATTCAAACGACCAGAAACTCCAGGACTGAATATCTTTGAGGATCTGGAGTTAAGTCCCACGTTCAAAATAACAGCCCCTTAAGAGATTAAGCTTTATTGAAAGTAAGTGGAACAGAGGTTCCTGAATTCTCTTGATAAAGGTATCTGGATTATAAAGTTTGTGCTGGCATGCTGAAATAATTTTTAAAAATTTGTTTCAACTGATTCACAAAGCATAAATTCAAGGAGTGAAGAAGACATGCACCTCTTTTCTCTACCTTTAAATATGTTGCTCTATGTAATTATAAGTCATCTGGAGGTAGCAATGACTCATTCTAGAAATAAGTACAGAGTTAGTCTTCTCAAAATACCATCTAAGGGTATGGAGCTTATGTCTGATATTACACTCTTCCACAAAGTAGCTGTACCCCTAATTCCAGTTATATATGTATACACACACACATATATACATCCATATGCCTTTTCAGTTCTTAACACTTTTCAAGCTAGATCTCTGTCACTTGAGCTAACTACTATGAATGCAAATAGTAAAATTACTATGAATGCAAATTTTACTTTGTTTAAGCTCACCTCCATCAGCAAAAAACTTGTGAAAGGTTAATTCTGGCTCTAGCCAAAGAAAGGTGGGATAGCCAACTTTACTGCTATTCCTACTGCTGTTTGCTGCTTTTTATGAAAGATGGATCACCAGGGTTAAAAAAAGTCAGTTTGACACTTTTACTGCCAAATTTCAGAAGGGTTACTGTAAGCCACTCCAACCTTCACTGTAGAATGAAATACTCTCTTAGTGGGATTTATCTGATGATCATGTGGGTAGTTATTGTCATCCAAGTTTAAAAACAAATTAACCTTATCAAGACTTATGAGCAAAGCCTTACATTCCTTTCTGATTTTTATCTCTCTTATCCTTCTCAGATATTCAGGTCTCATGGATTATAAGGCCATTAGGAATCATCAGGACATGTTGTTTTACCTTCTGTGTAAGCAATTTTACTTCCTCCACAAAAGTCCAGCAACATGTTTTCTTTTTTACATTGTTCTGCTCATGTTTTTTATATTTTGCTCTAATAGAGGCAAAATTTGCACCTAAGCCTGATGGGAATACTCATGGAGTAAGACCTACTCCGTGTAAAGTAACAGCAATAGTCACAAATTAGAGTAAAAAAATAAGATTCCCCCATAAATCTCATTTTCAGGCACATGATCCACTTCTGCTAGCCTACTGAATTGTGAGATTTCTGTAACTCTCTGTGTACCTCTCCATACCCTATATAAAAAGCAACACCATGACAGAACTCAGTCTATTTTCATTGCATTAGCCAGAGTTTAAGTGTGCAAGTGTGGACCATCCACCACACCACAATATTTTTACACTGCTTAAATGTGACCATTTTCATGAACCATCAATGTGTTTTACTGGAAAGAAACATACTGTATTTTTCCATGAAGCAGTTCGATGTATGCTTGCCCCTGCAAGAAAGGTGATCTGAAGGTCTGGCTGCATCTCTCCACAGTTAGTGATGCATTGCACACTTTCCTTCAGAACTCTGTTCCAAATAATGCTATTTCACATCCCCCTGATGCTCCCTGGTTTAAATTTAATTTGTATGCGGTTTGCGTCACTTAGGAACAAGGGGAAAGAAATAGCACAGTTGTAGTACATGATAATAATGCTTTTCTCCCACTTTTTTTCTGTCTTGACTAACTGAACTAGAAATACTCTGGGAAAAGTAATGATTCTTAGCATGTCTATTCACACTGGTCAATACCCTACATGCCACAGGTTCTGGGACTACCAGAAAATATTCTGTGAAAAGCTGGGAAAAGGAAGAATTGCTGTCTAGTCTCTACATTGGCTAGGTCTCATTTAGCTACAAAGGGAAGCTAAGGTCATTAATTCACATATATTCGACTGCATTGTAGCCGCTGCTCTTTAGTCAAATGGAAGTTAGGTGAGATGAATCCATCCAGAATGTCTCCTTCCCCAGTATTTAGATATAAACCAGCAGATTTTGTGCTTGGCTGGTCTTTCAAATTTGCAGTGGGAACTTTTTCCCTCTAAAGCTATTCACTGTGTCTTGTGGTGGAAACTGACAGCTCATCTCGATCCTGTGTGGAATTAGAAGTAGCATGACATTCCCCAAGGTTATAACAAAGCCTCTATGAAAACACAAACACATCATCAGGGCTGGCACAAAACTAAGGCCTTATTTGATCCTTTTGTGTAATTTCTGCTTTGTCTGTGAATCTAGCTATTTCTGGACAGCCATGCTTGTGGATGTGCCACAAAATGTCAGACAGAGGACATGGAGACCTGGGCCATAATAGTGGGGGAAATATACTAAACTACTGAGTCCACTGATGCCATTGTTCCTCAGAAATACTGTTTTTCTATCTAACCATGCAGTTAACCAGGTCTCACTTTTTCTTCTCTTTTGACCTGTGATTGTGTAGGTGCAATCTTTTGCCTTTTTTTGATAAGTAGTCATCTCTGGTGAGGAAGTGAAAGAGCTGAGCTGGTGAAGTGCCATTCAGCAGATAATTTGCTTTTTCACTTCACTTTAAACCTTGTCCTGTTTGCCTTGTTGAATATTTTATGATGTTCCCAATCTCTTTTTAAAAGGAGATTTGCTGCTTTATTTATTTGCATGTGACTGATCAGTGCTCGGTTTTGTAAAACTTTGCTTATCTCAAAAAATCTCCTTCAAGAGCAGGTCCTTGATACAGGGTGGATCCTTGATACTGTAGCTGTTCATCCCAAGATACTGGACTTCAATCTTCCTTTGTGTCCCCTTGTGTCAGACTGGCAGTTCTGTACTAAATCTTTTTTGTGCCCGTCACAGAATTAAAGTCCTTGAAGCAAAACAGAGCGACATTGTCTGTCCATGAAAAGTCCAGTGAGTGACCAGCTGTGACTGCATTTTGCACATTCTTGTGTGAGATGCTGGACACTAATACTAAGTCTAGTTCAAGTGTCAGGCAAACAACAGCATTAAATTAATTTTATGGAAGTTTCCTGGATGATGCTTCTCAGCTTGGAAGAGATCTTCTCCACTTGCAATCTTCTGCAGACAAATCTGCTCTATCAACCCATACTCTGTGATCAGGTGTATTTTCTGTATTTTATCCATGGACCATATTTTTCTGATGAATAAAGGGATGTGGAATGCACTAGGAAGAAAATCTGCTTTATGGCATCCTAAATCAGGTCCATTTCACATAGCATTTTTCCTGTCCACAGCAATTTAAAGAGCTTTCAAACAAGATTAAGATTACCAAAAATGCTTCTGTAAATTTTACAGTGAACATCTGTATGCTCCTCCATAGTCAGATTGCCAAAGGAAAGAAGGATAAGGAATGAATACCATCAAGCAAATTCTGAGCAAGCAACTGAGACCATAATCAGTCAGTGACCAGCACTTCACTTCCTTTTCTGTGTCTGCAACTGTGCCTGATGGCTCTGATGATGCATCGCATTTCTGACCTGGAAAACCATCTGCAGTTATTCCAGTTTAGGTCTATTTCAAAACCAGCTTTCTTTATTCACCACCTGCAAAGATCTTTGAGAATCTTTATTTCATTTTTAGTCAAAGCCATAATTCTTGTAAGATCACAAGTGAAATACTGAGATAACTCGTCTCTACCTGCTGAATGTTTCCATACCAGATATGAAGAACAACAAAGGAAAAGTTTTGATCAGGTAAAACCCATTTGTTGAGGCAAATGCAGACAAACATCACCTGACACAATTTGCCAAACACGAAGATACTGTGTAAAAAATAATAAAAAGGTAAAAAAATCAACCACTTTCACTTGGTAATTGATTAACCTCTCTAGGTCTTTCCAGGTTAGTCAGCAAATTGTGGCAACTGAGATTCCTCTGCAATAGCTATAGCTTTGTAGGAATCAGATCAGCAATCCCAGAGTGGATGCTTTAGACTCTCAAGTCTGTCTGTGGAAAAAGGAGTGCGCAGCAAAGCAGGTTACAAACTTACAGCATGTGATATACTTTGTGCTGACACTTATAGGAGTATTGTCCATACAGTAATATTCATTAAAAAATAATTTTTAAAGCCCATTTGACTCCATTCAAACCTCGTAATGCATGCTTCTTCAGAACAAACGTAGCTTTTATTCAGTTCAGTTTATTTCCATTTTCCAGAGGCTGTGCAAGGATTTAATGCAGTTTATCTAATCCATTATAAATGCACTTGGTTGTTAAAGCTAGATTTAACCTTCCTCAATGTCACTGTGTCAATAAATGCTCCAGTCATAGGGGTATTTACAAGAATAGTGATAATATGGGGCAGGCCAGCCTCACTTTACAACTTGTGGAGAGATAATGGTTACATACGTAATGTTAAATGCCATGAGTTGGCCTGTTTAGAAGGGCTCTCTCACTTCATTGACTATGGAAAAAGACTGAGCAGACTGATTTCCTTTATTTTTACCTAAATGAGCCTTTAGAAGTACCCTGCAGTCGGCATGCTAATATCTTAATGTACACACATAGGTTACTTCATATTGAAAGTAAATAGTCTCTCTATGGATCTGTTGGCACTAGTATAATAAAATAAAACAACTCACAACTGCATTGAATGAAAGGGTATAACTACTGAAGAGATAAACAAATTATTCTGTGCTCTCTGGAAATGTAATAGCTCTCAGGACTCCAGCTGAAAACCTTTTAAGATGTTTGGCAACAATATTTTCTGCTCCTGTTTACCCCAGGCCCATTAGCTGCATTAATAATGAAAGAGGAGAAACCAGAAACTAAGACAGTCTTTGCTTTCCTGAAGACATTGATTGCAATTCTGTAACAGTTGATTCCTGACCTTATACAAACTTGTCCTGTCCTGAGGGATAGTATCTGAAGATTAGGGAAGGTTAACATTTCTGTGCCAAATATCAGTTAGTTCATTCTTCACTGATCTGGAGAAGAAAGGATGATCTGATTCCCATCACTCTGGGCACTGGGTGACTGACTGTTAGAGGTAGAGAACATCTTCCTTGGCTCACCAGCTGGGTTTGTTTTAACTTTATAATTACATTTATATGCCTGTGACTGCTTGGGAGCATATGGACACCTCTCTGAGACTTTGTGGATTTCTGCCCAGAATTATAGTGGAAAACCATTTCTATCACTGGTTAGGAAACCTACAAAGAAGTATACAAAGAAATATGTTATTGAGACACACTACCAATCGGTGGTGATTACTGTAAAATATTTCTCAGAGTAACTTTGACTGTTTTTCTCCTGCAGTGTTGCTGAATTCCCATAATTTCTATTTTGTGACTCCTGTTTTCTCAGTCACACACTTAGATACTGAGTAAGAAGTTCATGCTTATTATAGCCATTAGGATATTACTGCATTGATATCATCACTGCAGGGACTTTTCCTTGCCTTTTGCCATCATATAATCCATGGTTTTAACTCCCATCCAAGAATAGCAAACACAATTCTCAAGCAGCTATAAGCATGTTCTTGAGAATCTGAGCTATGAAGCTAAAATATATATAAAAATTGGACAAGAGAAGAAATATTTTTTCCAGACAAGATCTAAATTTTTCCTTCCAAAAGTACGGTAGTTCATAAGTTAAATGACAGCAGGAAGTCCATATATTGCTGGACCTTAGACACTTTTCTGGCATATTGCTTTCTAGCTCCTCATAAGCTCCAGTTCAATGGCCTCTGCTCTTCCCTCTCATCTTGCATCTGGCTGACTTTCTTGTCTAACATGCAAAAGACCTCTCAGATCCCGCCAGACACAATATTTGCCCACGTCTCACACTAGAGCTTTGAAAAGGGGGCATGACTTTTTTCCCCTCACAGAAGGAGACTAGCCCAATGTGGAAGAGAGGTGGTGATGAGCTCTACTGGCTAAAGCTTCCCTCATATTTCAGCAGGTAGGTCTTTTCTAACTACTGATAGAACCTTCTGGTCAGTGAGATGTGACAGACTTGACTATCATGGCAAGACTTTAAAGACTATGTCTCCCTCAAAAGAGAAACTGGACACGTCTGTGCCTTCAGTGATGATGCTTTGTGGAGTCTGTGGGGTCCTGATGCCATGAGGAACTCTGGGATGTCAGATGTGATGTCCCTGGGAGCTGAAAGTAGCAGGACCTAGATGCACCTCTCCAGGGCTGGCAGATGGGAGTGCTCAGAGAGTAGTGGTGATCGCAGCCTGTGTCCCTGGTACATGGGAGATCCCAACACCACATTTACAGAGTCCTTCTTCCCAGGGCCTTTGATGATGGCTGTGAGAATATACCAGAGAGATCACTGATAGCAGCTGCCTTCTTGGCCATTGGTGCCCTCCCCTGCCCACTCAGAACCTTCCAGTGCCTTGTCCACTTGGTCTCTGATGGTTTCCACACTTCAGTGCACCCCTGGGACAGAGCAGCACAACCCAGTGCCTCCACTTGGAGGAAACATTTTCTGGAGGCTTTCCCAGGCTTCTCACTCTGTCCAGTGTCCTCTCATAAAGCAGTCCATAGGATGCAGCAAGCTACCCTCAAACCTTGGTGACGGGGAGCCAGGCTGGTGGTTTTGGTGCCGTCCATGGCTCTCCTACCTCTCCTTCTCTGGCAGAGCATGCACTCTGCAGCAGGTTACTCGCAGCACAGCTTGATTAACGTGGCAGGGAACTCTGGTACAATGTCCTGAGAGATTTTAAGTGCCAGGGAGTCTAATACCTGCAAATATATTTATCTTCCTTCGAATATTTCATCAACTTGGAATTCATGAACTGGATCTTTTACATGAGAGTTTTATAAATTATGTACCAGAATCGATGAGTTCCTACTTTGCCCATATTTTACTTTGTCTCAAAGCCACAGTGGGGATCACAGCCCATCAAAGCTGCTGCAGCAATTAGAGATCAAATGGCGTTGAAGGAGACAGGCATGCAAGGCCCAGAGTATTCCCCCGATTGGTGGCCCAGGAAAAAAGCTCTACTTAGTTGTAGTTGCCTTTCTCATTTTGCTGTACTTCAGCCTCCCTCTCCTGTCTGCCTTGCTGGCGTGGTGAACAGGGAGTCGCTGGGAGCTGACTCGCCACTACTGCTCATCAAACGCACCTACCTGGCCTTTACCTCTCACCCATGACACTGACATGGATGCCTGCTGTTCCTGTCAGGAAATGGCTCCTGTATCTTCCCTGCTGGCACTAACTACGCTGGTAGCTTTCTATAGGTTTGTTTTTGATTTTTTGCAAGGAAGAAGTAAGTGCTAGGTGTGAAGAACGCTTATGTTACACTACACTGGGCTATGTTATACCGTATTATATTACGTTGCCAGAGTGCTTCTGGCTTAGCCATTAACAGCCCACCATCTTCAGTATCAGGTACTGAAGATCTATAAACTTCTAGTTCTGCATATTAAGTGCTGATCTGAAACCACAATCCCCCTGTGCACAGAGGAGGACAGAGGGAAGAGAAAGAGACACAGTTACAAGATGCTAATTGTGCAGCTTGTTGTGCTAGCAAAAGGCATCCTGGTACTGTGCTGATGAGAGCAGCATAAAAATAGCCCAGATAGAATTGAGGCTTCCATCACTCTCCTGCTCCTCACCTCTCGCCTGAATCACTTTTGCAGTCTGCATTGCCTCCTATGAGAGAACCACTGAGACACAGTTTTGAGTGGAGTTTAATTAAAACTGAGATCAGAGGCATGAGAGGCTCTTTCAGGCTGGCATATAAAGAAGATTGTGCCAAGTGATTTGTAGCAAAGTAAAAGAAAGCCTTCCCTCTAGATATTTTTTTTTTGCATCCCAGGTTTTGCTGTTGGGAACTCAAATGTTCTTTCCATATATCCCCCAAATATCCAAGTCAAACAAACTGAAATCCAGATTGCAGTTAAAGAGTAAGTGGATTCCTTATAAATATTTCTTCCCATATTCTTTTTGCTTCCCAGAGCTATGCCAAACTCATTGAATCCCATCCAACTCATGGGGAGCTTGCTGACTTCTTCAGCTATCTGCGTAAGTCCCCTTTCTCACAGGGAGCAGCTCTTTATATCCCAAGGATGCCTTTCTCCTCCAAACCCTAAGGTGGAATTCCGACTTCCACAGTGCTGGACCAGTTCTTATAGGAAGGCAACTTCATTGCAGCTTCAGACCAATCAGTTTTGCAAGGAAGTGGACCTTTCTGGATGTTGCACTGCCTCACAGTTCTGAAAATCAGCTTGAGTGAGAGGATACACACCCAGAGGCTCTGGTTCTGAGCCATAATATCTCACTGGGGCTTCAGACTGTCAGCAGAGACTTCCCTGTTTTTAGGATTGAGTTGTGGATCTCAGCATGGATTTAATATTTCTGCAACTGCTGTACTATTACTAGTATGGCCCAGCCACCTAACTGCTGTTTTCTGGCTACTGACTTGGCTACAGTAAAGGAGAGATGATAATCACAAATGAAGGCGGGTTGCTTTTTTTCTTAGAATGCAACTCCTTTTCTTCCTAGAACAAGCCTTTAAACAAAGAATGACAAAAATGCAATCCATCTGCAGTTACAATACTAATGAGTCTTGTAGGGATTGGTTCTTACATGGCCAAAGTCAAGCCACCTCAGAGAAATAATTGACTGTAAATAGATGAAAGTGCCTCTTAAGTTGAGTCCAATAGCAATAATACGATATTGAATCTCTCCCCTAGGCAATGATGCAGCAAACAGATGAGTTAAAGCCTCCAAGCTTCTGCTTGGCTACTGCAGTGAACACCCACACTGAAGAATATCAGAGCCTCATGGCAGAGTGCTTTACTTTGACAGCTTTTCAGAGGAGCCTCAAGTAAGGGTGTGGTTCAGGCGAAATGGAATTGACAGCCTGTCCCCAGACCCTGGACAGTTTTTTGCAAATGTAACTCTTAAATTACTGGTGTGGCACTGATTGTGTTGCAAAGATTTCCTCTGAATATTTTATATGTGCTTTCTGCGTTGAGCTTGGAATATCTGCTTGTCAGGCAGCCCCCTGTTCTGCTGTTCTGTGCCATGGGCAAATACATGCAGAGCATGTACCTCCAGAACATTATTTTCCTGTAGTTCTATGCTACCGCACAAACCAAGTTCCTAAAATTTAATGGATGAGGCTATGTGAACACGTAGCTCCCAGCTCCCCAGTTCTTCCACAGACAGCTTTAAGTCATAGTCCATGTACGTCTTGTGCTGCAGAAAGCCCTGAGCAGCAAGATGAACAGCAGTTTTAAATGTACAGGAGCAATATAAGCAAAATAAAAAATAGTAGCATAAAACATCGTCTTAATAAAATGCAACCAAGCAATTGACAGTAAGCTAGTCAGAAAAATGAGGAATGTAAAGTCTTTGTCATTGCAGGACAAATGCCACTTTCTGTGTCAAATCTAGTGGCTCCAGAACTCTATCAGCAACACCAGTGCCAAAGAGACCTTCCAAGCTGCTAATAAACAGGCAGCATAATAAGATAGCTTCCCTTCTTTTTACTGTTATTATGAGAGAAGAATGAATATAAATTTCAGCTGGTGAATATAATAAAGGAACCTGAGTGCCAACACTGAGAAACACCAGAGAAAGACAACAGCCAATAATAAATAGCTGTAAAGATAAAACCAACCAGAAGGCAAATAAACACCAGACTTAAAGACTGGAGTTCACAATGCTTTGTCTAAGACTTCTTACACTCAGAAGAACAAAGTTATGTACCGAAGGAGGGGAGGGAAAAAAATCCCAATGTAAAAAATATATTACCTGATTCTGAGATAGTGAGAAGCAAGGTGAGAGTACTGGTAATGGGATCTTTGTGAAAAGGCAAAAGGAAAGTATTCAAAAGGGAAGAAGGAAGAAAGCATAATGAATCCTGAAAAGCAATATTGTGGAAGAAAAGCAGCAGCTCTGGGGATTGTTAGCAATGAATTATCATAAGGTTTCTTGCAGACTCAGCCTTGTGTCTCTTTCTGCAGCTCTGCATGTGGTCAGAGCTGGAATAGCAAACAATTCTTGTCTTTTCATCAATTTAGAGATCATAAAATTGCAGTTATGACTAAATAATAAACTTCCTTTCTTTATACCTAAGGCATATGCTGAATGTGGTAAACTGCTGACAACACAGGAGTAGATGGCTTAAAAGGCAAGCATCCAGAACACAGACAACTCATCTTCTTGCTCCCTGTGAGGAAAGGATGTTGTCCAATACCTTACAGAGGGTCCCTCCTCTGGACCACAGCAACCTTGAGAAACCCTTCCTCCCAGCCACATATTGGTTGCCATGTTTTCTGGCAATTGCACTTGTTGCTGCTATTTCAGTATTTTAGGATAAATTTTCCTGCTGCAAGTGGGCAAGGTAAAGGTCCAGAGCTGGATCTCCTTTTTACACTTTGCAAGAGCATATTATCTACCTGCCCCTCTACATACTGCTCCAATAGCCTTGAAGTTCAACACTGGCCAACATACTAGAAGGACATGCTTAACACAGACAGTGGAGAATGCCAGTAGTCTGTATCACAAAGCATGTTCCTTCTTGAACAAATAGAATTCACTAGATAGCTCCACAACAGGCAAAAAGGCAGAAAGGTTTCTGCACAGAATGAGCTCCAGCTTTTTTTTTTCCTGTTTGAAGGTTTTTTTCCCCTAGGGATGATGCCCTGTCTAGAGCTTTGCAAGGCACAAAGGGACATCTAATGGTTTGTTAATACATTGCAAGTAAGCCCAGTACTAGAATGGGTGTCATGTGATGAATTTTTCCAGGACTCTGCTTGCCAGGTACTTACGTCTTTTCCATAGGTGTTTCAGTCTATCAGCTCATTTATTTTGGCTTCCCATTCCTGGGAAGAAAAGAAATTTGTATCTTAGAGTTTTAGGTATCTACCCCTTTCTCAAAGCAGGGTTATAAAGTGAGAGACACTGAAGTTTGGTGCTGCTGCGATAGAGACAAACAAACTGGATCTTCGTTTCTCAGCCCAGAAGTATTAGACCATTCCACCCTCAAGCCCTAGACTCCTACTTTGATCAGGAAAGATTGTGTAGTCAGCTGGACTTGTGTCTGATTTCCAATCCTCTTATTACAAGGAAAGGAAGCAGTAATTAAACCTATTCCCACTGTTGTCTCAGAACAATGGTTAAAATTTTAGATTTTGTTCAAAAGTGATTAAGAGGAGTTCTATAAGGGCAAAATATCTTTTCATTAGTGCCTCTAGTAGCAGGATCAGCTAATGGATATTGTGTCACATGCAGGTTATTGCACCCTGAACAGTTGTGGATAGTTACAGCACACGCCTGATCATCAGATCAATCACTTCATGGTAGAGCTGTCCTACATGCAAAGGAACTATGGGCGTTTCAGCTCTATTGGAGAAATGCATGGTTGTGAGTGCTCAGCACCTCTCCACACATGGCCTTTGCTCCCAATTCAAACACAACTTTCATAAATGGCCTTCTAAGACCCGTTAGTCTTTGTATCCACCCTGCTCCTGTGAAGTGTGTTGTGGATTCACACACGTGATGAGAGAAGGATCAGCTACTAGAGAGCAGGAGCTTTATCGGGCATCCAGTGTGAGTTTGCACCTCCTGTGAACAGAAGGTGTTGGCTGAAAGCATCGGATAATGTGCGTTTGATTTGTCCTTTCTCAAGGTCACACCTGGCTAACTGCCTCTGCAAGAATCCTGGGTATCAGTAATTTACAACATCCCCCTCTTCTCTGCAGATGAGTTTTTGTTCTTCCTTTGAAAGTTCTCTTGTCTGCTACGAACTATATGGAGAGGAAGTGAGTGAAGGGGCCTCATTATTTTAAATGGGGCTTGACAGAACCTAACAAAGAGCATAAAACAGAGCAACTTTCACAGACAATAGCACCAAGGCACTTAAAGCAAGGCTGAGAACTCAATTACAGCCCATTACTGTCGGAGCTGTCTCCCTTGCTCTTTCCCTGTCCATTGGTTTCTGCAAGATGAACTCACTATTGGCAAAGGTCAATCTCTTCAGCTGTAGTGTTTTGGCTAGTGGTTCCTATTAGCACAGGTCAGTGCTGATTCCAGTGTTCTCACAAATATCAGGAGGAAAAAGAACTGAAGGAAAATTGTGTTTTCCTCTTTGATAATACTGCAAAATAGCAAAAGTCAGTCAACTACAAGGTAAAAAACAGTACATTGTTCTGCCGTGTTCTTGCAAAAGGTTATGACATGAGCCTGTAATACATCGTGAATACATGCACACATACACATCTCCAAACAATGCATGCACATAGCCTGCTTGCACTTTTTCCTGACCTTTTTTTTTACTGCTATTCAGACTTTTTACTGTTTATCAGACTTCTTGCTGTTTATCCAAGGTCTCAGATGGACGATACAGATGATTTTATAATGTTTTCGTAATTCTTCTGGTGAAGAACCAGTGAGAACTAGATTCAAACCGTAGCATTGGCTACAGTGGCTTAAAACCTGCTTGATTTCTTCCTGCCCATGACCAGCTCCACATGGTCATCAAGACACACTGCCATATGTGTCAGTGTAAATGAGGCACTGGGATGACAGGGCTCCTGGAGACAGGACTGCAGTAGAATGAAAAACAGCTCATTGGATGCAACAGATCAGCATTGGACAGCCTGCCAACAGGCATTCCAGGGTGTGAGAAACAGACCCATTTTAAAGTTGTTTTGGAAAAAAATATATTAAAAGATGGTTAAGGTCAAAATGACAATCAAGTTAAGAGATAGCACATTTAAGGTGAGTTGCACAACATAATCAATCTTTGCTGTATATGTCCATTATTGCTACACTTTTGTCCATCATCCTGTACAAAAATGGCAGCTGAATTTGGAATAAAGCTGAGCTATCCAGCTTTCGAAGCAGAGAACATCCCTTCTGTTCTTGCCAGCTCCTCTCCTATCCATTACTCACTCTGTGTATTGAACAAGAATCCTGGAGTAGAGAACAATGTATGATTGTTGAATACAATTCTGACATTTCCTCAGCTTCACAATTTGCCTTTTCAAACTTTTAATATTGGCATTCCAGCTTATTTTTTCATTGGACTTGCACCTTGACTTTTCCACCAAAACTGTCTCATGTGGAACAAGTACCTTTCCTTCCCTGGGGAGGCTGGGTGTCCATATGAACCCCTGTTTTTTCAGCTAATGATGTAACTGATATCGTCAGTAGACCTTTGCTGTCTATGTGAACTAAGTACAGAAGTGGAAGCTAACACACATTTTACTGCTGTGGTCTAAAACTATTTGTTGGAAGGGCCAGGTCTCTGCACTGGGGGATTCCAGACCCTTGGATGCTGCTTCATATTTCTGACGGGGGGGAAGGCTTAGTGTCGTGAGAGTCAAAAAACACAGAAGAGATGGTTTAGAGGAGTTCAGAAACATGCACAATACATAGGGAAAATGTAAAGTGAGTTTGGTAGCTACTGAGATTTTTTAACTAGTGTAAAAATTCTGACTTACAAAATGTACTAAATTTTGTCAGTCATAACAAAGAGCTTTTCTTTATTTCCCAGCTCCCTCAGCAAGCAAATGTCATGTCTATGTTTGGCATTAGAAAATTTGTTTTTAGAAAAATAAAAATGGAACTAATTCTTTAATGAAAAACAAAGGAGTAGAGTATTTTCCCTTATCACCTTCCCTAAAAGTATTGGAACACCTTTTGCTGCAATTAGAGAAAATATGTAATTGTCATTTATTGTGATCCAGTTTAAGCCCAGAAAAGCAAAGAAAGCTAAGTTTCTGTGCATAAACTGGAAAGAACTTAGAAGGCTCTAAATATTCCCAGAAACGAGATTAAAACCAAACGAGGTTAGATGTTGTTGCCAAAAAATTGATGTATTTTATTAATAGTAGAGACGCCAAGAGAAGGAAAGAGAAAAGAAAGAAAGAAAGAAAGAGATAGAAAAAGAGGTGTGCATGGGGGGTTGGGGGACAGGGAGAGGTGACGGGGTTAGGTGGAAGCATATCACCCATCCCAGGGTCCCGACGATGTCTCGTTGCTCCCCTCCATCTGGTCTTCTTGGTGGTGAGGGTCCCCCGTCGCCGCCGTGGCCACGCTACCACATGCCGCCACATGCTGCACCCCGACACGTCACCACACGCCAAAGAGTACAGAATCCCATAGATTAATATACGCTTTGGGCCGGGTGGGAACGCCCATGTGTTCAAGCAGGGGCTAGCGTGACACACTGTCCCTTGCAACACTGAGGGTCTGTTGCATCATCTCTGGTGTTCTGGTGCAGGGTCTGGGGACCCCTTCGAGGGGGGGCCCCTGTGATGGGCCATGTCACCCCCTCTGCTGTGGATAAGCTTCCCCTCCTGGGTGAGGGCCCCTCAGCTGAGCTGCTCTGCACAGTGGAGGACGGGCAGTCACCATGCCTCTGACCAGAGGCTTTCCAAGATACCCAAAGCCTCTCCTGCCTCCACCCCTTGGTTCGAGGGTCTGTTCGAGCCTGGCAGCTGATAGCCCTGGGGCTGTGGTCTCCACCTTGGAGGTGTTAAGTTTCTGCTTTGTGCATGTCCCCAGCCCTGAGCTGTTACTTTATCTTCATCAGCGAGTGGTGTAAGGCCTCAGTCAGGGTGTGGTAGTTTTCTCTGCAGCTTTTGTAATACAGTTTTAAAAGTCCTTCGAGAAAATGTTTAAGTCATAATTTATAATATTTCAGTCTCTGACATCGCTGGGCATATTACTTTACATGGATAAATTCTTAGACAAAAAAGAAAACAAAAGGCAGATTTAGCACAGTAACTGGTACTCAGTGTGTAGCAATGAGCATTACTCCTCTCTCTTTGGCTGTTATATAATGATATTACTGTTACTCCAAGGGCATTAGTACCTGCATAGCATACCACTTTTCCTGTTACTAGTTAAACCTTAGAGTCAGCTATTATTTGGTTTTTCACTCTTCTCCTCATTGTCTTTCTTAGAGATTCTAACAGATGCATTAAAAAAGCTTGCCAGAGTTTTCTGAGCAAATAAGAGTTTTCCTGCAGCTTTTCAGATAAATGTGTTTGCATATAAGGGCTAAATGTTCCTGGGAAAATGCTTAAAAATTCCAGTGAGCAAGAATAATGCTCATTTTTCAAAAAGTCAACAGAGTGGAGCTGAACTCTGACCAGCTGCCTGGAAAGAGCAATGTGCTATGTATTATGTGATCCTCGCATGGCTGCTGGCAGATGCTTGGTCCTTCCTCCTGCCTTTACCCAAGGCTGGACTCCAGTTGCACGAAGCCTCTCCTCCAGCAGCTGCACATATATTCCCAGGGTATGGCATATCAGAAGCCGATATCCCACGGAGCTGGGGGACAAAAAGCCCAAGGAATTTGTTTCAGAATCTTTTTCATTGTGCTAGTTCAAAGGAGGCTTGGTTTTGACTTTGTCATGCTGGCATGCCCCACAATGGCCAGACATGTCCCCTAGACTAACCTGATTTAATTTCTTAGGTAGTTGCTGATGCCTGAAAATATTTTACACTTCTGCAGTTAAGTTTTGGTATGCTGGGTCCCAGCAACCAGGAGATTTTTTGTGCCATTGAACACGTTGAAAGTTATTTTCAGTAAAGACAACTTTTCTCCTTATCTTTTGATGCTGTTGAAAGATGTCTTGCAGGACTTGGATATTGTTGAAATCTCTGTGGGCTGGACTAAGAAGCTGTACAGTTCTCTTTTATGATATCCATCCCTTATAACAAGTTTTGTTGCTACCAGCATTTTCAGACCTCTGACAGTAAATCTGGTTCCCCTGTTTCATGCAGGATTTGTTTATTTTTACACTCCCAGGGTAACGGCTATATTTTTGTGATGTTTGAAATAATGGCGTGCAGAAGGGTACAAAAACAAAATGGGACCTCCAGGCCGTGCCACAGTGTAACAAATGTCAGTATTTTTCTTGCTGCTTTTTTCTCCTTCCGCTCTATTTTTTTTCCCTCTGCATGACCTCTCTCTCTTCTCTATTTACTCTAGAACAGTGTTCCATTTCTGTTTCCTGTGAAGGCAGGAGAATAGTAGGCTGAGGGGAACTGATGAGGAACCATCCAGCACACCTGTGTCCTTCCTGTTCTTGTCTTTCCAAAACAGTTTCTGTTGTCCACAAAGGCTGAGGAAATGGGGAGTTTCCACCAAATCTGTGGCTCCTGTCTCGTCTTAGATGCTCCCTGCTCTGCAGACAGCTACTGGGAGGAAAGGAAGAGAACTAATGAGGATGGATGACCTGATATCCTTCATGGTGTTGGATGGCTGGCCCCACTGGTGGGACTTACATGGTAAAACAGATTTTAGTCTTCTCTCCCACCTACATATCAATAACTTCTTCTCCTGAAACAATATTTTCTGCTTTTAGGCACTCTTCATCTTGTCAAGCTCTAAATTAGATTGCTTTGGGAATCACACATCTGAAAGTCCAAAATCTGACCTTATATTCGTGTAGATGGATGAGAGTAACCAATAATCTCCACTCAAGTTGTATTTTACCTCTCACTGAAAACAGTGAGGATCTTTAAGTTCTGTAAGAGCTACAGAAATGATACATCATGCAAGACTGCATCAGCAAGACAACCAAATGATTTTCTGATACTCAGAACAAAAAGGAACTCAAGGCAAAAAGACATATGCTTTTCTGTCTTTAAACTCAAAGACACAAGACACTATTAACAACTTCTCAGAGAGTTCCAACAAAAAGCTGCACTATCAGCACTCTTTTTCCACCCCTGTTCCCTAGAGCTTTCTATACATTTCTCAGTAATGATGAATATAGGAACTCAGGTAGACGCATCAGACACAACCACAGTTGTAATAGAAGTAGGATGCATAGAATGTCTGTGTCAGTCTTTTCACTCAGAGAGCATTTTTTTCTCTGAGACAAAGTATGCCTCAAAAATTTCTCAGCATAAAACCTCTCTGATCATTCAGAGTATATCCATGCATTTTACCAGGATCCTGTATCATCACAGTCTCACCTTGAAGAACATAGCAGCATGCAGATTTTAAAGCTGGGCATAATGCAAAATAGTTCATTTATTTCTCACTCTCTCGTAGTTTCACCAATTCCCATGGAAAGATACGAGCAGTTATTCTTGAAGGAATAATAATCAAGAAAAATCTTGGTTTAAGAGGTTTATGAGAAGTTGTATGTAGCAGGATGTCTATGTTGTATGAGGATGATTTCTTCATCTGACCTAAAACCTTAGAATCCTATAGCAATTTTCTTCAACAATTTATTAACAACCACCTGGCCATTAGAGCGTCCATGGATTTCACCAACCTCAACTTTCTAATTATCATGGTCAACATTACAAAATAAATGCCTTTTGCAACAGTCATGTTCAAAACCTCCAGCACAACCACATTTTCCTCCACAAACCAATCAATTGTAAAGAACACCAAGTGAGTGTGGCAAATAGCATTAACTAGTGCTAAAGAAACAGCCAATTGTGCTAGAGAAACAAATGCAAAAATAATCAGTTTCTTAGATTTGTAGGATTTTCAGGGATCTTGCAGTAGAAATACTGAAATACATGAATCCCTGCTTTTCTCAGACTGAAAGGAAAACCAGAGGACTTTAACAAGCACCCCACAGAGCAACAGATTCCTAGAGGAGACTCAGACCCAGTTATGAATGGAAGGACCTTCCTAAAAAAGCAGTCATTCCACCTCTGATCACCCAAAAACTATTTGTGTGCTGACACTCAGAACTCATGGACTCACCAGATGTTCACCAGCAACCTTCCTTTCATTTTACCTCTACCGAACTTAATTCAAAATGCAAACTATCTCCTTCCTTCTCTCTCTCTCTCTACTTCCAGACTCGCAGGTCTCCCTTTTCCACGTTTTCTGGATTTGTTGGAAAGAGCAACATAACTATATCAAATGAATAGCAATTGTTTCTAGTCTATACTTCAGCTTGGGCTTCAGTGCTCATCGTGTCTGACAAAAAGACTGTGACAAAATTTTCTGTGCTTTCCAGCTCTGTACAGAGTGACAGTATTCTTTATTAGACAAGCTGACAAGCTTCATTAAACTTTCCTTTGAATTTTAGCTGGACGTGTCTTAAGCCAGCACGTTTACAGTCACACAGATTTTGTGCTGTAATTCAGTAAGCATTATGTACCATCCAGCTGCATTTAATGGAGTCTCATGGGTGTGAGCAGGTCCATAACCTCTTAATTAAAAACAGTGTAGCACAAAGGGACCCAAAAGACTGCAATAGTACCTGATAGACAATTAAAACAAAGCTCTAATAGCTTTGTTGCTCGCCTCCAGTGATAAAATAGAACAATCGGAAAGCTCAATAAAAACCTGTCAGTCTTTGTGGAGAAACATGTTTTGTGTAAGACCGGAAAGTGCTGCTCTACTTGTGAGCAGTGTTACAAATATCTTTTTTTTCATGTTATGAACCCTTTGGTGGCAGAGCTACTTTAAGTGAACTACATCCTGTCAAAAGTTACTCCTTCACCTTCTTCCATCCTACTACTTCTGTGGGATTGGTTTGAAGATGTGGAAAATCTATCTAACACACATGCACACACAAACCTCTGTGGTTTTAACCCAAAAACTCTCTTTAAGAGATTCCTTTCTGTTAAAGAAAACTATATGGATGCAATATGGAGCAGAGCACTGATAAGGCACTGATAAGCACCAAGAGAGTGTTGGAGACGAGGAAGGAAGGATAGCAGGCAGTGGGCAGAAATATCTTAAGCCATCTTTTGTGTTGAAGGCTGCCACATGGAGTACTGCTCTTGGTATTTCCAGAACATTTTCCTTTACTAAGTGATCCGAAGTATCTATTGAAAACACCTAGAACCTTTGTACCTCTCTAGAAAAAAAAAATTACCTAAAAAGTGTGTGTTCGGAGTTCTTTTTTCCTCTTTGTTTTGTGATGAAAAGTGTATCACCATTTGAAGAGAAAGGTTAGGATTAGCTCTTCTGACTTCCACTAAAACCAGAAGTGACTAGATGTCATTACAGACCCTGTTTTCATTCCAAGATATGTAGATCCCATTGCTGAAGATAACCATAGTAACTTTTAACTGCACAGTCTTCAAATCTTTTAAATATGAGGCTGTCAGGTCTCATCCTACATTTAGATCCTGGCTTTCATCAAGGCAGACTTGAGCCATTGTGATTGCTACCCAGAAGACGTATTTAGTTTGCATAGAGTATTATTCTTATAGAATCTGTGTCAGATACTGTGCCTGTGTTTCCATCAAGTTTGGGGACATTGTGGACAAATTATTTAATGTTTCTTAGTCTTTACCTCTGGCAGAATTTTAATGTGAAAAAAAGAAGCAATTAAGTCCACTTTGTCTTTGCTTGGTTTTTCATAGAGCTGTTGAGCTTGGGATACATTTCTAATTGCCTGCCTAGGCCATTCATCTAAATTATGTAAGAACTGATTTAATTATCCCTAAAAGCTTCCCTCAAAATGAAATTCCAACTTATCCTTATATATCTCTCAGTATAAAGCATGCCTAGAATTTTTTACTGTCCTTAAAATAGCAAAACCATATTATGAGAATGAGTTATGCTGCAGAGAGGCTTCTCACTCCTTTTTCACATCAGGAAGTCAACAAGTACCACAGTCCTGTGTAGTTTTGTACCTATTATTCATTCCCTTAGGGGTGCAGAGTAATCCCCAGACCAGCTTTCATATCGAGCTTCCTCATTGCTGAAAACTCCTGTGTATTAGCTCGCGTTTACTAGACACATTATTGTTTACTAAAGAATTAAGCTGAAAATTATTTTTGCTTCCTGAAGTAAGTTGTTAAGTATTTGTGAAAATTAAATCCCATATATTTTGGTACAAAAAGTTTTTGTCTCGGAGATGCATTAAACAGAGCCATACCGCAGTATTATAGAGCTATTTGCCTGTGGAATGCCTCACAGTCTCTTATAACACTTAAAATGATACATTTTCTCCAGGGAACTTCAAACTAATACAGAGATTTTGAACTTCAAGAAACCAGGCTCTCTGTCCCACAATGCATCTTTATGGTTATTGATGTATGGCAGAACCAAAATTCGTTTCTGTTTAGACATAGATGTAGATAGAGATTTATAGATATGTTCTGCTTTAAGGAGCTTTGTTTTTCTACAGAATCAGCATCTTCCAGATTGAAATATTTATGTGCACACATTTGTCAAAGATATTTGTCTTTGAAAAACAGTCCCAATGGAAATTTTTCAAATAGCTGAATTTTGAATCAATACTGACAAATACCTGCCTTTTGCCACCTTCACGCTGTACCAAAAGTTTGCTTGTGGGCTCTATTATATGACACTCATTTCATGAGACATTCTTAGTGTTACGTGAAGCTTCTTATAAGTTGTGCAAGATGTCCCTAAAAGTAACATGCAAATATGTTCCCAAGTGGAAGGAAATTATGGATCAAAGCACTCTCCTATCAGCTTTATTATTTTTTTTCTTAATGTGCCTGCTATACATACTTTCATTACCTGCTCAGAATTTGCTAAAATAAAGATGACGTTTGACATAATTTATACCTTTTAAGATACATAATATGTAGAATACTGCAAAAAGTGCTAAGAATGTTGCACCAAGGTTCTTTGAATAGCAGAGGACAATGCCTCTCTCTTGACTCCCAGATAAGCTATCAACTTGACATTTGTTTCTAAATGTCAGCAAGACCAGAATGGGTGAAATGAGTCACTGAACTTTTCTTGCTGTTGGCTAGGGAGCAAGGACAGCTAGTTTAAAATAAGGGTATGGAAAGGAGAGAGAATATCTGTAGTCAGGAGAGGAGAGTTTGATTTTTCCTGTTGCTGTCTGTCCATATCAGGTTATGGTCACAAAGCAGCAAACAGTTCACTCTTTACTAGACAAATCAGAACCCGAATGGATGTTTGTAATGTGACAACTGGTTTATACAGGAAAAACTAGGAATGATGCTCAACCCCTGAAGGTGGTTTGGAAGAACAAAAGAGCAGTGCCTGTGGCTCAAACTCATGGAGGAGTCCTTCACTGAACACTAACTGGTGACAAGCAGAACATGCAGAATACAGTGTTTTACACGTGTTTTACATCTGAGAGGAGTGAAAATGCTATCAGCAGAAAACTGATAAGGCTTCAGATCTATGCTGTTAGAGCAAGAGCAAGCTTCAATCAAAGACTGCTGCCTGAAATGCTTTAGAACTAGCTCTTGCAGAGCAGAGTCATCAACAAGAACAACCACTGAATTGTTTTGAGAAGATGTAGAAATTTCAGAAAGAATCTTCAAGGAGTATATTTATACAGAAACTCTGGCAGAAGACTTCAATTTGCTAACGAATTTAAGGAAAGCTGCTAGATTTGGTTAATTTCATCCCTCATGGCCTGTTTAATCTGAGATCCCTGACACTGAGGCAGCCTTGGAAACCTGGAGCTTTAGGAGCTTCCATAGCTTCTGGTCCTTCCAGAATCTTGGCTTTGGAGGGGCTTCCTTGCTGGCAAACACCAACTGGACCCTTCCAGTGGTAGGAAGAAAAACCATGGTTTTGCAGACTCGGACAATTCCAGGCTGTCTATTTCTCCACCCGGGCTCCACATAGCCTACTTCTCTCTTTGCCCTGCTTTTTCAGATTTCTAAAAATGGTTGTAAGTGGAGCTCTCACCGAATTCTGAGAGAATCATTCCAGGACTCTTCTAGGAATTCAGGCAATAGCTCAAAAATTACTTTCCTTGATCATTTCTCTTTTAAGCTCCCTATTTTATCCACTTCTTCTGCCTTCCCTCCAATTTTCATCTTTTTGGCTTCTTCTTTACCATCTCCACGTCTTGTGTTTTTCATCACTGTGTGGTGAAAAATGAACAACATTGACCAAAGAACTCTTATGCTCCCCCAGGGAAGTAGAGGAATTGAAGAGAGACTGTTCTGCTCCATCTTTACTTTATTTTTGTTTTGTTTTTCATTCCCCCACCTATCATTCATTTCTATTCCTTTTCTCCTTCTCTTCTCTGGTTCTACTCACCCTCCTTCTTAGCCTCTGTTTTCTGTTTTTGTGACAGATCTCCTGACAGAGTAACTTGCTGCAGGTCAGTGGAAATTAGGAGAATTTGTTTTTCTACTATTACTACAGCTTTGCACAACACAAGTTAATGTAGCATTGCAGCTGTGATGATCTTGACAAGCTTGAAAACGACATTTCAATTCTAAATCACAGCCATTTATAACTTTCTTAAAAAAATATTACCTTTGGGGCTCAAATTTTTCATGCTCAGTCTCAGTTCAAGACTCAATTGGTTTTAGAAACTTTCATAAACATCAATCCAGCTGTTTGTATTTTTTTTCAAAGTTATCCAATCAAGAGGAGGGAAAAGTGATTTTCACCACTTAAGGTATTTTTCATATGCTTTTCATCCCCAGTAACTCAAAACAACTTTGTTTTGAAACTTCACCCTTGAAAATGAATGTACTCCTGAATGAGGCACTGCCGTGTTTAAAGAAATTTGGTTTGGAAATTACATACTTATAAACATTAGAACATTGTGTGCTGAGCATGTACAAAACATTATTTCATTTCTTTGATTTAGACCTCTACCCAACAGTGATTAATGTTCCCAGGCATGAATATTTGTTTATGCACTCATGAAAAATAGAGATGGAAAAGATCTATTGAATCATCTAGCTCATCTTACCTCCAAAGGCTTAAGGCTGCAGTCTCTATTTGTACTAGTGACAGAAGCTGAGAGTCACAGAAAGGTCCTTTCTTGAAAGTATTCTGCAGAGCTTCAGTAGAACGCGGTCAGTAATTCTAACTCTGAAGCACATTTCTTTGTTTGTACCTTGGCTTTGCCATCTAAAACATTTTCTAGAATTTCCTGATATGAAATTCAAGAAACAGTAAACTGTGTACTCAGCAGGTTGAACTATGGCTCAGTCTAGCCTGAGGCGCTCAGCTTCCTTCACCTGCTTTGTAATATTGAACAACCTGAAGATCTTGTCAGGAAATTTCCCTTGCTATGACTTGCATTGTCAAGGTCTTCGGGTTATGGCAATAGTCAAGTCATGACCAGTTACATCACCCTAAACAGTATCCTTCTCTCTTTATGATTTGTTCTTTATTATGAATACACATAGCATATTATGCCATTGATCATTCATTTTTGTTTAGACAACCTAGTTGTGCCAAGCTTCCTTTATCTTTGTCTGTAAGCCAGTTCATGGAGTCATTCAGTTATCCAACAGACCCTTGGCTCTCATTGCTCTCATTGCACTCATCCCTAGCTCTCCTATTATCCCAGCATATCTGCTTTCTACTGCACTTATTTGCACTTCTTCATATTTGCCAACAAGTTTTTGATTCTAATAGCAGTGCCTGGAATGGAAAGCAGTTCTCAATGGTACTTAACAGCATCCCATGGCAAGTCTACTCTAGGAAAACATTTTGGCTGGTTAGGAAACTGTAAATATTTACCCTGAAAAAAAAATTATCTTCGTTCTTAGCTAAACATGTGGAATATTTCTTTGGCATCAAAAAAAAAAAGAAGAAGAAAAAAATCAAGGGAAACAAGAAATAATCCACAAAATGTTTGATGTCACTGAAAAATATTTTGAACTGGGACATTTAAGACTGTCAGCAATGTTTTTAGGGCAGACTAGCTGATACACTTACATAACAGAATTTTAAAACTAGATTTGTATCTGTGCAGGAAAAGGAAAGAGGATATTTGCAATTGTGTTAGCATACCATAGTTAGTCCATCATTCCTCGGAAGAATTACTCTGACAAAATGACACATTTGAAGGAAAATACCAAAAGAGACCAAATATTTCTTCTTAAGTCCCTGATGTGCTACTTCTGGAAAGCTTACGCAATTTTAAAAATTGCAAAGTTTTTCAAAACAACCGTTTGTTTTAGGGACCTGCAGTTTCTGAGACATTGAACTGGAACCTCATTTTCAGAAAGAGCTAAGTGCTGCAACTTTGAAAAATGGGCTTTTTCAGTTGTCTCAAATTGGAGGTTGAAAAAGGAGATTCCCAGAACCAATATTTCTTTTTCAATACATGTTCTAAATTATATCACTGGAACACAGGCAGTAGCATAGCAGAGACAACACAACATATTTTTCTTTGTCTGTTTGAGAAATGCCACATTTCTTTAAGAAAACCCACATATTTTAATGGAACTAAGACAAAAATTTGGCTATAATTGGCAGATTTGAAGAAGTTATTCTATTCTAACTTATTTATGTAAAACCCAATGAACTGTTCAATGTATTACTTATGAGACTTCTATGGACAGAATTCAGATTTCATATTTCTTCCAAAAAGGAACAAGAAGTGGAAATTTCCTTCTCAAGAGAATTTTAAATAATCTCTAAACCAGGACATGCTATTGAAAGTGTAAGTTGTCATAAAATGGGCATTTTACTACTAGATGGTTTCTAAAATGTAATTCGACAATGTTCCTTTAATCCTTTTACATTTTGTTCTCTCTTTCTTGGCTAATTAGAATGATTGGCCCTTGTCATTTTTATCAAATCTCTTAATACATTTAAAGTGCATTATCATTCCATCCCATGATCTAACTGTAATCATCTTGACTCATGGATAAGTAGATAAAACTGTTAAAAACTCACTCAGACACATACATGATGTGTATATCTTCTTAATCTCTGTGTACATAAATAGGAATACACCAATGCACTACAGGGTGGAATTTTATTTAAAGTGATTTTTTGCAGGACAAAGGAATAAGGCAGAGGAATTTCCATGGAGCAGTGTCCCATGTTCTGCAAACTATTACATTGTGATTTGAAAAACCAGACACACCCCAAATGTTATTTATTGTTTTTTTAATGTGTGAATTTTTTTCCTAGCCTTTCTGTTGTGGTACCTTGAAATTGTATCATGTGGGACCTACTGCAATGATATGATTTTCATGCTGACTCTCTGGACAAAATAACATTTTGGAATGGAGACATTTGAAGCTGCTTCACTCTTGGCCAAAATCAGAGGTACTGCAGGTAGAAGTGGTAGAAAGGTGGGATGAATGCTGTCTGCTTTCACAAATCTCACCATTATATTCTTCCTCAAAAGGAAGATAGTATTCTTCTGTGGGTAGGACACACTTCACAGGAAATATTAGCAGCTAATGCTCTGATGTGTTGGTTTGGTAGGTCAGGCACACCAAGATGGAAATGCTCCTCTGCTGTGCTTATGTCATGGCAAACTTTTCTGATGATTGCAGTTAACTTTCAGCGGAATGAAGCATGTGGCACAATTGCAGAAGCTAGTCTGACCCATGGTAAAGAAGTTTAAATGGAGGATTCTTCTTCTTTCAATCCATACTCATCAGCTTCTCAAATAACTGAGTCACAGATACCAGTTCCCAGAGATCCTTTCAAGAGAAACAGGGCTTAAAATGATTGCATTTGTGCTGCATGCAGATGATTGCAACTGTGCTTTGCACGGTGTCTTTCTGGGAGGTTCCCTACTTCACTTTTTTCAGAGTGCAACTACATGATGGCAGGGAATTGACCTTGTGGTCAATGTAATAATCCTCAGCTGCCCTATCACAGTTATTGCTCTGACATATATTTATATCACAGCTGCTGAAGCTTCAGGATATTGCTGCTGTACCAATAATAAATATTAATATTTCTGTAGCAATCAATTGCTCTTAATTACTTTCACTCCAGGAGCCAAGTGAAAGAGGAGCCAAGTTCTGAAGAAGAGAGATCCTTATTCAATGCCTTATTTCCAAAGGAGAGAAGCAATGCAGAGAGAACTGGAAATCTGCCAACAAAAGGAGACACCTGAAAGAGAAAAAGATAAATATTTAGCCACTGAGATTTGTTAAAGTACAAAACATCATCTATAATTCAGATTCAAAATTACTATATTTAAATATTATCACAACTGTACTACAAGTAGGCCTCCTATGTTGGCAAATTACAAGGTAAGTGTGAGACATGCACCTCAGTCTTAACTTACTTCCTCTCCCCTGAAAGTGGGGCTGTCACTGGAACACTTTTTTGAACTGTTACTATATTTGTACTTTTTTCATGCTATAGTTAGATCTTTATCACAACTGCAAGGCTGAACAGTGGAAGAACTGGACAAAAAGATTACTCCTGAATGATTCATCCATTGGAAACCTTGATCCAAATTTTGTGCAGAAGGATTGAGCACTGAGCATCCAGTGATGAAAGGCGGCAGAGAGAAGCTGCCATGGCCACCCAGCAGAGGCAGTGGGTGCTATGCTTATGGAGGCTTTGCCAAGGGGAGCTTCACACCAGCCATGCCTGGAGCTTCCAAAACTACACAGCCTGTCCATGCCAGCATCGCCACCTGGTGCCAGAGAATGGAAACCCCCCGGGATTTAAAGACTTTTATTACTGCAACAGGACTTGGGAGTAACTGGCTGAGGGGCAATTTGACCCCTTATGAATAGCACAGGGAAAAACTATGGGAAGAGCTGGAACTGAACTTCTCATCTGCTGGCTTCCTGCAAAGACTCGGTGACCTGTCACCTGGCTGTTCGTCGGGAGTTCAGACAGGGAAAAGTCATCCAGGAGTGCTGTCCTCTGAGAGGAGGAAAGAGGGAAATTCAACAGCACAGGAAAGTGAGCCCATCTGGAGTGAACAAGGAAATGAACCTTTAGAGAGAAGGTAGGTCCAGAGAGGGTTTTAAAAGAGTCTTCATTCCCGTGGAGGATCATATCATACAGTATTTGTTTATACATAAAACAGAGTAAATAATTTTGCAATATTGACAAATCTCCCTCTCTCTCAAAACTGAACTCCGTCTTTCGTTGTTCTGATTATAATTCTTGTTCAGCTATCACAGAGCACAACCTTCCTTTTTTTCCTTCTTGGGAATGAAATAACTACTTTTTCATGTAGGTGGTGAGAAGAATAGGGAGAAACTGATTTTAATGCTTCCAAAAGAGTCTTCACCATGTCACTAACTTCCTTACCCAGCAATGGCCTGCAGTCACAGGAAACGTAATTTCCATTTGTATACTTTGTATATTTCCATCTGTGGGACGAATCACAGAAGAGCATCTTAGCTTCAGGCCCTAAGAAAGGTCTCTAGGCATGTCCTGTGAAGGCATACACACAGAATAAAAGCTGCTTCCGAAGACTGCAAAGCTTGGCTGTGTTTCCTGAGAGCCTGGAGGTGTTTGTACCTGGAGCTTTGACTATCAGTGAAGATAAAGGGCGTCTATGGACAAGTCTGGTGTTTTGCAGCCAATATTCATCCACCAGAGAGAAAAAGGCTGACCAGGGCTACAAAAAGGACTGGGAATGTGCTGAAAGTTCTTAGGTGATACAGAAAAGTTTCAGTTTGTGTTCTGGATACAATGCACGGTTTATGTGAAAGGAGAGACTGCTTTTATAAGCATTGTAATGTTTAAATAGATAGATAAATTCATATCTTGCTGGGAAAGAAAACTTGGTGTGGTATTTATCTGAGATTGGCAATCATGCAAAGGTGAAATATCACCACAGAGAGAGCTTTTGCTTCTCTCATAATCTTTCAGAATCTTCCAGTCATTTTGGGTGGTTCAGATGATAGTCCTTGTTCAGTCTTTACGAGATAAGAAACACCAGTGAGAATATTTGGATGTTGAATCAGGAGTGGGGGAGTATGGAGGGCTCTCACAGGACATTATGGAAAAGGAAAAGAAATGGAGTTATTGCGTCTCACCAATCTGTCAAAATAAAGTTTTCAAAAACTAAAGCTTCTTCACAGCACTTTGGTGGACAAATGTTGGAGAGCTCAACATGTTGACTGTTGAGGTTTCTGGGCAGCACAAAGCCAGGGTCCTCCCCCTGGGGCCAGGCTGGTGGATGGGTGGTTTTGCCATGTTTGTAGAAGTCCGCACATCTTTTGCGTTGCTGCGCTCCTTCAGAATAGCACTTTGTCAGCACTTTGTCAGCTAAACTCAAAAATTTTGTTTGATTATCATCAAGTGTTTGGTTATTAAGAACAAGCTGTCATCCTGGCAGCCTACAAATATAATGTATAATTAAATGTATCCTGTCCTCTGTTTCCAAAACAGTGTTACAATAATGTCAAGATATGACAATCTAGAAAAAGGCAGTGGGAAACAGGAGTTGTCAGACGAGTAGGATGTTTCTGCATCTCCAACGTGATCATTAATTTGAGGCATTATGGCCTTGCACCCCAGGCTACCACACTTGCAACATCCACCCCAAGAAAAGGGGCAGTGACAGTGGGGCTGAATAAAAAGCAAGTGTTGAGGCTTATGTGGGAGCAGGTGGAGAGTAGGATGAAGGAGTGCAGGTTTCTCACTTTTGTTTCCGTGGAGTCTGTTTTTCTTACTAACATTGATGGTGTCAGGACTTCATCTCCCTCCTCTTTGTAACGGCAGTCTGAATGTGGAAGCAGATTTCCTTAGGGGAACTGGAGGACTGCATCCATTCCTCACAGCACATCTCAGTGGGGTACGTGCCCCTGCTCATAAGGTGCAACATCCATCTCATGGCAGGGTGCTCTTCTCTTCCCCCCAGTCACACATCTGTTCCCCCATCAGCAGGACCCCTGGCAGAGGCCAAGTGGTGCTAGGCTTCACCTGCCTGTGGATACTCTCCCAAAGTCACCATCCTGCTGGAGCCACTGACAGAGCTAGAAATGCAGCATTTGTTCCTGGTTGTGTGCTTAAGTTGCTTGTGGGAGGAAAACCACCAGATCATACAGGACTTCCAGAAAGGAAGACTAGAAAGCACCAGTGAACCAAGCACCAGTCCCCATTTCATGTGTGATATGATTAAATGGTTATTTACAGCTTTTTTTTTTTTTTTAACCATCATAGTTTTGGACTCTCTCTACCCTATTTAATACATTATTATTTCATTATATGCTTTGCTAAGCCCTGACAGCCATTTACTTTTATTGCACTGCTGTATCTTTGCCTCTCCTGAGCACTTTAATTGCATTAAGTGCTTTGAACATCTCTCTTACTGTTGCATAGCAGAGGAGTGACATCTCTGGGTATTTATAAAGTCTCTTTTTATAAATGATTTGGAAGCAACACGTGGCCTTAGAAATTATATCTCAGACTGTCTTTTCAGGACTGCATGCCTAACGTGGGTAAATTGTTACTGCACGTAAGAGAAACCAATATGAGAAGGGAAAGAACAGTCTCGATTTGCCATTTAGTGAAGAATTTTGGGTTTTATGAAGTGCCTTCTACACCAGGAAACACCTGAAAAAATTTTACAGATCTTTTCAGCCTATCTCCCTTCCCTGTCCCACCTTCAAATTTTCTTCTGTGATGAACAAAATTATTATTTTTTAATTTTTTCTTGTCTCACTCTCTCCAACTACCAGTGCAGGGGCCAAGACAAGAGGAGAAATACTCCTGGTCAGCAAGAGGCTCCCCTTACTCTGATGAGCTAAGGACAGGAGCGGTTTACCTGAAGACAGTACAAAATCTTTTTCAGCACTACTAAGAAAAGCATGTGGGCAAGCAGCTGATACAACATATTTTCACTTGGGTTTCCTTTGCCAGCTCTACCACCTGTTTTGCCTTTTCTTGCAGAGCGATTTAGCTTCCTTCTAAAATGCAACAGCTTCAGAACCACCTAAGCATCCCAAAGGGTACATCCAATTGAAAGTCAGTCAAGCTGACACTCATGAGTGCCTGTGGTACTTCTGAAAGGTTTGACCAGCAGAAGCTAAGAAAACCCAGAGGAAATGACTTGACTAGTGAAATTTTGAATTTTTCCCCTATGTCAACAGCTCTTGCACTGGGGAATACAACACACTACATGCAGTCTCAGAAGTGCCAGGCAGAATGGAATAATAACTCCCCTCTACCTGCTGATTACCCTTTTTCTAAAACATGACAGTGTGTGTTTGGCTGCCTTTGTTACAAGGAAACACTGCGAAGTCATGTTCAGTTCTCTCAGTCTTTTTGTGCAAAGCTTCATTCCGGCCCGTCAGTCCCTGGCCTGCACTGTTGCATGGGGTTATTCCACCCCTCATGGGGGGACTTGGCATTTGTCTCTCTAGAATTTCATGATCCTGTCAGTCCATTTTTATAGCCTGTCTATGTCCCTCTGAGTAGCGATCACACCCTCTGTAATGACAGCTGCTCTCCCCAGTCTGGTATCACCTGCAGCCTTGCCAGGAGTGAGCTCTCTCTCATCACCCTGATTGCTAACAGTCACAATAATTGTATTGTCCCAGTCTTTGTTCCTGAGGGATGCCACTGGTAAGACTTGTCAGCTGGTCTTGTTACTGTGGGTTGCCACTGTCGGAGCCCAGCAAGTTTTTCACCCTCTCACCAACCCAGTCCAGAGTTGTCCACTTGTTTGTGGAGAATCCACAGCCTCTCTGGTCCCCTGTTCCAGTGCTTAACCACACTCACAGTGAAGATTGTTTTCCTTATATCCAGTCAGATTTACTTTTTCTGAGACTTTTGATCACTGATTTTTTTTATTTTTTGCTGTGTATCTCAGAGATGGCCTCCATCTTCCCTATAAATCTACTTTCAGTTGCAGTAGACAGAAATTAAATCCCTTTCCACCATCCCTTCTCCAGCATGAAGGAACACAGTTACATCCATCTTTCCTCACAGAGCGTGTTCTCCAGCCATCTATCCATCTTCATAACACTCTGCCAAACCTGATGTCGTTTTCACTCTCTCTCCTGCAACAGGGATCCAGAACTGGACAGAATGCTCTAGGTGCAGGCTCAGGACTGCCAAGTTAAGGGGGAGTGAATGCTCCCTTAAACCTCCTGTCTCTGCTCAAGGTGGTCTCTACCTCCAAAGCAGAAGAAGCAATGAGAAAGCTCTGCAGGAGACGGGATGTGTGGTATGTCCCGGAATCCCAGTCTCCCCATCACCTTACTTGGAGAGCTGGCTGATGTGTACCACAGATTTCATTTGAACAGTGTGGGTGCTTTTCCTTTCTGAAGACACTAGGACACAGAAATAAGGATGTGTGTATGCCCCCAGACTTGCTCCTGTGTGTTGTTTGGAGGCATCTGGTGCTGGATATTCTAAAAGAGTTCTTGGGTCTTGCAGGCTGTGTGATAGCCTAGAAGACTGCTCAGACTGGAAAGTGGCAATCCCTACCCTGTATAGACAGCACAGGAGAGGTATGACTGAGGAGACAACAGGCTTGGAGTCTTGTTTTGACACACACAGCCCATGCCTGTGAGAGTTATACGGTAGTTGTAAATGTGATTCGGCTGTGTATGACAAATCTTATCTGTATATTGTGGTCTTGCTTGTGAACAGAACAGCCCCAGTGGGGCCCAGATTAGATTTGTATGGGAAGCATAGTGAAAACTAAGCATTTTTCCTTTGGGAAAATATGTGTGCTTTGTGCAGACATCTGTGGGAAAGATAAACAAGTAGAATAGCCATTGGGTGCAAAGATAAGAGCTAATTAATGGTACTGGTTTTGCCTGGATAGAGTTAATTTCCTAGTAGCTTGCATGGTGCTGTATTCTGGATTTGTGCTGAAAACAGTATTGACAACACTCCAATGCTTTAGCTATTGCTGGAGGGTCCTTCCACAGCATCATGGCTCTTTCTGCTTCTCACACTGCCCTGCCAGGGAGGAAGGTGGGTGCACAAGAAGGTGGGAGGGGAAACAGCTGGGACAGCTGAACCCAACTGAAAAAATGGAGACTTGATAACATATGACACATGACATTTTGCTCAGCAATAAAAGCTGTGGGGAAAGGAAGGAAGGGTGAATGTTTTCAGTGACAGCAGGGCCAGAAGTTGTGCTTCAATGATCCTTGTGGTCCCTTCCAACTCAGGATGTTCCACGATTGTATACTTTGTCTTCCCAACACTACACATGATGGAGCCCTGCTTTCCTGGGGGGGGCTTAATACCTGCCTGCTGAGGGGAAATGGTGAACAAATCCTATAAAGCAAATTTTGCTTTATTTAATGTGCAGCTTTTGCTTAACCAATTAAACTGTCTTTATGTCAACCCGTAAGTTTTCACACTCTTGCCCTTCTGATTCTCTTCTCTATCCCACTGAGAGGAGTGAGTGGGGCTGTGGGGCTTAATTGCCTACTGGGGTTAAAACCACAACATAAATATTTGTGATCAGTTCCACAGACAGCATGTGAAGGACTGGTGCAAGATACTCAGTCTTTTTTCTTGCCTGAATTAAGTAGCTTGGACTTCGCTTTTCAGTCTCTGAGAGAATTCTAAGAACACTTTTCTTTTAAAAGGATGAAGTCGATAGCTGTTAAAGGAGGGCTGCCACTGAGCTTGCATACTGCTGAAGCAAGGCATGAAAAACAAGAGCTGAGTTCTAGCAATAAACATCAGACCGGGAATGGTGATGTTTCTGCAGCAATTTATTGAGTAGTCGCCCCAAGGTACTGGTCCTGTCTGGTTTATTACTTTTAGATTGGTATTTGTACATGTTTTTAAAAATAGAATTAAGATGAGGATTTTTCTGCTGGTTTGAGAGGGGTAGGGTGGAGGTTCAGCTTTCTTCCTTTTGTTTTTCATTATGTATTCTATGTGGTCCCACACTGATACCTTAATAAAATATTCTTACCTCTCATATAGAAGATTTATAGTTGTTTTTAATTAAGAAATCATCAGCTAGCATTTGACAGGCCATTTTCAGCCTCATTACAAATGTGTTCTTGATTAAATTTCAGGTGTATTCAATATCCTGTAAATCAGAGAAGAGTGCTTTCTCTTTTCTACTATTCTATAGTAAACGTGACAGATATGATGTCAATAGCATGTGCTTAGCATAAAGTACAATAATATTAATGGGGAGTTGAAAACCATGTAAACCTGCCTCTTCAGAGTGGAGCTGAACTCAGTAGCTTCCACATCTGGAGAACGGTTAGGAAAGTGTTGTCTGGCCCATCTAAAGATTTCTTCTTATACAGAGAGGAAAAAAAGATGGTTGGAAGGCCCTAGTCTGTGGTCTTCTCAGGAAAAGTACCAGAAAGCAAACCTGAGCAGAGGAACTCAGTGCTGCATGCTGTGTGATGGGGGTGTCAATACAGAAGAAAAATAGATTTAATAAGGGGGGTGGGGGGTGGTAATGTGTGTGTTACAGACAAAAAGTGAGATGAATTGAGTATGTAGAGAAGGTAAGAAGCACTCAGAGTTTTGCATGTCAACAAAAGTGGAATTATATCGCTAAAAAGTAAAAAGGAAAATCAATGGCAGGAAGGATAAAACTCACTAATGAACCTCACAGGACCTTCCTAAACCACCCGCCAGACAGGGCATAAAAGCAAAAAAAACCCTCACCAAAACCAAAAAAAAACCCCGCAAGAATACTTCCTTCTCTTTTGGAAGATGCTGGGCCCCTCTCTTCTCTCCGCTAAACTGGGTGTACCTCAGTAGTCTGATCTTCTCGCCTATAATTTCTATGGCTGGTTACTTCCCACAGAACATTTCCATGCTGTAATCTCCTCTTTCTCCTTTCTTGATAAACCAAGTTTCAGTTAGACTGGCTGGGGTTTGTCTCAAGGTAGTTGAAAGATGCCCTGTACCCTGGTTGCCACTAGAAAGAAACTTGTTGCTGCATCTTCTCTCACACTGTTATCTGTCTGATGATGTCTGATAAAGCACCTAAAAGCCAAGGACAAGTACCATGTAGAAGGTGTACAGGTAACAGTAACTGTCATAGACACCTATTCTTCACTCTGTATTTTTATCTATTTTAGGTCTCACAGAACAACCTGAGGTACCTTGGAAACCGTCTGGTGCTCTTTGTAATAATTCTCCTGGTCTGGTCTGGAGTGACTTCTGAAATATTAATAGTCCTACATAACTGCATTCAGGTGATGCTTCAGTGTGTTTACCACCTCCAGGCTACCTTCTCCACCCCTTTCACAGAGCCTAGTACAATTTCTAAGTGGTGAATATTTTAAGTAAGGTTGAACCACTCTGGAATTGATGTTAGTTTTGCTGATGCCTGACAAAAAGGAGCGTACAGGCTGAAAAACACAAAATTGATTTCACATTTGTTTGCAGCAGCACGACATAAAATTGCAGTAGGTTGGAAACAAAAGGAAGTTCTATGTCTAGAAGAAAGAGGCTGAAAGGATGTTTGGAAGTGATGATAATGGAAAAGTTAACTGATGTCAGAAGTGATTACACAGGAGGCTTCCATGCACTATAGCTGCCTCTCTACAAATTTATTCAGCAAAGTTCAGCAATATCCATTGCCTGATGCCCCCAGCAGCCACTGCATTCTGTCACACTTTTGCAAATGCTGGTTAATATAACATTTCCCTGCTCTACTGCTTAAAGGACACATATCAAAAAGATGGCTTAATTTCCAAAAGGCTCTGATGTATAATATGGAAATAGTGCCACATGTAAGCTCACTACCAATACTACGTCCAGTGCATTTTGTTTGAACATGCTTTAATCTGACAGCTTTTATTCCTGCTCTGTGCTAGAGTTATGTTTTTCCTTTGATCAAAATGCAAATAATGAGAAATGAAAAGCACAGGCTTGGCAGAAAAATTAATTCATATTTTTTTTGGGACATACAATCCTAAAATACATGCTATTCTGTATTGAACCAGAATCTTAAACCACACTGTAAATAGAGGTAAATTGGTAGGGTTATATTTAATTTTTTCCTACTCCTCCATCTCTTGCCTGTCTGACTCATTACCCTCCTTTAATTTCCTCAGCAATATAAAACTGGATACCAGAGGTAGGTAAACATGTTAGTTTTCAAATGACAAAAACAGAACTGTGCGCATGAAATTGTAATCAACAGAGCTGAGCAGAAGTTTTGTGATCCAATGTTTTCTCATTAGAAAATGCGGATTTGAACATCTTCTAATGGAACAGAGGGAAAGACAGGACAAAAAAGGCATTTTTATAAGGTAAAAAAATTCTATTTAAAAAGATTTAAGCAGTAACATTGCAATACTTCATTTTGAAACAACTTATAATTTGCTTATTATTTGGGTTAGAAATTTAAGCTGTGATAATGAAAAAAATAGCTCTACACCATTTTATTATTATATTTTAAACATTGACTATAAGCTTGGCATATTCTTTTACAATCATACAATCAAGAATGGTTTGTGTTGGAAGGGACCTTAGAAATCATCCAGTTCCAACCCTACTGCCCTGGCAGGGAACCTTCCACTAGACCAGGTTGCTCAGAGCCCCGTCCAACCTGGTAGCACTTCAAATGTTGTTCAGTTTCCTTAATTTTAAGCAAACAAACACACACCACAAAAATGTGAAATATTTTGTGGCACGTCCAGTTTTATTCTGGGCCAGCATTTTTTATTGGTGAAATTTACCAACAGAGCTTCTTGAAACAAAATAAATCATTGGAATTACTGGTGGATTAAACAGAAGTTACTTTTCCTTTATTGAACAAATACCATGTGATCTCAATGAAAATCTTAATCTTAAGACTTCAAACTTTTATGCTCGAAAAAATGTGAATTGCGTAGAATGGGGTTACATTTTAAAATTTTACTTCTATAAGGAAATTATCCGTTTATGGAAATCAGACAAAATGGCAGGCAGTAGAACCTGGCTGACTGCAGTCAGAAATCTGAGGCCTTTGAGGAGGGGCCACTTCAATCTCAGTCTTTTGCTTTCTTGAATCCCTGCTGTCATTTTTGGGGTCCTGTGCAGCCTCTGTAGCACAGAACATTCATTGCTGCTGACCTGGGCACTGAGGACATGGACTGCAAGAACCAGCTGCTACACAGCTGGCCAGACTCCTCCTCCCCCAGACCTCCCTTAGCTTGGGGGGCATTTGGGAGCATTAAGGGTGATGATAAGGAAGAAGACAGGGAGAATGCATTTTTCTATATGAAGATGTCCTAAGTTAGTATAATTAGATGGAACTTAACTAAGCCTGAGGCTGATTTATATTAATGTGATGCTAACGTGAAATGCACCCTGGGTCAGGATGTGCAAAGACGGCAGTAAGCAGATCCCAAAATGTAAACTCCAGTCTGCAGCACTGTAACAGATAAAACAAAACATTGCATTAGGCTCCCAAACAAAGCACTCTTTTTTCGACCAGGTTGATTGAATTGAATTAAACTGGACTAAACTGTATTTTGAAAACAAATCGTTCTTTCACACACTGCGATTTGACTCTTAAAACCAGGACACTGGGCTAATTCTGTGCACAGATTACACTGTACATTTTTACAAACCATTAATGGGAATTCAGAGCCCTCAGAGCTTTCTGTATTGAATCTCCATCTGACATTAGCACAACAGGATCTCCTTAACTCTCACAGCAGCAAGGAGGGCCTCGGTCTCAAGGAGACCTGAAGGGACAGAATCTGAAAGAGTGATATCTTTAACCTTAGGGTATCAGAGATGGATCTAATAGCCCTGGTGTTCGTGCTAGCTTCAGACCTTAAATCATCCTTTTCCGTTGATATATAAGGCCACATTTTCTAGTGTCCTCTGGCTGCTTTGAGCTGTTACTGTAAGGCAACAAGCCACGAGCTGAAGTTGTCTCACTGATTAAACCAAATTTATAGTTGCTTTTCCACTGCACGAAAGACGCAGATATCTGAACCATGATTTACAAAGACTGAGAGAAGAATATCACAACATTATCAACCTTTAATGATGATGGAAACGGTAAGCTCTCATCAGCATTTTCCTGAGACATAGAAACAGAAAGGTTCAGGTCCAATGGTTACCCCTCTATGGACTGGGGATCTTGTGAACATAAAATATTTGGGAAAGGTATGGTTCTCTGATACTGCATTTTGTTCACCACAATGACTAAAACTTGGAGATGGTGGATGGGGGCAAAACATTTATCTCTTCCTTATCTTCCTGACATATTCTAAAGAAAGCATCTCTGCATTTTCAGAGCTATCCTACATGTTAAAAAACTTCTGACCAAGACTCCAAACCAATAACAATTCTCAAAAATATTTTTCTCAGGCAAGTAACTGAATCTTCTCTAAAATATCAGCAACACCTGTCCATACAGCCAGGTTATACCTTTTGCTCTGATACAGCATGCACTTATCTTGTCCTTCTGTTTACTTTGGGAAAAGACATGTTCCTGGTGTTGCTTTAGATTCTATTTTAAACTGTAGATGAGGTCATAATGTGGGGCTGTAGGTCTTAGTAATGTTTTTTAGCCAAGAACTTCCATCTCACCAGTGACAGACCTCTCTTGCAGAACAGGTGGGCTTTTGTCCACTGTGACATACTTTGAATTCTGGAGGAAATCTGCAGGAGAAGAATACAGCTGAGAAACTGGCACTTTAATCAGCTAACTGAGCCAGACTTGGTTGTGCCTGGCATTTCCTAAGGCCGTTAAAATGACTGGTTACACCCTTCTCCCCTTACCCCTGGAACAAGGGTTACACCATGCTGTGCTTTCACAGCCTTGAGGAGCTTTGGTAGTCAATTGCAAATGAAATAGAAGTTCAGCAAGTTAAAAGCATCCTGAATGCAACATGGAGTGCCTCTTTTACATGGCTTCAGAGGTGGCAGAAGACAATGAAAGTTGATCTCTATTATATGGCTCTTCTGTGCATAAGGAATCTCTTGTTGGGGAGACTCATCAGCCCTTGAAATGCTGCAAAGTACAAAGTACTTCAGAAATGTCCTTTTGGTTAGCATTGCTCACTAAAATCCTACAAACATTGTTTCTTCTTGCATTCCCTTTCCCATTGCATGGCTTTAAGCAAATTCTCCATCCCTTTGATTGAAAGGCAACAGAAATGGCCAAAAATGGCCAAGAAGCACAATGGAGTCTCCTGCTCCTCTGAGCACAAAAATAAACCAATGCATCTGGAGACAGCATGCCACAAGTAAGTCTTCGGCTTCATTTGTAAGGTTTGCCTGTGAGTATTAAGATGCACTCTCTGGTATTTGTATAATGGCTCAATTCTCTTTTTTATCTGATGCATTTTCAAGAAAGGTATTATATGTATTTTAGAAAGAGTATTACAGCTCTCCCTCTCTGAAATAAGATATTAGGTTGTGGTACCAATAGGACTTGGTGGGAAGAGGGTGGGGGAATAACATTACGGTTAAAACAAGCATCATGAAATACCCATACTTGCAACTTATGTCTACATTGACTCACTGTGAATGAGCTGGAGGATATTTTTCATCTGCAGCATTTGCTTCAATCCATGCAGCTGATGAGGCCAGGTCTTGTTATGAACACAGCATGTTTACCCACAGGTATTGCTGGTTTCCCTTTGCAATGCCGGGCGGGCTGGCATTCCTAATTGTATCTTACTGGCAGAAAAGGCTCCCAGGAGATCAGGGCCAATTAACAAAGCCAGTGTAGCCATGCTTGTTTTGGAAAAACAAAGAGAGGAGTCAAGAATGGCATGTAATGGAGAGAGAAACTAGCAAGCTTTCCCAGCTGAAAACTTTAATGAATTTGGAATGCTGCAGTGCAAAGGAGAAAGCAGTTCAATATGGTTTGTATTTAGAAAGGAGGCTTCAACGATGTGTTCAATGCAGCATCCTCTTTTATCGCAAAATTATCTGAAAATTTTCTCTCATGTGAAAGCATTTTTACCTTTAAGTTCCCAGCTTTTTGCATCATTGATACTGCTTCAAAATACATTTTTTTTCCTCAAGGAGCTCCCAGTTCTCAAAAACTCTGGAAGATCAGTGCGAAATGAGAGTTGAGGGACTGTGAGAGCTGCACAGGAATTAATCTTCATCATGAAAACATATGGATGTGAGGGAGGGTAGTCATTATTTTGCCAGTGGCTGGAGAACACAAATGCAAAGCAACTGTCCAGCTTTTCAGAATTACCACGCATGAATATCCATGAGTGGATAAAACATTGCTATGTTTAGGGTTCCCAGTCCCAGTAGAAAGACTTCAGAAACTGTTGTGTTTTGAAATGATGCTGGTGCTATTTCCTATTCTGTAGCCCAGTGCTCTATCAAGAATAGCTAGCAGATCTTTTGTAGATGTAGATGTAAGAGATCAAGGTGCAAACTGGTGTGTGGTGCTCTGTAAATTCACAGTTACTCAATGGTGCCAGAGAATGCACTTTGACTTTCGTGGGAACATGAATGCAGACATCAATCTGCTCACAAGAAGAATTTCAAGTAGTACTGATATTCTGGCAGATATTCTGGATTCTGTGATTCTACTAAAATTTAGAGGAGACTTTATTTTTTTAAGTGTGAGAAGTGTTGCCCTGGCTCTTTCCTGAGTGAAATTAATATTTTCCATTTGATATTGTTTTTTTATTTGGCATTTTAATGTCTTATTACAAAAGTCAGGACTAGAGTAGTTTAATTTTCACTGGTTCTTGGCTTGCTGTAAAGTAAAAACAATACCTTTTGTTTTGCACGAAATTTTGGAGGTTAAATTATTCAGGTTCAATTATGGGTATTGTTGTAAAATCAGTTTTTCCTAGGTTTGGTGGCAACAGAATGCTCTGACTTGGAAAAAGTATTCAATGCACAAGAAACATTGCTAGTGAAGAGTCCAACAGGGACTGCAGGAATAAGAACAGAGCTTTGAGTGATGGCTACATATGTCCTTGTGGCCACTTTTGTTATTCCAGTACATCTCTCAACTAGAGTGCAAAAGGCTTCAGGATTCAGGACCCCTTCTGCTTAAGCATTAGTAGGTGACCTTGTACAACAGTGCTGGGACCTCTGTGTGATATCAGAGTACAAACCTACATTTACCTGTTGGCCCCATTTGAGGAAGTTTTTATGGTGCTGGGTAGAGAGCTAGGATGATCTCAGGACAAGAATTTTCACCAGCAGTTCACTGTGCATGCTGGAAGCAGAGGCATTTTGTGGGTTTGCACAGTCTGCATGCGGCTTGGTCCAGTCATTTTGCAGCAGGAGAAGCCTCTTGTTTGGAAGACAAAGATAGAAAGTGAAGGACAAGCAATGGCACCACATGTCTGGCAAAAGCAACTATTTTATCTTTGCAGGAAGAGCCCAGGGAGAGGTGAAGAGAGCAAGACAAATCTGATGAGCAGAGCAACCGTGAGAGCTGGCAAGGAGAATGAGAGATAGCACACAGACAGTTTGAGAAGGAGACAAGGTGCAGATAAGGAGCTGTATCTATCTAATAGATATTCTTCCCCTAATTCTAATGGAAATTCTATCTCCCAGAGCCTGTCAGTGGAAACCTAATCCACCTCCAAGGGATACACAGCATTGCTCAACGCAGAATCCAGATGACGACAAGGTCATTTTCATCTCATCTGCTCTAATGCACAGCCCAGCACCTTCCTTCCCCCTTCGCTTCCCCTTCCTTGCACAAGCTGAGAAAGGAGAGGACAAATTGAATGATAAGCAGCATTTCTACAACACCCAGCATATTTCAAGGATGGCTCCTCTGCTGCTGAGGAGAGTTTAACTCTGCTTTTCTGAAGAGTAGCTACTCTGTTGTTTGGGGCTCTACAGGTGGCCAAGGAGCTGCACTGAACAAATAGTTGGTGGAAATGCAAAGTTTAAAGAGCTGGCACATGAGCTACCTTTTCCTGTCTTCTGAATGGAAAGCAGAGGGTATATTACAACCCGGTCTCAATTCAGTGCTAATCCTACTTTAAGGATGGACCAGATGACCTTCTGAAGTATCTTCAAATTCAGTAACACTGTGATCTCCTTGACTGTATGAGATAGATAAATAGATACATGCACATCTGCATGTGGGCACTTAAATACCTGAAGTTCTTTGGCTAGAAAAATAGGCCACACATATGAAGACCAAGCATATGAACAATTTCTCTGTGCCTTAACTTTCTTGCCACAGATTAAACCCTAAGAAACAGTGGTCACATTTCCCAGCATGACTGATCAACTCACAGAATCAGGAAGAAAAGTCTGCCTTCACTTATTTCATCTGTTTTATAGAATTTAAGTATTTCCCAGATTTGTTGCAAGTTTATTTCTTCTTGTCTTCTTCCACAGGGCTACAATCTTTCAAAACAAGTGCCCAGATGCTCAGCTGTGCTGCTGAAATAGGTGCCTCTACACAAAGGAGATACTTACTTATGAAGAAAAGAGTGTTTAAGCTTCAGCACATGCTCATGAGAAGCAGGTGGATTCACCTCCAGTTACATCCAATGTGCAAACACAGTGGCTTATCTTTTCAAGGGACTTGAGGCTCATACTAACTGTTGTGACATATATCTCACGTGTCTACCAGAGCAACCTGCGAACTTTTCTGCAACTGCTTTACAGTCAATTCCAGGAGAACTTGCTTTTTTCTCTTGGTGTCAGAAGCAAAAGTGATTTCAGCCTGCCACTCCCATCACTGGAGTTCTTCTCACTATGTAGGTTTCACTTCTTTCCTTTCTACCTGAGGGCCAACAGTCAGCTTTGTCAGACAAATGGTTCTTGATGATTTGTGGAACATTTCTGCGTCAGGATGAAAAGTGTGCCACTGATGAAGACCAGCATTTCCAAAGCAGGAAAAGCATCCTAATCTTGAATCACTGGGACAACAAGTAAAGGTTCTGCCATTTTCCTTTGCTTCTAGACTCATATTCATATCTAAATTGTTGCGCTTGTCCTTTCCTTAGCTTTACTGTAAGTACACTTACATGGATCTTCATATCTTGCTAATCCTGACCTTGCTGGGCTGAATTATCTTCTTGGTTTGGCTTTAGACCTGCCTTGTCGCTATGATTGCTGAGCTGGAGGCTGATTCTGGTAACCCTCACTAGGCTTGCTCTGCTTGCTTTGCTTCAGTTCTGGGGGACTGTGATCTTGCTGTGAGGCCACTGTCCCTTCTGCCCTGCTCCCCCCCCTCCTGGCTCCCCTTCTCTTCAAGAGCAGCCCGCTCATGCTGGACATGGATTACTACACTCGAAGTGCAGAGATGGCCTTATGACAAAGACTGACAAATACTCAAAATGTGTGTGGTCAGAATGAAGCACGTTTGGTCAAGCAGTTTCCAGTGAACAGGACACTGCGCTGTAGCTCTGCAGCCACACAGTCCTGCCACACCCCAACAAGGGCTTGGACTATCAGACACTGCACTCTGCCTCTGAAAATCTTTGAACGTCTTATTTGTCCAGTGCATGCCTACAACCATTTATTAGACAAATGTGGCCATGGATCATTAATGCACAACCTGATTACATCAGCTGCTTCCCTTCGCTAATGACCTCCAGGATCAAGCTCAGCTTGACAGATGCAGAAGTACTAACCACAGTGATGAAAGAGCACTTGGTCCTGGCAATCTGAGTGTGGGGGAGAAGAAGAGGATAGGATATTACACATTTTTTTTCGATTATTCATAAGAAGTCACAGATCTGCAACCATCATGTTAATGGACAGATCCATCTGTCTTGCTAGGGAATCTGCTACTGAGAGAGCTCTTGCCAACAGCTCAGGAATGTGAGGTGGGAATGCTTTGTAGTTTTCTGAGTAATCTTCTAATACCAACCTCGATGTGGGTGCAAGGAAGCACCAACCCCATAGTGTAGTCTGAAGAATTGATGTACCCACTAAAGCATTACAGCCCTAGTATTGTGTGACTAATAGGGGTTTTTGTAGGTGTGCCTACATTTTTGGATAGTCTAGTAAGAGGTGATGCCTTGATGGGGCTACCTGAAAACAGAGGCTAGACAAAATTAAGAGGATAAAAGTGGGTATTTATTGAAGGGCCTTCAAGGTGCACTTTGGGCAGTCAAAAGCCTTCAGAGATGCTGCACCCAAAACGGATGAAGGGTCACGAGTTTTTCACACTTTTATGAGTTTGGTCCATTTGCATATTGGGGGTTAATCCTCCAATTACAATTCCGGGTAATTAAGTCATTACCCCAAGTTTGTTTTCCCCCTTAAGCCACTTTGTTGACATGTTTCGGGGCCTAAGACAGTAAGGTGTCCTTGAAGTTCAGGCCTAGAGAGGATTAGTTTTGTCTGACCAGAATGGGAGAACAGTAGCTAACAGGCTACACGGGGTCTTAGAGTTACACACTAAAGCATTACAAGATACGAAAAATATAAAAGCTAAAATCCTAAGGCATCAGAAACTAAGTAAGTACTAAGTAAGTGTCTGAAAAATACCTTTAAATTCACAGGCCCCTAGGGGATGACCTTACTTCTCTAAGTGCTGTCCATGTTAAGAATGGGTTGTTTTTATGGCTCCATTTTATCTAGAGATACCTCATGGGTGGCATTTGGGGTTAATGGTGGGTTTCATCCAAGTATCCTCAAGATGTCCCGTTGTATGACCCTGTGGCAGAGCAGCGTGCCACGGTTGAGTGAAGAGACCAAAGGTGTTCCTGAGGGTAGCTGTGCCACATCTGCCCTCATTGCTAAACAGCTGGAACTGCAGCTGCCTGGGAAACCTGCAGGTGTCAACGGGAACACTGAAAACTGCTGAAGCAGGGACTGAAGGGCTGGTAGGAGTCCTGGCTTACCTCAGTCAAAGCCCTACTGGCTTATTGAGTAAGAGCAGAATAGAAATAATGAAGACTTATCCTTTGCAATTTGATAATCACAGAATGCTCCAGCTGGGTTTTTGCAGGGACTCTGGATCTCTCTGATAGGCATGCGGAGAGCTGATAGCCTGTGGTGCCTTATAATCTGTAGTATCCAGGGCAGAGCTCTCTCTAAAGAAGTACGTGTGAATAGTGTGGCATCAACCTGAGCTAGTCACTCAGAACAGTGATTGCAGTAATTTGCACTTATGACTCTGTGTCAATGTTAAAAGGCTGAAATTGAAAGTATCAGTACTTCTATCTTTTACTGTTCCTCTCCTCAATGATTATTTTCATGCTCATACAAACAGTTAGCATGGAGGTCAGAGAGATCATTTCCATACCTCATTTTTCATACAGCTTTTGCCCTGTATCTTAACTCAAGGCACTCCAGATCACACAATATTCTCCATGAAAAAGTATTGATATTGGCCATAAACCAAAAATCCCTTCTTTCCTTTCATAGTAACTGTCCACACAGTAATAATGAAAAATACACTTATCACAGTGTCTTCCTTGCTTCCTACTGTGCTATCCCTCTCTGAGTCCTCTTCTAGGTTAGTGAGTCCTGTAATGTGTCCTTGAGGAATTCACAAGCTCCAAAAGGAACAGACTGGATATGGGCTGTGTCCCCATGGAGGGTGGTGCTCACCCCAGTGACAACCTGGTGCTGCTCTCATTCACAGCACTTTGCAGCCAGCACAGCAGCATGTGAGAGCTGGATGCTCCATTCCAGCTCATCAGGACCTCTTTCTCTGAATATTCCTGCCATGTAGAAGGAAGATTCAGGGACAGAGCCCCACCTGCATGAGGAGACATCATTCTCTTTTCAAGGTGATTTTAGGTCACACCACTATAGTGGTGAAAAAAGTTGCATGCAGAGCCAAGAACTTGCCTGTCAGTCCCCTTCAAAAAGCAAGATAGCAGGCTTGTTGTTTCAGCTCTCTGCTTCACTCAGGAAAGTCTCATATTCCTCTGAGAGTGATCAGCTTAGCTAATAAGAACAGAAACACAACTATAATTAATAGAAATCACTGCTTAGAAAAAGACCCAAAGAGTGAGCCATGCTGATAGCTTATAACTTAGAAGACTCATCAGCACTTAATTAACAATGGAGGCATTGCAAAATTAAGGATGTTCACAGCTGCAAGAGGCAGTGTCACTGCAAATCTGGACCTCTCTGAATTCACTCTTATGCCTAGTGGGAGTGTTGGAGTGTTTCATGGAAGGCATTTGAATTGAACCAACCCAAAGCTTCACCCAATCCCATACCTTTAATTATACTGCATAAATATACATGAAAGGTGCACTTAAGATACTATGTTCTGTTGTTATGGCAACTGATATTTTAAAAAGTGATGATGGGAAATAAGCAAAGGAAAGCTATATGGAAATAAATGCATCGTGTTGTTATAGCAACCTTTTAATTTCAAAGAGGTTGGGAATAACATGTGTGGTAAGCATAGCTGGGAACCTGCTCCCAGGTGTGCTTGAGGTCTCTTCAATTGTGTGCCAGAGAAAATCATGTTATATTAAAGACTGTACATTGGCTGAAGTTTAACTCTTGGAATTATAGGGTACACTTTACATAAGACAATCATCAATTTAAAGCAAAAACAATGGGTTCATCTCAGTTTTGTCAATTTGCAGAGTTGCTGTTCTATGACATTTGTAATATTTCCAAACTGGTTTGCTTTCTGTGTCAGTCTTTTAGAAGCATATTCACATGCAGGGTCCACAAGATTTGTCTTAAAATCATGAGATTCCCTGGGAAGAAACATAAAAATATATATTTATTTCTAAATTTAAGGCCAGGTTGAATGGAACTCTGAGCAACCTGGTCTAATGGAAGGTGTCCCTTTCCCATGGCAGGGACATTGCAACTAGAGCATCTTTAAGGTCCCTTCAACCCAAATCATTCTATGAGTCTATGGTTCTATTTTATGTATAGATATATATGCATGCCTGTCTTAGTCAATCTTGTTTTAACTACTCTCAAGTGCCAATCAGCTTGTGTCACCTCTTCCCGCATTATTGTCAACAACCTCTCCTGGTTGTTTCTTTTTACCCTCCATTCTGCCAGGGTCATACTCAATCTGAGATAACAAGCAGTTTTGCGCCTGGGAGGGGTGAAGCTAAATTTACAGGAATCTTGAGCTCCAGAGGGCTATTGCACATCTAGTAACAATTTTGGCCTCTTTGCTGATTTCACTCAGGAAACATGACAAAACAGAATGGGGGAAATGCAGTCCTGAGGAGTGATATTGTGTGAGAATGGAACCAAGGCAGTAATTGTACTTAAATATATAATGAGATTTCAGCCACTGTAGATGAGAACACTCTGAAATCACCCCATTAACTATGAAGTGATTAAAAAAAAAGAAAAATCCTTGCAGAGCACTACTTAGTCACAAGCCACAGGACCAATACTGCAACCAAGAATAACTTCATCATCCTGTAGAGTTGCTATAGAGGAAAATTAGGGCCCAGTGCCTTCTCTTGCTTTGCACACCTGCTTGGCACAGATGTGTTGGGAGCGAGGGGAGCATGGGGGGCTGTTGGTTCCCATTTGCTCTGCCCGGCTGACCAGCAGCGCTTGCAGAATGCTTATGACCTGGTCACAGTCAAGCAATACCCTCTTTTTTTTGTTTTTGCTTTTTGCTGGACAACAGAAGTTTCTGCCTCCTATTGACATAGCAGGAAACTGGTTATTCTTCCTGTGCAAATAGGGGCTTGCCTCAAAGCTGCAGTCTGTCTTCTTGCTGTTGGCAATGGGGCATGATTTTCAACATTCTGAGGAAGACAACAGCTGGTGAGGATGCATTTCAGAGCTGGCCCTTCCAGGTTGGTGGGTCACTTGAAGCAGAGGAGGAGCAGGAATACTACATGCATCGGTTGAGTGTAGAACGTACAGCACTTGACTGATGTATAAATTAAACAGAGTTAATTCTAATTCCGGAAGTCAGCAGAGCAACGTGAATATTTGCAAATCCAACCTACATGGATGATCAAGGCCCTTCAATGTGATGGAACAGGGATGACAACTTACCTGCAGAGGTGGCTAAAAGGCTGTGTCTATTGCGCAGGCGTGTGGTGGAGCTGCCGAGCTGGGGAAGGGTGCTCTGGGCTCCTGGAGGCTGGGAATGGTGTCAACCACAGAATCAGCAAATATGCTGAGTTGGAAGGGACCCACAAGGATCATTGAGTCCAACTGCACAGGGCAACCACAAGAGTCACACTATGTGCCTAAGAACATTGTCCAAAGCTTCTTGAACTCTGTCAGGCTGGTGCTGTGACCACTTCCCTGGGGAGCCTGTTCCAGTGCCCAACCACCCTCTGGGTGAAGAACCTTTTTCTAATTTTGAACTTAGAGTGCAACACACAGACTTAGTAAATGCAAGGAGCGCAACACCAGGAGTTAGCCGACAATACAGGTGGGATTCGCTTTAACAGGGTTTTGCAATGCAAACATATAGTGCAAACTATGTTGAGGCTTCTCAAGAGGACTTTCTTCCTGCTTATCTTAAAAACTTGTTCACAGATGTGGCAAATCACCTCTGGACGTTCTTATCTCACTTCAGTAGTGAGAAAATTTAGAGAACTAGGAAAGAAACCCTGTTTCTGGGTGTTAACTGGGTAGGAACTATCCCATATATTCTCAATATGGCCTACTTGAGCCTCACTAGAAAGCACTCAGCTTAAAAGAAAGGTTTTCAATGGGAAGGTGTGCTCCTTGGGTACCAGTATCATCACTGGGAACTACTGGAATCATATCTTTGCCAGGCTCAGCTTAGCTCTGAGGCACCTTTGTCTGTGCTGTGGATTTCAGAGGGTCTGTGAAGATCCTGAAGACCTTCACAATACCTGTTAGAGCATGAGTGTCGTGCACACCCAGTGCAGGAGCATAGAAAAGATCCTTAGGCTGTTTGCTAATGCCCAGACTGTGCTCTGGATGTGGATCTCAGGAAAGCTTAGGAAGCAACTAGTCCAGCCAAAGGAAGCATAGCAGAAAGGAAAACCCGAAGTGTCTGAAATTTTTAATTCATTGTGATCTGTCCCCCTGCCTTGGCTTTTTCTATTAGCACAGGCATTTCTGTGGAAAAGTTCATTTCTCATCAAATGTAGAGGTGGGAGGCAGATGCTGGCTCAGTTTTCATTTATTGTTTGTCAATAGTGACAGCCAACATTTGTTTAAATGTGGTAGGTGGTTCAATTTTTTTTTTTCAGTTAAAATCTCAAACAATGATCCTTACTCAAGGTTTGTTCATTTTCTACCAGAAAATACATGAGTAAAAAACCAATTTTCCAATCAGCTCTTCTTGCTCTTGCATCTTGATGTCTGTGATTCATTGACTGTCATACAGGCTTCTCTTTACATTCAAGACTGCAGTGATTTCACATTTTCCCATTATTTCCCTTCTCCTGTTCATCCTCTCATTTTTCCTGTGTTATCCAACACCTCCTTCAATGCCCTCACTCACTTGGGTCAGATTCCCATGTTTATATGACTTAGAACCTTCTCAAAATCAGCACAATGCTATCACTTTGTTTATGGAGATACAGAAATATCCATTTCAGTATGTCCATACTTTGTACTGATGGAAATAATCCTACCCCATTTCAGGCTTGTTCCTTCTAGGGACTGTATTGCTGTAGCAATTGCATAAGAAAAAAATGACATTCATAACCAAAAATAACTGAATCATTACTGACACTGAATACAGAACTCATCATGAGGTAGGTGGTGGAAATGATGGTTCTATTTTGACCATTTGGCAATCACCTAAAGCAGAAAATGGGGACATAAATGCCCTTATCACACTAAGCCTCGCTCCAAGATTTTGAGAGATTTCACTGGAGAAGAGATGGATCCCTCTTTCCTTTTCCTTCCTCTGCTAAGCCTGAGGACATCCTTGACTGGAAATATAAGGCTAGCTTAAAGTTTAAATGGTAGGAGCACTGTTTACATTTCTGTTTGTTTATTGAGACCTTGAAATGCCTCTACAGAGCAGTCTGCTCTCAGAGCTACTGAATATATTAAATTCCAACACCTCTTCTCTCTAATCAGAACTGAAAGATTGGCTTCAGAAAACAAATGGGATATTATTTTGTCATAATGGTGTTTCATATTTATATCACTAGGCCCGAAAGGAATTGCAACAAAAAAAATTAAGGGAAGGAAAAGAAAAAAAAATGTCCTAAATGTTTAATGATCCTCAGCAAACAATCTGTCCAAAGAAGGAAAGATTTCTTTGCCAGTCTGACAACTGATCTATAATCTTGTTCTACTTGGTTAGTGTTCCCATCCCCTCCCAGCTCTGCCTTGTAGAGCTTCTAGGAAACTACATGGAAAGAATTCTCGTTCTCACTGCACCCCCCTCCTTCCCCAGACATTTTCAAGGTAGAGTTTAGCTGAGCACTTCTTGCACAGACTGCTATTACCTTCCAGGAATAAATACGGCATTTCCAAAAGGGGCCCAAATAACAGGCCACATACATGTTCAGCTAAGTCCAGGACTAGAAAGGGCCTACAAGGGACCTTGGGAAATTCATTCTGTCTCCCCACCCCTATTTAGATCAGTTTTCAGATTTCTGTAATTTGGCCCAGCTTCCGTTTCATCAGCTGCACCACTGACATTTTTAATCCACTCCTGATATGAGCTATTTCTTTAAAGGTCTTCTTTAAAGATTCTTTAAAGGCTTCTCAATTCTTCTGACCTTTTGCATTGCTCCCTGAAGAAGCCTTAGGGCCATGGGACCCACTGCAGAGTTACTGCTCCTGTGAAATATCCATTCCATGCAGTGATGACACCTTTATGAAACAGGCTTCAGGGTGATTGAGTATGGATGAATCAGAACAAATCAGAGGAATGTAGTCCTGTGTGAGTGTTGTTTTCCTCATGCCAAAGTGAAAACATTAGTTTGAAGAAGGCTGAGTGTAATTTATTTCACTTTAGTTTTGCACTGGTTAGATGGTCCCCCAGACATACATAAGAAGACCATCTTCTTCTTAACTGTGTCTGTGTCATCTTCACTGAATTCTTCCTGCCTCTGGAGGAGGGGACTGGCTTTTATTACTGAATTTGCTGTTTGCCTTTCCCATTCAACAGAGGGAGAGCTACAGGATCTGTGATGCAGGTGTTCATATACATCTGCCTTTTTCCAGAGAAGTTCCTACTAAAAAAAATGGATGGTCTATTTGGTTCAAAGTCCTCCTAACAAGGTAGTTTTGACCTAAGGTAGTGGTAAAAGAAGTACTGACAAGATTTCCTGGTGCTAGTCACAAGTATGTGTGACTAGACCTGAAAGTCCTGCTGAAAGCGTGTTGTGGTTTAAACCCAGCTTAAAATGAAGGAAATGAAGCATCACGCAGCTGCTTTATCAATCTCCCTCTCTCCCCTCAACTCAGTGGAATGAGAAGGGGAATCAAAATAAAACTTGTAAGTTGAGAAAAGAACAATTTAATAGGGAGAATAAAAGCCATAGAAACAAGCAAAGCAAAGCAAGGAATTAATTCACTGCTTCCCATGGGCAGGCAGGTGTTCATCCATCTCCAGGAGAGCAGGGCCCCATTACGCATAGCGGTGACTTGGGAAGACAAACTCCATTACTCTAAATGTCCCCACTTCCTGCCTCTTCTCCCCACTGTATATACTGAGCATGATGTCATATGATCAGGAATATCCCTCTGGTCAGTTGGGGTCACCTGTCCTGGCTGTGTCTCCTCCCAACCTTCCATGCACCCCCAGTCTCCCCACCAACATGGGAAAGTAAAAAAGGCCTTGGCTCTGTGTAAGCCCTGATGAGCAATAACAAAAACATCTCTATAGCATCAACCCTGGATTCAGCACAAATCCAAAATACAGCCCCATATCAGCCATTGTGAAGAAAGTTAACTCTACCCCACCCAAAACCAGCACAATGGGGATGTGCCAGGCCACAGAGCAAGTCAGACTAGGGAGGGAGTGCTGTGACATTCAGACTGGAACAGCAACATCACAGAAGCTTATATAAGTGTTCTGGGATTAGGGCAAAGCTTTGTGATATGCAACAAGAGATTTAATCAAAATTGACATTTTCCAGTATAATTGAATGACAATGGAGGCAATTGCTGCTACCAGCAGTGGAGTGGAACACAAACCAAATGGATGCTTGTGGTGTATTTTAACAGCTGATTATTGGAGCTCCTAAGCTTCCTTTCTCTGGAAGAATGAAGAGTGTGGCAGGAGGACACACCTTCCCTGGGTGCTGTTTCTCGTATTCTTTCCTTCCATCACAGGGCAATACTGGAGAGAGGATTCCATGACAGAGAAATCTTTGCTTGGTCTGTTCCAACACAGCAGTTCTTTTAATTACTGGATTCATCAGCTGTCCCAGAGAGGATTCATTGCAGTCAGCTTAGAAAATATCATTTAATTGTGATAAAAAAAAGGTCTGGACTAAAACTTCAAGACACCTGGAGGTGCACAACTGAGTAATACCAAAAAATCTGTCGAAAAGCTTTTCATTACTTTTCTCTGGTATCATTTCAGCAGGCAAAGCTCTGCTGGCAGTTTTTTTCAACATAGGCTGCAACTGCAACCCAGCCTCCTCCTCCAACACAGAGGTTCTCAGACTGTGTCCCACAGAGCACACAGGACTGGCTGCCAAGAGCAGCTGCCTCCTCACTTGTTTCTGGCTCCTTCTCTTCACTTCCAACAGTTAGAAATAGTTACAAATACATTTAAGTGCTCTCGTAATGTTTCTTTCCCATACAGGCAATTACTATCATTGGCATGGGCATGTACTCTGCAGTGAATAGAAAAGGCAGTAGCGATACACTTGCAGATTGTAGTTCTGATGGTCCACAAAAGCTCTGTGGTAAAAAAAAAGAAAGTCTCAGTATTAATGCAAAGGATCTCTGCTATAAGGACATCATAATTAGCTGGCAATGCTTAATCTTTTCAGGTCACTGGCTCGTATCAGTGCAAATACCCTTTGGGTTTCTGGATGTCTGACAAACGTAATAAGGGCTCTAGGTTCATTAATTCTCATGCTAATAATGTTTTTAATTTGTTGTATTCATTTCATAACTAATATTTGGCTTTCAAAGGTGCAAGTACAATGTCTCCCTTTAAGGAAAGCAGTCTGGAGAAAAAAAAGCCAGTAATTGCATGATTTGTAGATCAGCTTCGCTTACTTCAAAAGAGACCAGAAGAGAGAGATTATTTTTATTTCTTTCAAAGTCACAAACACAAGAAATAGGCAGTAGAAGCAAACTGCATCATCTTTTTCCCACAGTTGCCTATTGGGACTGTACACATTTAACTCTTGGCTCTTCACATCCAGAAGACTTAATGTAAACCATTCCCACCAAGGTCTTCTTCTGACCCACAGACAATGCACCAATACCTGGATTAACACTGAACTTCATTTGGAAGAAATGAAGAACCATCTGAGGAATAAGTTGTCCAAAGGCACAAACATTTTCTCAAATCTTCTTGATCCTGAGATTTATTTGCCTTGACTCCAGCTTCTGTTGAAAAGTCTTGAACAACCTTTCTTACAGCCTATGTCACCTTGCCAGTAGCTCTAACAAATCTGTGTTCAGGACAAGAACTGCTGTGAAGTGGGAATCTCACAGCCACTCCAGTTCCTTTGGCTTTGTCTGTGTTCTCCATGGTGAGGAGGCACGAGAATGCAGAAATGAGAGAGCTGACTCTATAGCACTGAGGACTGGAACCACAACGTTGAATGCTTGGCAGCAAGCACAGGGGAGGGTCGGGTTAGCCCAAGGTAAAAGGGCAATGACATTGAACATCGTTTAATATTTTATTTCTGCTGGAGGGAATAGGAACTGTCAACAAATTCTTATGGCAATTGATTTCAAGACAGTAAGAGAACAATAATATTTAAAATGTCACTTTTCAGCAGTTATGGATTATAGAGTAACTGGATTTCATCACTGAAGGAAAAACAGCCATAGGATGATTTATTCTCTCTTGCTATTGGTCTTTCTGCTGACCTTTACAAATAGAGGTAAAACCTCTTCTTCACTGCAGTCTGTGCGACTTTCACTGCTGGGCTGAGGAGAGGTAGTCTGTCATCCAAACTCTCCTCAAGCCCATACCTCACTTCCAAACCCAGTTGTGTGGATAGAAAACCAAAAGGATATGTTACAGCTTTTCCTCCAAAAAAGGCAAAAATAAATATGTGAAAAAGCATTAAGAACATACTCTTTCCTCTCACACCAGGCCTGAGCCTGTCAGCAACGTCTGCAATCAAACCTCCAAGGATTATCATCAAGATAATCTCCAAGAGTTATTGTCAACTTGTGCAGCTCTCCAGCCTGGGACTGATGGAATAGATCAAAGAACCCTAGACATTGATCATAACACAGGCTTGCCAAAACACATGCATTTAGCATGGAGCAGCATCCTTAGCACAGTCCAGATGGCTCTTTGAAGAGCTTTCATTATGCTTTGTTCCACTGCAAAAACAGCTCTCAATGGCATTTTTGTTTTGTTTTGTTATCAGGCTCTGGAGAGCAGGAAGCACATGATTCTGCTGTGTTCCTCATATACACAGTTCAACTACCACCCTGTCACCCTCTTGTTCCCAGTGCAATGTGCTAAACATGCTATTAACAGATGGCTATTACGGGATCAGAGAGAGATAGCTGTGGAGTTCAGCAGCCCTAAGGGGTAGCAAATGGTCCCAGCAGGAAAATGTCAATTGAGCTTTATTTTCCTGGTGTGGCCGGGCTCTTTTCAGCCTGTGAGTGAACTGCAGCCTCAGCAAATGCATGATCTCATCACAGCAGGGGCCTCCCAGATTTTGCTCAAAACCTGGGTTTGCATCATCATGGCTACAAGAAGCAATAACTGGTTACTCCTGCAGTTCTGAACCCACAGATGTGCAAACAAGCTGGGCAATGTTTTAATGCCCATTTCCTTTATGCTCTGCTCTACTGGAATTTCTTGGCAAACCTAGAAACAGGCCATGTCTGTACCTACAGATGGATAGAGCAATAAATCTTTACATTTTTTGTTTTCCAAAATAGCATTCAAGTCAGCAAAAACTTAGAAATATTCCTATTGCCAGTGTGTAACTCCTTCAGATGCCTGCAAGAGCATAGGCAGCGTTTGCTTGATTTGTGCACTGGATTTCCTCTGATCCATTCATCGCAATTTCTTGAGCCTATTGCCCATTCAGAAACTGTTTCTCAAATCAAATGAAGGGAAACACATTCCATCTCTAACCCCCACTTCCCTGCCGCGTCTTTGCTTGGGCACAGCAGTGCACAACAGGGGAAAACAAAGATGATGACCCAGAACAAATTATTTAGGCCCAAATTATTTAGGCCCAAACTTTGGGCTACCATTTTGGCAACATTAATCTGAGACGCAAATCTCTTTCCCAAATACCTGTTGAAGATCGTTGTGAGAGCAGCTTATGGTGTGCTGCTTTACCACTTGTTTGCACATCTGTCAATGTGTTTTCCTGGCATTTGTTGTTTTTTCACAGCACAACTTTATAAATGGGAAAAATTAGGAAGAACGTGAGGTGTGAGAAACTTCCTAGTAAAAGAGGGGAACCAGCCTGAGAGATGGCACAAAGCAAAAGATGTACATTATTATGTTCTTTTCTTTGTTAAGCTGAGTAAGAGGTAGCAATATATTCAGAATTAAAAACAATCTACCAGTCTGAACTGCAACCAGAAGTATTGCATGCCTATCTGAGAAGTTTACTGTGAGTTTTAAGAATGTTTCTCACCATTTTAAGCTTGTTCAATTCAGGAACTTCTAAAATCATGTAAAAAGTGTAAAAAACAGGTCTTCAAGCTGTTTTTATGGTGTTTCTCAGTAGCATCTGGTGACTCTTATTTCCAATGAAAAATATGTTGTTACTTAGAATACCTGTTTTGCAAGTGAAAAATAGCTTAACATGATGCTTCAAATCCAATATGAGCAATTATATTCTGCCTGAATATTTTTTTCCAAAAGTCTAATTAGATACAACCCTATATCATCAAACTAGCAACACTGAACATGCTTCAGCAGCATAAATTGGCATGAGCTGTGAAGAGTTTAAATGGAGAAAGGTTCAGAATGGTAAAAGCTAGACGGAATACCTGAAGGACAATTGTGAAACTAGAATTCCAACACCAAATAAAAATACCAGCTTCCTAAGAAAAAGAGCAAACTTGAAAAGACCAGTAATGACTGTCATGTCATCTTTGACACCGCTGATGTATTTCAGGAACAAAAGGGCAACTTCTACAAATTAAAACTCTTAAAATTATGTGATGTCGGCAACATCTAAAATGAGCTTGCGAAACGTGGGTCTGAATAAACACGGGATTTATTTATTCTAAACCTCCAGTCCTAGCATGTTTCAGAAATACAGTGCAGCAGATTAATTTGCCCAATATATGCAAGCAGAGATACTCTCAAGCAAAGTAATTGCACAGATACTTGTATTAATAGCTACACGAGCAGACGATCCTGTCCTTTTCCTTCAAAAACCTGTTCCCCAAGACTATTACTCTGATAAAGAATGAAACCGTCTATGGCCACTAACAACATAATTAATAAAAGCCAAATTAGTTTCCCTCCTGAAAAATGAACCATGGACAACATCTTCACCTTACAGATACCATTAACAAAAGTTTTAACCTCCCCCCACTTATCCACAAAATGAAGAAGTTATTTTCCCCTTCACAGGCTTTCTTAAATAGGCTCCATCTGGTCCTTCTTTCTGCTAGAAAGTCAAACTAGTGGGCAGAGCTGGGACGGTGTTTGAATGAAATAATAGGCAACACAAGTAAAATAAAAATGAAAGTCTAAAAGCTTATTAAAAATTAAGATCAACATGTAATTTCAATTCAAATCTCTTGCATCTAACTATGAACAACTTGCTAGCTAACCTTGAACAGCTCTTGCCCTAAAACCAAAAGTTCTGCAATTTGTTCTGGAGTGCAATCACCCATCTGAGAGTTCATCACGTCTCCCTGATGAAAACCAGGATAATTCAGTCCTAGTTTTCAAACTGTACCAAGCTTTTGCCTGTGTGGTTTTATGAGGAAAACAACCTGTATATTCTGAATTCCCCAGTGAAAACACCAGGAAGTTTTGGTCTAGTGTTAAACTGCTAGGACACTTATGCTTTTGAACTGATACAGTCTCCTGAGATACTGAATACATTGAAGGAAAAACATGTTTGGGCTCTCATGGCAAGGGCAGCAGCAGATACTTTGTTTCTGTTAAAGCTCTAGGGCAGGACCCTTGCCTGGTGGTGCTACATTGACTCAGAGCACAGCTTAGACAACACTGTGCTTTGTTCTTCCAGATTAGCCCATATTTTTCATCTTCCAAAGCCACGTGCAAAGTCTCATAAGAATTGTTCTTTGGGGAATCATTGGTCTGTGGTGAGAAGGAGATATTATCTATCCACATCCATGACAGCATTGTACAGCAGATCAGAATATCAACACAGCTGAGAAACACACACGATGCCCAGGCATCCAACAAAAATGCAAATCTTTGAGAATGGCTCATTAAACACTGTAAAAGACTGCAGGATGCTGCAGATCCCCATGCAGATTCATGACACCAGCAGACCTCTGTGTGCTATAATATACAAATGTAAGGCGTACACTTGCCAGACGGACTCAGTGGTCATAAACTAAAGGTGGAAAATGAGAGGCATAATGCACAGCTAGAACCCAGAGGAGACAAGCCATATAAATCATGGGGGAAAAAAGGGAAGAAGTGATTTTTTTTTACCCTGGCAGTATCCAAAATGTGAAAATGCATGAAAGTTTTATTTCCTTGGACTAGGAGAGAATAAGTGAAACATCTCTTACCCAGAAGTCACAAACAGTATTTGTTAAACCTCAGGGAAAGCAGGAGAAAAAAGTAGAAAGGGCAGTACTATGCAGCAACATAAAATTACATCTGAAGGGTCAGAAGGATTATGTCCCAGGAGGGCTGCTGACTGCCTGTCTTAGCAGAAACACATACCCCACACCTTTGATAGCTCCCTCAGGATCCTGTCCCTTTTTAGTCCTTAACAAGGCTGTATGCACACATGAAAACTCCGTTTCATCTAACAGCAGTCAGAACAGTAGAGACACAAATGGATCTGGTGGAATTTCAGGCTTGTCCGTATCACTCTTTCACTGTGGCATCTGGCAGTGGTTTGCAGTAGTTCACAGGACAGAAGAAATGCCCCATATTATAAACATATTTTAGTCTGATTTCCAATGGAAATAAGGCTAATGTGATTATTTGGGTAAAAAGAAAAGAAGGAGAAAAGAAATACTGCAGGTTTAAACGGAGATAATAGGGAGTCCATTTAAAAAAAAGTAAATCATTCAATGAAAACAAATTCTACTGAAAATTAGCTTCCCTGGTTCCCTTTCTCATGCAGGTGCACATGTTACTTGTAGACCTGTGCTTGTTCTACTAGTGATAGCTTGAGCTTTCTTAGCTGCATGCTGTCTTTTCAGTTAATGCAAAGGAGTCATGTCACCTTCATGACTCATGCAAGCAGAGGTTATCTCCAAGTAGTCAACAAATATAGGTGTCCTTCAACTCATCCACGAGGGCTGGCAGCAGTACCTTTCTTGGAGACACTACTCAGTGTAAACTCTGAGGAGGTTTGCATTTGTTCCCCTTTCCTCAGTAGCCCTAACAAACAGAGTGAGGTGATTGTAAATCATTTCATTGTCAGTCCTGAGCAAGCTGATTGTCTCGAATTAATTTCTTTGTGGACAGAGGTTTCAGAAATGTCACAATTTCAGTTGCCTCTGTCTGCACAAAGCCATCAGGACAATGAGAGAGGATGAAAATGCAGTGGTTGCCCCTGCTTGTCCCAGCATATTGCTGCTGGAACAACAAGCTGACCAGCAACAGGTTGTTGACCAGAGCAAGGTATGTGGCTGCATTAACACTGAGCTCACCTGTCAGCTCAAATGGCCACTGAGGAGAGGCACAGATTGCTGTTGTAATTACCTGAAGTCACTGCACTACAAAAGCAGATGACAGCTAGGTTAACACGCCCATTTACAGTCATTTGGCCTTGCCTGCCACCACTTCTGGACTTCACTGCTGAGGATGGCATTCTGACATGAGATGGGAGTCTGAAGGGAGGAGAAACATGGCCCTTAGACTGACTGGTAATTAACAAGCAACTCCCACTGTGGCAGAACTTATGAGTACAGTGTCTCGAGAATATTATTCTACAGGACTGTCGGTCCAGGGCCTTTCATCAGAGTTTAAATTCAGCCCATTTTCCTTTTTAAAGTATGGTTACGGTCTGAAAAGTGAGTCTGTGAAATGAATTCTTAGTGTTCCCTATTTATTCCCTCTCAGTGACTTCCATACGAAACATGCTTCATTTAAAACTCAAAAATAAGGCTTTCACCTGCCAGCAAATATAAGTTCAAAGCAATTTCTCACAATCAAGTTATGTTCTTTCTGTTTCACACATCATCACTAACAACAATGATTCTGAGGTCAAAAAGGAGGAGGAGTGTGTGTTTTCATGATGGATGTGGCAACATGGAACAGAACTCACTTTTGCCTGACTACAGTGCTGACAGTAGTAAGATTTTATTTGTGTCAGTAAAAATAAGGGCTGCCATTAAGGCAGGGAGACCTAGTGCATGAAATGCCGTTTTTATCACCACTTTCCTCAGCATAGCCTCACTTTAAACAAAGCCACAAAACAAGAATGCCTCCCCAATGCTGCATCTTGTTTAATTCAGGTTGCCAGAGAGCAAGCAAATTTTTCAGAGACTATGCCTGCATTGTCATGCTGAACTGGTGGCTCATAATTCTGGTGCGGTTTATTCAAGGGTCCTAATTCTTGGCTCATGGGAACAAGCAGATAAAGGCATGGTATGTAAGTGTCCTTTTGGCCAGTGCTGACTCATTGGCCTCCTGTGCAGTTCTGAAGCCTCCATCTGAATTTTGAACTTCATGATTTGTAATGTTCCACTTTATTCATAGTGCACCAAATGAATTTTGAAATGAGGTCTTTTTGTGTACTAAGTTAAAAAAAAAAGAAGAAAAAAGAAAAAAATTGAAACATTATTCTCCATATGTTTTATGGAAGGATTCAGGGACACAGATCTGGTCTTGAGAAGTCTAACCTTTCCACATCTGACCCTCAGACCCAAAACAGCATGTGCAGAGAAAGAGATGGAAGAACTGCTTTGCTGGCCATGATTCCAGTTAAGCCCAGGTTGCTCCGACTTAGACTTAGGTCACAGGTAATGCTTGAGAACAGGAGCATCCTAAAATTTGCCCTTCTCTTTGCATCTGTTCCATTTCAGGAAACTTTTTCATAACCTTTTCAATCTCACTGGATTCCTTAGAGTGAGGAACTTGATAAGACATGGGAGTTGAACCTTTCTTTCTTGAGAGATTTCTAACCACTGGGCTCTGGACCATTCTGAATTGAGATAGATTGACCACTTCTGCCATCAATGCCAAGTACAGCCCACAGGTCTGAGCCTCACTGCAGCAGGAAGAAGTAATGGAGGAAAAGCAAGTGTGGTAATCCGGTGATTTTGACATGTTTAGGACAGGGGCTATCCCACACATCGGTCTTTGCTACAGACAGGCACCCCATGTCTTTTTCTCAGCAATTTTCTGAAGTACCCTAGGGTATGGGCTTTTGAGATCTGACTTTCAGTCATAGATCCAATCCTGCAAATCGTTGCATCCTCATGTGATTCTCCCACTGATTTCACACTCTGGGCAAGTAGGGAAGGTTGCCCTGTAATTGAATATGTGAACAAACTCCTTCTGAAAATGAGTCCCAACTCCCCTCTTGCCCCTTGCCATGTGAATAATGGCAGTGCCCATGAGAGAGAATGGTGGAGGAGTCGCTGGCATCTCTTCCCTTTTTTTTTTGGTCCTTAGAGGAAGATCCTACTCCTTCCTCAGGTCTATGGCAGATCAAGCTTACCACTTGTGCCCCTTGGTCATGGAAGTGTGGGAATTAAACCCTGCTTCAGAACTCCTGGCTTGGGCAATGCTGCTTAAAAGCAAAGAGTTGTCACAGAGTGAAGGCAAGGCACTCTAACGATGAGAAAAGCCCGACTCCCTCATTTTGCTCACAGCCTCCACATTCCTGGGTTTTTTAAATCAGTTTCACTCTGGGAAGTGAATCAGGCCCAAGATAAAAGTGTGTTCACATCTAAGGAAAGTTTATGGGTGTGCATAGGAGTGTGCACATGTGGGCAAGCATTAAAGCATGAAGGATAAGGAAAAGCCAAAATTGAAGTGTTTTGAATTATCATTCTCTGCTGAAAGAGCTCTCAGCAAATTGCCCTAATAGGTACTGTTAGATTAAATCTCTTGCATCTGTTCCATTGCAGGTAATCTTTCAGAAAAAAAAAAAAAGTGGTCTTTTATTGATCGTGGTAATTATTTCATACTATTTTCAATGGCAACTTTCATAAGGACAGGAAAAATCAGCTGTCTGCTTTGGTAAGATTGACCTGCTAGCTATATCTTGAGAGTTTTTGTGGTTTTATTAGCATACATGAAAAGAGCTCATGGCTTGCCTCTTGCCAGGCCTGAGTGGAAAACACAGTGCAGAAAGTTTTGACCTGAGTACGAACAAGTCTGCTTTGTCAAAAACACGTAGAGATTTAGTGCTTTGAACTCCAATAAATCAAGACATGAAGTATTTATTTTCAAAATTCAAATGTTTTCTTTATGATATGATACTGAAACTGTAGTTCAGGTGCCTGCTGCTGCCTAGTTCTCACTTTACACTGAGCTTCCTACAGGAATGACAGGTCATGATTTCATGCATCATGTTCTCCAACTTGGTAGGAGCTGGTGATGCCTCATGCCAGTTGCATCATCCTAGTGGAAAATGGGAACTGGGTCCGCATAAGCCCAGCCTGGAGAATTAATGTAGAGTGTGGGCTCCTGAACTACTGTGGCTCAACTCACCACATGGATGTTTTCAAAGGTGGAACGGTCTGTTTTCATTTAAAATCTTCAGAATACCTGCACTTTTGCTTCTATTCAGAAGACACAATGTACAAGATAGTACACTGAATTTTTGAAACCAATTTTTTCATGGAAATATTGTCAAGAATAGCCCTACATTTCATTCTTTTGAAGTTTTATATTTTCTAACACCACAAATGGTCATAACAACCACTTTTGCAGCAGAAAAAGCCAGGAAAAAGAGGAGCTGCCAACTAAACACAAATTCCACAGTAGCCAAACATTACATTTTCAAGCCATCACTAAACATTATGGGTGGACTTGGAAAGATGATTTGGCACAATAAGGGACAGGTTATCACAGCCTGTTCTGCACTGAGAGGTTAAAGAGAAAGCCTTGGCCTCCACAGCTGTCAGCTTAGTGCTTGTAAAATAGCTTTAAAACACTTTGCATCTTTCTTTAAAGCAGCAGGTAAAAAAAGTGTGAAATGTGGCAGAGATGAGTTATCAGCTCCTTTGAATAACAACCCTCTTCCTTCCAAAATTTAAATCTTTTTCCCTTTACTCCTCCAATTCATTCTCTCAGCCTTTGCATCATGTAAGTTTCCTCTCCGACTCCCAGAAACAGTCATTGACATGAATGATGATCAGGGGAAGGAAAAGGGTGGTAACTTAGCTTTGTCTGCTTGAAGTTGTTGCTTCAGCTTCAGCAGCTTGAAGTTGAATGTTCCACTGAGATTTTGATGGAGAAAGGAGTAACTGCAGAACAGCTCAGTCCTTGCCATGGAGATAGTGATGGGGAGAGTATATCTGATGAAAATCACTCAAAACCAAGTGACCAAGTTTTTTCCCCTGTAGAAAAGCAATTAATTACTGTGAAAGGTAGAGCTAATTTTGTGCTGAAACAATCTGGAACAACATACTGTAATCTGCTCTGTGCCAGCTGAGTTAGAGCTTCTCTCCATCAGGAGCATGTATTAGAAATTCAGTATATTTTTCAATAAAAAGTGCTCTCTGGTAAAAGCCATCTTCCAGCTAAAGCACTGAGTCCTTTAAGGAAGAAGCTCTTTTTTTAGGGGAAAATATCTTTTGGAAGTGTTCTTGTGAGCTGATGTGCCTCCTGTTTTCCTTGATGCAGAGAAGAAGAGAAACAAGAGGGAGAGAAATGTGTGAGAGAGATCTCTACCAGAGTATTTGGACCTTAGCACTGCATCATTGAGAGCCCCATCACCTGGTATCACAGGCACCCTGTTAAATAACCCCCTTCATAAGCCTCTCAAGACACATCTTGTAACATGTATGTTTCCTACCCTCTCTAGTCTGTTTCCAGTCTCCTTGCTCCTGATTTCTGATCTACTTCAACTTTCTACGCATTACTTTTCTGTTAAGATAGGTTCCAGAGAACCCTATAGGAAGAAGAAACCAGTTGCTGAATTTGTCTTTATGTTAGACTGTTAGCAGTACATAAACAAAAGATAGACATGAAGGACAACCTTCTTCTAAGGAGCATGATGACCATTTGGCTTGGATACCTGAGTAAGATATAAAATACAGGGGCTTCTTCACTCATTGCTTTTCACTTTCATGTTAGATTTCATGAAGGTGGGGCTTTCTAAACAGGTGCTCAGGAAAGACAAAATTTTGGCCTATTAAGAACTTGAAGAATCACCAGGTAAAAACATGGGAGTTAATCTTGATTCCATAAAATTACTTCATTGTTTTGTCCTTTCCTCTCCCATTGTTGGGTTTTTTCTCTTTAATATACTGTGCTTACAAATATAGCTTTTTCCTTATTACTTTCTAGTTTTTTAGACCCATCCACAATTCAAGATTTATTACAAGGACAGGACTTCACTCTCCCTGTTCCTCATTATTTATAAGAGAATTGCAAGTAGCAGATATCTCAATATTTTTCATCCCCTCTTCAAGCTTATTGCTGTCTTCTGATAGAGCTGACTTTCAAGGCTGAGCAAGCTTCTCAGTACTGCTTTAAAATCAGAGCTCTCCTTTTTCTGGGTGGCAGTGCTTGGCACTTCTGGGTGCAACACCTCTAAAATGACCCTTGCTGCTGTGGCACAAATCTTTACATTGCTTTACAGCATCACTGCATGCCTGAAAGATTCACTCATGGAGCATTCAGGTTGCTCTTTACTTCGTGAGTGACCATTCACAAACACATTGTAAGAGCTGGTGATGCTGCAACTTTTTACCCCTTGTCATTGTACTACTTAAAGAAGAGGGCTTGCAAACCAGCCCAAAATACTGCTGTAAGCCATGTCACAGGGTTTCAACAGGAAGTTTAGAATCTACCCTGCTATTCTGCCACCCCTCACAAAATAATGCTGTTGTTAGATGTACTGAATTAGAAATTAGACAGAAGATTAGCTTTGCAGGAGAAAAGGCTTTATGCTCTTAACAGTTGTTTCCAACATCAGCAATGAACTGTAATGCTCTGTCTGTGTCTCAGCTTTCTACTGATATTTCAGAATCACAATTTAACGCATCTGAAAAGGAATAGACATTTCTTTTTCTAGTTTTCCAAAGTGATTCTTCTACTGTTTTTTTTTAATAGATAAGCTTATAATGATAGCATCATTTTCTCTTACTGCAACGTAAAGAGGAGGCAATACATTAAAGTGATAAAGTTCACGGTATCACTTGAACTAATGAGTATCTCTGGTCAGAAAGAAGCAGAGGGAAAGAGGGGCCAATTTCCCTAAGAGGTCCTTTGTTGCAGTTCAGTAGCCCAGCTGTCACTCACTGCTTGGAACATGCTAATGCAGAGACATGAGTCCAGAACGGGCTGTGGGCAAAAGTGAAATCCAGCCAGAAGGGCTGAGTGAGCTCATGCTGTGTGAGATTTGCCAGGCTGAGTAGTCACAACCCGGGGAGGCAGGGTCCCTGCAGAACTGCTTTTTAAGAAGCAGAAGTGCAGCACTCTGCCCTGAGGCAGACACATTGCTCTACAGCACCTGTATTTTCTTCTAGCCAAGCCCTGAAATTCATTCTGGAGGAATTGCATCAAGGGGACCACGCAGGAAAAGCCACCTGCAGTGTGTACCTACAGTACCCTGACAGCACAGGCACAGAGCCCCTGAGTACCACTATAACTGACACATGGCGGACAAAGATCTGCACAAAGAAGTGCCAGGAGTTGGACTTCTAAGTCTTTATTAGGCTCCCAAAATAAATGTCTGCAGTTTTTCAAAAGAGTTCAGCACTGGGGAGATCACATTCAGAGTCTCGTTCTTAAGTGTGGTTACCATTAAGCAGGATATGCAGATCCCATACTGGGAAGCCCAGATTAGCATAACCACATGCAAATTTTCACACAGCACAGAAAAGAACCAATTTCAGAGTATAAAGTTGGGTTTTTAATAGCTTTTTTTCATCCTTATATTAAAAATCAAGTTGGCCCCATGAGCAGTAGTGCTAACAAAGCCTGGATTTTCACTGGTTTGGGTCTCGTGACTCGATTTACAGTAATTTTAGAAGATGAAACCTCCAGCTGAAGCCTTTGTTGCCTTGGAGGGCATGGATAAGGGTGTGCTTCTTTGCACAGGGCTCACATGGCAGATTTGCTCATAGGCAACATTGAAAAGATCTTTCTGAGCATGTATTTTCATGAAGCTTGAACAAATAAAACATAGCTGAGATCTCTCTTTCAAAGTAAAATGCATTTAGAGAAAATGTCTCTGTATTTTTTCTGTGGCATGAATGGACTGACAGAGTGATCAGAGACATTTCTTTTCTTTAAGAAAGCAGGCCAAAGATTGATGCAAGTTTCTTTGCAAGTTAATATTGGATAAATAGGAATAGCAACTGTCAAGTACTAGTGATTGTAATATATTACTCCATTTAGATTGTCTGTAGAAACATCTCTCTTAATCAGAAGGAAAAATACTTTCTCCTCTACTCCAATCACCAGCCTATATACATTTTTCTCAGTGACCATATACTGGAAGGCTCCTTGTGCAACTTGTGCAATTAAGAGAGATCACAAATACTGGAATTCTTCATCCAGAGACATTAAGTTGCATAAAAATTCAGTTGTTCTCTTTTTCCGATGTGTTTTCCAACAGAATCTGGAGTTACGCATAAAATTTGTCAGGTTCTGTGACCAGCACTGACTGCCTGCTCCCAGCACCCTGGACCACTTGCAACTGCTCCTTTTGCTGCAGTGCTCTGACCCATGTTACTGTGACAATTCTGTCACTGACTGTCCAGCTTTTTTATGCAAATTCTGCTTGGATAATTAAAAACACAGTCCAGAAGTCATGTTAATAGCCTTTCTGAACAGCCACACTTAAAAGCTTCTTCCCCTGTTGACAAATAGCAAACAGGAGTCCAAAGTAGTATTAAGCTTCTGGTGCCCACACTGTAATTCTGAAAAGTCATTTTTCATAACACCCAGCATGTTCGAAGAACTTTCAATTACAATATATAGTGCAATAAATAATAGCTTATGTCTACTTATACAAATAAAGAACATAAAGTGAAAACTCCCGAAGTGTTCCATGTTTACTAATGGAAGCAAATACAGCTGCCTGATCTGTTCTCTCTTTCCTCACCTCCCTCCCCACTGGCTGCTTGCACCTTGTCAGAAACTTCAGCTTTCTGTCTCTGGAGCCAGCACTGCCTCTGTGCTGCCTGTTCATACAGGACCTAGAATGACGAGGTATTTATCAGGGCCTCCAGCTGCTGCCACAATATAAGTAATTTTATCAGCCTAATGTTTTATTTATTTGCACTTAACGTTCCTATTTAAAGGGGAGAGAATGTGGGAATATTAATGGAAAAGTTGGGGGCAGGGAGCTGAAATGAGTTATTAAAAGTTTCACTACTTGAGCTTTTAAGCTTCTCCATCTGAAGCTGCTCAGTTTGATGTGAATGCATGCATATCTCTCATGCAAATTGTCCCAGAGGCTGCTATTTTGGGCAGAGCGTATATTCATTGTGGTGTCACAAAAGGTCGATTAGGTCTGCCTAAATTCCTGGTTGATGCTGATTGACTGTGAGGGACATTTAAGTCTTTCAGACTTCCTTATCTAGCCCATTCTCTGCAGGCTGAACATGGACGTGCGCCTTATGCAACCTCACAACAGACACCCCGAGCTGCAGATTTAGGAGCTTTTTAATTATCTGTGTGTAAGGAGGGAAAGAAACTGTGATGATTTTCTTTTCGTGCTGAGGGGAGTTCTTTTCAGCCTGCTGCAGGAAGTGACACAAAACCCAGTGAGATGAGTAAATGGGGCTCTTCTCCCTGAGCACAGAAAATTGAACAGATTTTCCTCAAATGTTCTCACAAAAATACACCTGTCTGCAAACAAAGAAATGGAAAAGCATCTTCACCTGAAGATTCAGCTTGTCATGGAGAGGGCTAACCAAGTGAAAAGAGAGGGGTGAAATGGAAACTCCCTCAAATCCTGAAGTCTGCTATTTGACTGCACACGGACCCTGTAATTTCTACCCAGCACTGCCAGTTACTCCGGTGCCATGTACCTTTGCTTTGCTAATCTACTTTGCAAAACTACCAATTTTTCCTTCATCTTGCTGAAAAGAAGAAATGCAATTTTTGCAAAGTTTTGCAAAGAAAAGTGATGGTCTGCTTGAAAACTGCACATTTTGGAAAATGGGTTCTGAAGAAAATATGATCTGCTGCAGCCCAAGGCATAGACACAGATGCATATACATGTATAGAGAGGTGAAGGGAAAGAAACACAAGTTTCTACTCTTCACTTTCTCTGTAGCTTTCTCCAGGTTAAACTCTCAGGCTCGACAGGCTTGCTGGGTCTAGCCACAGAACGATTTGGGTTTATATTTGCTTCTGTGCAGATGCTTGAAGATGCAGATGAAAAGGCTTCCAGCAACAAACATAGTAAAAGTGGATGGAAGGACCTCAAATCCTTTCTCCTGGCCTTCCCACACATTTATTTTGTGTGAAGAATGTGGTCATTTGCAGCTGTGTAATTACTAATATCTCGAACAATGCGTGGAATGATAAGCACCTATTGGTTGTAGTGATTGGCAACTTTTGGCAGGCATTTAAGAGATTTTTAAACAACCCTTAATCCCTCGCAGCTGTGACTGAATGCAGACCAAAAGAATTGGCATTCCCTCTGCATCCTTTGACTTTAAATATAATCACTTGGTGGCAGTGATCGCATACATTGTCTTTAACAGTGGAAGAGGAAATTAGCTTTAATTTTACAAAGTGATTGCATCTTGGCTTTCAGAGATGCCTACTGCAAGCCTATTCAACACATGCCCCAGCCCCTGGGGACAGAGCAGCACTATAAGCAGCAGAACCATTCCATGAGCTGCATCTGTAACTATCCCCTTGAACAGCTAAAAGGTAGCTGATAGCTTTGGCCCGATGGCTCAGGAGACATGGTATTTCTAGCAGTGCTTCTCGCTTTGTCCAGCATTACACATGTGTGTGAAACCAGACTCTGATGTGGGGCTTCATAGTGGAGCGTGCCCTGGAAATGGGAGGAATAGCATGTTTCACCTGAAGTCTGTCATGTGTCCCCACTGCTTTATCCCTACTGTCACTACAGGTCCTTCCTTTTTCCTCCTGTTTATAAAACTTCCCTGCTTTGGGCTTTTTGAATAAGCATGCATATATTGGCTTTCTTGAGTCAGGGGGCAAAGAGGGTTACCAGAAGACCATAGAGACACAGGAACCTTTAGCAGTTACAGTAAGAAGACATTAAATATGATCATTACACAGTCAGTTCATTTTCATTTATTTGTAACACCTCAGGGCAATAACTGGTTTGATGGAGCAATTTTAAAATCATTACCCTACTATATTCTGTATTACATCCATTCAATTTTTCACTAAAGGTTAAACAATCCACTTGAAGGAAAATATCTTTTTTATTAAAGTCACATTTTAAGAAACAGGTACTGAGCTTTTGAGGATTAAGTATTTACATTCATAAGGAAGAATGGCAATAGAAAGAAGCATCTTTTCTTCCAGGCACTGAAAATACAACTATGATTTAGAGAATATCCTCTCTACTGTAAAAGAAACAAGCTCTTTCCCTCCCACATGATTTCTTCTCCTCACACACACACTGCACTCTTAGCCAGAGACAAGGAGAGACCACAAACATGACTTAGCCAAGTGAGCTTTTCCCTATTAAATTTTACAATTGAATCTGCAAAACAACTAAGTGCAAACATTTGTTAACTAGTTCAAAGAAACAAGTTGGCAAATAAAACACATTAAATCACTTTGCATATTCACCATACCAAAATAGGTAGTACAAGGTGCAGTTGATAGCAAAACTACTTGGACTGACTGTGCAAGGAGTTGTCCCTGTGGGATTGTGACCTCATCCCATGCCAGAGAGAGCTGCATCCTCACAGCACTCCTGGAGCAGCCTGGTACATAGGGGTACATAGGTGTGTGGCCTCATGGGGGGCTTTTGCACCAGCATTAACAGGTTTTAGGGAGGGATAAGGATACACCTAAACACTTGAGCACTTGTAGCCCCCAAAGGAAAATGGAAACTTGCATGTCCTTTGTGTGATGAGGGATCCTACAGGTGGATGCGTAATTTGGAAATTTGGACTAGTTGTAAAAAGATGTTGCAAAATCAGGTTTGCACAGTAATATTTTTTAAGTGTCTGATCTTTTTTATCCATTGTATTGCTGATATTGATCCTGAATATATAGTTGACTGATTGGCAGTTAATTACACATCATTAAGTAAAACAGCAGACTGCCACAGTACCAAGCTACTTTAAACAACAGGAACTGTGCAGTTTTTCCCTTCAACACCCATTATACAGTAGTCCATTTCCGCAGACAGATGAAAGCCATAACCATGCACTGAATCTCACAGCTGCCTGATATTCCACCAGAGTCAGGCAGACTGGAGATACGGTGGCAGGTTTTGAAGCAGTGACACGAATCCTGGCCATGTTATCTGGCCCCAACCCCGGCTCCTTGCTGTACAACAGGTACCTTGGCAGCTGCCAGCATCTCCAATGTCTGGTGTCCCATAAGGCCACGGCTGGCTCCTACAGCATTTGAACTCTGTCCAGTGCTTTTGGTCACAGCAGCAAGCTTCTCCAAGGCCTCTTGATTTCTGTGTGAGTGCCACCTCATGACCCTAGATGACATCCCCAGAAGGCTGCCTCTTCATCTCACTTCAGCTGTGAGCAACATTTGTGCTGAGAACTTGAGTTGTCCCTTAGCTTGCTGAGTCCCTGATGTACTTCGGGGTTTCAGCGTCTCCAAGGGCTGGCACAAGCTATTTCCATTGCCATCTCTGGATGCTCTGTTGGATGAGGATATGATGTCAAGTCACATTATGTCCAGAGAGATATGAAAAGACAGGTTTTAATATACAATGTCACTTCTTTCTTTATCTTACCCAGTCTTAGCTCTGGCAATTAATGCTCCAGCTCAGAGATTCAAACTTCCCTTTAGGGCCACTGGGAAACCACACTTTGGGAACTCTGTGAGAGGGAGCCTTTCCTTTCTCACCTCTGGAGGCCTTCTTTGTACCTTCAAGAGCTCAAAGGAAAGGCAGGACCTCCTAGCACTTTCAACAGTCCTGTCATATCTTTGGAGGCTCTTGCTCCCAAGAAATGCCTCATCTCAACCAGCATCCTGGCAGAGGAAGGGATAGGACATGGCATGCTCCCTGTGGCAGAAATCTCTATGTCAGGAAAATTAATCCACAAACACCAGAGGTTTATATCCAAAAAGGAGACAGAGGAGTCCTGTTACTTTATTTCAATAAAGAGAGAAGCCATGGGGCATTTCCCTAGGGTCTCTCAAATTGTTAGAGGATGCAGCCTCCTCTTTATCCTAATTTCCCAGCCACGTTTCCCTCTCTCTTTCCCCATTGGCTGAGGTACTTGAGAGGTACAGACTCCTCAAATCACCTAAATCGCAGATTTCCTTCAAATGTATACCCCCCCCTTTTTATTTTCCTATGGAATTTATGGTTCTTCTCATTGCTTCTTTCATCTTTCAGTATCTTTCTTTACCTATCAGCAGACCCACGGTTTGTTTGTAAAGACAAAACCCTCTCACTCCTTTCATCAATCAGTGGAATTCCTCCCATTGTTTCTTTCATCTTTCAGTATCTAGCCTTTACTTATCAGCAGACACACAGTTTGTTTGTAAAGACAAATCCATCTCATTCCTTTCACCTACATCACAGTTCTCCTACCAAGACCCTTGTGGGGAAATTGGGAGTGACAAAGTCTACCTCCCTTGAACAGCAGATAGGCAGTGGCAAATTTTCCTGTTCCTTGATATGAAAGCAGCGCATATTCTACTTGCCACTATGCTCCCAGATCTAAGGGCATCAGGGAGATCAAGAAAATGACTGGGAAAACAGTGTCATAAAAGCTGCTCATAGGTCTGCAGCCAATCATTCCTGAGGCAGGTACTATGTTCAGGATCTCACAGAAGTGACCTACACTCTTTCAGCTAATTTTCCCTGAATTAATGTTCCCCTCCCTCCACACTCCTGAAGCAGTGTGACCTTCTTAACAGCTGTGATTTCCCTACTGTTTTTATATTTTCCAACTTCTTTGACTGTTCTTGGTCCATTACAAAGGGAAACCTCATCCTCTGGAGCTCAAGTTGGGACATTTTATTTCCCAGAAATGATGAGTTGTCACATTTGAAATAGAATTTGGTGCTTGTCTGCAGCAGCTTGTCCCCCCACCAGAGGCACCATGTGAGAAGCAGGAAAACTGTCCCTCCTTTACTGCCATACTTTGTGTTTACCACCTTTATCAAGAACTCACTTCATTGCAGGGTTCATAGTCAAGGTCGATGCTTTCACAGGAGATCTCAAGCCCTATTTCAAGCCTTTTTTGTTATTTTAAAGAACATCATTTTATCTTCCTGCCTTATGGCAGACATTCTTTTGTCCTTAAAAGTACTTAGGCACAAGCTGTGCAAGGATAATAAAGAGTAACTGCAGTCTCATGGAAAGCCGAAGCCATTTATATGGGAAAGAAAAAACCAACAACCACATATGGCTGAGCTATGATGATTTCAGAATTCAAGACCACTAGTAGGGGCAACTGTCTTGTCTGTTGTCACCTGATGGGCTTTCTGCTCAGAGCGTGCATTGTCCTGCAAAGTTTTTCTTTGCGTCTAGCCTGTGCTAAGAGATTTGTTGTTTTATATTAACCCACATTGCTCATTTCAATCCAAAATGTTTCTACCCTCTGGTCTTTTGTTTAGAAGCATCACTGAAGTTGATATAACTGCTTAAGTGCAGATCTACTCTTTGGTCTTGGCATTTCAGAGGCCCCAGGCAGAACTGTGCCCTTCTGCACAAAAATTAATAGCCAAGAGAGGCAGAGAATCACAGCTCTGATCCTAGGCCTTGCTTGAATGCAGAATAGGGGAAGTAAGTTACAGACAGATCCCTGAAAATATTTTATTGTCACTGGCTTTGCTGGGACTAAAGTGGACATGATACATGGCACAAGAATATTTTAACTGAGGTTGGATCAAATCTCTTAAAATACTCTCTCACCACTAAATTTTTATTCTTCATAGTTAGTCCTAAAAGTGATTTATTCTGAAGGCAAAGGGGGACTTATCTGCAAAGCAAGAAAATGGCCCCATCTGACACCTCGTTATGCAAACTCAATTGCATAGGAAGCACTTCGATATCGCAGTGAGGGGGCATAATTCCTGCTGGGTGCTGATCATTTATGGCTTTGAAATTCATTTTGGCATGTTTGCCCTTGGGACCACTCATGCACTTGAATTTAGCAAAGTGCCCTTAGCACATACCTGGACTGGGACCAAAATTCTTACCATATGTAGGGTGTGAGTTGGTTCATCTTTAAAACTAAATTAAAATGTTGAATTGTGTAACCTTCAGTGTGTCCCTTCAGATGAAAATGACTCAGTGTTACCCCAGTAGATAAATCTCCTTGGAAAGTTCATGCATAAACTGTATTTAAGGAAAATAGCTTCTAATTATGCAAAGATATTAACAACCATCCCATCTGATTGTAATGAGGATAATTTGCATTATTCCCAAACAAAAAGCTTCACTAGAAGAGAGTTATGGCTGTTATGCATTTTGCTACAGTCCAGCTAATGATCAGAAAACCATTATCTTGCTTTCTTTACAGAAGTCCTACTGCTCAAAAAAGTCAGAATGGCTGAAGATGAATGGTTTGCAGTCTGCCACCATATACCCCATCGCCACATAACCCTCCATCATTTACCATCACTGTTTCTTAATTTAGTTTTTCTTTTATAAGCTTTCTTCTGCTCTTTTTTTGGTTCTGATAGAAGTATACTATTGGACTTAGATTGCAGGTTTTTCTCAAGCATGCTGTAAAGGACTCTGAATGGACTATAATCAGAGGATTATTTTGGTTATGTCAGAGGACGGTAAAATCTTGTACCAGCATTATGTGGTGAAGCAGCAGAATAATTTATCTATTAGACTCAGAGTGATCAGTCCATTTGAATTATGAAATGCATAGATGATACGATCTAGGGAGAGTTCATGTATGGAAGTTTGTGTTTAACAACGTGGTTTATGAGCCTATATGGGATGTATGCGCACACTGCCCAATAAATAATCTCTGAATGCCATGAGCTGAAGTTTCAAAGCAGCCTCAGAGAGTCATGCATCTAACTCCCTTATGTCTTTGAAACCCCAGACACAATATTCTAGAAATAGGAAAGGGACTTGAATAGTAATTACAGGCATATTTTGAAAGAGGGAAAAAAAAATGGATTCAGGGCACTGTAAATTGAGGAAGGAGAGAATGATGAACTATGTCTTTTGGAGCTAAAGGACCGATATACTTTTGCAGCCTTGAAAGTTTATATGAATTATCTAGCAATCATAGAGTGTGCTTGTAGCAGTGTTTTCTTTGCAGGAAGCTCTGACTCCTTTCAGGGTTTTATAGTTTATTCCCTTTATGAAAATTAAAACCGGATAGAGGGCAGAGGGAAAGAAATGCAGCTTTTGGGTATGTGGGTTTCTTCTTGTTGTTTTGCATGAACTGAACGTTTTTCATTAGGCTCTATCCATATTAGGAGCTGTGATGAGGGATCATGAGAGACATGGTGAATAAACAAAAGAAGGTAGTTTCTCTGCTAATGTTAATTGGCATCATTAATGAAAATCAGCGCAGAACCAGTGGTTTTCACCACCTGAGAATCTCATCCGGAGTGCTTAAATCTCTTCTAGCAAAGTACACCAAATTAGTGCAAGGTTTGTGTCTGTTAGGATCAGCTAGCAGTTGGCTAAAAATTGCAAGCTTTATTGTAAATATTTATAATTAACTTAACTGGAATTAACCAGGAGTGTATCTGTACAGGTATGAAGAGAAATACCTGACTTTGGTTTCATGCTAAGCTATGTATTCCTTTATATCTAGCCATTTAAGTGTTAGATACTTCAGAGCTTATTTTACTGTCTACACATTTTGCATTTTTCAGTAGATATATGCTATGGCAGTCCTAAACACAGCTACGTGGAACTTCTTTGTACACTGTCAGTAGTAATCACATCCATAAGGTAATTTCTATGTCTGAGGGCGAATTCCTGGGCTGCATACTAATTGCAGGGCCCAAAACACTGAAAAACTTGGTCCTTCTATCAACATAATTTCGCAAACCCAGAGAGGCTACTTGAGCTTTCATTGATGATAACAAAGAAATAAATACCAGAATCAATTATTTGGATTGTATTGTGCTCAGTTGCAATTTCCAGGGGAATATGACTTCTGATTGAAGTGTTGCCTGTGTTTGGGGAATCAATCCATGGTAGATTTTGCATGGATTCTCTACTCTGCAGGAAAAGGTTGACTTCTCTTGCAGTTTTTCTCACATTTACGACTCTCAAAGTCTCTTCTTCCTAGGCAGCTATTTGCATTAAAAATTAGGAACTTAATTATCTCCTGTGTCTCTTTCCTTTTTATTAAATTGGATTGAAATCAGGCAGCAGGTTCACCAGTCATTGGGGGAAGGGATTCGAAGTCACACAGACAGACTGACTACGTGTGTTCTGCGTACATAAGAAAAAAGAGTAAAATAAAGAAGTTCCCAATTTGGCAGCTGAAACTGCAACCATTTTGTGACCCTTCAGCATTCTCTCCACTCGTCTTCACTCCTTATAAATTTGCTGGCCCCTCTCCTTCAATTCTTTGTTTCACAGTTGCAACTCTTTCTCCCTGTTCCTACTCCTACTTTTCTATTGGGAATGTCTTTCTTATCCTTCCCTCCCTGAAGGTTTGTATCTCAGCAGAGTTGCTTCTGCTCTGGGGTTACAATCTAGAAAACAAAGCAACAGGAATTGCTTTGAAATGAGAAGCTTGCCTAAACACATCCAGTGCATTCAGCAGAAACACTTTTCCCTCCCCCCTTTGCTATATACATTTGGTTCTCTTAATTGTTCATCTCTATTCAAAGCAATTTTCTCGGCGCACACATTTTCATTAAATGTAATGAAGGAAGGACAATTTAGCATCCCACCTGTGACAACTCACTGATTCAGATCATGATGACCTATTGTGAATACTTGGGCTTCAGTCAAGATTTTGATTAGTGAGAAGAAGTAACCTCTGCATAATTAAGATTGTAGCGAGAATTTATTTATTCTGAGCCAGTTTAATTTAAAAGTAAAAGTCCATTAATTAGATAATATATGAAGACACCTCCAAAGCACTCACTGGCAGAATTTCTAAGAATTTACAGTTTGTCTCACTTCATATTCTGAAAAGTTTGTCACGTGTAGCGTCTCCAGAAGGGGGATAATTTATTTGTGGGTACACTGCAAGAAAAGCAGAGAAACAGCTTGTGAAATAGGGAGTTTGAAATTTTTGGTGTCAATCATATCTGGAACAATTTGAAATAATTCTTGCTCTGCTGTCATGCAATAGCTCATGAATGGTTTGGCCTAGAAACTTCAAATATTATTTATTCAAAAGGTCTTCATCCCTCCCACTCTGCATAAAAAGAGGAGAGGGTTGGTGAACTTGGAAGCTATTCCCTGGAAATTTGGAAACAGCAGAGATTCCTGATGGGATCCGAAATAGCTTATTGAGTTTGTCACTGATACTATGGGCTTCTGTAGTCACAAAATATGAGAATAGACAGCAACAGTCTGCATTGCTGTTGGAGAGGGAGCTTGGTTTCCTTGCAGCCAGCTGTTCTTTTAGTCACAAGCCAGCATCAAGCCTGTATTAGTCCCTTAATACATAGGGACTATTAATAATCGCTGTGGCACATGAACTGCACCATTGCATGGAGCTTCTCATCCTGTGACCCCGCTGCTAACTCCACCATGCTCTGAGACATGCAATCATTTTCTCATTGGTTCTTTTTGGTCTCCCAGCCTCATGTCGTCAGGGCAGCACTCAAGAGACATTAAGGAGTGAAGAAAAGGAGCTTTTCATTTTGATGCATCTTCTACTATCACCATATTGATGCCATCCGGCTTGAGAAGATCACTGAACAAAGCAAACAGCATAGGAGTGATAATAAGCAACTGTGGCTTTAGCAAGAAGGAATACCAAAAAAAATCCAAAAGGTAGCTGTCAGATAATTACAGAGCTTTATGCTGTAGGCTGTGCATGTGAATTTCATGAGATGTTTATTAAAAACAAATCCATTACAACAGGAAACTTCATTCACTTACTTTGTGAGCCTACACTGAAAATTTCAAGAGTAAATGTTATACAAAAATATTTTTAAAAATACCTGTGGTTGAGGACAGTGTTAAAGCAAAATTTACTCCCTTCCCACTTAAAAAAACCCAGTAGACGAATGTGATACCCATAAAGCCAGGTCTCCACAGAAGTAAACACAAGCTTGTTACATGTATCCCAGCTCATTAACATTTCAAATTGTCCTTATATTAATTTAAATATGAATAGATACCTGTGTATGAGGGGGATGACTCATCTCAATGGCTGAAGCCAATGCTCAGAAATTGTATCACAAAATGTTTTATAAGAATTATAAAGAATATGTATAAGAATTATAAGAATACCCACATCTGCTTTTGGGAGTATGCCAGGGGTGTGTATGAAATACCTTTAAACCTGTCTTCTCTTGCATTTTGCTTGAGTAGCCTGCTGTGGTGTTTCATGCTGTAGTTGGTTTCCTTTCGTCATCATCTAATTCACAAAAGAAGTTTTCTCCCACACTTCCACAACCACAGACACCAGATAAATAGACGCTAAGAAGTGTGGTCCAAGCAGTGAACTTCCTAAATAGAAGCTGGAGTTATCAGGGATTTAAACCAATTCTCAGATGACTTGGCAAAAATAGCATTAGTGAATCATATTGTTTGGTTTTGTGCCAAAGTACTTTGGTCTTTGACTTTTATTCCCCCTAAAAAAAAACATGGACTTTTCCCCTTTTGAAATTTTACAAGAAGTTCTTGACTCATCCAGAATATAAACAAGCCTCATGAACTTCAGTTAAATGATGAAGAGATGAGAGGCAGAAAGTTTTCCAGTGCCTTTCATTTAATGTGAGTTTCGAATACAAAACATCAGCAACATTCACAGAATCACAGAATATGCTGAGCTGGAAGGGACCCACAAGGATCACAGAGCCCAACTCCTGGCCCTGCCCAGGACAGGCCCAAGAATCACATCATGTGCTTGACAGCCTTATTCAAATGCTTCTTGAACTCTATCAGGCTTGGTGCTGTGACCGCTTCCCTGGAGAGCCTGTTCCAGTGCCCAACCACCCTCTGGGTGAAGAACCTTTTCCTGATATCCAGCCTAAACCTCCCCTGACACAACTTAAGGCAATTGTCTCAGGTTCTGTCACTGGTCATGAGAGTGAAGAGATCAATATCAGTCCCTCCTCTTTCCCTCATGAGGAAATTGTAACTGCAATGAGGTCTCCCCTCAGTCGCCTCTTCTCCAGGCTGAACAGACCAAGTGACCTCAGCCACTCCTCAGATGGCTTCTCCTCAAGGCCTTTCACCATCTTTGTGGCACTCCTTCGTATACTCTGTAATAGTTTAATATCTTTCTTGTGATGCCCAGAACTGCCCCAGCACTCGAGGTGAGGCTGCCCCAGTGCAGAGCAGAGCGGGACAATCCCCTCCCTTGCCCGGCTGGCGATGCTGTGCCTGATGCACCCCAGGGCACACTTGGCCCTCCTGGCTGCCAGGGCACTGCTGGCTCATGTTCAACTTTCCATCAACCAGGACCCCCAGGTCCCTCTCCATGGCACTGCTTTCCAGCATCTCATTCCCCAGTCTGTCCGTACATCCAGGGTGGTCCCATTCCAGTGCAGAAACTGCTACTTCCCCTCATTGAACTTCATACAGTTGGTGATTCCCCAGCCCTCTGATTTATCAAGGCCTCTCTGCAGTGTCTCCCTGCCTTCGAGGGAGTCAACAGTTCCTCCCAGTTCTATATCATCTGTGAACTTGCTTAGTATCCCTTCCAGTCCTGCGTTTAAGTCATTAATAAGGATGTTGAAGAGCATAGGGCCAAGAATGGAGCCACATGGAACCCCACTAGTGACAGGTCTCCAGTCTGATGTCACCTCACTTTTGTTCCTGACCTTTGCACCTTACTCAATTTTACAGCAACCTGTAGCTGCTGAAAACTGCCCTTAAACCAAATTGCAGTTATAATTTTCTAGTCTTCAGTGAAAAAAAGGGAGGTAGTTGTGCTTTTCTGTCCCACTTAATGGTTCCATGAATCTGCTGTTGTGCAGGTATATTTTGAAAGCTTTGAATTAAACACAAATTGTTAAGTGAAAAGACAGCCAATACTGTGTAGAAATCATCAGTAAGTGATATTTAGAGCAGTTAATCACTCATTTTGCATTGATGTTATATATTTTTATCCCACTTAGTGTCAACTGATACAAACCAGCATCCATGGTACTGAATTAGTGAGAAATAACCAGGTAGTGAATTAGTACAAATTCTCTTTACAAGGCAAGTGATTATTTCTGTTGCACGTTAAGCTTTAAAAAAATGCTGTTAATACTAGATAAAATCTCACTATGTATGTTTCAGGAAACATTTGAATGCTCAGAAGTGTGTTTTCATTTCTGGAGACTGACATGTCAGATTCTTCTGCTCTAGGCAGTAACTTGCAATTTTGCCATAACAGATTTCTTCTAGGTTTGCACTGAAATAGCTGCTTACTATGTCTTCTAAATCTACCTTCCACTTCTTGAAAACTTGAAAGCAAGAATTAAATGATTTCTTTTTACTCTGCAGAGATGTCAGGGAGGAGGCTTAACATTCATTTATTTCTACAAAGTAGGGGTGGTGAATATTACATGTAAGTATGTATTTGTGCAGCAGCTTTCAATCTGTAGTCTGTGATGTCTGGCCTATTTTTAGGTGTATAAGCAACTTTACATTCCCTGTACCAGAGACATTAACTATATTTGTTAGGGATCAGAGATCCATACCTTGAAAACCACCATGTCCGAGGAAACAATATGTAGAAGTTACCATCTGTGGGTCTAAGGAGCTTCATATAAACTGCCTGAGGATGCAACCAAAAATGAGGGGAAATCTCATGCATCCTCCCTTTTCTTCTGCTACTCACTAGTTTGCCTCATTCTCTGCTTTCATTCAAGGAGGCCAATAAAACCAAACAACTTATCTTCTCTGCTCTCTTCCAAAGGACCATGCCCTCATCTTTCCTAATTCCCCTCATAATTGTCATCTTCCGCTGTGGGATATGTTTGAATAGAGAGTTCAGATTTTCTCCTTTCTCTCGATTTTGTACTATCCACCTCCAGGCAGAAAAAATACCTCCACTATGTCCATAAACAGCCAGCATATGATTAAAGCCATCACAAGCAAGAAACATGAAATAGCGGTGCCCATCAGAGCTGGTGAAAAGAGAGTTCTTCGTGCTTTTAGCGACCAGTTTAGTCCTTGCCAGTGGCTTGTTTTCATTTTGTTCCTTCTGTTGACTTGGAGTCTTAGGACTGACCTTGGATTTTAAAGGGCAGATGACGTCAGTACCAAAATTAGCTTTTTGCTTGCTTTGTAATTCCTGCAGGCAAAAGATATATGACATATTTCTCACAAAAGGCCTGAACCCAAGTGTCTCCTCAGCACCTTGCTGTGCTGGGTAGTCTTGTCCAACTGGCTCTTTTGCTCCCACCTTCCCATGGAGCAGGCAGGGAGGTGGATGTTTCCATTTTTCTTCACTGAGAGATGCTTTCAGGCCCCTGGTGTCCTCAGAGGATGAGTCAGAGACCTTGAAACAGGTTTTCATGAGAACACAGAGCCACCCAGACACCTTGAGGGCCACAGTTGGTCTCTGTAATGAATGTTTGGATACGTCGTATGTGTACCTATGATTTCTGAGACTTCTTGTGTTCTTCATGTTTCTCTTCTCATGGAACTGGGTTGGTTTTACTGATGCATGAAGACAGATAGTGACATACTACTCTTTCCTTACATAAACACACATACATGAGAAAAGACAGAGTGAACAGAAATAGATAAACAAATTCACAAAAACGGTAAGCATAAATATTGCAGATGTAGATATGGGAAAAATATATGGCAGGCAGATCTCTAGAGAAACAGATGGATAGCCCACAGCAATAAGCAGTAGCTGTCTATGAAGGATAGGCCAATGCAGTGGTAAATGACTTGTGACTCTTCAAAATTTAATTTGCCATGAAAGCCCATCATGAATGATGCAAGGGCAATACCAAGTAGAAAACTAGGTTTTCTTCTTAACCTGTGGGATGGAAAGTTATCTGACAGGTTACAATAAGCAAACATGAATGCAAAGATGTAGAGATATCTCAGCACTTGACAGTTCTCAAAGTTTATTGTCAAATCAAATTAGCAGAGGTCTGCCACGTATGAGCAGGCAGAACAGCAGGCAAGATGCTAAAATGTCTGCAGTGAAATCATTGCCTTCCATGGCATTCTTACCACCATCTCCTTCCCCTTGACCTCCATTCACTAGTTCATAAGATATTAAGGTGTCAGCAGTCAAAAGCAGCTGCCGGGGGAGGTTGCAACCACCTTATTTACTACTCAATATATTTCCTACTTAATTTGCTGGTACCTGTCAGTTGTGATGTGCCTGAGAAAAGGGTAAGGGCCTTTTTTTTTCTCCATAGAACTTAAAGAATATTTTTAAGCACTATTCCCAGACTCTGATAAGCGGACTGTAGTTGAAGCTGTAACACAACATGTGGAATCGAGATAAAGTAACCACAGAAGTCTGACTTTCATATGCTTGTGGAGTGCCTGTGGGGAAGAGCGATGTAAAGAATTGTGCAGTTACATGTAAGTGCTGGTCTTCAGAGACATCCTTTCTCTCAGTTTGAAATCCTTGCTCTCTATTCACCTTATTATATACTAGTTTGGGTAGAGGGACACCTATAACGTGCAAGTTTCCCACAACATGAGATGTGAACTCTTTCGTGTACAAGGCAACTGAATCTTCCCTCAAAGTAATGTCCCTGATTCAGCTACCAGCTCCTCCCTTGTGGTCCTTCTGCCTCATATACAGCTAGAGTGTCAGAGCTTTGCTAGATTGTCTCATTTAAATATATATTTTTAAGTTAAATATACATTTCTATGTGCACAGTGCTCAGCCCTTGTTGGTAATATGCAAAAAACTGAGGTCAAGTCACACTTCCAAATGGGAAATCCCACAGCTCTTCAGATAACATTATCCCTTTCTGTCCTTATTCCACTGCATGCCATCAGGCCAGCTTACAGAGATCCCCCTCCTCTCAGCATTTAGTCTTGCCTGATGTCCTCAGGGAAGAAAGGAATTAAATGGAATGGATTTTTAAAAGAAAAGCAAGGGAGCCCTCCTGCTGGAGCTGAATAAAGTTGAGACAGCTCTGTCAGCTGCATGTCTTCGCCTTGCAGGGAGCTGTCAGTAAGCTCTTTAAAGTTGGGGAACTTATGCAGGGAAAACAATTGTGTGTGTCACTTGTAATCTACATGCGCAAATTGCACCATGTTGAAAGCAAGAAAATTAATTTTTATTTATATAAATAGATCTTGTAGATTTCATTAAGATTAGGTCAGACTGTGGAGTTATCACATGGGCTTGTTTGCACTTTTTGTTAATCTTCATTTGCAAATTCTGATTAGTGCCACAAAACTCTCTTGCTGTTTATTGTAAAAGCCTTCTTCTCTTTTCTTCCTGTCAGGAAGGCTCAGGAGGAGGGAGAGGGGAGGGAGGAACAGAAAGAAGGGGACTTCAAAGCCAGTAGCTGGAACCAGAAGGAACATGAAAGTGGATTTATTTGAATCAGGAAAGGGAGGGAGGGCAAGAGAGAGAAACTCTCATGCTGTCTTAACATCCTGGATGGAGCAGTCCCAAGCAGGACCTCCTGATAATGAAACAGTGGTGCAAGAACAGTGCAGATCGGTGGGTCAAAACATGAGGGACATAGAAACTACTGGAAACTGGGCAAATGGCACTTCCCCTCTGCCTTCCAGTTCATACAGTTCTTACATCCCTCTGACAGCAATATACAAATCCCTCCTGGTGGCCCATCAGATGATGTTGTCTGCCTGTTATCTGCAGTTTGCTCTTCTCCCATCCTCTCCAGAAGGAAGTGGTGAATACTGAGTGCGCTATGTTATTTTGAAGTATTTCTGTTGGGTCAGTAAATGTTATGCTTTACATAGACTGACATCTACACTGCTGCAATCAGCTAGATTCCAGATTCAAAAAAAGGTTTTTAATAGATATCACTCTGTAACACATACTCGTTTATAGTGCTAACTCCTCAGGTAAAACTGGGGCTCCAGGATGAAAAGACAGAGAGATGGAAGGCTGTGTGAAAAGGAGGAAGCAACAGAATGGGAATTCCAACAAAGTCTGAGGGGTATTGAGGGAGGAGTATGTGTAGGGCCATGGGGAAGCAGTGAGTGATGCTGGCGGGGGTCAGTACATGTGTATGCATAGCAAATGCTCTCACACCAGGGCTGGAACACAACCCTTGCCCAGACAAACTAACCTATATTTTTTCATTGTTTGCTGTTCTAACCTCTGCTGCCTGCCATGATGTATCAGAATCCCACATGAATCACAAACGCAGAAATCCTGTCTCTTTTTTTTTTTAATAAGCCTTTCACATAGATACTCCTTCATATCTTCATTTAAATGCTGACTGCTCTTCAAACTGTTTCCCAGCACGAGCTGGCAGCTAGGTCAGTTTTTTAGCACCTAATTCTTTTACCAAATACTGAACAAACACATCAGGGTATTTAAAGTAGGAGTGTGGATTTGCATAGTCAGCATTCAGGTTCCCCCAAGCCCCATTCTAGAATAATGACCCTGGATTGCTCTTCAGCGACAGAATGCATTACTGGGTTCTAAATATAATAAAACTGCTTTCCAAAGATCCCAAGGGTGGAGACTTGTGGGAAGCATGTGCAACATTTTTTCAAAGAATGTATTCACAGCAAATTTTTTTTTCTTTTATGAGTAATATGCTAGAAGAAATTGTAAGTAACAATACAAAATTAAATTTGGTGAATGTGCTGAGGGGTAATCCTTAGAGAAACTTTATCTATCTTGAGTATTCAAACACATCAAATTGCTGGGCATGATGGCAATTACTGCACCGCATATATTCAATTTGCTCTTGTATATACAATATTATCTTCCATAAGGAACGGCAAACTGCAGAACATATTTCAGTAAACACTATTCTGAGTAAACAGAAATGGCTTGAGTGCGCACTTCTCTGCATAATAATGTACCAATGAAATATTGCTCTGACAGAGCTGCTGAGTGTCAGGGAGATCACATCCAGTGAGAACTTCTTCAGTGTTGGGAGGTTCTTCTTTAGAGGCTGAGAGAGACAGTCTCTAGTAGTTCTGGTGTTTCCTAACCTGAGTGAGAATGCAGGTGTTCCCTCTGTTCAGGTAACTTGAAGAAAAAAATGAAGGCAGTTCCATTATCCTTGTAGAGACTATGCTACAAATGCAGAGACAGCCCAACCCACCCATAAATACCCATACTGAGGCATGTATACATATGCACTTGTGTGTATATATATATACACACATATATATAACTAAAATCTTGTGTCCCCTTATATTTCAGATGAATGTCCCACCAGGCTGACGGTTGTGTAAGCCCCCCCTTTTTACGTGACTTATTACAGGAGCACACTGTTAGCCATCAGCCAAACACACCTGGCATACGATGTGCTCTATTAGCATTGGAGAAGCTGCAGTAAAGAACCAGCATTCAGGCCTGGAGCAGAACAGGAATATTTTGTATAAATTCTTGTCAGAACATGCTGATTCATCAAAACGAAGCTTTTTGCAGAAAAAGGCTAGCTCCTCTGGCATTTTCCTTTGGCATAACATGTCGGCTTCTTTTCAATTAAAATGTTTTATTTAAGAGGCCAAGATGACCTTTCTGATTTAGAGCAAAAAGTAAATTATAGTTTAAAAATGAGAAGAATTAACACATCTATTTAACAATGCAGTATTTTGAAAAGTTCAGGAGAGATCCATTCATTCATCCAACTGAACATGTGGAAAACTGAAATACCAGCATCTGTTTCACTTGAGGTGGGGTTCTTTGTAACCACTGTTACCAGTTTTCATGACGTTATTAAAATTCTTTTCTTACTCAACTGCACGTGTCTCTCTAGTCACAGTACTCTTCTGCCTTTGTTTCCTTCCTCTCAGCAGAAGGTCTGCACCTTATGCAGTGACATTTCCAGCACTAATTCAAGATAATAAGCATTATGAGCGTTATGCCCCCCTTCTAAAAGGTACCCAAGTACTGAGGAAAGAAAACCCCCACAGAATTGCACACACATCTTTGGTTGCAAGTCTTTTTCTCTTGGCTTCTCCCCTTTGTGCACCTCACAAATGTCATGTTGAAGGTTTTTATATAAAATTTTCTCCCAATACAAATGAGTTAAACTTCATTGCAATCAAGACATCTGAAGTTTTTTATATCAGTAAAGAATTTGTTCTGGCTTATAATTTTTTTTTAGAGGTGCTTCTTCCTACTGCTGCTATCCAGGCTTCTGGAAGGGAAACCATTCCCCCTGCTCTTTTTGATGCTGCTTCACTGTGGAGGCCAGAAAGCCAAGGATTTAGTCATGGAAGAGCCACCAGTTCTAATTTTTAGTTGCAGAGCAGAGAACTGAGAACACTTGCAAAGTCAGGGGGTGCAATGTGTGAGAGGCTCAGTTCCAGCTGAGGTGGAGTGGAGAGGTGGAGTATGACATTTCCAGCAGAGAGGAGAGTAGCCTTCATCTGAAGAGACAATAACTTCTTGAAACACTCTAACTCAATCACTTATGATTATCTGACTCTACCTTTGAGCAATAAGGATAAAAGGCTCTTTTTAAATTGACTTAAAGTCCACGTAAAAAGGTTGCACCAGTTCAGTTAAATTAATTTAAAACCTGATTATTTAAATCAATGCCACTTTTGTGTGCAGACAAGATCTAAGTATTATGCTTTGTGGATGTAGTGAGTCCTAGAGAAGGAACTGAAATGGCCAATTTTCCTCACAATCACCCTCCCCTGGGACTGAGAAAGAAGTTATAAAAGATTGAAATTTGGCTTTCTTGAACACTTTCCTATTCAAGATATATCGAAGAGTTTTTCAGTAATAAGCTGGATGCTTGTGCTGAAGAGAGAGCATAGACAAACACAGAGGCTGTTAATTCAACAGCAGTGGCTCCAAAAGAGCTATGAAGGTTAAAGTCTCTATTACTAAAACAGAGACTGCTGGAAATCTGCCTTAGAAGTCTCTTCTGTAGGACACCCCCATGGATGGCCTTCATCCTGATGAGCCTGAATTGCCATCTGACACCAGATGCTATTGCAATATTCATGTCACTCTTCAGGAAGCTGTGCAGCAAAACTACACGCATGGAATGGGTCCTGAGACATTAGGGGAGGATGCTGTGAAGGTGGCCAAGAATAGAGCCCTCCTGGGGAGAAGCACACAGGGAGACAGAAACCAAGAGACCAACTAACATTGTTGGTAACAAGTGAATACATTATGTTTTTTACCAAATTCAAGTTGCAGTGAAGGACTTTCAAACCTTTTTTCTTGGGCTGCCTTGGTGCCTGGCAGCTAGACAGAGACTGAAGGCTGCTGCTGGGTATATAAACAGTCAGAAACAGCCTGCAGTTGTCACAGACAAACACAAACACCATTGCATCACCTGGAGGCATCCCAATTAAATGGAATTATCATCTTCACCAAGCCAGAGTTATCACTATTAAATGTCATTAGGCTTAAATTAGGTTTGCTCCCAGAGATGTCCTGAATAAACAAATTTCCTGATTAAGTCCAAGTGGCATGTACTTTAATAAACTCTGTTACCACACTCCTGCACTTTTCTTAATTTTATTGTTTCCCTGACTCTAACTTTCTGGTTGTCACAGCATCCAGCCCATGGTTAAACCCTTAAGTGCAAAAGCTCTGCATATACAAGTCCTTTTATTTTTGCAATGTCATTTTCAGATTTTATTAAAGGGAAGAGAGCTTGTTTAAAAAATCCGGTCCTTGGTAACGTAGGAAAAATGGTATATGCAAAGCTAAAGCTAATACAGTTGATTAGGGAATCAACTGAAGTCTTCTGGAGGCTGCAAACTATGGAAGGGATGAGTGCAGATTGTGTACAATCAATCCCAGAAATATGAGGTACTTTTAAGTTTCCTGTCAGAGATCATGCTTATTTCCTCACAACTAGACTGGGATGAGCTCAGCCTGACTTTTCTCTGCATGGACATTCAGGGATGCCCCAATGCGACCTCTCTGCTTCGCTGATCCTTTCCTTTCCCTTCCTCTACATCTGGTTGCAATTACTGAATGAGAAACTTGAAAACTTCTGGCATTTAACCACTGAAACTTTATGGATTTAAAGTGTTTCAATTAGTGGTTTGAAAGCATTAAAGACAAATGTCTTGGTTTGAAAGACAGGTGTCTGCCAAGGAAGGCGGGAACCTCCCTTGGAATGGAGAATATGACCACCTTCTCTCTGAATTATTATAACTATGAAATTAGGGGGCTTTCAGGCAAAGATATGCGAAACAGGAATAACAGTTCTTTGCTAGTATAAGGATAACAAGGCAAACAAGAAACAACAATGGCAGCAAAAGCAAACAGAACCACGAGCCCAGTGACAGCCCCTCTCGGCCACAGGCCCTTTCCCCTTGGGTTCAGTTCCGCTCACAGCCGGCAGGGGGCGCTGGTGGCTCCTGGCCGGGCAGGGCGGGTGCGATGACTCACCTGCGCCTGCAGGGGGCGCTGTGGCGCGAGCGCAGCCGCTTCTCCCTCACGCGGTAATGGCATGAGAGGGAGCGGAGCCGAGCCCAGCCCCTCACCACCCGGCCAATATCTCGATGTATTTTTGCCTTTCCAAAGAGAAAACCTCTCCGGTAATACAGTAGCCAGCTGCACCCTTCCCCCCCCTTGGCCATTTCTTTTGTCTTTCTTAAGTACCGGTCGTTATTGTCTCTTAGCAACAGATGGGACAAAATTCCGCCAGAGAAAGAAACAAAAGGAAAAAGCCTAACCCCCAGTAGAAAATATAAAAAAATCAGGTCTTTCTAAAAAAGTTGTTTGTGTCAAGAAACTGGAAAACCAAAAGCATTTCTCTAACAGTACAAGAGGAGACAGTCTGGGAATAAGACTCACAGCGACACAAGAGCTTCATGGGAAGCAGCCAGATTGAGAGAGGGCTTGTTACAGGCCAAGGTAAGTCATCACAATCTTTTCTCTCACTCTTTTTGCACAAGATACGCTACTAGCGCCAGAGTACCTCATTGATGAATCCATGAATCTAGTTCTGGTACCTGATCAGCTCCAGCTCATGGTAACACTCTTCTGCCCTGTATACATGTAACATCCCAGTGACAGGACAGCATGGAAGTGCACAAACCTCTGGGGAGGAAGAAAACATTGCTTAAGTCCTGACGTTCAAAGATAACTGTCAGTCCTGCCACCCTGAAAAAGTTACCTGAAACTAAGAAAGTGTGCAAGTAGAGCAAAAGAAAAAAAGAGTTAACAATTAGTGTGGTTAAGCACCACAACAGATTTCCCAGAGAGGCTGTGCAATCTCCACCCTGGCAAATTTGCAGGCTCTGACCTGCAGTCCCAGACAACCTGCTGCTCTGAGCAGTTATACAAAGGAGCTGCTCACCTGCATCACCTTGGAGCCTGCATTTATACTGCATGAGGCCCAGCCCAGCTCCTCCAAGGAATGGAAGGTGAGTACAGAAAATACCTATCTCTCTTCTCTAAGCAGCCCTGAGAAAGTCCTATGGATGTGCCAGACAAAGGCTGAATAAGTCAGTAGCCTTTCATCCATGCAGCTCAGTAAAGACACTGAAGAGCTCTGTTGCTGCTCAAACCTGAGTGACATTTGAAGAAATAAAGAAAATTAGACTGTCATTATGCATTGCAAAACTGAATATTAAAGATTGCCTCCATCACAGCTCTCTTTTATAGTAGATTTTTATTTACATAACATTCCCCCTTTTACAGACTGAGAAAGTAAGGCATAGAACAGCTTAGCAGTTGTGCACAGCATTACCTAGAGCAAGGAACTGAGTTTCAGTTGCCTCACCCTAACCAGGGAACTGGAAACTCAGAAAAAATTAAAGCTGATCTAAGTAAAGAAACTTATTTTCTTGACTCCAGCTGCCATAGCAGTTGCTTAGGCTGGCTTAAAGAGAAAGTACATACATTGCCTTTGTCATGGATGCTGAAAATAGGCTCCGTGTCACACCTATACATAGAGGACTCTTGCCTGGACTGTGCATCTGACCCTCACCAGAGCTGTCAGTCACAGACTGGAAATTACAGCTCATTCTTTGGATTCCTGATGCCCACCAAATGTGTTCAAAATAAGCTTCCTGTTTATTTTAGACTTTGTACCTAAACCTACAAGCTGAATGCTTCCCTGAATGCCCTTGTAGAACATAAAAGCCTTTCTTGTCCTTGTGATTTTCCACAGCTGCCTCAAGTGTCTGTACTGCTGCAAACAGCAATTAGAGGACAAGAAACCTGTCTGTCAAGCACAGATCCAAAAGACACCGTGTTTATCCCTCCCCTTATTTGCTTTCTAGCTGGCAGAAAACACTCCATGATCAAGGTATGCACTTTGCCTCGGGACTCCTTTCTCTCTTACGAACATAAATATTGTTCATACAGAAAATAATTGAGTCCTCCAGCCACTGATTTGAGTGGACAAATATAGATTGAAGGCAGCATTCCTATGTCCTAATATATTCACCCAGGTCCTTCCACTAGTGCTTTGTTTGAGTGCCTTTAGGCTGCTCTCCTCTCAGTGTGTTCCTTAGATCCTCCGGATCACTTCTCAGAGGCAATAAGCCTTTCTCCACTGAGTGGGTTTAGGCGTTTTGCTCAAAGATGTCCTTCATCCAGGAGCAATGAAAAAAACTGCAAGAGCAATTCCCTGGTCTGGGAAGACTCAGGCCCATTTTGCTCTTGAAGTTGTACTAAACTGCAGTATGTGTCGAGCTAGATTACAATGCATTCTCTGTCTAGGGCATCTTACAAAATACTGTGTATCATGACACAAACAATGGGATATCCAGCTCTGCTTTCAATTAGCTTAACTGAACAAATTATCTTTGGCTGGACAGCTTTCAAAGGAAGGAAAAAGTCTGAGGTACCAACATCATCTTTAAGAAGGACAGAGTAAAGCATGCTGTGATTTTTCTTAATTGGTATTACTGCAGCAATGCAGTAGCATTTTCTTTATATCTAGTATATATTCTTGTCATTATGCCCTGAAATACGTAACTGCATCATCTCTGCTGCATTGTACAAAGCTCATGGTACATTTTTGATGGGCAGTATAAGCACATATAGTTTTCCTAAGAAACAACAGCTGAAAGCCTTCTTATACTCGTAGCTTCTAATGTAATCTGCAATTGACACAGAAAGCACCAGAACTTTCTGATTGTATGTTCCATATCTCAGCTTTACTCTCTGCTTATTTATGTCCACCATGAAAATAAAATGTAGCCAAGTCTTCTTCACCAGTATTCCTACATATCAGGAAGACAGAACCAGCCTCTTCACAGTGGTGTATGGAAAGAGGAGATAAGGTGGACATAAACTGAAAAAAGGGAGATTCGTATCAGATTTGAGGAAAAACTTCTCATATTGAAGACAGACAGACTATCCAGAGAGACTGTGCCTCCAATTTCCCATCCTTGGAGGTTCTGAAGACCTGAATGGGTACAGCCGTGAGAAATCTGTTTTGACCTTGTCTTTCTTGTAGTAAATTAAATATTATTAAGTCAAAGAACATTCAGCTGAGCTATAACATTCTTTGATTGGTAATATGCTGCTGTAATACAAATGGCAAAAGGCACATAGTGGAGGTGCCAAAGAGGAGTGCAATCCCAACTGTTTTCCCATGGCTGTGTAGGGTTTAACGGCTTTGGATAATAAGCAAGCTGAACCTTTCAACTTCTATTAAACTTCAAGCTATATTCAGATTGTCTGGCATCTAAGTTCATCCCTTGCTATCAGAAGAAGAAATGCTACTGGGTTTTGGTTTGTTTGTTCCCCCCACAACAAGCTCTGTCCCCAGACAGTGTTCTAGAACTGCTTTTCTCCTCAAAGGCTAACTGCCTTAGCATTGGAGCAGGCTGTGGTAAAGGCTTAACCGCCCAAGCTGTCTTCCTTTCTGCTGTCATCACTCAAGTACTAATAGTGGAAAATGAAAACAGTTATCCCATTCTGGGCAAAGCTGCTTCAAAAATAAGCCAGAGGAACAGGGATACTCAATATAGCTGGTTGATAGGAACGATCTCTTAGTCATCATCAGATCACTTATGTACCTAGCACATAAAGGTAACATTAAACTTGAAAGTATTTTCAGCATAGAATACTAAATGGAAGAGCTGATATATGTTTCTTGGAAAGGGTGCTATAGGATAGCTGGGCATCATCACTATAATGTAATGAAAATTATTTTTTCAGAGATGGAATAAGAATTGCATGACTGTTCCAAGGGTGAGAAGTATATAGTGTTTATACTGAAACAACAAGTTGTCTACTTCCATCCAAAACAGGAGTGGAACACAATTTCTCCAGGGTACTTTTCACACACTCAGTGAACATTGACTTGGCAGTAGAAAATAAAAAGTTTGCCTGAACTCTCTCTGATCACAGGACTACCCTGGCTTGGTTGAATCACTCCTGGCTCTAGGAATATAATTTACATAAAACTACTTTAAGTATTGACTTGAGAGTTTAGTTCCCACTGCCTCAGCTTCACCTAGAAATGTCAAGATTTAGCCTATGTGTCTTGAACATAAAAGTGTGCTATGCATTACAGCACTGAATTTAAGCTCTGTGGGAAAATGTGTGTGTGTATGCAAAGCATGCCTCTGGCTGAACAAGAGCAAGGTAGTGAATAACATAAGTGATAATATCTTAAATATGATAATATGTGATAAATGTATTGGCATGTGTGATTTCATTTGGATACATGAGGCAGTTGTATATGTCCATTTAACTCCAATTTCCTTTATGCCCTCCTTAAATAGCATTTTTGTCACTGTTTAATGAATGAACGTAGCAGCTAGGATTGTTGGGAGGATGTATTCAAATGCTGCATGTCTACTTCAATCTCATGTCCTGTGTTTATCTTGTCATCTGTGCTGTGGTCATTATCCATGGTTGAATGGCTCTCTGCTTCTGGAGGGCCAGAGTTTATCAGTGCTTATCCACCATTCCTTTCGGCAATTTCTATTTGCTTCCAAACTACATGTATTTTGTTACCTTATGAAGGACATGAAAGTATTGCGTGTGCCATGACTGAGATGGGGCACCTGAACAACAGCCTTGACAAAGCCTTTGCCTCCTCTGCCCTCCTCTGGCCTCCTCAGATGTCCCCACTGGCAAAAGCAAAAAGATGCTGTGTTGATACGATAGCACCAAAGGAGATATGGATCAAGACCATCAGTACTAAGCAAGACAAGTGAACACATACACTTAATTTTCGGTAGAGCGATCGGTGCACTTTGACTTACAGGAATTGCAGATCAATGCAAAAGAAGTGTTCAGAAATTAGAAAAGAATAATTCAAATCTCTCTCTTACAAAAAAATAAATCCCAATTTTATTCCATATCCAGAAAGATGCAGGTCAGATGCAGGTTCTCCCATGCAGCGGTATGCCTGCTTTCCCCAGTTTGCTGATGGGGATCTCCAGGAAGCTGAAAACACAGCTGACTTAGCTATGGGCATTTATGAAAGCATTTCAAATAGAAGTGACTGTATAGCAAAAGGCTGGGGGGAGAGCCTTTGCCTGGCCTGACTGGATTGTAGGATCTGAGACACATAAATGGATTTAGCACAGCTGTCTTGCACTCAGGACAAGCCCCAGCTAGAGTTTCTGCCTCTACTGGCACTGAACACAAAGCCCTACTTCTCATCCTCTTCCACCTCCTCCTTGTGCCCTTACCTGGGAGGTTGTGGCCTCTCTTCCTACAGGGAACAATTCAGCATCCCATTGTCATGACTCAATCCTCTGAACCCAAGCAGCTTCTGGCGCAGCATGACCGCATCAGTAAGAGCCATCTTGATAAATGTTTAACATTACAGAGCTTTTTCTTCCATGAAAATAAACCAAGGCTTAAATGTTCAATTCCTTTCTGCTCTGTGCACATTTATGTTTTCTCTAAATGAGGCCACATACCCTAACTCTGTTCCCCCTCCTCCCCTGGAAGCTCCTACTCTCTCATTATTTAAAGGCATCAAACCTGATTCAGTAAATCTCTTCTTTCAGAACTGTCATGTTTTAGCCTCAGAACACAAAACACAGTATTTGTTCCTAGCGTGCTTCCTTTTTAATGCTTTAAAAACTGTTACAAATGTCTTGTTTCCTCCCAGCCACAGCTGTATTAGATTATCTGTTCTGGTTTTGGTTGTTTTTTTTCTAAAAGAAAAAAAGTGAAACTCCTGATGCAAACTCAGCCCTTTGGAACAGCAACTGATTTATAACTTTTTACTTCCCAGACCGAAGGTTAAACCCTCTCATCAGTTATTAAAGATTGTATTGGATGCCAGGAAGGAGCAGCATTTGTCAAGTCAAGATTTCTAGGAGCAAAATTGAGACACACAATTTTCAGAGTGTACCTGAAATAGGCAGCCTGTGGGGATAAAGCAGGTTTGTTAAAATTGCAAAAGGATGAAGAGGGAAGACAAAGGAAAACTGGCTGCAAAGGACAAAATGTTTCTTTTCCCACCACTGCCTAGGGATGTGGCAGGAAAAGAGAGCTGCCCTGTGGTGCCTCTTTTTGGTGGTAAAAGCAAAGCACCAGCAGAAAAGTTATCAGGGAGAGGAATGCAAAAACAAAGAAAAACACTCTTACCAGTTAACCCATGATTCTAAACTGTAATGAATTAACTTAATATCATTTCAAATTCAAACACTGCTGAAGGAACACAAAATTATGTTGGTTTGTGTGCTGATGAAGAGTACTATTTTTTAATAAGCAATTACCTTTCTGAATTCTAGGATAATCAAAAGACAGACAAACTTCAATTTTGGTTTTCTCTTCTTAAAAACAGCTCAAGGGACCCAAGGAATTTTAGGCAGATATGCTTTAGTACAGTAGATAACTGCCTAATTATCGAAGCTGAAAATATAAATATGCCTCAATGAGGACAGCAGGAACAAAGCAATGTGTTTCTGTCACTGCAGATCCATCCTATTTAACTTACTATAATACTATATAAGAGTAAACAATGTAATGGATAGTGGTAGGCTGATAAACAGATAGAAACCATTCCTCTGCAAAGGATAAGACTGCTCACAGAAGTTATTCAAGAAGTTAGATAACCACTGTGAAGAGAAAACTCCTATCATAGATTTAAAGGCTAATGATGAGGATATAAAGGTGGAACAAGTGGACAGTACATCATGTTATTGATGAGACTTCTGTAGTGCCAGTCCCTGACAAGGTATTTTCCAGACCCAAGGCTGGAAAGCTTCCGTCTCCAAGAGGTGGGAACTAAAGAACAGTCACACTTTTAAGGCAAGGAGAAGGAGTACAGCATTATGAGTACAAACTCAGACTGAATCTTCTGCATCAGGAAAGAAATGTGCTCTGCTGATGTCAAGGAGAGTTCCTCACAGAGACCTTTTCTCAGAAAAACATGGTCAGCTCTCAAGATAGAGGTGAGGACAGCAGCCTGTTCATTACACTCCTTCTTGACTGACAAGATGTGCCACCCTCCCTGAGCTGCCTTTTTCCTTCTTTGTGCAGACTCGCTGAGGAAAATGGACAAGCAGAGCCCAGTTTGTCTCAGGACAAACATTGACAATGGGAAGGCTGAGCCCCACCAGCAGGATGAATGGGAGCCAATTTCCTGAATCTTGCATTAGCTTACCACCAATGAATGCTTATGTCTGAGGCAATACAGATTGCTTTGCTTTTTTTTTTTCAGCTATATCACCCACTCAATACAGCTCATAGCATTGTAAGCAGGCATGAGGAAAATCAGGATGTCCTGAGTCAAACAGAAACCCAACATTAACCCTGAGCACAGGCTGATCCACTAGCATCACAGTCTAGTGTTTCTCACGGCTGGACTGCTCTGGAGGTTGCTACTGCTGCACTCAGGGGAGTCCAGAGCAAATTACAAGTTGATAAAAAATGGAGAAGCCTTATCATGCTATAAGGATGCACAGAAGGAAAAGGAGGTGGTCATTATAGATGGATAAACAAAACTGGAGAGTGAAAATCTGCATCTGTCTGTGGCCATAACACTGCAGAGCTATTTCTTATCTGATTTTCATGGCCCACTGGCTTTTGTTTTGGTTTCTGGCTTACACAAAGAGCTGGCATGCCCTCTGCCTCCTGCCAGTGCAGTTTAAAATAAGTACAGTGTGCTTGATGCTAGCTCTGATGTGCATGCTGGGGTCTCTCTTTTCCTCAGTTTGCAGTTTGCACTTGTATTTAGGTCCTCTGCTTGTTTATGATTTATGAAGGTTTCACTCTGTCTATCGCATTTAACAAGCAGTGTGAAGAAAAGAGAAAGCTTTTACCTCCAAGGCGAAAAGAGAAAAGAAATGGTTTCTCCTATTCCTTTAATGCAATTTAAAGGAGATTGGAAGCTAAAGAAGCCAGAAAGTGAAAGATGGGATGGCAGAGGGAGAACAAAGAAAACCCTAGACACCTTTAATTTTCCCTAGAGGAGAATGTTAGGAAAGACAAAGATGCTTTTTCCCCTCCAGCCCCTAAACAGAAGTGTTTTTCAGACACGCAGATTGGATTTTCAGCTTTCTCAAATCATCCTGGCAAGGTAAGGATACCTTGTACTATCCTCATCATCTTTTATTATCTCTACTAAACCAAGTCAAGTGTTATTTAATTAAAAGGGACACGTAAGGATAGGTCAGGCAACTCAAGAACAAAGGCAGATATCCAAGACAGCTCCTCAATTTGGCTGAGATGCTACAAAGCTTGGGGACCAGGAAAGAGGCACTGCAATAAATCACCTCTGGTTGGAAAAGCCACTCTTCCAGGGAAGTGAAGGAAATGGATGAGACATCTGGGATAACCTGCTCTGAGGCTGCAGCTCTGGAGCTGAGCAGAGGCTGTTGAAAAGGCTTGAATATAGACTGCAGTTTTGTTTCACTGACCAATATTTTCTGAACCCTCTTGGAACTTAAACCATGTGCACCCTCATTAGTTCACTGGCAGATCTCATCCTCCAGATGTATCAAGCCACTTTCTAGATACAGTGAAATGAAGTCAGAGAGCCAGGTCCTTGTGCTGGACAGCATCACATCTCAATGAAAAGATGGGATGCCAGCCAATCCTTGCTCCTTGTTTTTGCTGGAGATCTCTCTAAAGGTCGAGAATACAAATATGGCTTTGAACTTTTATTGTGACTTGCAAAGACAGGTGATTTAACCTCTTTCTATTGACACAGAATTCAGGTTAAGCAGTTTATTCATTACACAGGACATAAGGCTTGCTAAAATCAACAACAACAAAGAAGCGCACAGTATTAAGAGTCTTTGGTTCAAGACCAAAACAATCAAACTTTCATGGTGATGAAGAAGGGAACCCTTCCAGTCATCCTGCATAAAATTTTATTTTTGTTCTCTTATAGGTTTGTTACGGTTTAAATGCCTCAAACTCTAAGAAAAAAACATTTGTATTAAAAAGACAAAAAAGCACAGCACATTTATTACTGAAGACATGAGTTCCTCCTTACCTCTTCAATCTTCTGAGATGTCTTCCCTAAATACCAGGAGAAATAATGTGATACAGTTTCAGTAACTGTGAAGGTAATAAAGAAAAGAGCAGGAGAAAAATTACCATTTCATACTTTGTTTGAAAAGAGGCAGAAAGGCCTCATACACAATTGTTTTCCACACCCAGGTCAGCTTTGATCTCTGCAAACATAAGTTTTAAACCAAAAGGATATTATTTTCTAAAGTTTTAAGCATCTGCAAATAAAGGCTTAAGACAAAAGTAGCTTCTCAATCATAAGTCACTATAATTAGTTAATGAAGGTGACCAAAATATTTAAATGAGGTTTAATTATAAAGATTGAGGAGATGATTTCAGGAAAGTGAATTGCAACCTTCCAAATTAAGACAGAAATAAAAATCAAGGCAGAATTATAAAAATAACAAACAAAACCAAAACTTTAATTGTGCTTTGTATTTTTCTTTAAACTGGTTGCAAAGATATATGGGTAGCAGTCATCACACACACACACTGAATTTGGGATGTGACACAGCAGGACTTTGGTACCAGCAACCCATATTATGCAGTCTGGGGACATCAGAGGGCCAGCAAAGTCAAGAGCACAGCTTCCCTGGATTTCCATGGGCTTTGATGTATGGAGGAGGCAGTGATTAAGGAAACCTTTTCCATTTTATTCATAATTCTTCCACCTGGCCACTTCCTGATTGTACAGTTTTGATAGTAGGTAGGCTCTTGGTCCTATAAACACTCAGGATTGATGGATTTCTTCATCTCAAGCCTCCTACTGACTCCAAACCTCTGGTTCTTCTAGTGCATTAAAGGTCAGGCTTCAAGCAATTTTCTTGCCTGGATACTTCTTATTCCATCTCAGGTGTTTTGTAATTAGATCATACAACACTGTGATGTATGTGAAAGGTGCTTTATAAATCAGTATGTAATAACAACATGACAATACTGCATCCATTTGTTAAAGAAGAGGGAGGGTATTCTGACTATCCAAAACATAATTTCCTCAAGATGAACCTGAGGCAGGACACCAGGTGTAAAGAGCACCATTGCTATGGGGAATCGCCATCCCTATATGTAAGGAGAGAGTGCTGCAGAGGCTGAAGCACAGAGCCAGGCATTATCTCACCCCTGTTTTGGGTCTAGAGTTGCCACTTATGTGTGAATAACAAAGTCACCTGGAAGTCAAGAGCCAGACTTTCAAGGGTGTCAAGACATCTAAGTGTAATCAATAGTCACTGGGATTTTCACACCTATCTCCAACTGCAGTGAATGAGAGATGGTGCTTAAGTGCACTTTAGACAACCTAATGCCTCTGAAGACCTGACTTTTCATTTCCCTTTGCTCTTGCTTCTCTGTGCAGCAAAGGTAACACTGCCTGCCTGGCAAAGGGCTGACAGTTTTCACCCTGTCACAAACACATTTAATCTGTGTCAGAAAAGTGCTGTTTAAAAAGCAGAAGGTGTTACTGTATTTTTGGGAAGTGCTAATGGCCACCACATGCCAGCCTTTGACATACAGGCGACTATAAACACAGCTACAGCCAAATGAGGAATTAAGCCATCCTTCCTGAGGTAACCATACTTGTCATGATGCACAGGAAGCAGAGATACCCATGCATGCCCTGAAGCAAGTAACCCTGCCACCAGGAGCAGCTCAGTGCCATCGGACTTGGACCTGAAGACTTGCTTTGATGCTGTGTCCCACATGGATGTGGCCCCAACACACTCTGACCAGGCTGGGGAGAAGCCTCCCAGGCCCCTTCAGGCTATGAAGGGGTGGGAAGTTTTCGGGACAGCCTCCCAGCTTTGAGCAGAGACAACCCTGAGTATTCCTCAGCTGTGGCAGCCAACACATACAGAGTGTTTATGTGATCAATTCAATGGGTGGGAGAGCAAGAGAATCAGTAAAAAGGGCTGCATCAGTTCTTGGAAGCCTTGGGAATGGAAGAAAGATGCCCACCATTTCCAGTACCCATATACACATATTTACTCTCACAACAACATGTTATTCTTGTGTTCAGTCCTATGCTGCTCCATGCTTTCATCTTCCTGAAATCAGCAGTTCCAGTGACAGGGTGCTTTGTACCCTCGGGCTGGATGCCAACTGCTGTGTGCTGAGTTACCTATGTACAGTCAAGCCAGTTTAACTGCCTAAAACTTCAGTCTTAGCTGGGAGATTATCTGCTGATGATGTGTCTGCCAGCTATAAAACCTGCCAGTTACAATATTCATCTTTCTACCGTGGACTTAAGAGGAAGATGAATTAAGATTTTAATGCCCTTAAAATGGCATATTAAAATACTCCTCATTATAGATGAGGTATTCTTTTAGAGCTGGAAGAGCGAGGATTTCTTCAAGACTGTAGCTGAGTACATGTTGGGATCCTGGTCCTCAGTCTCCCTCCCCACAAGAGACAGACATGCTCACAGCAAGTGGGCTGTGTGCTGCGAATATTGGGCAGGAGAGAGTGCTTCAGTGGCTTATCCCTGCTGAGGAGAGCTGAAGGAAAGACCCATTTTCCCTTCTCTTGCTATCTTGGACTCCAGTTGCATCAGAGGAAGGAGACACACAGGGGTTGGTTTGTGCTACTATTGCTCATTGCTTGGGCTAGCTAAAAAGCAGCCCCAGGTGCCGCTGTATGACAGCACAGTTTAAACATGGTGTAGAAACACACAGGTGGTTGTGTAGGAACTGCATTAATTCCAGGCTGGACCCACATTGCTAAACTCTGCTGTAGAGTGGATGGTACATGTTAGTCTGGGCTCAGTGCTCTGTCTCAGTGATCCGGTTCCTGGAACATCTATTCAGACACACAAAGCAGGTACTTCATAGGTTGTCCTTCGGTTATTCCCTTTCCCAGCAACTCTGGGAGACAGTCATTTGGCTGGAAGAGGAGGAAACACATCCACTCTGTCTGGGATCTAGTGTGGTCCTTCTCTAGAAATTAGAGGACTGTATAACATAGGTCTGGCTTGCCGTCCTCACCAAGCAGTTCAGGGGACTGCTGGAGGTATGTCCACGAGTCATAAAAGCCGTCAGTTATAATATTTATATTCCTACCACATATTTAAAAGAAATAAACTTAAAGAAGGTTAATTAAGATTTCAATTCCTTTAAAGTGATACATTTAAGTACAGTGAGCTGGTACAGGCAGGTCAGGGAGTGCCTCAAACTTCATCAAATGATTAGCAGAAGTACTCTCAGGATGTAGGGATCAACCCTAGTGCCTGAGACGGCATCTGAACAGAGCAGGAAAGTGATTCAAGGCCCATGGCTGTCATATCCCCACTGTTTGCTTTGGGGACCTGACCAGACCATGCCGTAGCTCTTTGTAGCTCCTGTGGCTTCCTTCTCACAGAAACCAGGAGGATGGGCAGGAGTGGAGTCAGCCCATGGCTGGGGTACCTATCAGGAGATCTTCTGAGCTCCTGGGTAAGTCCAAAATTTCAGACACAGCTTCCACTGCACTAATGCATCACATGTGACACCCCCAGTCTAATGTGAGCTTTGAAGATGGATCACCTGAATTATCTTCTGTATCCCACTGCATCCACCCAGCTTTAGCAGATTCTGAGAGCTACCAGGCTGACCAGGAATGGTGGTAAAGGCTCTGCAGCTAGCTAGCTCATGCCTGAGTCACATAGTCCCTCTATGGAAACACCACAGATTTAAAGTAATGGTATTAATTTTTGTTTTCTGTTTACTGCTGTCAATATTGCTTCCTCCTTATTTCTTGTTTATTTTTCCTGTCTATCTAATAAAGTTTTTGAAGTCTTCCTAAAGTGCCAGCAAGTAACAGTTGTATAAGCACATCTTGTTGGTGCAAAATCTTTGCCAGCACTTAGACAAAAATCCTGGCTTTTCAAGCAGAAAAATTTGCCCCTTTGACTTTTGTCACTTTTAAGCCCTACCCCATCTCCAAAACTTTGATATATTCATTCACTAAGTCACAAAGAGTTTTAATTACTGTTGAACTCTGCAAAAAAGTCCGTTTAAAAGCCAGGAGTTCTGCCTTGTGCCTGATAGGCAGTGTTCAAGCATGAGATCAGAGATGGTGTGGAGCTGACACTGGACAGTGTCAGCTACATCTTCTACATGGGCAGCTGCACACCAGCAACAGATTAGGTGTTTTGGCAGAGACATGTCACTAAGGAAGTCACAAGGGGGAGGCAATAGCTAAATCTCTGAGGTAAAAGGAATTCCTTTGCTAATTTCAGAGCTGTGTTTGGCTACTGGGATAAGTAAAGAGAGGTAAGGAAAGATTACTTTGCATATTTCTCCTGCTTTATCTGTTGTGACCCCAGAAGTCACACTTCTGGGCAGAAGACAGGCTAAACTATTTTGATACAAGATGCTAAGTACAACATAAGTGGAAATCATGCATTATCTTTTTACTGCTTTCAGCCCATACAACATTATTTTCACCTACATGTGCTTCTAAAATATACTTACTTAGAAAAAATAGCTATGCTGTGTGTGAATTCACAGGAAAGTACAAACTCCCTCTGTCTTAGAGTTACTAGTTTCTCGTGAAGGTCCTCCCCGGCTTGGTTGCATGAAAAGGCTTTGTAGGAACCAACAGGTTTGCATGGGGAAATAATCAGCAGAGGAGAGTAGATCAGAGGGAGGAAAAGTGCATCCTGAGAGGTTGTGTCTAAGTCACCCAAGGGTTAGGTGTTTGTTCACAACAAATGATGCCTTGAGGCGTGCCTGATATGCCTAGAGGAGGAAGAGCAGGGCAGCCTGCACTTCATGAGCTTCCTGAGCCACAGGCAGCTCTTGGAAAGCACCACCATTTTTGTGTTTTGCCCGTAGTACTCAGACACCCCCTTATAAATAGTAAGTGCCATTTAACAAGAGAGCTCTCCACAGCTGCATCCTGGCGGGTCAGTTTATCCCACTACTGAGGACTGAGGGGAGATGACAACTCATTTGAGGCAGGAAGAGAGGTTGAGCCCCTCCTCTTTTTCTCTCATCTTTGTAGTGTGGAGGTGGTTAGCTCTGGGTACCACAAAGCTGCCTCCTCCTGACTGCCACCATCAGTTCCTCATATCCCTTCAGAGATGCCAGGGAATAAGCACCACAGAGAAAAGATAGGTTCAATATTTCCAGGGTCCTGCTTGATAATTAGGCTTCCTAAGTGGAACTTTAGAGCCCCTTCTCATCATATTTGCAGCATATTAGGATGCTTTATTGCACTGTGAGAGCATAAGAAATCTTCTAGGGAGAAAAGAGTACACAGCTCCCACGGCAGGAACCCAGCAACTAAGCATGTGTGCAAGTATAAAGGAAAAGCAATTTTCACCCTTCACTCTCTGATAACTCTCTCAGCTGTCCTTCTCTTATATCACCTTTTTAACAGCTTTCTGCATGCTGGAAGATTTATGCATCTCCCCATCTCTGACTGCATCAGCTCATCTCCCCATCTCTGACTACATCAGCTCTACTGTGGAAAGATGGCTGGGGGTAAAATTAGAGGAAACTGAGAAGTTATGTTCACATCCTAACAGAAGTTATAATGGTACAGAAGTTATAATAGTACAGAAATTACAGGATAAAATATAGCTGCTGCTCCCTGGATGGAACACAGTTGGAATGTTCCACAATGGTTCCTCATACAACAATAAGCACCTGCTAAGGGGGATGGAATGGATCAAATATTTCCTTGCTGTCCTGTTGCCTACCTGGTTACTCCTGGTTTTCTTTTGCCATCCCTTAGCATTCCTTTGCTGTACCTTTCCTGATTTGCACTTACTGATTTCACACCACCTCTTAAGTTTTTCAGCACCTTTAGCATTGCATCCCTGTTTTTCAGGATACTTCCAGTATCAGTTTGGTGCTAGCCCCAAAACCACTAGGTTGTCCCTTATTGTTGCATTCCAGTGCATCCCAGATGGTACTGAAAATTATGAGTACAGCCTGAATAGACAACAGTCTTTATAATAATTATATAACTTATAAAATAACAATTTGTAACATGTCCAGAGATAGTAAGCTTAAGAGGGGCCTCTAAAAGTCATCTTGCCCTTAGGATTGAAGCCCATTTTTGATGGATGATATCTACTTTGCTTTCAAAATGCCCAGTGCCGATCATCACCTAGCCTCAAAAGGCAGTATCTTCCCACCACTGGCTAGCACATTCCTTGCTGTTTTACTGTGAGAAAGTGCTTCCTAATATTTAGCATATGTCATATTTACTTAAGTTGTCATATTCTGTTTTGAACAATATTTCTAGGTAAAAGAAACCTAGAAATGTTAATGTTGATTATTACCTGTAACAATGTGTGTAGTCACATGTGTGTTCCCTTTAGTTTGGCTGGGAACAAAGCAGGCCTGATTAGAGAGTCATAGAGCCATATTAATGAGGTGCTGCACCCAAGGTTCGAAGATTTCCTAAGAGGAAATGATGTAGCCAGGCCAGAAATTATTTTTATTTGACTTTTTGCAGTAAACATGCAGCAAGAGTATGCATGCTCTAAATGCTGGATGTATCTACACCTAAACATGGCTGTACCTATTGGGACAAGATGGTTTAGTATATGCGCTGCTTGTGACAGTGCCTAGAAAAGGTTATCAGGGAGACTCTAATACAGGCAGCTGTATTTGTACTTTGCCTGGTATTCTTCTAGCTACTAACTCTGTCAAACTCAGGGACTACCCACGGAAATGCCTACCACAGAGTGACACCTGACTGAGGTGTTGTCTGTTCTGCTTTCAGCTGGAATAGAGTTAATTTTCTTCTTAGTTGCTAGTACAGACCTACACTTTGACTTCTGAATGGAAAGAACAAACGAAAAACCAACGTCCCTTTTGCTAATCTCCAAGCGAGAAGGATTAATAAACTGTGAATTTTCAGGGAACTGTTACTCAATTGAAGTCATGTCACCTTTTGTTTCCTGCCTGCAAAATCCCTGAGGCATGCAGAGCAACAAAGTCACACTCAGGCACACTCCAGCAAATGTTGGGGCAGATTCTCTAAGTATTTAAAACAGGAATAATCCTTTTGTATGATTTTGAGACTTCTTATCACTTTGGAACTTTCTTCAGAGGCAGTGGTTTCATTGAAAATCAAGTACCCACTATAGCTTTTATAATTTTAGCTAACATGTTGCCTAACATTCTGCTCTCAGTAACATCAACATATTTATGAAGACCAAAAGTAAAGCCAGACTTCACTGTGGATTTCTACATTATTTTTTTCTGGCACCCTTATGACTGCAGCATCTTCATATGTATTTTGACCATAGAAAGAATTCAGATCTGTTTCTCCATGGTTCCTCCATCTATTCATATTTCTGTTTCATGAAGTTACCCAGTTCCCTCTGATGGTACATTACAGTGCTTTAGCTTTCTGAGTACAGTTCATCCCTGGCTGCAACAGCTGTGGAGAGCACAGGGAAGGATATGGCAAGTGGTGGGAGGTGGTGGTCACTCTCTGCTGACTACAGAATGACTGAGACCTGTACTGGATGCCTTTTCAGATGGCTAAAAGTGAGATTAATCTCTAGGTATCCCAAATGGTCTCTTTTGTCTCTTCCGTTTCCCAGGACTGCCAAAGCACATTCCATGGAGCTGGAAATTCACAGCGCAAACTTCCGAGGGTGAGGAGTCTGTGCCATGAAGGCTCATATTCCCCTGCCACAGACACTGTTGCTTGTGGTTTCTCTCAAGCTGGGGAGGGACGTTTGTATTTGATGTGATTCAAGCCAGCAGAAGAGGCCAGCTGTGCTGCAGAAGCTGTGTGAGAGACAATCTGACCCCCTGATGTACTCGGGGTTCATGGTTCCCCTGGCTTTGTTCCAGCAAACTGCTGATGTGGGGTGGCACTGCAGCAGTTCTGGTCTGAGAACACACTTAACTAAGCAGTGCACCTTTTGCTCTTAAACCTTTGCTGCCTTGGATTGTTCTTCCGCCTGATTTGTTTCATTTTATTACTTAGAAAAAAAGAAAATAAATTACCCAGAAGGCATTGCGACCAAATTGCTGAAGTTCGGTGAAACTTTTCTATTTCTTTTAAGAGAGTGCTTTTCTGTACTTTTTCATACTTACCTGAAAGCTTCTCATGTGGATAGGAATGGAGTTCGTAACACTAATTAAACTCTCAGGACATGAACAGAAGCTGAAGATGGGCTGTCAGAGACATCAAACTGGTGTCTATAATCCCAGGCAAATGCATAGATTTGTCTCATTACATTTTATTTTATTTTTTTAATGAATCTACTTCCTTTAAGTTTCTCCTGGGAATTCGATTTTTAGGGTATCTAGGGTATCTTTTCACACCCGAGGAGGCTGGAATCATCCATCTTTTAGTCTCACAAGTCACTTAAGGCTCGTGGCAATTATACAGACTCTAAGACCTGCTGAGCATCTCCCAAAGTAAAGTGTGTGTTGTCACCATTGGTTTGTTCTCCCAAGCCCAACTGATTTCCTAGAGGAAAAGACAGTTTTCTCTGGCTGAAGGGAAAATGGTGAGGCAGATTTTAAGGTTTGAAGTGGGAAGTATGGGTGGAAGAACAGACTATAAGAGGAAGAAACAATCATGGATGTCTCAAAATTTTATGTGGCTGAGTCATTCATGTCACTGATATTTCATACACACTAATCTTATAAAAACAAAAATCCAAACAGATGTCTTGCTAGAAATGAAAAGTCACTTAGTGGTTGCAAAATTCACTTCAGGCTGCTAATTTGTAAACTAATGAACTCTTTTCAATCATAAAAGCTACATTAGACATTTATTAAAGTATTAAGGCAGGAAGGTAACCAAGTCAGAGATGATATTATGTCTTTATTTCCTGTATACCAGATACTATATGTGCCTGAAAATGTGGCAGAAGGAACCATGATATTGCCCTATTATAGTTTATAATGGAGAGGAAATTAGATACAAAGACATTGCTTGACTTAACAGAGCAACAACACCACTAGCTACTAGAAAGAGTACATCTGCATCTCTTCTGGTCTCCTGAGAAGCTTGAAACAAAGGTGTGGTCTAAGAAGGCAGAGACCCTGTTCAGCACACTCTCTCCCCAGTTTCTTTCATTTACTTGCTGGAGTTTGAAATTTCAGTTATGGATCCACATTAGAAAAAACTAACAAATATACAGAACTTTTAATTTCAGACTGTGATTTCAATCTCAGTAACTCAGCTTGGCCTCAAAGCCAACAAGTATGGCTGTCTGTAAAACCAATCACATCCATGTGTAAAACCCATCACATCACATCCATAGCCATGATTGTCCAAAATGAATGAGTGCTGTAGTTCTCCTGCATTCTTTAGGGCTTCCAATATACACATAATGTTCTGTTACCCTGTTCAAGTGCTGCATTTAGTTTGGACCTGAAACAAAGTCGGTTGAAAAAGGCTCCCTTGGACAAAGCTGCTTAAAATGCCCAGGGAAAGGACTCTCCCTGTATTTCCCTCACTAGGAAAGGGAGGCTGCTCATGGCCACGTGCCTCTAAACTGTTGTCTGATGGCTGGAGCGCAAAGAGCCCTCAGGCTTGCACCAAACCAAGTAAGGTTAAAGGGAGCCTTAAATCTAAGGTAAGCCTTGCTTGGTTTGAAAGCCTCAGAGGGCACTTCTGTTTGGATGTTCAGAGGTTTCCTTTTGACTCCTGGAGGGTACTTCCCTGCAGCAGTGGAAAGGCCCTTCAGGGTTTTCTGGGAGCTTTTGTTCTTTTCAAATGAATCTTGTCCCTTCACTTGTTTGTCATTCAGACAGCAGCGTCCAGGGAAATGCCACTGACAGCAACAGAGGATCTGCAGAGAGCAGCAAGGGCAAGAGTTCTCACAGGAAAATGCACCTTCATTCTGCTCTCTGATTTTCCACAGCATCTTGGTGTGTCTCAAAGGTTTGTCTGGAGCAACATGGGGAAATGAGCTTTTTGAAAATGTTATTCTGGCACAAATCTTTTGGGAAAAAATGTCCAGGGAGAAGAACAGAATAGTCATCTGAGTGAAATAGTTATCTTCAGTGAAATGCTGCCTGGGCAGGACAATGGTGAAGAGAAGGGGATATTCCTTTCAATGAAAAGGGGAACAAGCTGTGCAAGAACAAAAAAATGAGTACAGTTGTGCCACAGGGATGATCAGATGTTACGTGAGCATCATGCAAGGAAGATTATCAGGACAGAGCAATCCATTGAGTTAAAGCCACACGACTACTGTGGGACAGGACTCCCAAAATGTTACCATATTACGGTTTTTCTTGGTAAAATCCATAGTGCTTCCCATGTCACTTGAACGTCAGAGTTTTGAGGTGCCATCTCTGGAGAGCTCTGCCTGGTCTGAGCACTTTCCCTTCAGAATTCCCAGGGATAGCAGATGCTTGAATCTGCAGTGTTTTATGGGTGAGTGGCCAGAAGAAAAGGAAGTTGACAGGAAACCTGCTTTTCCTTAGATTGTTAGAAAATCAATACAGTCTCCTGGCACACTCCTTGTTCATTAACTGGCAAAAGGGAAAAATAACCAATCTTCTGATGAAAAAATTCTGGCCAGATTTTGTTGAAGGACATGAGGAAGAAGATGTAGATAAGGTCTTTGAAAGGCCACAGGGTGTGGGACTTGGCTGCTACTCAGCATGTGATAAGAAATAAACAGAGAGGAGCTGTAAGATCTGATCTGGTGCTCGGTATATTGTCTCCTGGCTGCAGACAACTGCCCATGAAAGATTACTTCACTGGAGCCAGCCAAAATATTTCTTTTCTCTCTGAGTCTGCCTCTCCAGAAAGGTTGTGCTAAGGTCTGGTTTTCTGCATCCTCAGGGAAGTTGGCACTTTAAAACAGCCCTTGGAGTATTTAGGACAGCAGTTTGCAGCCTGCAGGCTGTGGTCCCCTGGGGCTCACTGCTGTTTCTAAGGGACTGGTGAAAGCTGGCTCAGAATAGAAAGGTCAGTACACTTGAAGCAATTTTTAGTTCTGCTAGCAAACTGCAGGGAGCCAAAAGTTATCACTCTAGAAATAGTCATGGAATTAAAGCATGGGCTTGATTCAAGCACTGATGCTTGTGCATGCACCTGTGGCCCCAGCAAGTCTCATGTCTGAAGCAGAGCTAGTCACTCCTCTCCACCACACACTGGAGCCCAATCCCTTGGAAAGAAGACCTCCACATTTCTCTCCGCCTCTGGCCACTTGACTAGACAGAGGCTGGGCCTTTCAATGTTCATTATTTGTCTCCTGACAGTTCTCTGCCAGGGCTCAGCAGTCAATGAGACTGTAGTTTTGAATATTGTTTTTCACACATCATCCTGACCAGATGTTCAAAGAGCTCATGTCTGTCTCCTCAGCCAAGTTTTCACCAGACTTCTGCTTGCTGGCATGGTGCACACCAAAGACCTCAGTGCCGTATTTGCGCCTTTAGCATGAACCAAGAATTGCTATAACTGTAGATACAACATCCAGAAAAATCATATTTGGACCTTTAAAACCACAAGTGTCTCACCTGCAATCAGACTAGAGATGACTGAATCATCTGGCATCCATAATCGGATGAGGTCTCTCTAAGGGCTTCAACAAAACCAATTAAGTTTTACCACTGATATCAGTGAAAGCAAAATTTAATTCTGAAGGTTCATAGAATCATAGAATCATAGAATCACAGAATCATAGAACGGCTTGGATTGGAAGGGATTGAGTTGGATTAAAGATCGTCTAGTTCCAACCCCCCTTCCATGGGCAGGGACACCTTTCCTTTGACCAGGTTGCTCAGAGCCTCATCCAACCTGACCTTGAACACTTCCAGGGTTGGACCACCCACAACTTCTTTTGGCAACCTGGTCCAGTGCCTGACCATCCTCACAGTAAAGAATTTCTTCCTAATATCTAATCTAAACCTACTCTCTCTGTATTTGGAAGCCATGCTTTTGTAAATAATCTCTCCATCTTTCTTGTAGATTCCCTTCAGGTATCGGAAGGCAGCAATTAGGTCACCCCAAAGCCTTCTTTCCTCCAGGCTGAATAAAACAAATTCTCTCAGCCTTTTCTTGTAGGAGAGGGGGTCCCTCCTTCTAATCATCTTTCTGGCCCTCCTCTGGACTTGCTCCAACAGATAGATGTCCTTCCTGTACTGGGGACCCCAGGGCTGGATGCAGCACTGCAGGTGGGGTCTCTCCAGAGCAGAGCAGAGGGGCAGAATCCCTTCCCTTGCCCTGCTGTCCACACTGCTTTTGATGCAGGCCAGGATTCAATTAGCTCCATGGGCTGTGAGTGCACATTGCCAGGCCATGTCCAGCCTCTCATCCACCAGCACCCCCAAGTGGTTCTGGGTAGGGCTGCTCTGAGCCTGTTCATCCCCCAGCCTGTGTTGATACCAGCAGTTGCTCTGCAACTCATTGCACTTGGTCTTATTAAACCCCATGAGAGTCCCATGGGCCCACTTCTCAAGCTTGTCCAGGCCCCTCTGGATGGCATCCCATCTTTCAGGATCTGCTCTTGAGGAGCATAACATGTGACTATTCAGTCTGTACGACATTCAGATCAGTCTTACTGAGACCTGTGATCAGCACTGTTATATAAATATTAAATAATAGCACTAAAAAGAAGGGAAAGAATTACTCAAATTGGACAGTAGCAATAAAACAAGGACTAATACATTAAAGCTGCAAAAATTAAATTTACATTATTTAATTCTGTAACTGTGTGATTTAACTCAGCAAATTGCTTAAGGATCCATTTTGCATTAAAAGTGCTGTAAAAGCTGAGCTTTATTGTCTCACATTTATCTTGAGTGTTAAGAAAAGTTTTAAGAGGCAGCAGGTACAACAAAAGAGAGGAAACTGCCTAGTGGAAGAAGTGGAATTCGGACAATGATAAATCCATGCATCCTCTGTGTAGTGCAGGTGCACTAATGGCTATTTAAGACAATGAACTGAGTGTGATTTCTGCCTTAGGAAGTCTCAACACATTCACGGATGTATGTGGGCATCACAGTGTGCTGGCCGTTTGCTTCATTCTGTGCAGCCCCTCTTGGGCACATCAGAAAAAGGAGGCTCAGTCGGGTTCAGCACTACTCAGAGCCAGCCCAGCTCTTCTTTCATTCCTCTGAGACGTTTCTACAAAGAGTGTGTGTGGTCTCTGAAAAGTTTCTTTCTTATGGTTTCTACAGTTACCTCGAAGAACAAAATTTGGGTCCTTTAGTGTAGGAAGTGATTGAGAACATTTTTCAGAATTAAAAGTATCAGCACTGGTAAAACTGGAAGCTGTAGCTCCAAGTGGGTGGCAGTAGCTGTGGTGCTCACTCCTTCCAGCTAGAAATCACTGGCACAGGTAGATACATAGATACACATTCCTTCACAAACCTTAAGTTATTTTACTCATGCTATAGGTAATGTATGCACAGACACTTTTATCTCACTTCATTTGGTGAAATCCAGAGCTTCGGGTTTCTGAGCGCTAGCGGTCTATTGTAAGATTAAAAAATCCTGACTTCAGAGAGGTTAAAGACAGGGCTTTTGAATATTACCCTGTGTATTTCCCAGAAGGATCACTGAGGGGGAATGAAGAAAAGGGGGGATGGGGAACAAATACAGCCTTGTTGACTGTGTTTGTCCAGTGCCTAACCAGGTAGAGCCCAAATCTCTCTGTTTACTGCAGCTTTGGAGTGTAATAATGTTATTAAAAAATAATAATGTGCTCAGCTTGTCTCTCCCTTTCCCCTGCATAGTTTCCAGTCTGTGCTAAATTTGCTTAAAATGAGAGTAAAAAATATTTCTGTCCAGGTGTAAATGATGCTCTGATACACAGAGTGCAGAACTACTGGCACCAAATGATTTTTTATCCCAGGTAGAATTTGGGCACTCAGAATTGTGCCTAGGGATGTCCATCTGTTCCTTAAAGTTACTGACTAGCCTCTCTCTTTTATAATAATCATGACCTTGTTGTTTTTTGATCTGCAGTGACTTTGAAATCCTGCAGGATCCTATATGCACTTTCAGTATATTATTCTGTCACTACAGGACTGTGTGCAGTCCTGTTCACAAACATCCCTGGTCTGCAAGTGAGACAAAGCTGAACTCAATTTTTCTTCGATCTGTTAGTGTTTTGTATTCCAACAGCTATTTTTAATAGATACCTCCTTTTTAATACAGCTCAATATTTCTATATTCTTTGTGCTTTCATGAAAGATAGGGAACTCCTTGATTTATTAATATTCAGCAGCTAAAAATATCTCCTGTTTCTGGCTTAGCAGCAATACTTCTCTCTCTCCATTAAAACATACAGGACAAAAGCACAAGCCTGCAGTATGCATTTTAACTTCCATATACCAGAGTCATTATTTGCTTTCAGTATGTTGTTCCTCTGATGAGAAAATGGTAAATTATGTGAGTACCTTTGAACAGACTACTGTTTTAAAGAAGACTAAATCAATAGAGTCAATACAGAATTAAAAGTAAAACAAACAGTTTTGGTAATGGTTAATAAGATGACACATTTTAAGTTTTTTTGCACTTCATTATTAGCCCTTTATTTTTATTTCTTTAACATCTCTAAGCTTTAAACCAAGACCAGTATCAGTGTATGGCTTTTTTAACTCTTGTGTAGGTTCATGTTTTTCTCAAGTCTCCCTCAATTCTTGATAAAAGATCATTATAATCTCCTGAGTTAAGTCTTCCTCCTTTCTTAATAATGACAACAAACCCAATAATACTGGCATTGAGCCCAGGTAACGGGACATTCAGAAACACAGCAGGAGCCAAGGACCCCCAGCCCCCAAGAGAATACAAGATCAGGGTTTCCTTTGCTTGGGGTCCCTCCTTGGAGGCACCAACTTGAGCTGTTGCTTTGTTATTGCACCAAGATTTAATTATTTTAAGGATCTGGACATCTCAGACTCTGCTGTGGGCAGCGTGGGGTCAAGCTAGTAAGGACACCTGGTGGGACTGTGTGAGTGTGGGGTGTGTAGCTGTGAAGGGGCCTCAGTCCCAGCTCGGGTGGCGGAGTGTGTCTGCCAGAGTGGATCCTGGATGGTGGGACGTGAAGCTTCCTTAACAGATTTAAGACTAGAGAGATGTGCTGCTAAGCTCCGCCTTGCCATAACAGCCCCCTCAGCCCAGAGTGCAATAATCATCTTGCTAATCATAGAATATCATCTTTCATTTTAGGAAACTGCTCTCAGCACCTCGGGAAATTTCCTATGAATGAATCACAAAAAATCATTTCATTTCTAAATTACAAATTAAACAAATGACAATTAATTGAGCAAATAGCTAGCTCTATTACTGCCTCTCTTCTTGCTGCCTGTGGACCTCCTCCTGCTCAGGCTTCCCTGCTTTTCTCGCCTTGGGATCCAGCTTGTTCACCACAACCAGTTGCAGCTTCTGTCATTTCCTTTCTTTGCTGGCCCAAACATTTTCTATTCTCTTCACTCAGCAGAAGGTTTCTTCTCCTTGCTCTCTTCTCTAGCTGAAAGGGAGCACAGTGATGAGAAAGGGCGAGGGGTCTGCAGAAGTTTTTCTCCAGACCATGGCTCATTAAGTTCCTACAAAAGGTTTTACAGCCACGTGGTTTCCAAGAGGCTACTTAATGCCTGCTTCTGGGTGCTATGGAATCAGTTCTCCTAACTTGGCCCCTGCTGTCTGTTCTGCGTCTGACACTGAAGTAGCGCTGAGATCCTCCTTTTTGCCCATTGTCCCAAAACCTGGGTGTTCCCACCTTATCAGTAACAGTGAGGAGCTTTGCAGAGTGGCCTGAGGGAGGCAGTGACTAACAGAGTGCAATAAGCACTAACAGAGATGGTGGGATTGCCTGACACAAAATTTGAGTGAAAGACACCACCTTAATTATGTTTGTTCAGTTCAAACCACAGGCTTCCTTCAGCCCTTGCTCACTGTTTCAGTATCTTATGGAGTTTGTGTTATTTTGAAGTTTTTGAGTTTCCGAAAGGTGTGTTCCCTCTGAGATTTTCCTTTTCTCAAAATTGATTCCTAGACCTTTCTACTAAACTTCGCCTGAAGTTTCTAGGACAAGCTGCCTTGAGAATAGATGTAGTTAAAAAAACCACAAAGCACCGGAAAAAAAAATTCAGGATGCCACATTGGCGAGGTTTACGTCTATCTGGAGACTGAGCTAAAGGCGGTATCAGATATTAAACCTTCAGTTGCATGGATCACCTTTGATCCCTGGCAAAAATAGTGGTGTTTTGACAATAGCAAATGGTGAACAACAAGAAGAAAAGAATCTAGTTTATTTTATTTTTGTCAGAGTAGTTATGGACAGAATTCATTCTGAGGAAGGAAAGAAATCTCATTCAGAGGCTTGTGTTAATTCCAAGTGAGCACATAAATCCAGTTTGGGGTTTGTACTTCATATGGCACTTTTCTCCTGAGATTAGATATTGGTAAATCTTGAACTGAAGCTTTGTACCCTGCTCACATAGATTTTTGCAGAAATGTAATTGAAGCCAGAGCACAGAGACCCATGTGGGAAAGGAGAGAAGTAGAATTATAAATATAAAAAATACAAAAGGAGATAACTGATGAGGAAAATGGGGTATTATGGGATTCTGGAATCACAGGAATGCACTAAGTGATGGAACATGCCCCCTGCTCTCAGAATTAGCCGCTTCATTAGCAACGACTCTGCTCAGCCAGGGAAGTTAATTAAAGGCTGCAGCCGGGCGTGTACAGAGCGAGCAGCCACTGCACAGGGAGGCTGCTGCTGCTTCATGCAGGCTGGCAGAAGAGATTTTGTCCTCTTTCACTTCCATGTCCGGAGCAGCCATCTTCCTGTACCTCCACCAAGGAGATGGCAATTGGTCCCTACACTGATTGCCTCAGCCCTGATGGCACCGATGGCATGTGCCATGCTGTGCATTATTCCACAGAGGGAGTCACTGATGCACAGGCACCATGCAAGGGTGAAGCCTTGGGTGCAGTGCCAAGCCCATAAAGGCACATGATACATGTTTCAATTGTCCACATGGACACCTGTGGCCAACTGCAATGTTGATGCAATTTCCCCTATTTCAGGGCAATAAGGAAAAAATTAGCCCCAGTTATCTGCATTTTAGGCAAATGGGGTCAAATAAGGCTCCACTGCTCACAATGCATCGGGCCAGTGCTTTTCATGAACATACATGGGCACATAAATGGCAACGTTTGATTAAAAGTCTTGGCTCTAGTTTACTGGTGGATCAATACAATAGCTCTCCCAGCCTTTCCACTCTCGGTCTCTATGGGTCAGCAGAAGACCAGCAGCAGGTGGGACAACTCAGCCTGTTGAGGTAATGCCATGATTTTTATCTACCATTTTACCTAGACTTCTCTGAGTCTTAGAACCAAAGAACTCTCCAGCTGAAAGGAGTGGAGAAAAAAAAAACAGAAAAAAAAATATCCAGAATTATAAAACAACCTCAGAACAACTAAACTGACTTATTGCAGGATTTGTAAAAATAAATGATGTCTTCAGGGCTTTCAAGCTTTGCCACATTTCGCTTGAGTGACTTCGTAGAGATCAACTGCAAAGGAATTAAAAAACAACAAACCCAAATCCCAAGCCAGCAACCTCTGCTATCTCAAGGGATTGCTCCAAAGCTGTCAGCACTGCACTACACTTGGCAGCATGTCCCAGGTCTGGTTTGCTGGCTGTCCCACTGTGCTCACATGTTCCCTCAGCCACAGCAAGGAGCCTCTCGCTTTCTTCCTTGAAGCCTTCCCGAGCATGGGGTCTGGGCAGGCAGAGAAGTGCCACCTGCACCCTTGGGGAGCCCAAAGGCAGCCGTGAAGTGCCTGCAGTGGCCTGGGCCCAGCTGTGGCTGCTCTACAGGGTGCAAGGGGGCCAATCATTAAAAAAAAGAAAAGAGGGTGAATGTCTGTTTTGGGTAAATGAATAGGAAAGCACAGTTAGTGTGGAGGGGAGACCTCCCAAAGAGGCAGAGAAGATAGCTGGAGGCAGTCTCTGTTTCAGCTATCCAGTGCATTACTTGGAGTCCTGAATCATGGATCTAGTGCTAGGTACACAGTGACTTTCACTTTTTCTCACTCTCTATTATTTCCATTGACAGAGGCTTTCAATCTTCAGACCAGCAGTGAGATGAAGGACTGGGCAAAACAACACAGCAGCAGTCCTGGACGAACCCAGCAAGTGCTTTCCATTGAATGCAAGTTTGTTTCCCCAACTGTTCTGTCTGTATTTCAGATCGTTTTGGTGTTTGCTTTCCAGAAATATTGTAGCAAAGCATCTTTGCCAGAATGAAAGCTCATGAAAAATGAATGTTGAGACAGAATCTGCAAATATTCACTGAGAGAAAATTTCCTGTTGTTCAAGCAATTGTAAAATTCATAATTTGTCTTATATTTTATTATATAAATTACACAATCAGAGCACAGTAACAATATGAAGTGAATTATGTATCTAACCAACATTGCATGCATTCCAAATATCCTCAACAAATTACTGGTGAACAAACTACAGGCTAAGAATTATTTGCTCGCAAAATGCATGAATCTTTTCAAATAACAAACACATTACAGGAAATTCTTGTCTATTGCCAGAAAAATCTGTAAATAGAGAGAGAGTGAAAATGAAGAAAAAAAAAATCCATTGTGCTCAACTCACTCAATCCAACTCTGTAATTGACCATTCATGTGATTAAAAAGCTGTCAAGGACAGGCTCTTGTGGATGGAGTACCTCGTGTAGATATCAAACTGACAAAATCAGAGACTTCATTTGGACAATCACATGGAGACCAACACACCCAAACCTAATTTTGGTGTGAAGAGCTTCCTGTAGGGAGAAAATCAGAGATCTTAGCAAAGATCTACAAGGCTTCCTCCAGTTCTGCCTCCTTCTTGGGGAAAGTAAGACAACTGCATGGAAACTCTTGAAAGTAACGCCCTTTGGAATCTCACCTCATCCTGGGTAAACCAGCTTTCATCTTCACTAAGCCAGGGAGATACTGTTTGAATCTCCCGTTGAGTTGGTGACCCAGCACTGGGTAAGGGGGCAAGAAGGTCTGAGCGCTGCTTCCCTCTACTTTGAAGCATGTGCAAGTAATTTCACTATTCAGTACTGTTTTTCTAATTTCTCCTGTTTCATTGTTTGCTGCAGAAATTAGAATTCAGATGGGCGAAGGGCTATTTTTTCCTGTGGTGCAAAAGACCACACACCAGGGCTGATTCTCACCTGAGCATAGACCCTGAGTCGTAGACCAAGACACCAAGACAAGCTTCTTACTTAGTTAATGGACAGAGGCACCTCCAGAAGAAGACTGATCCCACTTTTCTAAAACACATATCACAGAATGGGCTGGTTTGCTCTTGTGTTTTACACTGTAGAGAGAACCCTTTCAACAAGCACAGCATAGGTGCTTCACTTTTGGATGGCTAAAATCAGCTGAGATTAATTCCTTTCCCCAGATTCATACAGCACCTTGCACAATGCAGCTCAGGTCTGCCTTGAGACCTGGAGACATTAGTATGGATTAGAATCAATGAGAGAAAACTTAATTAAAAATTGCCCATGGGGACTGCCTTCTATTCTAGGTGTTCAAGGCTTTTAATTTAAAGAACAGAATGATTGAATCTTCCCATCACATCAGTAAGGTAGATAATCACCCTTAAAATTTCTTCTAGCATGAAAATTCAGGCAGAGAAAGACAGAAAGTGAATAGAAACACAGGTGCTAATTCTGCCTTCACATCCCAACAGGCACACTTAGCAAAGATACAGTAAGACTGGATAATAAAATAAGGCAGAGAAATGGCTTGTAAGAGGAAGACAACCTCTTGAAGTAAGTTTGAATATGTATTCAGAAGTGTTGTTCCACAAGAAAGGAAAGGAAACTTGGGGTTTTGCTATTGTGCTCACAGACCAGTGCCTCTTGATTTAACTCAGAAAACCCACAAGGAGGTGTGGTCACTTGATTCTTACTCCTCTGTCTCTGTCCTTTCCTGCACAAACACTGTGGCTTCTCCCTGAAGTGAGCTCACTGCAGGTGCTGCCATGCGATCCTAAGGGAAGTGTGGAGGTGTTCTGCTTTCTGGGTCCACCTGGCAGAATCCACTGCAAAACAGGGATGCCTCCAAGGGAGATGGAGATTCCTGAGTCAGCACTGGACACTGCTGTCAGTGTCCATGGCCCCTTTCCAAACCCTCACTCGAGGCTGCAGCTGACTGCCAAATTTGGAACCATTATGCAAGAGAGCTCACTATTAGTCAGGCACTTGGATTTGAGCTGATCTTTTCTTCCTTTAAAGAACAGTCCCACATTTCATGTCCTCCATGCAAAATTATATCTGACATGTAATTTAAAAACCAAGCCTTACTCCAGTAAATGGGATCAAACAGCAGGGCATTTCATTTGACAGAATGGATATTTCTAGTTTTAATATTACATTAACTTTTCCTCTCCATGCCTCTCATGGATTTTTCATTCTTAGGCAGCAGTGCCTGACTTCTAACCAGGGTTGTCAGTCTGACTAGGGGTTCCCCAGGATTTCAACAATTCCCTCGGGTTCAGAGAGGGCTCCTGGAGAGCTGACATCAGCTCCCTGTTATTATCCATACCTTGTTTCACTTGTTCCAGATGAGACACTTTGATCTTGGAGGGATTGAAATGACCCCATTAGGTAGAAGTGATATAGGAATAAATTGCCAATAACCACAACAGCTTAGAAGGCTGCTGCCCTCCAACTAACACAGCTTTGCAAGAGGCCTGCAATATCACCTCAGGTCTGGGGCCCTGGTAACGCACTCCCAGACTGTGAATCATCTTGATCTTGCATCTTCCTAGTTCAGCTTACAGGCAAACGTCAGTGCCTGCCAACACGGCAGGCAGTCTACTACACAGTAGTCTAGACAAAACCTCACTCCCTTGTTTTCCCCTGTGACTCCTGAAAACTGTGTTGTTACAAGAAGAGTGTCTAGTAGGAACTTCTTGTTAAGCGTTAGCATCACAGGGCTAGCAAATGTGAGTTTTATACTTACCAGAAGGTGATTAGCTATAATATGAATAATACAATACCTATCCTAGACACCCTGGATGACAACTCTGAGTAATTACTCCAGCATGATGCAGTAAAGTGCTCTAGCTAAATGCCTAAGTGCTACATAACAACAGTTTTTAATTAAAGTAACCAAATACCTTTAATGTTGGGTAAAAGAACTGTAAATTTGAGAATACTGTAAAACATTTTAGACATCAGATAAAGATTTGTCTTTGGTCAGAAACAAAGGATGAACAAGTGAATTTCAGGAATACAATCACACCTGAAACCAGGAAGGTTTTATGGAAACTGCATCAGAAAATTTACAAGCCCCACTGACCAGGAGGACCAGAGTACCTCTGCTAGAGGGACAGACCCCCAGAACCTTCCCTACACTGCCAATGCCATGTTATTTGATGCTTCCAGGAGAGAGAAGGGTTAATAAGAAAACAGTGCCATGCTGTATTGACACACATCAGGTAAGTCCTAACCAGCATTGATCTCAGATCCCTTAACATGACAGATTGTAATAATTTAATCATATATCAGTAGATTTTTTCTATCAAGCCTAATTTCTGTATTTCAATGTCTGAAATGGTACAGAACGTTTTCCAAAGGATTTTCTTATTTTTGACAAAGAGTAATGTCAAGAAAAATGCCTTCTAACTGCTTCTGCCGAAAGAGGGAAAGAGAACAAAAGAATCAACACCTGCACATGCTGTCTGTGGCTTTAGGGATGAAATTCATGCTCCAGCTGGGTAGTGCAACATGAGAACACTTCCTCTCTCGTAAGAAACCCACATGACCTCTCTGCCTTGGCAGCAACTCGCCAACTGATTTGAAATAAATGCCACTTGAAATCATTGCAGCATGTTTCTTCAAATAATGTATCCTGCCTGCGCAAAGCTCATCCACCACATCCTGCCTGCTCTTGCACCCCTCTTGAAGAGCTTCATCTGCAGTGACATTTACAGTGAATCAAGTTTTCTTGAGCATGGCTCAAATTTCCTTTACATCTCCTTGCATATTTTCCCTTTGCATCCCTGGACTGCCTGCTTTTTATGGAGGCTGATTTCTCTGCAAATCAAAACTCTGAGCCGGTCCTGTGGAGACCATTAGGCTCACTTTTAAGTAACCGCTTTAGGCATCTGAGCAGTAAAGTGTGTTCAGCCACCAGACACTACTCTGGGCTCTGGGTATTCCTGGGTCACCTGTGCTAATGCAGTTGGCTTGTTAACTGTGCCCAACAAGCTGGGTTGTTCAGTGCTTCTGTACTGTCCATTCACGTTTTGAATGTATTTTTCATACCATGAATCCTACAGCAAATACATTTTTAATCCAAACTAGTAAATTGTACCATGTTTAATATCTTTGAATCATAGAATGGTTTGGGTTGGAAGGGACCTTAGAAATCATCTCGTTCCAACCTCACGGCTGGAATAAGGGACAACTTTCACTAGACCATGTTGCTCAGAGCCCCATTCAACCTGACCTTGAGGATTTCCAGGGATGGGAATCTTAAACTGTATTTTTAAATTAAAAAAAAATTAAAAAAGAGTTAATTGCATTAATATTTCTTACTCCTTCCAAATCATTGAAGGGAATTGGTCTCTCTACAGCAAAATCACCAGCTGACTTGACATCTAGCATTATTCCAATTTGGTTCTTACTACCATTTCTTTGTCCTTTTAGATACGCAGCAGTTCATTTTTATCCCTTCAGATTTTCCACGAAGGCAAGTCCCCTAGAAAATTCATGTCCCTACTTGTTTTGAAGAAAATGGGCTGTAATTAAGCGAAGTCGCATTACTTACAAAGTTGTCATTTGCAACACCAAATACATAAAAGCAAGGGAAATGCATCATTAAGGACATAAATCTTCTCTTCTACCCACCTAATAAATAAACAAACATATTATTCTTATCAGGTACAAAGTACAACACACTTCATCAAACTGCAGAAATGTAAACCCCCACCTATTCTTTCAACAGCAGCATTACAATGAAGTGCAAAGCTTTGCTTAAAAAAAAGTCCTAAAACTCTGGACTCAGATTCTTACAATGGCATAAATCAGCATAGTTCTTCTGGCTTCAGAGATTGAGTTGTTTAATATTTGTTCAAAATGTGACACATGGTATGTGAAGTTCTTTATTCTACTCCATAATTCTCTTTCTTGTTTGGAGCTAATATTCTCCTTTGACTCCTATGTGTTGTGGGCTGGTAGGATCCTATTTCTAAATCAAAACTGGTGTCCTCCTAAAGATGTATTCTACATCACACCTGAATTAATTCAGGGCAATATTAGATGGCTGATCCGACTCCAAAACCTTACTTGTTCCTTTACACCTTGCAGTGAGTGAAGGTTTTTGAAGAGCTCAGTATGATCAGAGGTACTGTGGTTAGAAGGCTGCAGGTTGAATCAGACTGTCACAGGGTGTAAAGGTGTGGAGAGTTTTGTGGGATGTTCTGCAAGTGTGTCTTCTTTCCTACCTGCAGTCCCTAGGTCCTAGTGACATTCATCTACCACTTTTTGCTTCCTCTCCCTTTGTACAAAGGGCCATGTCTCCACTAGTAATCCATGGCTCATCTACTTTCTGGCCCTGCTGCCATTAATAACCTGGCTGAAGTTTGACCTCAAAGGCACTGTGCTTCAGAAACACAAACAACAGGTTTCAGAAACTTACTAGCAAAGTGGATTAGAGAAGATTTTTCTCCTGTGGTTCCAAATTGCTCAGAGACCATAGTTTTGAGGAGACACTCCTGAATTTGCCCCCACCTTAATCACTGTAGCTTGACCAGAGGACAGGGTAAGCTGGTAAACAGACATTGTGGGTGGTGGGTGACCTTTGGAAGAGCTTTGGGCTGCTGCTGGACTGACAGTGATGGCATGTAAAGAGGCACAAGAAGCAAGGCTAATGCAAACACCTGGTCACTGTGGAGCTTAGTGTGATGGATACTTAGGAAAGCAGGAAATGCCTCATTCTGTGCTTTTGGTATCAGCAGCAGTGAGATGATTTGCCTTCCACAGCTGCAGCACAGAGCCAGGCAGACTGACCCAACAATTTGTTCTCATTACTGCTGCTTGCATTCTTTGCATCCTTACTCTCTTTTGGCTCTGTGAAATCATTTCCCCTTGTGCTGGGGAAATGACTGGTGGTCAGTCCTGGACCCAGATGGATATATCCGCAGATTCTGGGGTTTCTGCTTCAGGGGACAGACAGGTATTGTTTGTACTGGGCCAGTACTGGGCCCAGGCCTCTCTGCCTAGTTGACTGCCTTCAGAGACCTTTGCTGGCTGAGGACATGACCCTGGCCAGTTGAGTGAGAGATTATATAACCACAAAAGAAGCAACATTTCCAAAATAAAGTTGATATTCATGCTAAGTTCCCCAGAAATTTCATGGATGTATACCCCACCTTTCCTGTGATGTATACAAATTGCTTGGTGGAGAAACCTTTGGACACAAATACCAAAATATATCCTCAGTCCAGGCAGCTCACAGCTAAGGAATTCACATAACAAATTAGAGCAAGTGAAAGAGCATGAAGACATAGTTAAAAAAAATCAGTGACTATAATTTTTAATCTCAGTAATAGACAATTACTATATTTCTTAAATCCAACATCATAAAGTTTAGTTACTGAGTAGTCTGAGCCAGAACTCGTAATTGAAACAGAACTTTAAAATTCAACAGTTAATCATAGAATATTAGAGGAAAAATCCTTAGAGGAATAGTCTAAGATGTAAATGTCTTTTCTTCTTCCATGCCAGGATGTGGGTCTGTGAACTGGTCAAAGAAGTCCTGTTGGAAAGATTTTGGGGAGACACAGGGCAGCACAAGGCTCTTAAGAGATCTCCTTATAGATTCAAAGATTATAAAGCACAGAAATGGTGGACTTGTGCTTAAAAAAGGATTCTTTCAGCTCCTGAGGATTAAATCCATGGACATTCAGAGAGCTCTGGATGCTCATCCTAATGGTGCCTTTTTAATTTTTATACTCATTATAAAAATAAATGAAAACAAAACAATAGGACAACTGTGCTTGCTGAATGTTGAGGATTTTAATGAGATTTTGAGCAAACAAACTCCACTCCAAAACAGGTGTTAAAGAACAATAACTGCAAAATCCTATAAAAGAAAGAAAATAACCAGTGTGTCTTCAGATTTCATTTACACATGGGAAAGACAGACTTGTGGAATGTCATTTAATTGGAATCTTGATTATTAATACAATGTGACATTAACAGCATTATTAGAGGAGACCCATGCAGAGTTGAACTGATTAATGGAGTTGACTAGCCCATTGAGAGCTGAAAGTTGCCTGACAATTCAGCCCATTAATTAGCACAATACCACATTTCCTCCCACTGGGCTCTGCTCCATTGAACTCACAAAAGCTTGCAGCTCCTTCTGCAGGTTTTTTCAGGTTTTCTTCTAGGAAGTTTTCCTTCTTCCTAAGAGCATCCATGTCAAGTCATATCAAGAACTATATTGCCACTGAAAAGGCACCAGTAGCAGGACTCAAGGGAGTACTGTAACAACCACTTAAGTTCATTTCCTCTGCATGATCTCAGTTCACAAGATCTCATTGCTTTCTCAGCCTGTGCAAAATATGAGCATCCATTATTAACTCCCACAAAGAATCCCACTGCTTACTCATCCCTTCTGTGAAGAACCAGCTGCTGCACCCATGTCACTTGCAATTTTCATTTTTTACCCCGCAGAAACAGAGGGTGGAAGGCTGCTGTGACTAGGTTAGTCATTTGGAGTTTTAACTTTCCAAGAAGAATATTCCCATCAACAGAATGTCCCAAGAATCAGGAATCTGCTAAATCGGCATAAAGCTCCCTTTGATTCAGTAGCTACATCAAAGACATAAACCTTTATTTATTAAAGTTGCTTTAGTCATCCAGCAGACTAAATCTATCACAGCAAAGCAACTGTGCATTAGCATCTTCTACAGGGTGATCCCAAGACATACAGGAAAATTATGATTTCCTCTTAGATTGCATAGGAAAGTTCTATAATGATACATGAATTAAACTTGAAACTGCAGAGCATATTTTCACTGTCTCAACAGAGAAAACTGTCAAAAATAAACAAACAACACAAAGAGACTGGAAGAGAAATTGAATTTTCTGGAAGAGGTCTGGAAACCGCTTACTTTATTTTCAAAACCAGTACAACACAAAGACTAGAAAACAATACAGAAAGAAAGAAAATTAATTGGGCCCATATACCTTTTTTGTACATACACAGGATGAAGTTGTCTTGAAATCTTGCTCTACACATACAGAACAATAAGCAATCTTTTCTATTTTGCAAGGCTGATGCATGCTTACACAAGCTGCAAATCAAACCAAAATTCTTCATAAACATGCTCTGAATGGACACTGATTTCAGCTGCATAAAGCACTGGAATTTACAAAAAACAGCTTTTCCTTTCCAGAAAGTTCCTAAATTCCACAAAGCAATCAGCAGAACTGGTGGAGGGAAAATGAAAACCAGTGGGAGGGGTGTGGAGAAGCATACGGGACAAGTCTGTCTGTGAAAGAGCAGCTGAAGAAAAGCCACTCAGTTCAAAGAGCATCCTGTATATGATGCCTTCAAAAGTGCTTAATCGACAACAGAGATTCAGTGAACCTCCACAGGAACATGTCCACGCAGAGCTGGAGCAGGATAATTTCCCACAGAATGAGTTTTTCCTATTTGTCTGGCTCTTCTATCCTAAGAGTGAGTACAGGTATACAAAGCCCATGCTCCATGTTCAGAGGTGTTCGGACCTGTGATCACATTGTCAGGTGTAGCTGTTTGTAGCTGCAAACCAAATCTACTGCAAACCCAGTTTGCGACTCCAAACGGTGGCAGTGATCAGCGGAACAGTCCCAAACAACCCAGAGCTGTGAGACCCCTGGTTGTGCTACAGGGACAGCAACAGCCCCAACTGTAACATGAGGGCCTTACAGTAAGAAGTCTGGGGGTAGCCCCTGCCCCACTTCTGTGCCAAGCGAAAACTCAGAGCTGCAATCTCAATCCATCGTGGATCATTACTTTCACCAGTCTGAATAAGGCTCCTATACTCCTGACGATTTGATGCCATTTAGGCTCCTGACTCACTTAATGCTTCATTTCCTAAGCTGTTTAAGGTGCTCACAGGTGAAGGTAGGCACTTAGGGTTTTGTAAAGCACCTAAAGAGACTAAGGGTGATTGCAGTGGGATGTAAACTCTTCATTTGCACTTTTGAGAGCACCATTAGGCAGCAGTGTGTATTTTTAGGTACATAAATACTGTGGGAATTTGGGTTTGGAATGCAGTGGAGCACATGGTTGATGGGAGATCATGTCAGCTGTAAGAAATTCACTGCATTTTCCTCTGCCTAGATAACCTGATATACGTCAAAATTTGCTCATAATCCTCACGCAATTGGAAAAGAAATTCAGGTACCTGGCCCCTACCACTTCCACAGACCAATCTACTGTATATGCCTGATTACTCCTTAGTCTCTTTCTGTCATCATCCGGCAAATGAAATCCACACAAATGGAAGGAATTTCAGCACCTTTTAATTCTTCACAAGCCTTTAAAGACCTGTGAAAGACACAGGTCTTTCAGTTTTAAAAGCTCCCTTTCCTTCAATAATACCCAGCTTTTTTATGGTAAGTTTCTTTGCTAACACTTTCAAAGCTGTTTGTGAGTTTAATAGCTCATTACTATTTTATATATGCGGAAACTGAGGCATAGAGGTGGTAGTAATGTGTACAACCTCATTCATCAGACCAAAGCTGAGAAAAATGCTCAGGATTTCCAGTCCAGTGCCCTGGGCTAAATTTTACTTACCTTAATTTCAGTAAATTCATCAGATAGACTGACAGATGTAGTACATGACACAAGTAAACAGTTTTTTACAAGACTTTTTTTTAAAGAATTTATTGCTCAGGTTTCTACGTCACTAAGAGATACTTATAAGCATACTGAAGACAAAGCCACAGTTTAAAAAAAAGTTGATCACAGTGAGGTAAGGCAACTTTAAGAGAAAGAGAAGACCAGCAGCAGCTTCAGCATACACAGACTGGAGTCCCTGATGAGGTCTCCTGCATCTACAGGTGTCTTCATTTCAAGCCAGGTGGAATTTGAAGGCCAAAGGAGTACCAAGACACGCTATAAAAGCAGCTGGTGGCTCCTAAGGGTATTTTGTGGGTAGACTATGTACTTGTGGGGAGATTATATACTGTATGAAGGATTGTAGGCTATGGATAGCAGAGAGGAAGATATCAGAGAATTTCTTGTTTGTTTGGGATTTGTTTCTTTCTTTGTTTATGGCTGGGTGTTTTTAAGTTAAGACAACTTTTGAAAGTTAACTGGTAGCTGAAAAGCAGACTGTTGTAGGGAGCCGTAAAGATAAATTTTCTTTATGGCGATGATAATTCTCTGGTAGAGCAGGAAAAACCCTCTTAGATTTTAATTGAAAATGAATTCTAGAATCTATCTTATGTCTCAGCTTCTCTAACCCTTCAAAGAGACAATACGAACTTCAAGCTGATGATCCCTTCCTCCTGTGTGAACAGAGAAATGAATGAGAAAACAAATGTGATTTCCATCATTTTTAGTGCACTACAAAGTAATGATTTATACAGAAGTGGAAGATGAGATGTCTATAGTCTAGATAACTAGAATCCTGAAATAGCTGAGATAAGAACAAGTGCAGCAATTTTCCACTGATAAGCTAGAGATGCAAACAAAGGTCTTGGGTTCAGGTCTCTGGGTGGGCTTCAGCTCCTGAATTCTCTACAGCTGGTGGACAACCAAAAGCTGGAGAAGGTATTGTAAATAAATATACCATACTCAGTGCAGATTGAATTGCGGTGTCATAAAGGGGGGAACAAGCAACAACATGGAAGGGAGGTACTAAAGCCATATGGTTCTTCTCTTCTTCAGGTTGTTTTTAATCCTGGTTTGCTCTTGGGATAAGACTGAAGGCTCATATTAGGATATGCCTTCAGGTGTGTCCCTACACAATAATTCTGCATACATGTTACCAGCTGTGGTAAGTCTAGAGGTCATAAAGGACTAGTTCCATACCTGCTTTTGAAAATACACTTGCTTGCAGCAGACCTTGGAAGCTCTTTTCTGCAGGAACACTTGGTGGTCAGGCATAAACTGGCCTCAGCAGTGCTGTGGGATAAACTTAAATGGCCCAAGTGCAAAACTTCAGTTGCAGTTCATGGTTTTGTCACTATGAGTTATAAACACAAAGGTGAAAAATAGGTGGTGATAAATTCTGTCCTTGCAGAATGACAGCTTTTCCCTTATCCTTGCTAAAGAGAAGGTCTTGCCTAAGAGGGGCCTGTCCAAAGAGGCCTCTTGTACTTCCCTGCCTCTCTAATAAAGGCAGAGTGTCTGTCCTTCTGAGACCTCCTGTCTAGAGTTCTCTCCAGAACAAAAAAAAAATCCCTCCTTATCAAAGTCAGTAGAAAACAGTAAGACAGCAAAACAAATTGCTGCTCCTAACTCACTCCTCAGGATATATGGAAGGCTACTCCTTACTTCTAGCCCCTGGCCCTTTCTTATAATGCTTGTGATCACTGATTTATTTGACAGCTTTTTTGTTTTTATATTGATCACAATGGATTCTACAATGAAAAGTGTCTGTGGCATGTTGAAGGATCTGGATACAATTTCTAAAGGATCAGGAACTGTGGTAGTGGTACCTTTAGAAAACACTTGGTAAAGGTCACCAAGCATTGTGCTTATTTGGATGGTATCACCCAAACTGTGCTTGTGGCTATTTCCAAGGGTGACTGAATCTGAAACCAGCTGAAAAGCTTTATTCAATGTGGCATCTTCTGTGTTTGAAAAACAGATTTTTCACTATTCTGTATGAGAGCACACTTTTCAACCCAGTGCTTCCCTGCTTTGGGCAGTGCAGAGGCCCTCTCCACTGAACTCATGCCATTGACGCAGAGGGAGGAAGCACTCTGTGGCCATTTTCTTTAAAACTCTTTGTGACCTTCTCCATGGAATACTGAGTGATGAAAATGCTTGTCTCCTCACATCCTGCTTCCATAACTGTTCTTCCAAGGGGTATTCATCAATTTTTCCTCCCCCTTTCTCTCCTGAGTCACTTTGGGCTTGCAGTTTAGTCTTCTATGGAGAAACATTGAATATTTAAAAGAAAAAATAGAGAGATATGCAAGGTGTGCTTGCTGCACAGGCACAGGGTCTGCAACCTTGGCCCAGGAATATATGACTCCATCGAATACCTTCACCAACAGCAGTGGGGAAAACTGTGATAGAGCAGCTTTAGCAGGTGGGTCAACCCACTACAGCATTGTTAAACCTCTTCTGAAAGGGAGGAGAAAGCTGTGCTGTAGATTTGCAGGTGAGGTGCAAAGACTTGGATTGCATGACCTCCTGTGTGGGGAAAGCCCACAGAAAAAACCTGTAAGAAATCCTCTAGGAAATGCTGAACCACATAATTAATTTGAACCTGGCACCAAAGGCGTGTTCAGCATTTTCCCAGCTCCCCGTTGTGTCAGTGAGGATTTGCCTTTCCCACAACAGGCAGCACATTAGAGACAGGATGACTGAACCTGCATGGGTGTCCATCCTCTCAAAAAGCCTTGTAGATTTTAATTTGAGACAACATATCTCCTTCAATTCCTAGGGAAAAAATGTGCACCTTGTCTTCCAAGATGACCATTCCCTTCACAGATCTTTCTTCTTTTTGCTTGTACTGTCACAAGGGACATAATATATTCTCACTTCATCACATTCTCTGCACCAGTAATACTGAAATTCAGGGATGGATTATTGTCTACCCCATGTTGATCCTTCCTACTCTTGAGACACTAATCCTATGGATGAGCATCTCAGTTATCTTTTCTTTAATCAAATAATGCTATTTTTAGCATGGGCACCTTATAACGAAGGTAACGATAGTAGCTTTTTAATTTTTTTTTTAAACATCACTGGTAGAGGCTTAGAGATTTAAGCTTTATTGCTGATAAAGAATCAAGTGCATTTGTGGTAAGGAAGAAACAAGGGGAAAAATTCAGGGAACGGCTTATGACTGCAGAGAAAAACAATACAGGAGGAAGAATCCTTAGGGGGTGTGGAGTTGAGTGGTTATTTTTCTGGAGGGGATATTGCTATTTAGACCCTGTAAAATTTGTAATCACTTTTAAATATAGAACAATATGAGAGGTTATGGGGAAAACTAGAAGGAGAAAAAGCAGATGGTTGTTGGAAAGACAGTCTAGGAAAGGAGGGAGAAATTAAAAGAGAAAAGCAATAATAAAAGTAATAAAGGGACAGTACTTTTTCTCTAAAATGCATGAAAATATGCATATTTTATGCCTCTGTGTGTATGCAAAGGCCTGTGTATGAAGCAACAAAGTGCATGTAAGTTTTCTGACACATCTGGAATACGTTCAATGATCTGGGCCAGTAGTCAAAATAGATAGTGTAAGGTTTATTTAAATTAAAGAAAGATGATGTTTGATGAATTAAATATGAAAATAAATAATACACATTGTGCAGTAGCCCTTGAATTGGCTTTGAAGTGAAACGCAATTTATTTTGCATCCATTTATTTTTTCCATTATAGCTGCAGGTTTTTATTCTTCATAACACAGAACCCATTGCAGAAATTTTCAGGAGATAGATCTGAGGCTTTTAACTGAGATGAAAATTAGGAAACTGTAATCCTGCTATCTCAATCTGTGACTGATTGCTACTAGTACCTTAATTCCACTTAAAATTTTCAGCAATCGAATAGACTGAAAGATGGCCATATCAGTGCCACAGTCAAGCTAAATGTTAAGAGGCAATTGATGTTTCTGGACGGTGACATTTGTATCAAAGTCAGCACTTCAGGATGACTGCTGATGGAAGAGGTGACACTGCATTTAGCAATGCACATCTTTCTCCTCTCATAGTCATCAGGCTGCTTTAGTTCTAGTTGTGCGTGTTACTGGTCTCGGAGCTCTGTTCTGCAAGATGGATAGATTGTAAGGCAAGGGCAAGGAATTAGAGCTGTCTGGTGGTAGAATTGCCCATTGGATTTCTGATGTCTGATTTTCTAGTGAAGTGCCTTAGCAAACCGGGGTTCTTATGAATGCACCTGTTTTTTCCCACAGCTCTGAAAATGGGCACATGAGCAATGAATACTGAAGTGAAACACTCCCTTACATCTTTAACCTGCTATGATCATTCTCTTTCACACAAATCCCAAGAAAAAGTTGTCTGTAAGGCATTGACATCTTGATTTGACATCACCAAAGTGGTGCAGGCAAAGATTTCTGTATTCATTTTTCACTTCAATATTCCTTTGACCTCAGACACAGGTCAAAGAGCTCCATTATTTTTTACAGTGTCAGTAAAAGAAAAGAAACCCACATGCTGCAGGTTTTCTTCAAGTAAATCAAAAGCACTAGTAATTGCCTTTCATATTTTATTTCAGAAAAATAGTATATTCATGACTCAGTATGGTGCTGTAGACAAATTAATATTAAGGGAAACACAGAGGAAGCTACAAGAACACTGAGAGAAGAAGGCATCTGGGAAGAGCTTTTTCTTTCTCTAATGAAGAGAAAAAGATGGTAATGCCTTTAGATGAGGTTCCTAAACAGATGTGTGCAGAGCTGTACGCAAACTACTTCAAAGTAGGACACAGATGTTGTCTGAATAATTTTCCCAACACTTTTCAATATACGTGCATGGCGAGCTAGGAGTTGCTGTAGTTATCACTGCCAGTGGTGATGCCAGAACTGTTCAGTCTGGAAATTTCTGGCTCCAAACTGAGACTGATATCCAGGAATGAAGGGGAATAATACTACTCTCTTTAAGGTAACATTGTTCCTATTACTTTTTGGTATATCACATATTCATTTAAGGCAATTGCCTAGATACTGGCAAAGCCAGAAGCCTAGGAGGGATTGAGCTGTATCTCCACTCTTAACATGAAGGCTTATCAGAGCAAGTAATTCTACTCAAGTTTGGATTAAATTTCTCTGCATCGGTATTTCAACTATGCATTTTTACACACATGAACCTTCTAGCTGAAAGTTATTTATCCTGTATAAACAGTGTGTCTTCCAAAAGAAGAGACCTGAAGCTTTTATAATGAATTAAATTTCCCAGTTGCTCCAAGGGATGTATTGTATGGAGTCAGGATGCATGTGTATGTAGTGATCACAAAAGATGCTTTGAGCAGGATAAGCTGCACAGAACCACAACTTGATGCAAATATCAAATATGCTTTTTTCCTGCCCTCCCCCAATGTTTCTCTACACATTTCCATCTCATAACTGCAATATTTGCTATTCGTATCTGCAAAAAAGACATCCAAACAAATATTCTTCCCTCAGCAAAGACTCACACAGTACACTAAGTCCAGGGGAAAAAAAAGGCAATTTGGGGTATGGAGAAGTCAAGTACGGTATGGCATTTTTTTCTTATGCAGAAAAAGTCTTTGTTCCACATTGTAAACCTTTGTTCATGGACACTTTAATTGTCCCCCAGTCGCACTCATTTCTCTTGAAATAGATCTTCCTCAATCATTCAGTCTCTTGAGCACTCAACACAGGCACTTACCTGAGACACTGATTCTCTTTGCACTTAATCCCTCTAATGAAGTGGGGAGTCAATCTCTTCTCCTAAGTAAGAAGTGAAAGGATAAGAGGAGATGGCCTCAAGTTGCACCAGAGAAGATTTAGATTGGATATTAGGAAAAATTTCTTCCACAAAATGGTTGTCAAGCGTTGGAGCAGGCTGTTCAGGGAAGTGGTCGAGTCACCATCACTGGAGGTATTTAAAAGACATGAAGATGCGGTGCTTAGGGGGACCTGGTTTAGTGATGGACTAGCAGTACTGGGATAACAGTTTGACTTAAAGATCTTAAAGGTCCTTTCCGACCTAAATGATTCTGTGATTCTACCTAGAAACTTGTGCATCTGAATCATTGTTTCTGGCTGACCAAACTCTTATCTTTAAACCTACATCATCTTAACTACAGATAGAGTATTAACTACAGATAGATTATTCATACATCCTTCAGTAAATTGTCCCATTGATCACAATGATCTGAAGGTATTCCTGATTTCTATTCTGAATTTTTCTAGCTTTAGTCAGTGTCATGGTTTAACCCTAGCCAGCAACCAAGCCCCAAACAGCTGTTCTCACACTCACCCCAGTGGGATGGTGGAGAGAATCAAAGTGAGAAAATTCATGGTTTGAGATAAAGACTATTTAATAGGTAAAGCAAAAACTGGATATGCAAGTGAAGCAAAGCAAAACAAGGAATTGATTCACCACTTCCCAGGGGCAGACACATGTTCGGCCACCCTCAGGAAAGCAGGGCTCCAGAACACATAATGGTGACTTGGGAAGACAAACACAAAAATCACTCCAAATGTCCCCTTCTTCCTTCTTCTTCGCCCAGCTCTATATGCTGACTATGATGTCACACAGTATGGAATATCCCTTTTGTCAGTTGGGGTCAGCTGTTCCAGTTGTGTGCAAAGTTCTTGTGCACCCTCAGCCTCCTTACTGGTGGGGGAAAGCTGAAAAGACCTTGACGCTGTGTAAGCACTGCTCAGCTGTGACTAAAACATCCCTGAATTATCAACACAATTTTCAGCACAAATCCAAACCACAGCCCCATAACAGCTTGTGTGAAGAAAATGAACTCTAAAACAGCACAAACAGGTATCTGGACATATGACTTTACCCCTTAGTGTCAGAACATTTTCCCATTCTCCCAGTAGGTAGTGTTAGGTCATGATACAGCAACTCTTTTGATGACCCAGGTACAATGAACATATTTAAGTCTTTTACTAGAAGGCAACATGTTCTCTCATTGAAAGAGACTTGCATTTTTTCTTTGAATCTCTTTCAATTTGTCAACAGATAGTCACCAGAGTGTTCTCGAATAATGGAAGTGACAGGCTGTGATTGCTAACTCTTTGGTTGTGTTGCATGTGCCTGAAGCCTCAGTATGTCTGTTTTGGCAGACAGATTGTTTCATCCTTCCTTTTATCATGCTGATGACTGATAAGAAAGAATGCATTTGGTTTAGTGGCAGCTGTTTGCTCTTTCGATGAGCAAGGCTACTAAATTTAGCACCTTTTGGCACAGTCTGAATTTGTTCTCATCCAGTCTAAGATAAATGAAATGGAACTGGTGATTTCAGTCTTGAATTTCTTTGACCTGCAGGCCTCCCACTATTGCAGTCATATCTCAAAAGAAGTTAATATCTTTTTGGTAAAATGGTAGTATGACCACTTTAAGACAAATGTCAAGGCTTAATTTTACCACTTCTTTATTGCATTTCACTTAGAAAATGCTCACTCAAAAGAGCAAAAATAAAATTGAGTAAGAAGGTATGCCTTATTTGTCAGTGGAAAAAAGGGGTTTAATCTATTGGTTTAAACTCTCAAACTTTTTCACCTTTGAAACAGCAATAGACTAACTCTCTCTGCACCCAAGGTTCATGAACACATACACATGCACACACACACAGATTGTGTTGCCCAGTTTGAAGCATCTCTACCACCTCAGCCAAGAAATGAGATACTCCATCTTCCTAGGGGACTGCTTCCAGCATCCATGTCCTTTGCAAAGGATCTGGGTCTTAGTCACACCAACCACGCCTGGAAACTAACAGCACAGGCCAAGGCTTGCCAGGGAATATCCTGCTTGACCATTTATTTTCATAGCCATGCTCCAGATCTTGAAAATTTATGGGTATACTTGAACACTAGATGTAGCCCTAATATAACAGCAAGCAGAATTTCTTGAACAAAGTCCAGGTTCAGGCAGAAAAAAATGAAGAGGGAATGTTGACACTTCTTGCACACTGAAGCATGCAATTTCTCCTTTGGGAAGAAGGGCATAAAAGCATTGAGCACCTTCATTCCACCTATGGAAAATTAAGGTATTGGGAGACAAAAAGCCATGGTGGGGCAAGGTCCATGTGGCCCATGAAAGGCTTCAAGATTCTTAGCACGTTTTCTTTACCCTTTCTTTTTTCATTTACTCCTTCCATCCAAATGAAATGAATTTAATTGTTGAATGAAGAAACACAACTAATCACAGCTATAAAAAATGGATTGACATAGGCATGCTCTCTTTACAGTGTCAAAAACGGATGGTGCTCTGAAGTCCTCCAGAGCATGAAAATAAAATGTCAAGACTTGAAAGTTTATCTCAGCTCCAGTTATAGGAAGGAAGTACCAATATTTCAAGGTGCTTTGCAGAACTTCTGGGTAAAAGGCAAACACCTGACACTTTAATCTTGATGCTTTAATATTATGTTCTTGAAAGAACCAACTCTACCCACAAATCTTCAGAGGGAGACTCCCTTTATCCTTCTGACATCTTTGATCAGTCATGAAATACTGAAGAGCAACACCATCAGAATAATTCTTGTTGGATGCCTAATTCCAGGCTCCATTGAAATTAATATAAATTCATGTCTCCTCTCTAAAGTGGCTGTCAAGTTCATTGGCAAAGACAGATGAAACTTGCAATGATCATCTTTATACTGCATTGTACAGGATAAAGCTTCATACACCCAAACAAGAGATCTGCATTCGGGAAAGAATAGGATGTGTTCCATTCCAAATGATTCCTCTTTAGTGCAAGTCTTGACTTTTATAGAAGGAGAAAAACGCTTTGATTTGCTGAGTATATAAATCACTGTAAGGTATTCTCACAGCTGTTTTGGTTATCTGGGTCCATTTCCTTTCTGGGTAAGATCAAGATGACAACCTTTTTATTTTGTGCAGGCCACTGAGCAGTTGTTAAAGAGAAATGGTCTTTTGTTTGTCATCAGACTGACCAAGCTGAGAATCAAAGCTTACAGTGTGAAAACAAAAGGCTTTATGGACACATTGCTATTCAGCCCTCTCCTTATGGTGCCAGGAAGCCTTTCAGCTGAATTTCAGAGTGACCAACTCAGTTGATTTTTAAAAATTGTTTTTCCTTTCCCTGTGGGTATCATGTGTTTGGTAACCTGGTGGTCACATCAGAGTCCTGGGTTCAGATTCAAGTTATATTTCAAATTTGTTACAACTTTGGGTCAGGAGGTTTCTTCTCTTTGTGCTGCTGTTCCTTCTTCTGTAAGTTGGGCAGATAAGGGAATACTTATCAAACTAAAGAGTATGTAGGGAGAATTAAAGCTAGCTAGTTAGTGCACATTGGTTTGGTATTTCACTTTTTTAGGCTACTGCTATTAGTTTTGCATATCCACAGCATATTGTGTGTCCAATGTGCCTCATAAAACTGTCACATTTCTGGCCAACAAAACTTTCAGAGAAAAATGAGAAGCGATGACTTTGTTTTCACTACGTACAAAAAAGGAAAAACTCTAAGACTTGTTGAACAGAAGACAGTATGGGAGCTGTCTTCATGAATGCAGAGCATTTTGAAAGTGCTTCTTCACCCTTTCCCTCTCACCTCAGTAAAAAACTTTAGGACAAAAGTGGAACACATTTTGAACATGTGACAGTAGTTGTTTTCAACCTTATACCTTAAACGGAGCTATTAGAAGAGATGTGGCTGCACAGATTTATCTAGCTTGTTCTGGGTTTTACATTCCTTGCTTTGGTGGGTCATGTGTGCTGTCAATAACGTCAGTTGTGAAAATGGGTTTTTATCTGAAAAGTGAAATGATTTCAAATATTTCTTTGACCTGATACAGTTATTTTATGCTTGACCATCACTCAGTCAATTCTACCAGCATGGAGTTACTGCAATTATGCTTGTCATTGAAGGTGAATAAGTGGAGTATGGGGAACCATGCCAGAGGGAAAATAGGGCTCTAAGAGGAGAGGGTACAATCAGAAGATGACACCTTTCCAATATTTAAAAATATCCCCGTCTTATCTGAAAGTTAGAATTAATTTCTCTGCTAGACATATTTGAATGCAGAAACTTGGAAGTGATTTTTATCTCTAGAGTGCATTTTGGAGTTACTGGGTCATCGTGATTAACTGACAAGGGCTGAAGAAGTGGGGGAGTTGATTAAGGAACTTACCCAGTGAGAAGGAAGGGAAGGCTGAACTGGTTGTTTGGTGAGATGGAGGAGTGTGTTTTATAGAGCCAATTTGCAACAATGGATGCATATGAGAGATGCAGTAAATGTGCTGCTCTTTTTCTACACATATGAGACTTATCTCCCTCCTGCTGTCTTTGGAAACAGTTTTGTAGGCAGGAAAAAGGCAAAAACACTCTGTACCTTACTTCAGCACATGAAGTTGATTTTATCCTTGATGGCATTGAAAGTTCATTATGAATTCAGCTTTCTACTCTCAGAGCATGCATAATTGAAACAACAAATTCACCACAACCATTGGATATGAATAAGGTCTGGATAACGCTGTACAGTCCCTCTGGTTGTGCAGTTGGCATAAGAAAAGAGGGACTTCACTGCACGCTACCATTAGAGAAAATTTAACTTCTAAATCCAAGGTTGGCCAGCTAAGATTTTTACCATTTTATCAGCCTTCTTCTTGTTTCTTCTTTGTAGCCCTTGCATGCTGGAAGGTGTCCAAGTAACTACTAGTACAAATATGGACCAGTAACCAAATGACTTAGGGTGGAAATAAAATGAGGAAGGCAGTTTTCAGTATTTCCTAGCTTCTTCAGACATTTTCTTCAGACATTTTGTGGGAGAAAACCATGAAAGCAGAAGGTAGCTGTAGATTTGAATTTTTAAACAAATGTCTAGAACCTGTACCTCCTGTTTTTTTGGTGTATTTTTGCCAAGGATCACTTTTGTGATGTATGGGCTATATTTTTACATTTAAGCTCCCAAGTGATGAATGGTCAGAGTCCTAGCCTCTGCCCTCAGTTTTCCAGATGCCTTTCCTTGAAATACTCGAAGACCTGTTGTTAGCAGGCAAACGCCCTACAAGGACCACAGCAAATGAACACTGTAGCATACATGGATAATCTGTGTAGTTAACACTTGCTGGAGGAATAGACTGGAGATAAATGACTTAACAGTAGGTTGGAAAACCTACTGCTGAGTATAAACTTACAATCCTTTCAACTTCTTCTACAACTTATAAGGTAAAAAGGTCAGTGTTTTAGTTATTCTTTCAATTTGTGATCAGTTACAGAAGGAGCTGGGAGAGGCCAGCATACTGTGAGAGAAATTGTGGTGAAGATTTAAGCCTGGTCCTGTATTGAAAGCTGAACAATTAGGACTGATGTTTCCATTGATAATGAGTGAGACCACTTACAGAGCAAAGCCCCCTCTCCATATTACAACCTCCTCTGAATTTAACCCTCTTTTGAATACTCTTTGTTCTGTAGCTATAGTTGCCATGCTGAACTCTATAGTCTGACTCTGAAAATTTTGGGAGGTTTCTTGCACCCCCTACTGAACTATAAATGAGGTAAAATGTAGGTCAGTCTAATTTAAAATGATACCTGTATAAAAAGTTGTTGCCTGCTGGATGAAACAACTTAAATGACTGGTTTGGCACACTCCTGGATAGATTCTGAACTGTGCCTCCAATACCACATGTTGTTTGAGGTTTTATGTTAACTTTAATATATTTAGCATGATATCTAATACTTCCTCCAAGGGTCAGCACTAAAGAACTTGTATGTTTCCAACTCCAATCTTACAGATGAGCATTGATACTTGAAAGAAAACATTACAGGACCATAATGAAATAACTTGTGGTCTAACATTCTCTTCTATTTAAGTTTAGGTTTATCTGGAAGAAGATATTTGAAAACACTACCTTCCACCAACCTCCCATAGCCCCAACAGAATAGATCATTCAAACATGCAACAAATAGGAAGAACTAAAAATCCATTATTTTATCAAAGTATCTTTTTTTCCCGTTTTTCTCAGACAATGGTGTTAGATAGAGATGGCAGAAAGTTAAGGCTATGTGCTAACCTGAAGCTTTATTTATGCTTATTGATGTGCTATTTGCCACAGAAATGGTGCCCCAAATTTCAAGAAGCTGTATCCCCATTGAGAAAAACAGAATTGACTCCATCATTTGCTTTTACGAACAATTTATGTTAGCAAAAGCATATTCTTTTTTTTCACTTGTTCATGCCCTCTATTCCTTCCCTGGCTCTCCCAAACACAGCTTCTGAAATGCTAACTCATATTCCCCAGCACAAGTCCATCTTTCCTTTCTTACACTGCCTGGAGGTACTTTGAACTAGTCTGGGCAGGACCTTGAGCAACATGATCAAAGATGGCCTTCCTTTAAGTGCGGACTGCAACCAGATGACCTCTGGAAGTCTCTTAAATGTAAGTTATTCCATTATTCTGTTAACATTATTAATTAAACTGTGGTTTGGCATTTAGAGTAGCTTAATTAACGGTCACCTATGAGCATCGCAGGAAAACTCTGACCCTAGATCTCTATGACACAGACCAGCTTCCACCTTCCAGACCTTGACCTTACATGTAAAACGTCTTTTGAAAAATAAGCCCTTGGACTATCTCCATGAATCCACAAATAAAACACAGCTCTCAAACACCAGTCCTTGCTCGAACTAGTACCAGTTCAGGAAGAGTATCTCCACACCCATTTTCTTCATGTTCTCTTCATCATTGGGCATTGTCAAACACACTTCTGTACTTACAAAGAAGACAGGAAACCTGTTTAAAATGTCTACACTTTTTGAACCTGCTTGTAAAAAGGGCCACACCAGAAAGGTGTTGCTTTATAATGTGAGATGCTTGTTCTGGCTCTGCTCCTAACAGCTTTGGAACCAAGCAATCCATTGTATAGATTTCAAGTCTGCAGGAGAAATCAGAGTGGGCTGTTGGCAATGGGATCCAGACCTGCTTACACTGGTAAGCCACAGGCTGCTCATAAGAAGATGAAATATGAGTCTGATGTGGAAGCATTGGTATTGACTTCCACTCCATGGAGAGAAATCATTGCTGGGCCTCGTGCATCTTTCCCATGTGCCATGAAAAGGAGCAGCATGCTGGCAAACCACTGTGTTTCCTCATACTTTGGAAAAAGGACACACTTCTAAGTCTGTGCTCTGCTTCACACCTTATTTTCTCTTCTTCTAACTTAGTCACACTGTTTTTCTTCCTGCTGTTACCTAAAGGCCTTCCAGCTGTGGCTGGGACTCGGATAGCTGTTCTGTGCATAGCAGGACCTACAAAAAGATGTGAAGAGTACAAGAAGCCTTCAGAGATGATGTCACCATGGAGGTCTGCCTGGAAGAAAAGCAAAGCTGTTCATTAACTGATCCAGAAATCAGGTCTGAGAATTTTTCTCTAGTAACTGATACTCGTCAGACCAGACAAAGGGAACACAGAACGCTCAGGATAAACAAGGGAGAAAGCTTCTTCTCTGAAGCCATGTAGACTGTGACACATGGTGCACAGTGCCTTACAGCAAGAGAGGTGGTCACTGAAATGGTCCTTTCCAGAGGGAACAAACTGAAGTAGTGTTGCTTTGAACAGCCTACCTGGAAAAGCCTGCAGCTGGTGCCATCCCCTGAAATGTGACCTGTTTTTATGTTACAGTGCTGGCTGGCACAGGTCAAAACCATGTCAACATTTATTCTGAATTAAAGCACTGGTAATAACGTGCAAGCATTTGCATTTGTGCCCTAACACAATTAAATAATAGAGCACCCATCTTGTGACAAATAGAAATAAACATTCTACAGGGCCCTCTGGCCATATCCAAACAAAGAAACAAGTCTGCTGCAGTTAAAATATAATGCTGTGTCTAAAGACTTCTTTTGGCTAAGGTTTTTACCCTCAGAGGTCTAAAAAAGAAGGTTACTCCAGCCAGCTCTAATCTCTCCTGTTGCAGGCAGCTCAACCCTGCCTCACAGTTTTTTCCTGAATTACTAATCTCAACAAGATAGCTTTCCTAGGCTTGTTGTCCCCAGCATTTTCTGCATTAATAGTTCATTTGTGCTTGTTGATAAATTTGTTCTGTGTTGCAAAGGGGGTATTGTAAGAAAAGAATATCCATAGACACAGACATGAACAATAGTGTATTCTTGGCTTTAATCCAAATGGACAAGGCTACTGGAAATCTTCTCTGAATAATCAGTTACCAGATTATGGAATGAGGGCTCCAGTGAATCCATGCCGCGTTTTTTCCACAGGGTCCCTCATGGAGACACTTAGGCGGCACCCTGCTAGCACCTACGCGTGCACATGATCTCACCTTCGCAGGTAGTCACAAACAGCCACTCACTTACACAGTCTAAGCATGAACCAGAGACGAAGAGGTGAGAGGGGATCTCTGTATGCAATTCCAAGGTGTTCAATGAAACCAACACACTCGAAGGAAGCAGGGACAAAGAACCAAGAATGAAACCCGCACGTGGTTTTATCCCAAAGGGTTCCAGGGGTGGGCAGAGCATCAGAAGCCAATGGTCTGAGGGCTAGGGGGCAGAGGCAAGGGTGAGTGACATAACAGGAGCCAATGGGAGGAGGGATGGGAGGGGGGAGAGAGTCAGTGACCAGTGGAATCTCGTTAAAGGGAGAACTTTCTAGCACAGTGGTTTAGGGAGAGACCACTTTTAAAGCAACATGGGGGGTGTACAGTGGACTTAGCCACCGCAACACCAGATGACTGTCAGTTCCTGCAGCTACGTCACTTTTGGAACAAATCACGGTGGTAAGGGTCCAGCTTGCTGTGTAGAAAGGTATTGAAGACACTTCAGGCTGATATCTTCTACTCTCAGTGGCTGTAAGCACTGGGCACAGGAACGTCACTCTTGCAGTTAAGAAGTGACCCATCTTAGAGGAAAGAAAGGATTTCAAGTCCTTATTTGCAGCTCCAACCTTGATTCTACTGTTTGGATTGTACGGAGTTAAATGACATTTGCTCAGAAGTGGGAAGGGCTGCTTATCTTGACAGGGTACGTCTGCGATATCCATGAAAGAAAGTGTGTTGATCTGATTTTGCTTTTTAACAGGGTGGAGAAAAAGATAGACAATGGACCATCAAATACATCCTTTGTTTTATTTTGTTTTCTTTCAGGAGAAAATCTTTAGTCCCGAAATAGTGATCCCTGCAAGGCAGAAACAGAAAAAAAGCTGGTTTTGTTTGCCTTTCAATAGGCTGTATTGAACTGGAAAAGTTGACAAGTTTTGGGATTTGGTCTGTTTGTTGGGTGTTTTTTTTTTTTGAGAAATGCGCTCTGTCACCATAGAGGGAACTGAGCTGCTGAGAAGCAAGTATTTGAAATCAGGGTAATGGGGCATCAGAGTTTTTGCTGTGCTGGTTGAAGCTCTGAAGAAAGACTAGAAATGAACACCACTTTATGGAGCAATTTCACTTGAGCTCTTTGCTTGAGTACTTTGTGAATTCAACTCAATTTACTTCAGCCTTAACGATGTTTTATGACATAGATATTTTTCCCTTTCCTATGGCACAAAACAGTTCTCTTCTTACAAGAAGTTAATTGCCTAGGATGAAGTCAGTTGAAAAAAAATTCATCCTGACAATTGGTTGCTTTTCCCCCTCTTCTTTTCATGTAAGTTTGGTGAATTTTAATTTGTGGCAAGTTGTTGCTGTTGCACAGCAACACTTTCCCATGCAAAATGGCCACAAACTCCACATAAATATAATGCTAATAAACCAGGAGTGAAGCTAACTAATAGATGACCAAGTTTACTCTGTAGTAGAAGTTGCCTCTCTGGTTGTATTTTGTTGCTGCCTAATTCTTTATCATGCCATGTCAATTACATTTTTAATCCTTTTTATTTTAGTATGGAATGTTATTGTGGATATAACATTGATATACTCTCCTTAAGGGTACACAGTAGCACCATTCTGGCACTCCAGCAATCATCTCAGGATGTGTTTTGAATCTTGATTAACGTCAGTTGGAAATACCAAGGGCAGCTTGTCTGTGACAGGGGTGGGTGAGCGTCTCGTATAGACATCAGGCCATGAGGTCGGTCCACGCATGCTTCTGGTTACGTTCCTGATCACTGCAGAGTACTTGCACACTTGATAAAATTACAAGCAATGTCAGAAGCCACCAGGAGATGCTAAGATCCTTTGTCTCCTTCGAGAGGACTAGTGCATTTGGCTGTCTGACAATGACCTGAAGTCAGAACTGTCACAGTCCATCTGCAGTGCAGCGGTGGGGGTCAAATAATTTCCTAGCCACTGATCCTTCACCAGTGACCTTGCATGGCTTCTGCTCAGTAACAGTAGAGCAGCAGTCCCACCCCCTTCTCAAACAGGCACTTCTCAGTTCCCTCCTGAGCCTAAGTGTGAGATTAGGCTGCATGTCTGGCATCTGCTATGTCGCTTTCCGCGGTCGGCTTTGCAGCGCTGGAGCGCGATGCAGCGACTTTCCAAAAGCGTCTCCTAAGCGAAGCCGCTCGGCAGGATCAGCCACACACTCACACACGCGTGTATGCACAAACGCACGGACAGCTTCAGTAATATGGGTTGATGGCAAAGAGGTAGGAAGGGTCTCTGTATAGAGTTCCATGGACAGAGGTTTATTGCAGCCACGCCCTAAAGGGATCCAGGGACAAAGAAGACAATGGAGGGTCCAGGTTTAAGTACAGGAGCGGGGCGAACATCAGGGACCAATGATCTGAGGTCATGGGGGTGGTACAAAGGTGGGACTAGGTAAGGGAACCAATAGGGAAACTCTGGGGGAGTGGTGATGGGGCAAGGGCCAATGGGGAGAACAGGGAGGGGAAAACCTTCTAGGGCATGGGACATATAAGATAATAAAGGGGCGGAGGGGCCACAGGCCAACCAGGGAAGCAGAACTGAGGCAGATTAACATAACAGAACAAAGCATCCTGGGAGAAGCCTTTTCTGTTCACCCTAACCTGGGGAGGATCTTTTGGTACTAGGGACCATCCCACCAGCGGACTCTCTTTGTCCCTTGATACCACAGGCCCACCTGCCACGACACTGCTATGCTTCTCTTGATGGCATGGCCTGATGACCAGAACCTTTATTTATTCTTCTCTCTTTTTTTTTCATGATTTGTTTTTCTCTGATGCTATATTTACATCTTTCTCAGAGCAATTATGGTCACTACAAAAGCAGTATCTGTCCCTATACTAGGACAACCCCATAACAAATCTGAGCCATCAGTTCCCAACCTGTGCTGTCCCATGGGACTGTCATGTTCCAAATGCAGAAAGAAGCATTTTCCCATACTAAACTTCAGGAAATTTCTGTCTGACAATTCCTCCAGTTTATCAAGAATGATGACTCTTTAGTCCAGTGTTTCAAGTTTCTACGCAACTTGCCATCATCTGCAAACTCGGCAAAAATTCATTCTGACCCATTTCTGAGGTCATTATTGAAAATACTACAAAGTATCTGCCCCACTATTGACCCTCATAGCTGGTAACTGACTGTCAACTAGTTTTGAATAGCTGACACCGAAGCTGAACTCAGCAGTCTGGGTAGTTTCTCACACATTTTCTAAGTCATTCGTTCAAACCATATTTCTTTATAAAGACTTTCTTTGAAACTGCAATGTCTCACTGAAGTTGAGGTGAGCAACCTGTAGTTCTCTCCTCTCTTCCATATTCAAAGAAAGCAACCAGTTTTGTTGGGTACAACTTGTCCTTGGTAAATCAGTGCTGGCTGTTCCCAGGGAGCTTGTTGTTCCTATGTCTGGGCATAGCTTCCAGAATGGTTTACTTCATAATCTTTCTACAGACTGAGGACAGACCTGCAGTTCCAGGTATCTTTTTGCATGCTTTGCTTAAAAAAAAAAATAAATTCTTCTTTCTTTTCTGCAATCCTAAGGAACTTCTTTGATCACTGTGATCTCTCAAAGAGATAGAAAGTAGCCTGCTCAGCAATCTTGGAAGTACCCCGTCAGGATCCATAGGCTGTGTATGTTTACTTTGCTTAAGTGGTCCTTATCTCAGTGTTCCTCTGCTGTGGATAATGTTACTCCCCCTCCTTCTTCCCCAGTCTCTGGCCTGGGTACAATTGTCTGGGAAGTCTCAGGGAAAAATCTGTCAGTAAAATGGGGCTCTCCAGGTACAATGACAGTTTCAATTTCAGGCAAGTTTTGGCCTTCCCCATCCTCCATACATGCTGCTGTTCTGTGTTCTTCCTGGATTGTTTGACCCTATTTTCACCTTTGGAATGCTTCCTTTTCTTGTTTGGGCTCAGTCAGAAATTCCCACTGCAGCCAGGCCACCCTCCTGACACACTTGCTCATTTTCCTGTGAATTGAAATGGACCAGTCTTGGGCTTCAAGGAGCTGTCTTGGAAGACCAGCCAGCTGTGCCAGGGCCCTTTGCCTTGGAATGCTGCCTCCCAGGGAATCCTTGTCAGTTCCCTGAACAAGCTGAACTTTGCTTTCATGTAGGGCAGGTTGGTGATGTTGCTGCTTGCCCTCATCTCTTGGGAGCTTGCATTCTACCACCTTATAATCACAGCAGCTTTCATCATAAAACTGCTTTTGTTTTCCTGATCATTTTTGCTCTACCCATCTTTTCAGTTGGCTTGTCCAACACATCAGTGAATAAATTATCCTTACCAGATCTGGAAATTTCTGGATTGTTTGTGTCCAGCAATGTTCCCCTCCAAGCATGTGCTGAGTTGCTCCCCAGCTAATTAGCCCCTGCCTGCATTGTTCCAAGAGGTTTTTCCTTGCTGGATGCAGGGCTTTGCAATGGTTCCCATTGGCTCATTCCTCCACCCTGCATAGTGCCTTCTGAAAAACAAATACTTTTGCTTCAGAGGTACATGGAATGCTCTACTAGCCATGGCTACTGCCTTCCTTCACACACACACATACCCTGCTGTCACTCTCCTTCCAAAATAGTTGAAATGGAGATAATGGTAAGGCAATTCCATATGTTCTGATTACATATGACCTCATTAGCACATTTCCTCCTGCAAAATAAAAGTCTCTTCAGACAATGAAATCTTGTTCTGGAACAAATAAGTAATTATTTTATAAAAAAAGCAGTATAGAGAAGGGGGTTTCATTTAAGGATTTTTTTTATTATTCAGTTTTTCTGAGAGAAAAAGAAAACAGCAAAATTACAAGAAAAATAGAACAAGAAGAACAATTGCAGTATTTCAAAGCCAGTGAAAATTAGACTAAGCCAAATGGAAATCATAATTCTTCTATTTCCCTGGTTGCTCAGACATGGGTAATAGGCTTGGCAAAGCGTCAAGAAGAACAGGGGCCAAGCTGTGGTGTGTTTAGAAGAATCAAAAGGCTGTTCAGAGGAAAGGCAGATTTCAGCACACCTCAAAGGAGAAGAGTCTGAAGTTTATCTACAGCTTATTCCTTATGAAGAGGATAAAAGAGAGCAAAACATATACAATGCAAAGACACTTTCCAGCTTTGGAAGGGAAACTAAGGCAATAGGGCAGTCTTGCTAGGTACACTTTGTTTCTTTTGATTTCTCATTGTGTGCCTTAAGCCAAAAATACATGGCAAAATTAAAAGCATGAGCAGGATAACGATCTTTAAAAGCTGTAAAATGTGGGCCCAGGCAGGTCACAGTAAAACACAGAACATGTAATAACACCCAAAACAGAAGTCAGAAAACACACTGTGAGTCCAATTCTCTTACAGAAGGTACCTGTCAGAAACTAAATTGGCAGAAATTGCCAGGTCTTTCATAGTGCTTGCATGCTTCAAGCAGAGGAGCTGACAGGCCCAGAAAGTTAACATATTTCACATTCTTTTTGAGAGAAACCCCAGGATGACAGCTTTGCTATCAAGAGGATCTGAGTCGCAGGACCTCATTACTGATGTAGCTTTAGCTGCAGGAATAGAGGGACAGTATTTTATTGTCATAGACCATCCTTCCACTATTTCCAAAGTTATTTCACAATGGAATAGCATTGCATTTGTTCACACTTCTCATGAAAGTGTGCTGTAAATATCAAAAGGCACAGAAATGATTCAGTGTCAGGAAAAAACAAACTTACACAGTGGGAGTCTTAAGGAAGAGAGCAACTGTTTTACCAGAGAAGGCAAAGATCTAGAAGTAGCTGTCCACTTGGGAAATCCCTGCATACCTTGCTGCACAAAACTGAAGCAATATCCTACCAGGGGAAGGATAATGGTTTACACAGTTACTCTGCTCTTTCCTTCACATGCCACAGGATGACAGTGAGGCCCTGTGGGTTAGTCAATGACATGTTCCTAGGATCATTGCATAAGGGCATTCATGCATGTAAAGAAGTTCTCATGGTGGAGCTAAATAGAAAGTACCCTCTGAAACAGATCAGCTTTGGAGGTTGAAAGTAATCTTGCCATTTTCTAGCAATGAGGTCAGCTAAACATTAAAGTACCTTACTGGGTAAAAAAGTTGGATTGTCTTTGCTTGGGACCTTTCAAGTCAGATTTGATACATTTCAGAAAGATGTTCTGTTTGTTTGGGGATTTTTTCCTAACTGACTTTGAGGGGAGAAAATGCATTTCTGAGTATTTCAGAGGTCAGAATAATTGGTCAAGGGAGTAGTTCTTCAGTGCTTAGACGATGGGAACTTAAGGTCCATGACAGCTCATTTAGATTTGTTTTTAAAAGCCAGCTTAGAATAGTTACTATGGGCATAGTCAGGAACTGGTATAGTACAGTCCACACAGTGAAACAGTGACTTCCAGCTGATCCTGGACAGAAGATACCGTTTGGGACACCATATCCACACAGACCACATCTGTAATGTTCTTTGTCATGCTCTATAGCACCACATCCTGGATGCCTTTCTGATCTACTGTTCTCCAATGTCTTCCACCGTTTCAGTTTTGACTTCTCCTCTTCTTCTGACCCTGTACACCTGAGAGACTTTACACAAACTAATTTGCTTAATTCAAGTCCTTTATGGTATTTTAAGAAGGCAGTTCCTGACAACTGTTCTGTCGGGGGGAAGGGGAAGCCTTCTGTTTCAAATACATCACCATTTGAGTATGAAAAAAACGGTTGCCTTGGTATAGGAAAAATTGCAGGAGTTTGCAAATGAATTGCTGAAAATTTACAAAGAGGAGAAAGGAGGAGGAAAACATAGATACTGTCTTTCAATTCATGCCTTCCTTCCCTTTCTCTCCTTCCTCCTCTTCTCCCTTTTTCCCTTTTGGATTATTTGGTGTATAAAAAGCTTTTATTATGAACTTTGCTGAGAATATTAATATTATTCTTGTACCTTGCTTGACACATAGCAACCTTCCAATAGGAAAGCCTACAAAACTCACAGGAAGCTGTAGGGGTATTTGGGCTTGCCTTTACATTTGAAGTCCTGACCTCTGTTGTTGTAACATGTCACTTCTGAGTACCTTTATTTAATTAGCAGAAAAGTCATGTTTGGAAGTAACCTCAGAGATGAAGTCCCATGCAGAGGGTGTTATGCTGGTCTGTTATCAGCATGTGATAAGGGTACCAGAAACTGCAGCAAGGTCTGCAGTGGAGAGGAAAGGTCACTTGTTCCTTACCAACAGCACAAGAAACTGCTGCTACCTGGGAATCTGATGAGTCTGCTAAACTGCAAATCAAAGTATAAAAAAAGCCAGCTGGACACCCTGGAGCAGTTTTCATCACAGCCCCTTCACAAAACTCCAGCAGCTAAAAGAAGCTTAATTGAACTGCATCCCTAAAGAAGAAGAGATTTGCCAGCACTGGAAGGTCTGTTGTGACCCAGCTACTCCTGGCTATGCAATGGCGTCCAGAGGATCTACCACTGAGTCCTTGGCCATGTGCTTTAATCATAGGCTGAGCTTATGTGAATTAGCATGTACGTTGCTGAAATTCACTTTTATTCCATTGCCTCTTCACCATGTGAGCTCAGTTTGAGGTGAACAGGAAAACCAGCCTCTTAAATAGAAGAAATCTAAACAGAGAAATCCAGGGTCTGTTGTTCTACAGAAGGTACTATTTCTACCTTACCTGTCTCATTTCTTAAATGACATCCAGTCTCCCATGGCATTCACTGCAAAGAAGTATTCCTGGAGTAAAGCCAGGCAGTGCTAGGTTTGATGCCACCGAGGGCTGGCTCCAGCTGCTGTGCGCTGGCCGCAGCCACACTGCAGAGCACCTGCATGGAGTCCTTCTGCCTGTGCTGGCACGTGACTGCACCACAGCATTTCAGAGAAGACTCACATTGCACACTTTATCACCCCTGTGACAAGGCACTACCCACTCCTATTGAATCTACTTTTGATCCTTCTGACAATGTTCTATTTGCTTTTTGGACCAGGTAGACTTTCCTGTGTTTCTTCTTCTTTGACCTGGGGAAAAGCAGACGTCACCTGCCCAGTACATCATAGTGGGTATCTGGATAATTTGTCTGCAGACCAGAACAAGACTTCCGTCAGAAATGGGCTACCAGATCACTGAAATTAGATGACACACAGCCTCATTTCCCACCTCCACCAGTCCAGTTTACTCTGAACAGGTAACTTGCAAGAAAACAGACTTTTACAATTGTTCCTGAATTTCATCTGACTTTTTAATAAGCTGGACTACAACTCCATCTCCAGACATTCACCCAGGCTTGTCAGCATGGAATATCCTGGCTCAGAGCTGATAATTCTGTGACGAGAGATGAGGTGGAAAAATGCAGAGTGAATCTGAAGGAGGAATAATTCTGGGGAACCAAACTATAATCTCCTATCTGTATTTCTCAGATCCAAATTCTACATGTGCATAATTTGCGTCAAGAGAAGGAAGCAGCCAGAGAAAGGAAGAAATAAATAATTTACAGTAATAAACAGCAATCACTGCATATCTTAAATATACTTCCTCATGCACACAGTCACAGAGTGTATTTATTCAAAACCAATTGAAAGCCTAGGACAAATTCTTATTTATCACTCTGAGGACTTTCCCTGCTTTCCCTCCTCTCCCAGGCTGGAACAAAAGTCTGCTTGGTGGGGAACTGCTGTTTACATACAACCTGTGCTAGGCATCATCCTTTAAATCCATGCTTACACAAAAGAATCTCCACAGTCTGAAACCCTGAACTCTGTGTTTATCCTAAGCACACACATTCAACTATTTACATGGAGAAATCCTTTGGAAGACAATAGCCACAGGTAATGTTGAGCTTTAAAATGGATGGGCAAGCGAGCGAGAAGCTATAGAGTTTAAATGCATGCTGTTTTCTCCTGTAGTTTCTGAGTGCTATAAAAATGTTTGGTGTGTACTTGAATGGAAATGTGCAATGCTGTTCTGTAGTATACCTTGAGCTAGAAGAGCTAGAGGGCCATTAGAGATGGTAACAGAGTGCTGTCTCAGCTGTAGAATTCTCTCCAGCTGAATTTCCCAGTACCTTTTGATAGTATCACCACTTCAGATAAAATGTACAATTTTCATCTAGAGGTTTTCTTCCACTGTTTTTTTTTTTTTCTTTTCTTCTTTGCTTTCCTTCCTTCCCATTTCCTCATGGAAAAAGACACATTTGTCTCTGTCTAAAATTAAGATATTGTCTGTGTGATTCCTTCCTCTCTCCCTGCTTACAATCTGCATTCCCAAATTAGGACTGGCATGATTTAATTAAGACAGACATAAGACAGAGAGTATGCTCCAGAGAAAGGCTAGAGTAGGAGTAACAGGAGGAGAATTGTGATTTTTTTTCATTCCTGCTCAGGCATAATCTTAAAGACATGAAGCAACACACATGCCTACTCAAACAAGTTGTTAGCAAACTAATTGTGCATTACAAGACAGCAGTGCCGCACTGTGCTCATTATACTCTGTTTAAAGATGGGTTTAGTGCAGTCAGAAGGCAAATCAAACATGCCTAGGCATAAGGTTGGATGGGGAAGATTGCCTCTTTCCTTTTAAGAGGCATAGGAGAAGTCATTTGCTTTAGTAGCGTCAGTCTGTGTTCATGAAAGACTGGAATACAGAGCCTGAATTGCCTGTCTGCACAACTCAAAGGGGCCTTTGAATAAGAACTTTTCTGAGTTCTCAAGAAGAGAAGGGAAAGAAGGACTTGCTCAAGCAATCCATTCCTCTGCCTAGAGTGGCAGGCAACAAATGGCTAAAGGCAGAGGGTCACGCTGGTAACGGATATTTGCCAAAAACAAAACCCCAACAACTTTGAGGTGAACGGAAGTAAGAGATTGTTTGAAGAGTGTATCCAGAGAGAACTTCCATAGTTATTAAACATAGACTCAACATGTATGGGAACTGGACTGCCTGTGCATATGGTTAGAACACATGTATGAGTATTTATCCTAAGAGACTGAAAGACGGGTATTTTATCTCAGAAGGTACTTCTATACTAATACAAATAGCCCACATTGATGAAAGACTCAAACAGATTTGTCCATTAACAGCAGACTTCATGTCTAGCCCTGCTGATACAGCTATTCTGCTCATTTCAAAAGGATAAAATTAATTTTGTAATTTGCATGACCTCATGCTAAAACGACGTCAGCCATAACAGGTTTTAGAATTTCTTTGAGAAAAAGAAAGTTAAATTTTTCATAGCTGTTTTGCAAGCACTTGATACATGAGATCCAGTCTTCCCCATTCTAGGTAGCATAGTGATCCTACATGAGGATGTTCACACTCAAAGAGCTCAGCTTTAGTCTGTTAAATTCAGCCATGAAAGAAATAGAAATTTCACCATAAAATTTGGCTCCCTTAGATATCTTCCTTCTATACATTCTTTGCCGTATGTGTACAACTTTTGCAGTATACTCGGTGGAGACTACAAAGATCCCAGTGAGTATTACTGTACACTGTATTATAAGGTATGATTTGTTCCTTAAATGTAGGCATTTAATTCTGTTTTAGCCATTCTATGGCACAAAAAATTTTGTTTTTTTAAAATCAGATTGTTCTCTATCCAGCTATCTACATCCTCACAACATCGGAATATATGTAGGATTCTTTTACATAAGGTGCTCCATGCAAACATCTGTGCTTTTTACAAAGGCATTTGCATCCCGCTTTCTTTATACAAGTGGACAGAGCATGTGCAACAGCTAGACATCTTACACTGTGGTTTTCCTGTCTGTGTATGCACTGCTAGGCAGTCCAGGACCATTACTAGTCTAGACAGACCTTGTCGGAAACAGTGAGATGGACAAAGAATAGAATTGCTGGGAAAGGTGTGAGCAGGACCATGTTCATTGGTGTTCCTTCACAGCCTTCCCTTGGTACCTCAGATCATCACCCATGAGAGGAATTCCTTTCCTTTGGCCTGATCAATGTAAGACTGGCCATTTAAAACTACATCATGTAGGTCACTGACTGATTTCTTGTGTCTGCTCCAGAGAGGCTCCAAACTGCCTAAATATGGAAGCCTGCAAGAGAGATTGAACCATTGCTTGTGCAGCTTCCTATGTCACCTGGTGCTCTCTAGAGCTGGGAAGTTCTTATGGCTTCACAGTCTATTATGCAAGTGTGAATAGTCTGTCCACAAAGACTGGACTTGCACCCACTGTGTTCTAGTCCACTTAACAGCATTCCCCAGTCTCTGTTGCTGTCACTCTGTATTGAATAGAGTGCCATTAAAGTACTTTTTAAGTACGTATATATTTCTTTAGATAACAAAGAGAAACACTGCAGCACTTTGTGTACTATTTGTTCCCTGAGAGCAGGCGGCAAAACCATTTCATAGCAGCCTCCAGAGACAGAGGAGAGTTCATTATAAAAATTTGACAACAGCATTGCTGCCCCACCTGATTCCCATCCCTCAGCACAAATCTGAGTGTGGACCAAGGGTCAGTGCATTACAATGCTGTTCCCTCGCACAGCCCCTCAGGACTGATGGTGGATATCTTACTTGTCAGTACAAATGCTCAGAGAGCCCACATGATTGATGTTCATGGCCTAAAAAGATTCAGTACATTTGTTTCGTCCATTACATCATTATCTTTCAGAAGTTCTTATCAGATTAACAATTTCAGTCAGAAAATAGGATATGTCCTGTTCTCTCCTCTTCCCCCCAGATGAGTTTCTAGCATAACCATCTAGCTAAGTTGCACTAAACAAAAAAAAGCAAACAAAAAAATATCCCCGAAAAACAAACAAACAAAAAAAACACCCCCGCAAAAAAGGGACACAGGCTGTTGTTTAGTCTCCTCTTAGTCTCCTCCTTGCTGACAGAAAACCATAAGGCTTTCTTTACAGAACAGATTATAGACAAATGTGCAGTGTGAGTAAATATGGAAAGAGCTTGTCATCCTGGTTACCAGCAGTCCTAGAAGTCCTAGCCAGCATTAGTACACCAGCACATGGTAAAACTATTTTCCCTCACTTGATGAGACTTGGCTCATCATCACCATGATCCTGTCAACAGAAGCCTCACCTGTGTAATTTCACCAGACTCCTGGAGACTGTCTCTGGTGCATGGCTGCTGGTCCAGCTAGAGATTGAATTTTTACTGATGATCTCTGTGACTTCCAAGGCCTCGATAAAACTGTACTGGCAGCTCACTTACTCTGAACATGCACATCTCCAGTTCCCTACAGCAGGTTTAAGCCCAGAAGACAATGCTCCCAGTGTCAGATATCTTTATTGCACTCCCCAGGTATGGTAAGCAAAGCCCAGTTTCTTTTCCCATCCCTCATTATTTTCTCTTTCCAGAGAGTGCTGCTCAAAACTTTCCAGCTAGGGTTCTTCACCTTTGTAGAAACAAGTGCACCTGCTCACTTGAGACAGTCATCCTGCATCAGTTCAGGCTGGAAGGGTGGCTTGTAGTGCATCCTAGAGATAGCAACCACCATATTCTGGGTACACTGCATACAGCATGATTTGAGCCATCTCTTTGATCTGCAAGAGACAGAAGAGGAGTTTAAGTTACTTTACCTGACATGATATATCTGCTCCAGCAATGTAATAGTCAACCACTGTTCAGCAACATGGGTTTAAATAGTTTGCACTGAAACATAGTCTTTTCATGTGACTGTGACTCCTGGTTGGTTTTTTTCATATGGTATGGTGGTGGAAAAATTTGTCAAAATAGTAGCCTGTTGAAAAGGCTGAAAACTAGTCAATATGCATTTAAATTTCAGATTACCAAAGTGCACTTCGTACTCGGGGTTATCATGTGCTGGTATCTGGTTTCCTAAAATCTAGGCATTACAATTTTGAGACATCTAGCAAACATATGAAAGAGTTCAGAGTCATTAGGTCCGGCAGATACTTTTAATGAGAGACAGGTTATATAGGACAAGAAGCTTAACATAATATGGGAGTCTTGATATAAATATTTCTTAAAAATATTGTGCTTATCCACTAAGGGAAACATTTTTCCTGAATGATCGTGAGGGGGGTTGTAACTAGATGAGCTTTAAGGTCCCTTTGAACCCCAACCATTCTATGACACTATGATTAGCTCAGTCAAACAGCCAGAACAAAAAGAATTTGTGTTCTGTGCTAGACGCCTGAGTGCAGTGGGAGTACACACAGATGGGAGAAAATGTGTTTGAAGAGGACATAGGGAAACTCAGCAGCAACTGAAAGAGGGAACAGCGAAAATGCATGTGCATATTCTTCTTGGTGCCATTTCAAGTGCTTCTTTCTTCTCAGGAAAGAGGAAGCTGTGCAGAATCCTCCATGCTGAGCTGCTAAATGAAATTCTCCTCATGAAAGTTAGGGGGGAATGAGGCTGCCACTGACTCCTATCCTCAGCTATGGAGTGTAATTGTGCCCAGGGCCAGGCAGCTGCTGCCTCCTGCCGTTAGATGGAAAGGAAGCAGTGCTTGTATTTTTAAGGAGGATTTTGACTGAAGTGAAATAGAGCAGTTGCAAAACATATGAATAGAGTTAAATGAGAAGGCACCTGATTCTCTTCTTCACGTTGGAAGGACAAGGAAAAGCTGAGAGTCAGCCAGCTAGCTGCAGCTCAGTCTTGCTTTGAAAAGACTTACTAAGGCAGGAGAAATTGGGATTAGCTGGAGACAGGAAGGTTAAAAAAAAACAACTTGAGAAGACTGGGCACTAATTACCTGTCAGGGAAGGGAAGGATCCATGTCCCATTTCTTCTCAGTTTCAGCCATCCACAGGGACTGCTGTCCTTTTCTTCTGCTCTGAGGTGTGACCGAGTAGTGCCATCAGGATACCATGCTTGTCCTTGCTGACCAGGTTAGCAGTCACCATGAACAAGTATCTGTCCCTAGAAGTGCCACATAGCTCAGTAATGCTCTGTTTAAGCTACTCTTACAGAAGGCGTATATAAAAATACTAATATTTTGTAATCTTATTAAATTTCTCTGCTGTGTCACCTTGTGCTGTGTGTCCATGCTAAAGAGGCTTCGAAGCACTCTGGGAATGGGATATCTGTGCCTTATCCAATGTTTTCTTCACTCCGTGGCTCATTTGTCATGCCTGGTTCATCTACCTCCTGGTTCATCTACCAGATAGACTCTGCCCCTTCCTGCTCTCTTCAATTCTTCACTTACACAAACAGGGAAGTGCAACCCTGAGGCCATGGCAAGCCATTTTATAACACTGACCCTATCAGGAGTATCCTGAGCAGGTGAAAGACTCTTCATTTAAGAGAATGTATAGGGAAATGATGTCTGCTATGGCTTAGTAAAAAGTAAACCAATAATCATTTAATATCTGGTGGCATAAAAGTTCAACCGCACAACCTTTTCTTCTCTTATTTATCAGCACTGTGGAATGAACAATCAGATTTTTCATTGAAGCCATATATTAAGTTAACACAATGCAAACTCTTTAGTAAATGCTTTAAATAAAATATTAATACCTCCTAGCAAAGTGGGCTGCCCTGATAATTACAGAAACTGGCCTATCCGCACATAAACTATTTGCACCAATGATGTAATTTATTCTTTCAAATCCAAGAAACACAGCCATTCCAAAACAGGAAAACAGTAGAAAAAATAATTGTTCTTGAAAGTTCTTGCATATTACCCAACAATGCTGCAGACTGGTTTGTTATTGTAAGAAACAATGAAGCAGATTTGGGGTATCTAAACTGTTACAAAAAATTGTTTTCAATCCTAATATTGCTAGAAGTCTCTCTCTTTGTGAAAAAAAAAGTGGAAGTCCTGATAATCTTTTACTACAAGATTGTTTCTTACTGCACTGAAAAATAAATAAATATGGAGGTCTACATAGCTTCTTCCATTTGTACTTTGATATCAGACATTTCCTAAAGGGAAGGGCTATCTCATTTCTGTACTGGCAAAACCAGTATCTCTCCTTCCTTCATGCTTTTATTTCTGTGGCCTTTTTGTTGACCTCTGATTTTCAGGCACAAAGGCTACAAATAGCAAAAGGTTGACACAAATTTCAAGACGCTGCTCTGCCCTGCATTTGGGACCAGCGCCTGCAGCTTCTCTGTAACTCCTCTCTCTACAGGCTCCTGGAAGGGCTGCTGGATCAATGCCCTCACTGCCAGGGCCATGACTTCCTTCTCTATTCTGGGCTTTGACAGCTCTAAGGGGAATGTGAACAGACTGCCAAAATTCCCTACAGAGGCTGGGGCTACACATAAAGTGGCTTCACAGTTTTAGTTCTCTTCCCAGAATGTGCTTTATCCTGATGGATTTGTTGCATCTTCTGCCAGACCAACATTCACATTCCTTTTCATTTCTTGGGAACCACCAACCTGTCAGCCTCATCTCTGTGCCTGGGAAGATCACGGAACACATCCACCTCGAAGCTCTGCTAAGGCACATGGAGAACAGGGAGGTGATTCAGGACAGCCACCATGGTTTCTCCAAGGACAAGTCTTGCCTGACCAGCCTAATGGCCTTCAGTGAAGGAGTGGCTCAATCAGTGGGCAAGAGAAGGGCTACAGATGTCATCCATCTGCACTACTCTATGGCCTTTTATACGGTCCCCCTTTAATCTGGTCCTTCTATCTAAATTGGAGAGATATGGATGTGATGGATGGACTGTTGGGTGGATAAGGATTTGGCTAGATGGTCACATTCAGAGGGAATTGGTCAAGCATCCTGGTCACCAGAGTTTCCTCCTGCAGTATTCTTCTCTTTTTCCATATTAGTGTTAGAGATGTGTACCTTGGCTTCATATTTTTTCTGCCCAGCAAATGGAGACAACTTCAGGTCACAGGGAGTAGTCTTTTGACTACCATAATCTCCTATATATGTGGCAACACCTTGACTCCTTCTCATAACTTATTGGATAAAAAGAATTTCTTTTTGCCTCTGGCCATCCTGAACACACCAGTCTGTTTGCAGGTGCATTGGCTTTTCAAATTGTCATCACAACATTTACAGAGGAAGCTGCCACAGACCCTCATTCATTTCTTTATTTGCCTTCTGTGACCTTTTCCCAGTCCATCTCCTTCAATTTCTCTTCCGTCCTCTTCCTGTTTTTCTCTCCAAATGACACTGGTTATCTCTCCGTGCCTAATTACGCTCAAACTACAACTGTTGCAAAAGCTTTTTTCCCTTGTATCTCCCACCATCTGGAACAGTCCTTTTTTCCTGTTGTTTCTTTCTACCTCACCGCTTCTCCATCTATTTTCAAATCTCATCTGAAAACATCTCTGCTCCCATGCCTGTGCCTCTTAATTTCTCTCTCCCTCTGCTATTATGTATTATTTAACTTTGATAAGTACCTTGGGATACCATTTGTATGAAACAAATTTTACTAAATAAAGCTGTAGTCTACAGTCAGCAGAGCTTATCCAAATTATTTGCTTTTTCACTTGGTCTTCAGTAAACAGTAGATACCCCCATGATGATAGCAAACAGCATTATGCTGATGACCACCCAGTAATTGGAAAGAGGAGAGGTGCAGAGCTGTCTGACAGGTTTGTGAAGAACAGAGATGCTGCTCTGAGCCAGAGCCCTTGAGGTGGAGCACAACTCAGCAGGAGGAGTAGGAGCAATCCCTGGGAAACCTGGGGGAAGGCAAGGGAGCAATGCAAAATGTTGTGAGATTGCAAAGCTTATTAATTACCAAGACTCACTGATTAGCTCTGCTTTCCTTGGATCTCATGTACACGTGTAAATACCCAAGGCACACCTGGCATGACGTGCAGATCTAAGACAAACGGCTGCAACTAAATTATCTGAGCATTGCTGCAAAATCAACTCAAGGGAAGCCAATTGAGGGTAAAAAGCAGAGCTGTAACCTGCTCAGCTCAAAAGTGCAGAGCCAGGAGAGGTGCACACAGGGCAGCTTGATGCAGTTATGTGGAGGGTGGGGATTATTCCCTTCTGTGTATTGACTCTCCTCATCTGCTTTCCTTTAGCTGTGAACTATTAAAACAAGTGTTGCAGCAGTTTTGGATGGTAAAGTGCCATGACCTTCCCAAAGGCGCCTCCACGGAGGAAGCCACTCGATGCAGCTACCACACTTGCACACACACGTACACACACACACCGGATAGCTGGCAAAAACAGTTAGACGATGAAGGAACAGGAAGGGGCTTTGCATGGGGTCCCACAGGAGAGATTTATTCCAGCCACACTCATGCAAGGTTCCAGAGAAGTAGGAGCAGAACAATGGGGGGTTCCAGGGTTATGTAGGGGAGTGGAGAGAGCATCAGAGACCAATGATCTGAGGGCATGGGGGCGGTACAAAGGTGGGACTAGGGAATGGGAGCCAATGGGGAAGCTCTGGGGGCATGTAAGGTAACAAGGGGTGTGGCGGCCAACGGAGCCAACCAGGAAAGCAGAACTGGGGAATATTAACATAACGGAACAGAGCATTCTGGGGGAAGCTTTTTCAGTCACCCTAAGCTCGAAAGGAACCTAGGACTTGTCCTACCATAGGACTCCCCTCGTTCGTTGTCCAGCAGGCCTACCGGCCCCCACAACAACCACAAACATAGTAATAATAATAATAATAATAATAATAATAATAATAATAATAATAATAATGTTAACAACAACAGCAATATAACAACAACTTATATTTTGGGTTCCTCAGACACTTTATGAGACAAATGTCATTTGTCAGTGGCTTTCTCGCGCTGGTCCTGGATCCTGAAGGAATCTCTCCTGCATCCCTTTTGTTCTGCACCCACTGTGGCTTACTGATTTAGTGAAAAATAGCCTACCCAGGGGATCTGCAGAGCAAGAGACATTCATATAAACTGATTAGAAACTACATCTGAATAATAACAACTCCTTTGAGAAAATGATAAAATTGTTCCTTAAAAAATGAAGAGTAAAAGAGGATAAATTTATTGAATAAATAATTCACTATGAATTATTCACTCAGCTTTTGCACATACAGCTATTAAATTAAAATATTCCCCTATTTAACATATAGTGCAAACTAATAACAATTAAAGCAGTGGAAGAATGTTCTCCAGCAGTGGAGGATTGCTATGCAGCTTAGCCATACAAGGATGGCCATTTATTAATTTGCAAACATGTGAAGCCCAATTCACTTCAAGAAAGGAAATGAATTCTTCCAATTTCAATGAGTATCAATTCAAAAAGGTTCCAGCCAGTTCCTGCACTTCATGTCACCACACTCCAATTTATTGCTTTCACTTCGTTTCAGATATTTTTTTTAATTGCATTACATTCCTTCAATTTCTTCTTCAGTCTCTTTATTTCACTTCGTTTCCTGATTTCAAGATTTCAATAAGTATAATTTTGGCAAATTTCAGTCCTTGTCACTGCATCTGATGTCATAGCAATCCATTTCATTATATTCACTCCACTTCCAAATTTCCCTTTTATTTTTTCAATTGTATTTTATTTGATCGTATCTCCTTTCCAGAGTCTTTGTTACACTTTGTTCTCTGATTTCAATATTTCATTGCCTTTCCTGAAAGGAAGAATTTCCTTTCAGGAAAAGAAATGAAATCTTGTGATTTCAATGAGAGTCAATTGGGCAAGCTTTTGTTCATTTCACTGCACTTCATGTCATCCCATTGTTTCAGAATTTTCTCTTTTTTTTTTTTTAGCATTTAATTTCTTCAATTTCTTCTCCTGCCTCTTTGTTTACCTTTCCTCCCTCATTTCCGGATTTCAATGGGAATAATTTTCACAAGTTTCAGTCCTTTTCCCTGCACCTCATTTCATCTCAGTACCTTTCATTGTAGTCACTCCATTTCCAAATTTTCTTTTTTTTTTCAATTGCATTTGATTTGAACATATCTCCTTTCCAGAGTGTTTGTTAGACTTTCTTCTCCTATTTCAATATTTTATTTACTTTCATGAAAGGAAATTATCCAGAGATAGAACTCTAATCCTAGGGCTAACTCGAACCCTAACCCTAAATAGATACCATTAGTGGTGGTGCCCAGGGTGTGGTTAGGGGTGCCACTGGGGGCAGCGTGTGGAGGCGGTGACCCCATGTGGGGTGGCATGAGGGGAGGGGACAGTCTGAGGAGGGAGGGTAGCAGCGTGAGGTGGTTGGTCCTCTTGACCCCTGACCCATGAGCCTTGACTCCTGACTCGCTAACCCTATAACACTAACTCTGTAACCCCAACCCTGTAACCCTAAAATGGCGTCATTAGGGGTGGTGCTGAGGGTGGGGTTAGGAGTGGCGCTGGAGGCAGGGTGAGGGGGAGTCTGTGCCATGGGGGGTGGTGTTAGTGGAGGGGGCAGTCTGAGGATGAGGGGTGGCAGTGTGAGGAGGGTGGTGCCCTTGACCCTTGACCACTGACCCTTAAGCTTTGATTCTTGACCCTTGACACATGACCTTGACCCCAGAACTTTGATCCATGACCTGTGGCCTTTGACCCTGAACCCTTGATGCCTGGCTGTTGACCCTAGACCCCAACGTTTGACCTCTTGAATTTCAATCTTTGACCTGTGACCCTTTGACCTTTGGTCCCATGACCTTTTAAACCATGACCTTTGACCTCCTGGGCCCACAACTTTTGGTGCATGAATGTGACCTCTGACCTTTTGACCTCTGACTTCTTGACATTTCACATCTTGCCCTTGGATCCCACAACCTTTTACCTTAAACCCTGCAACCTTTGACCTCTGACCCTATGACCTTTGACCTCCCCACCTCCTGACCTCTGACTCCATGACCCTTGACCTTCTACCCACCACCATTGACCTTTGACCTGTGACCTTTAAACTTTGAACCCAGTGACCTTTGACCCCCTGACATTTGGCCCGTGATGCTTGATCTTTGACCACTGTGACCTTTGAACTTTGATCCCATGACCTTTCACCTTTTGACCTTCCATGGTCACCCACCCTTTGACCATGACCCCTGACCTTTGATCTTCCACTCTGTGACCCTTGACCTTTGAACTCTGGCCCCTGTGACCATAGACCTTTGATCCCATGACCCTTGACCTTTGACGTTTGAGGTCCTGATCGCTCACTCCATGATCTTTGACTTTTCACTGTTCACCCCCCCTTGACCTTTGACTTTTAACTTTTGACTTTTAACCTTTGACCCTTGACATCTGACCCCGGGTCTGGACCCCGGACCCTGGACCCGGACCCTGGACCCTAATCTGGACCCTTACTACTCTACCCTGTACCCCTAACTACTACAGTGTCCTGTTACCCCTAATTCCTGCTCTGTGCCTGTGTTGGCTTTGCATGGCCTGGTTTTTGGTAGCGGGGTGGCCACAGAGGTGGCTTCTGTGAGAAGCTGCTAGAAGCTTCCACCATGTCCAGCAGAGCCAATCCTTGATGGCTCTGAAGATGGATATGCCACTGGCCAAGGCTGGGCCAATTAGAGATGGTGGTAACGCCACTGTGATAACATATTTAAGAAGAAAATCAAAACAAAGTGGGCACAGTTTTTACTAGCCAGAGGAGAGGAGGAGGTGAGAACATGAGAGAGAAACAACATGGCGACACCAAGGTCAGTGAAGAAGGAAGGGGAGGGGGTGCTCCAGGTGCCGGAGCCAAGATGCCTCTGCAGGCTGTGGTGAAGGCCATGGTGAAGCAGCTGTGCCCCTGCAGTCCATGGGGATCCACGGGGATGCAGAGATCCACCCGCAGCCTGTGGGGGAGGTGCCCGTGCTGGAGTGGGTGGATGCCTGGAGGAGACTGTGTTCCAGTGGAAGACCCAGTGGAGAGAGAGGGCCCTTGCTTCCAGGCTGGAGCAGCCTGTCCTTGGAGGACTGCACCCCGTGGAAAGAGAGATCCACGGCACAGCAGTTTTGGGAGGACTGTTTGCCCATGGGGGGAATTCATGTTGCAGCAGGTGTGGCAGGACTGTAGCTCATGAAATTGGAACCACGCTGGAGAAGTTCACAGAGAACTGTCTCCCATGAGAGGGACCCCATGGCGCAGCAGGGGAAGGACTCCTCTCCCTGAGTAGCGGAAGAAAACCTCGGGTCATGAACTGACCAAAACCCCCACGCCCTGTCCCCTGCACTGTCTGTGGGAAGGAGGGAGGGGTTGCAGGAAGAAAAGGTGTTTTTAAGGGCTTGTTTTACTTCTCATTATCCTCCTCTGATTTTGTTAGTAATAAACTCACTTTGTATCTCTAAGATGAGCCTGTTTTGCCCTTGGAGTGTTTTCTCCTGGTCCTTATCCCAACTCATGAAGCCTTCATTAAATTTTTCTCTCCTCTGCCCATCTGTGGCAGGGGAGGGTGAGTGAGAAACTTTTGTGGGTGCCTGGTGTTTGGCCAGTGTCAAACCACGACAATACCCCTCAGGCCCCAACCCCTACCTGTCATTCTCTAGCCTGTAGGTGTCATCTCTACCTTTTTGTAGTGGGTCTTGTCCTCCTGTGAGGGTTCTGGTGTTGTCCTGGTGTTAGGGTTACCGCGTGGTGCTGATGTGAGGGTTCTGGTGTCCCAGTGTTAGGGTTGCTGCCTTGTGCTGCTGTTGGGGGAAAACGGTTTTGTTATGGGTGGTGTTTAGGCTGAGATTAGGGGTGGGGTGAGGGGTGGTGCACCTGTACCCTAACTTGTATCCTAAGCTGTACCCCATATGCTGTACCTCTAATCTCTATTGTGTGCTCTCCACCCTGTTAGGGGTGCTGTTTAGGTGAAGTTAGGGGTGGAGTGAGGGGTGGAGCACCACACACACCTCCTTCAGCTTACACACAAACCCACCCTCCCTCTGATCTCAACCACTCCATTACTCCCACAGCCACCACAGGCCACGGGCGAACATTTGCAGCACTCCACAGGAACGTAGTTGCTGGGAGCCTCAAAATCCTCCTGCCTGACAAAACCCTGGCCCCAGCACAGTCTGCACCCAAACCTTGGTGATGAACATCACCTCGCACACCTGCTGGGGTGTGTTAGCTTAACACAGCCTGGTTTTATTAGTGGGGGCGGGGGAAGCCACGGAGGCGGCTTCTGAGAGAAGCTGCTCGAAGCTTCTACTATGTCTGGCAGAGCCAATCTCTGACAGCTCTATGAAAATAGACATGCTGCTGGCCCAATTAGAGAAGATGGTAATGCCTCTGTGATGACGTATTTAAGAAAGGAAAAAACCCACACTTAGTTCTTCCGAGGGGTGGGGAGGTGCTGCGGCCAGGGCTATCCCGGCGCCACAAGAGGCCACGTGGCCAGCGCGGCCATGCAGCCGCTGCCATCTTGGTATGGCTCGCAGTGAACTGTGCCTGCTTAGCGGCTTTTAGCCAGCCATGCTGCAAGCAGAAGGGCAGAGGCAGTGGCAGAGGCTTCTTCTTTTCAGTGCTCTGCATAAAGAGAGGTGCTGAATGGTGCCAGCGCTGCGGTGGCTAGCACCACCTTCATGGTGGCAGCAGGGACCATGTGGCTGGTGGTGGAAACATGGCGAGCAATTCCCCGACATGGAATCCAGATGAGATCAAATTCTCAGCACTGCAAACTTCTACAGAAATTTTGAACTGGTGGAATTTGTTGACAATGGTACTTATGGGCAGCAATTTTTTCTTCCAAGTCAGAGAAAGGGAAAAGGTGAAGACACGTGAGGAGAAGTGACATGGCGGCACTGAAGTCAGTAAAGAAAGAGGGAGAGGAAGTGCTCCAAGTGCCGGAGCAGAAATTTTCTTCTGCAAACTGTAGTAAAAGACTATAGTTAAGTAAGCTGTCCCTGTGCAGCTCATTGAGTCCAGGAGAGACGCAGAGGTTCACTTGCACAACAGAGCAAGTGGATGCCAAGAGGAGCTATGAAAACCTGCACTCACGTGAATGAGTGACTCACGGGCAACAGTTTCGGGAAGCCTGTTTTGCCCATGAGAAGGACTTGCGTTTGCAGCAGATTGGGGGGGCTGCGGCTTGTGAGAAGAGAACCAAGTTGGAGAAGTTCACAGAGAACTGTCTCCCATGGTGGGGGGACCCCACAGTACAATGGAAGAAAGACCCTTCTTTCCCTGAATGAACACAAGAAATTAGAAGTGACAAACAGACTAAAAACCCCATGGTTTCTCTCCCTATGTTGTCAGTGGGAAAGAGGGAGGGGCTGAGAAGAAAAAAGTGTTGTAAAAGTCATCAGCAAGCAGTGTGGGGTCTCAGTCAGGGCCCCATTCAGGGTGTGGTGGTCTTCTCTGCAGCCTTTGTAATAGAGTTTTGCTATTATAGGCAGAAGTTCTTCATGAAGATGTTTAAGTCATAAACTATAACATTTCAGTCTCCACCAAGTGTAAGGTACAGTGAGCGGCTTTGGTATACGATATAAGAGACAATGTGCCACCAAACCCTGGCCTCATACAAGAAGGGATTTTGTTTGGGTCACTGGGGAGGCGAGTGATTTTGCAGAGAATTTGGCAGCTATGGGAGGGTAAGAGCCCACAGGCAGCAGGAGCAGGGGCTGAAGAGGTGGCCAAGTGGGCCCTCCCAGGAATTGGTTAGAAAGGCATCTCAGGTATAGAAAAGATATGAAAGAAGGGATGAAGAAAAGGTAAAGGTACAGGCAAAGATAGTGGCACCGTTGTTACAGCCCCTGATGGGAAAAAGTGCGAGGAGCCTCAGGACCAAAGGGAAGGAGGTGGACACCAGGACAGTGATTGGGAAGGAATCAGTGTGCCATTTGTAAAAAAGAACAGTAGAAACTGATTGTTAACAGTGTCAGGATCTGCTATCATGCTGGGGGCTCAGCACACTGGAGCCCTTGCTGAAGCAAGAAGTGTGTTTCCTAGTAGACACGGGAACTTCTCTGTCTGATTGGAATTTTACGCCAAAGGGGGAACAATCATTCAAATGTTCTTCTGATAAGTGAAAAGTTCCTCTGATAAGGGAAAGATGAGCAGGTGCATTTTATTCAACCACCATTGGTGAATGTGTTTGTGCATATGCGAATTACCACTGTGTGCGTTATCTTCATAGCTGCCTTTGGCCATTCCCTTCAAATGCATTGTACAGGGTTGGGAGAGGCCAGGAAGAATGAGACAGTAAGTTGGCTCGTGTCCATGGAGTTGTTTTATACTTTTTCTCTGTGCAACAAAAGTCATCGCTTTGGGGTTTTTTTAACCCAGTTTAAGACTCTGTACTGATTGTGTGCAGCAAAATTGAAGGGCTACCATGAGCCAGGGGAGTTCTCTGGCTTGCTCAGATCCTGCTGCTGGGGAGCCAACTCCGTGAGAAGAAGATGAATGGAGGAACCAGGCTGAGAAGGAAGACGTGGGAGAGTCTGCTTTGCATCCCTGCCCCTGCCAGCCTGGTTATGATGTGCTGCCGTGGGGTGCTGCAGGCTGCTCCCCGTGAGAGCTGACGGTGCAGAACCTCAGGGGTTGCTTGAGGTCACAGGAGTTACTTGAGGCCATTGGAATCTCTAGTAGGGATTACTTGAGGTCATTTTCGTTTACTCAAGGTCATGGGAGGCCCTGGTAGGAGTTACTTGTGATCATTTGGGGTTACTAGAGGTCATGTGGGGTTACTTGAGGTCATTGGTGTCCCTGGGAGGGGTTACTTGAGGTCATTTGGGGTCACTTGAGGTCATTGGAGTCCCTGGGAGGGGTTACTTGAGGTCATTTGGGGTCACTTGAGGTCATTGGTGTCCCTGGGAGGGGTTACTTGAGGTCATTTGGGGTTGCTTGAGGTCATTGGAGTCTCTGGGAGGGGTTACTTAAGGTCATTGAAGTCCATGGGAGGGGTTACTAGAGGTCATGTGGGGTTACTTGAGGTCATTGGAGTCTCTGGGAGGGGTTACTTGAGGTCATTTGAGGTCACTTGAGGTCACTGGAGCCCCTGGGAGGGTTCTCTTGAGGTCATTTGGGGTCACTTGAGGTCATTGAGTCCCTGGGATGGGTTACTTGAGGTCATTTGGAGTCCCTTGAGGTCATTTGGGGTCACTTCAGATCATTGGAGTCCGTGGGTGGGGTTACTTGAGGTCATTTGGGGGTCACTTGAGGTCACTGGAGCCCCTGGGAGGGGTTACTTGAAATCATTTGGGGTTACTTGAGGTCATTGGAGTCCCAGGGAAGGGTTACTTGAGGTCATTTGTGGTCACTTGAGGTCATTTGGGGTTACTTGAGGTCATTTGTGGTCACTTGAGGTCATTTGGGGTTACTTGAGGTCATTGGAGTTCCCTGGAGGGATTACATGAGGTCATTTGGGGTCACTTGAGACCATTTGGGGTTACTTGAGGTCATTTGGGGTCACTTGAGGTCATTTAGGGTTACTTGAGGTCATTGGAGTCTCAGGGAAGGGTTATTTGAGGTCATTTGGGGTCACTTGAGGTCATTTGGGGTTACTTGAGGTCATTGGAGTCTCTGGGAGGGGTTACTTGAGGTCATTTGTGGTTACTTGCGGTCACTTGAGTCTCTGGCAGGAGTTATTGGAGGTCATTTGAGGTCACTTGAGGTCATTGAGTGCTTAGGAGGGGTTACTTGAGGTCATTGGAGTCCCCTGGAGGGGTTACTTGAGGTCATTTGGGGTTACTTGAGGTCATTGAGTCCCGGGGGGGGGGGTTATATGAGGTCATTTGGGGTCACTTGAGGTCATTTGAGGTTATTTGGCATCACTGGAGTCCCATGAAATGGTTACTTGAAGTCATTTGGGGTTACTTCAGCTCATTGAGTGCCTGTGTGGGGTTACTTGAGGACATTTGAGGTCACTTGAGGTCATTTGAGGTTACTTGACATCACTGGAGCCCCTGGCAGGGGTTATTTGAGGTCATTTGGGGTTACTTGAGGTCATTGGAGTCCCTGGAGGGGTTACTTGAGGTCATTTGCGGTCACTTGAAATCATTTGGGGTTACTTGAGGTCATTTAGTGTCACTTGATGTCGTTGTAGTCCCTGGGAGGGGTTACTTGAGGTCATTTGGGGTTACATGAGGTCGTTGAGTCCCTGGGATGGGTTACTTGAGGTCACTGAATTCCCAGGGAGGAGTTACTTGAGGTCATTGGAGTTCCCTGCAGGGGTTATTTGAGGTCATTTGGAGTCACTTGAGGTCACTGGAGTCCATGGCAGGGGTTACTTGAGGTCATTTGGGGTTACTTGAGGTCATTCGAGTCTCTGGGAGGGGTTATTTGAGGTCATTTGGGGTTACTTGAGGTCATTGGAGTCCCAGGGAAGGGTTACTTGAAGTCATTTGGGGTCACTTGAGGTCATTGGAGTCCCAGGGAAGGGTTACTTGAAGTCATTTGGGGTCACGTGAGGTCATTTGGGGTTACTTGAGGTCATTTGGAGTCTCTGGGAGGGGTTATTTGAGGTTATTTGGGGTTACTTGAGGTCACGTGAGTCTCTGGCAAGTGTTATTTGGGGTCATTTGAGGTTACTTGAGGTCATTGAGTGCCTTGGAGAGGTTACTTGAAGTCATTTGGGGTTACTTGTGGTCATTTGAGGTTACTTGAGGTCATTGGAGGCCCTAGAAGGGGTTACTTGAAATCATTTGGGGTCTCTTGAGACCATTTAGGGTTACTTGAGGTCATTTGGGGTCACTTGAGGTCATTAAGACCCTAGGAGGGGTTACTTGAGGTCATTTGGGGTTACTTGAGTTCATTGGAGTCCCTAGGAGGGGTTAATTGAGGTCATTTAGGGTCACTTGAGGTCATTAAGACTCTGGGAGGGGTTACTTGAAATCATTTGGGGTTACTTGAGGCCATTGGAGCCCCAGGGAAGGGTTACTTGAGGTCATTTGGTGTTACTTGAGGTCATTTGGAGTTACTTGAGGTCATTGGAGTTCCCTGGAGGGATTACATGAGGTCATTTGGGGTCACTTGAGACCATTTGGGGTTACTTGAAGTCATTTGGGGTCACTTGAGGTCATTTAGGGTTACTTGAGGTCATTTGGGGTCACTCGAGGTCATTGGAGTCCCAGGGAAGGGTTACTTGAAGTCATTTGGGGTCACTTGAGGTCATTTGGGGTTACTTGAGGTCATTGGAGTCTCTGGGAGGGGTTACTTTAGTTCATTTGAGGTTACTTGAGGTAATTTGGGGTCACTTGAGGTCATTTAGGTTAACTTGAGGTCTTTGGAGTTCCCTGGGAGGGGTTACTTGAGGTCATTTGGGGTTACTTGGGGTCATTGAGTCTCTGGAAGTGGTTACTTGAGGTCATTGGAGTCCCTGGGAGGGGTTACTTGAGGTCATTTGGTGTTACTTGAGGTCATTTGGGGTTACTTGAGGTCATTGGAGTCCCTGGGAGGGGTTATATGAGGTCATTTGGTGTTACTTGAGGACATTTGCACTTACTTGAGGTCATTGGAGTCCCATGGAGGGGTTACTTGAGGTCATTTGAGGCTTCTTGAGGTTTCTTCGGGTCACTTGCAGTCACTTGAGTTTCTGGGATGGGGTTACTTGAGGTGATTTGGGGTTACTTGAGGTCATTTGGGTCTACTTGAGGTGATTTGGGGTTACCTGAGGTCATTGAGTCGGTGGGAGGGGTTACTTGGGGTCATTTGGGATTAATTGAGGCCATTGGAGACCCTGGGAGGGGTTACTTGAGTTTACTTGGGGTTATTTGAGGTCACTGGATGATGAGGCTGACAACTGCTCTTGGGGCCTCCCAGAGTCAGACCTAATGGCAGTCAAAATTTACTTGTAAGATTTCTTACAGTGAAATTTTGCAGCTTCAGTGAGACCCACATAGGAGGCCAAGAAAAGAATCAATGAAAGAAGATATTCTGAACACAAGGAGAGGATGTTCTTGTTGTGGGACGTTAAGTGTGTACAAGGAAGAACTTGCTAATAGTATGTTACAACTATACCTTTGCTTGTCTAGCAAAGTGTTTTACTGCTTGAATGGACATTGTGTGTTAGACAGGCTTGTCATTGATTGCTAAGCAGCAAATCTCAATAAGCCGCAGCAATTGTGAAAAGGTATAAGAAGAGCAGTAGAGAAAATTTAAAAAAACTTTTACGGCTTTGGATTACAACAAGTGGCGTGCTGTTATGTCTGTCTCAAGAAAGCCACAAGAAACAGCATTGGGCTGAGGCAAGAGCCAATCAGGAAGAAAAGAAGGCTGCAATGTTGGGGCAGTGTCACGCTGCCCTTGGCATGCCTTTCGCATTGTCAGTGTCCCTGGAGCTCTGGGCTTTGTGGTTTTCTGAAGGCTAACCCTAGGCGTAACCCTAACCCTAACCCTAGATGGAGCCGGAAATGTAGCTTTGGGCTGAGGCGAGCGCCAAGAAGAAAAAAGGGAGTAAGGTTGGGGCCTGTAGCAATGGGGAACAAAGACAAACAGACCCTCTTGTATGTCCCAAGAAGATCTGTTTATTTCCAAAAATCACCCCCTCTTTATACCCTTAAAGTCAACTGAAACCAAACTGAAGCCTAACAGAATTTTACAGAAGAAGGGCACCCATTGGCTGGCACAGCTGCAGTGCTGCTGTCCACGCATCCTATCACCCAATCAGCTTCCTGCTCATATGCTGTGCATGCTCTCCTCCAGCCAATCACAGCCTCACTGCAGCTGTCACTCAACCGACTCTCTCCTCACTCACAACTTCCTCTCATCCCTCCTCTGATTTCCAACGATCCAGCCTGCAGCTGTGCCTTTCCCACAGGGCCTTCTGGTGAGCATAAGCCTTAACAACTTTAACAAATAAAACCCCATATTTCACATCTCCCCCTTCTTTTATATAAGCAACAAAAAACTACTAAGAAAAACCTGAACAACTTCTAGAACATTAATAACAGTGACAACAATAATAATTGCAACAACTTTTCAAAAACTGCAACACACACCTGCAACATAGTAACTATATACATATGGGATCAGGATGGTGCGACAAAAGGTCGCGTGCACCGTGATGGAACCCACTCCACATGGTGGCCTGTGGAGATACAGGCATAACCCCTGCCCCATGTTAGTAAGTCCAGGGGTCCTTTCCATTGTCCGGTTAGTAAGTCCTTTACCATTACTGGAGGTCTTAGATGAGCCTTTGTGTCGAAGGAATACTGTCTCTCGCAAGCAGTCTGTCCCATCTCATCCCGATTTAAAAACTTGAGGACATACAGGGCTTTGGGTAGTCTGTCATGAGGGCACCCCAACTCCCCCTTCTTTTATTTTTCGAGCATAGTTTTTAAGGTTCTATGGGCACGCTCGACAATAGCTTGCCCTGTGGGAGAGTGGGGAATGCCCGTATTGTGTGACACACCCTATTGCTGCAAGAAGTTATGAACTTTCTCCGAGATGTAGGCAGGTCCGTTGTCTGTTTTGATGGTTTCGGGAAGGCCCAGAGTGGCAAAACAGGTAAGCCAATGCTGAATGGCATCACGGGCCTTTTCTCCAGTGTGGGCAGTTGCCATTACAAAAAGGGAATAGGTGTCAATAGATACATGAGCGTATTTTAAGTGACCGAACTCTTGGATATGGGTGACATCAGTTTGCCAGATGGAGTTAGCAGTTAAACCTCAGGGGTTTGTGCCTTCTGCCAAAGGAGTGGGAGCAATACTACGACAGGAAGAGCAGGACAACAGGATATCACGAGCCTGTGAGGAAGTCAACTGAAATTGCTTGCGAAGAGAGCGAGCATTCTGGTGGAAAAAGTCATAGGATAGCTTAGCTTGTGCAAAAGTATTTGGTACCGCACCTGCCATCACAATGATGTCTGCGTAGTTGTTACTTTTTGTAATAGGGCCAGGTAAACCTGTATGGGAGCAAACGTAACACATAAAAGTCATGCTACCAGCTGTTAATCAAGGTCCACAGTGTCCTCAGCTCTGTAAACAAAAGCTGGTTATTAACATGTTTTGAATAGGAAGATTCTAGATGGAATACCACATTGGCAGCATATGAGGAATCTCTTACAATGTTTAGTGGTTCCTGTGAGAATAATTGAAAGGCATATCGAATAGCTTCCAATCCTAAAATTTGCATGGAAGCATCCTTTAATGTTAATACCCTCTTATGCCACTGGACAGAGTCACCTATATACCAGATCACTGCAGCTTTGTTGGTTTTGCTGGACGCATCTGTAAAAACAGCTGGTTTGTTTACAGGGGTCATGCTGCAGCAACATTTTGCATACAAGGGAAGGTTACCCATCTCTGTCCATAAACGATGTGAGGGATAATGGATAGATAACTGTCCAGAAAAATCTGCAAGGGCAATTTGAAAGTTAGTGTCTTCTGATAGCAACCATGACAAATTGTCTTTACTTGCAGGTATGTAGATGATATGTGGATCTTGGCCTTTGAGAGTTTGTAGTCGTTCTCTGCCTTTTATAATTAAATGCAAGAACGTATCATTAACAGTCCACACAGTCTTTACTGCTGTGTGAGGTAAGAACAGCCATTCTAGTACATGTAAAGGGTCTTTATCATTTGCGAACCATTGAAATAGAACAGCAAAAGGTTGAAATTTGCTAGCAATTATGGCAAGGCACACAGGTTTATCAGGATCCCACCTCCAGTTTTGTTGGTTTTCTAGTGGTTGAGCACAGTGTGCAAGGGCAGTTTTAGCTCCTAGGGTTAGCTGTCAACGCAAATGCAGGTGGGGGTTTCCTCTGAGTAAGTCAAATAAAGGGTGTGAAAGCTCTGTGGATAGACCCAAAACAGGACGCAGCCAATTCAAAGAACCTAGCAGTTACTGTAACATTTAAAGTTAGGGTGTCTTTAACACAAAGCCTTAAAGGCTGAGGGCTGATGGTCTGTTGGGTAATTCTCCACCCCAGAAAATGCCATGGGGACTCATGCTGCACCTTTTCAGGTGCCACAATCAGTTCTGCATCTTGAATTGCCTGCATGATAGCTACCTGAATAGAACAGAAAATGGATTGATCCTGAGCTGCAAGTAAAATGTCATCCATATAATGATACATGGTTGCAGCAGGAAATTTACGACAGACAGGCTGTAGGGCAAGATCAGCTACCCTTTGGCATATAGTTGGGCTGTTACACATACCTTGTGGCAATACTGTCCAATGAAATCTCTTCATTGGTTCTGCATGATTTAAGGTTGCCACAGAAAAGGCAAACCAAGGTGCATCATCAGGGTGTAAAGGTATGGTGAAAAAGCAGTCTTTTAGGTCTATAATTACTAAGGACCAGTTTAGGGGAATCATTGTAGGTGATGGAAGCCCAGGTTGCAGAGCATCCATAGGTTCAACGACTGCATTTACTGCCCGTAAATCATGCAATAATCGCCATTTGCCATTTTTCTTGGGTGTACAGAACACAGGGGTGTTCCAAGGTCTAGAAGATGGACAAATATGGCCTAGAGACAATTGTTCTTCAACAAGCTGTTTTAAGTTTTGTAGCTGTTCCTTCCATAGGGGCCATTGGTCGATCCATATAGGGTCCTCAGTCCGCCATGTGAGTTTACATATGTCCAATATTTGATTTCGGAACGGCTGATCAATGGCCCCGATGAAAAAGATTTTTTCAGTGGGGTTGAGTCTGTTTGTATGGTGGTTCCAAATTGTCCCAGAACATCTCTTCCCCATAATGTACACGGTATAGCGGCAATGAATGGGGAAATCCAGGCAGTTTGCCCTTCAGGGCAAAGGACAAGCCGAAGGTGAGCGCTTTGTCTAGGGCGCTGCATTCCTCCCACCCCAGTTAGGGTCAATGTGGGGCTGATTGTGGGCCAATTACTAGGCCATTCACTGCTTTTAATAATAGAGACATCAGCTCCAGTATCAACAAGCCCTTTAAATTTTTTACCATCTATACTGCATATCAAGGTTGGCTGAACTGTCGTAATGGAGCTTGTCCAGAAAACCTGTGGCTAACTTGTGCTACCAAAGTTACTTGTGCCGCGTTTACCCTTACCACTAGGGGTTTTGTTGGATAAAGGAATAAGTTGTGCAATGCGTTGGCCTGCAGGTATAAAGCAGGGTGGCACGGGAGTCCATAGCATCATTTGTATTTCACCTTCATAATCTGAATCAATAACTCCAAGTAGCAAAAAAAGCCCCAGTTTGGTGTCAGAGGAATGCTCTATTAGCAAAACATGCATAGTACTACCAAGGGGTCCCCACACTCCAGTAGGAACTAGGTGCATGGAAGATGTCATGAGAGTTATTGACTCTCTGGAGGCCAGGTCCAACTCTGCACTGCCTGCGGTTGCAGGCAGGAGCTCGCTTGCCAAATATTTTGCCTCACATTTCTTTGATTCTGCGGGGTGCGTGGGCTCGCCCCCCACCGGAAGTTTCCCAGCTGTATAGCTTTCCCTTTTACAGTGTACCGTGAACGGCAATCAGTAGCCCAATGCTTCCCTCTTCCACACTGGGGACAATCTCTAGGTGATGTTTTTATCCCGTCCCCTTGTCGAGGGCAATCCCTTTTAAAATGATCTGCTGAACCGCAGCTGAAACAACCTCCCACCTGTGTGTCCGGAACCCGGACATGCGCAGCTAAAGCCGCGGCCAGAGAATTAGTATGATGAACGGCAGAACCCACATTTTGGCATGCTCTAACCATATCTGCTATGTCTCAAGTGTGCAGGTTACGAACAGCGAGCAATGCTTTTTTGCAGTCTTCATTTGCATTTACAAAAGCAAGCTGCCACAACAGAATAGCTCTGGCCTCATCGTTATTGACTTGTCGGGAGAGCACCGCTTGCAGTCTGTCCAGGAACTGTACAAATGGCTCTGCTGGACCCTGTAAAATCTTAGCAAAAGGCATGTTAGCATCGATACCTGTCCCCGGGAGTCGCCGCAGGGCTTGGAGGGCTAGGCAGGTGATGATATCATATACGTTACGCGGATAGCCTGTCTGCGCTGTAGGGACTGCATATGGACCCTCTCCAGTTAGCTGTGCAGCAACGATAGGTGGATTTCTGTCTCGCAGCACTTCTGCCTGGGTAGTACACAGCTCGTGGTAGTCGGTGAGCCAGACTGCAAACTGCGTCATTGTTAAGATCATTCTCATTATGCTTTTCCAGTCATTAGGTAGGAGAACGTATGCAGGACTTATGGACTCAAGGTAACTTAGGACGTGATGGGAGGATATGCTGCTTTCCTTTACTAGCGTCCTCAGTTCTTTAATTACTTTATAGTCTAGTTCCCTGTAGGCCGGGCATTGGTTCGGCGCATATATAATAGGACAGGCAGTAACGACTGCCAGGTTGCCCTCCTTCATCATGCCTTCCCTACGCTTCTGCCAACGCTGGGTTACAGTGTCATCATTCTGGGCAGGAAGTGAGTCCGACGTTTGCTCGCGGTCAGGGAGTTGCGTGCCAACAGGCCCAACCGCGTAGGGATTTTTATCAGGGTAAGGCAATTCCGTAGGGAATAGGTTAATCTCGGGGTAGCCTGATGCATCAAATACGGGTTCTGCTGGTGCTGAGGGTTCAGGGGAATCGGCTTCTGAAGCTGCGTAGTGGCCAACGTCCGCACGACTTCCCTTAAAGGCTGCCATGATTTTTCCTCATGTAGTGAGGTGCCTGCAAGCTTCGGCATTGCCGTCCCTGGTGATACCAAAAAGTCTCTGCCCTACCGCTTGCCAGGCTACTGATTGAAGGGGCCCACTAAATGGAAAATCTTTAACGTGATTGGATACCCAGTCCAGTAGGGTGCTTAATTTTGTATCGGCAATATCAGTAGTTTGCCGATGTAGGAGCCGCCATAACAGGTCCAAGCTCCTTCTTTGTTCCAAGGAAATTCCACCTCCCATATTGCTTCCACTGGTTACTCACCTGATAGGTGAGGTGTACACACTTGAATTCCTTGAATTCCTTCCCCAAACTCTTCCCAGGAGACCAATTCCTAACACAGTGGAAGTTGATACTGGAGCGGTGCACACCCTTCACTGCTTTTATCGGTCCCGATTCAGGCCAGCCATTTGTAGCAATGGAGAACAAAGACGACAGACCCCCTTGTATGTCCCAAGAAGATATGTTTATTTCCGAAAATCAACACATCTTTATATTTTGACTTTTATATAAAGTCAACTGAAACCAAACTGAAGCCTAACAGAACTTAACAGAAGGGCACCCATGGGCTGGCAAAGCTGCGGTGCTGCCGTCCATGAATCCTATTAACAAATCAGCTTCCTGATCATATGCTGTCAACGCGTTCATCAACCCAATCACAATCTCACATCCAACTGTCACCCAAATGATTCTCTCCTAACTCACAACGGCCTCTCACCCTGCAACGGATTTCCAATGATCCAGCCAGCAGCTCTACCTTTCCACAGGGCATTAAGAGGAAAATAAGCCTTAACAAATATAACAAAAAAAACCCCATATTCCACAGGGGCCATATCGGGATCCCCGACTCCTGCGTTTCGCATTGTCAGTGTCCCTGGAGCTCTGGGATTTGTGGTTTTCTGAAGGCTAACCCTAGGCCTAACCCTAACCCTAACCCTAGATGGAGCTGGAAATGTATTTTTGGTCTGAGGCAAGTGCCAAGAAGAAGGAAGGGCTCAAGGTTGGAGCACTGTCGCACTCTCTTTGGGATACGTTTTGCATTGTAGGTGTCCCTGGAGCTCTGGGCTTTGTGGTTTTCTGAACGCTAACCCTAGGCGTAACCCTAACCCTAACCCTAGATGGAGCTGGAAATGTTTTTTTGGGCTGAGGCGAGTGCCAAGAAGAAGGAAGGGAGCAAGGTTGGGGCACTGTCGCACTCTCTTTGGGATACCTTTCGCATTGTCGTTGTTCCTGGAGCTCTGGGCTTTGTGGTTTTCTGAAGGCTAACACTAGACGTAGCCCTAACCCTAACCCCAATCCTAATGCGAGGCGCAGCCTAATCAAGAGCATTGGGCTGAGGCGAGTTCCAATCAGGAAGACATGAAGGCTGCAATGTTGGGGCAGTGTCGCGCTGCCCTTGGCATGCTTTTCGCATTGTCAGTGTCCCTGCAGCTCTGGGCTTTGTGGTTTTCTGAATGCTAACCCGAAGCCTAACCCTAACCCTAACCCTAGATGGAGCCGGAAATGTATTTTTTGGCGGAGGCGAGTGCCAAGAAGAAGGAAGGGAGCATGGTTGGGGCACTGTCTCGGACTCTTTGGGACACCTTTTGCGTTTTCCGTGTCCCTGCAGTTCTGGGCTTTGTGGTTTTCTGAAGGCTAACCCTAGGCGTAACCCTAACCCTAACCCTAGATGGAGCCGGAAATGTATTTTTGGGCTGAGGCAAGTGCCAAGAAGAATGAAGGGAGCAAGGCTGGGGCACTGTTGCACGCTCTTCGTGATACCTTTTGCATTGTCGGTGACCCTGGAGCTCTGGGCTTTGTGGTTTTCTGAAGGCTAACCCTAGATGTAGCCCTAACCCTTAACCCCAATCCTAATGCTAGGCGTAGCCTAATCAAGAGCATTGGGCTGAGGCGAGTTCCAATCAGGAAGGCATGAAGGCTGCAATATTGGGGCAGTGTCGCGCTGCACTTGGCATGCCTTTCGCGTTGTCAGTGTTCCTGGAGCTCTGGGCTTTGTGGTTTCCAGAACCCAAACCCTAGGCGTAGACCTAACCCTAACCCCAATCCTAATGCTAGGCGCAGCCTAATCAAGGGCATTGGGCCGAGGCGAGTTCCAATCAGGAAGACATGAAGGCTGCAATGTTGGGGCAGTGTCGCGCTGCCCTTGGCATGCCTTTCGCATTGTCAGTGTCCCTGGAGCTCTGGGCTTTGTGGTTTTCTGAAGGCTAACCCTAGGCGTAACCCTAACCCTAACCCTAGATGGAACTGGAAATGTATTTTTGGGTGGAGGCGAGTGCCAAGAAGAAGGAAGGGAGCAAGGTTGGGGCACTGTCGCACTGTCTTTGGGATACCTTTCGCATTGTCGGTGTCCCTGGAGCTCTGGGCTTTGTGGTTTTCTGAAGGCTAACCCTAGGCGTAACCCTAACCCTAACCCTAGGTGGAGCCGGAAATGTATTTTTGGGCAGAGGCGAGTGCCAAGAATAAGGAACGGAGCATGGTTGGGGCACTGTCTCGGTCTCTTTGGGACACCTTTTGCATTGTCGGTGTTCCTGGAGCTCTGGGCTTTGTGGTTTTCTGAACCCAAACCCTAGACGTAGCCCTAACACTAACTGTTATCCTAATGCAAGACGCAGCCTAGTCAAGAGCATTGGGCTGAGGCGAGTTCCAATCAGGGAGACATGAAGGCTGCAATGTTGGGGCAGTGTCGCGCTGCGCTTGGCATGCCTTGCGCATTGTCAGTGTCCCTGGAGCTCTGGGCTTTGTGGTTTTCTGAAGGCTAACCCTAGGCGTAACCCTAACCCTAACCCTAGATGGAGCCGGAAATGTATTTTTGGTCTGAGGCAAGTGCCAAGAAGAAGGAAGGGAGCAAGGTTGGGGCACTGTCGCACTCTCTTTGGGATACCTTTTGCATTGTCAGTGTCCCTGGAGCTCTGGGCTTTGTGGTTTTCTGAACGCTAACCCTAGGCGTAACCCTAACCCTAACCCTAGGTGGAGCCGGAAATGTATTTTTGGGCGGAGGCGAGTGCCAAGAATAAGGAAGGGAGCATGGTTGGGGCACTGTCTCGGTCTCTTTGGGACACCTTTTGCATTGTCGGTGTTCCTGGAGCTCTGGGCTTTGTGGTTTTCTGAAGGCTAACCCTAGACGTAGCCCTAACCCTAACCCCAATCCTAATGCTAGGCGCAGCCTAATCAAGAGCATTGGGCTGAGGCGAGTTCCAATCAGGAAGACATGAAGGCTGCAGTGCTGGGGCAGTGTCGCGCTGCCCTTGGCCTGCCTTTCGCATTGTCAGTGTTCCTGGAGCTCTGGGCTTTGTGGTGTTCTGAAGGCTAACCCTAGACGTAGCCCTAACCCTAACCCCAATCCTAATGCTAGGCGCAGCCTAATCAAGAGCATTGGGCTGAGGCGAGTTCCAATCAGGAAGACATGAAGGCTGCAATGTTGGGGCAGTGTCGCGCTGCCCTTGGCATGCCTTTCGCATTGTCAGTGTCCCTGCAGCTCTGGGCTTTGTGGTTTTCTGAAGGCTAACCCTAGGCGTAACCCTAACCCTAACCCTAGATGGAGACGGAAATGTATTTTTGGTCTGAGGCGAGTGCCAAGAAGAAGGAAGGGAGCAAGGTTGGGGCACTGTCGCACTCTCCTTGGGATACCTTTCGCATTGTCAGTGTCCCTGCAGCTCTGGGCTTTGTGGTTTTCTGAAGGCTAACCCTAGGCTTAACCCTAACCCTAACCCTAGATGGAGCCGGAAATGTATTTTTGGGCTGAGGCGAGTGCCAAGAAGAAGGAAGGGAGCAAGGTTGGGGCACTGTCGCACTCTCTTTGGGATACCTTTTGCGTTGTGTGTGTCCCTGGAGCTCTGGGCTTTGTGGTTTTCTGAAGGCTAACCCTAGACGTAGCCCTAACACTAACTGTAATCCTAATGCAAGACGCAGCCTAATCAAGAGCATTGGGCTGAGGCGAGTTCCAATCTGGAAGACATGAAGGCTGCAATGTTGGGGCAGTGTCGCGCTGCACTTGGCATGCCTTTCGCATTGTCAGTGTCCCTGGAGCTCTGGGCTTTGTGGTTTTCTGAAGGCTAACCCTAGGAGTAACCCTAACCCTAACCCTAGATGGAGCCGGAAATGTATTTTTGGTCTGAGGCAAGTGCTAAGAAGAAGGATGGGAGCAAGGCTGGGGCACTGTTGCACGCTCTTAGTGATACCTTTTGCATTGTCGGTGTTCCTGGAGCTCTGGGCTTTGTGGTTTTCTGAAGGCTAACCCTGGACGTAGCCCTAACCCTAACCCCAATCCTAATGCTAGGCGCAGCCTAATCAAGAGCATTGGGCTGAGGCGAGTTCCAATCAGGAAGACATGAAGGCTGAAATGTTGGGGCAGTGTCGCGCTGCCCTTGGCATGCCTTTCGCGTTGTCAGTGTTCCTGGAGCTCTGGGCTTTGTGGTTTTCTGAAGGCTAACCATAGGCGTAACCCTAACCCTAACCCTAGATGGAGCCGGAAATGTATTTTTGGTCTGAGGCAAGTGCCAAGAAAAAGGAAGGGAGCAAGGCTGGGGCACTGTTGCACGCTCTTAGTGATACCTTTTGCATTGTTGGTGTTCCTGGAGCTCTGGGCTTTGTGGTTTTCTGAACCCAAACCGTAGACGTAGGCCTAACCCTTACCCCAATCCTAATGCTAGGCGCAGCCTAATCAGGAGCATTGGGCTGAGGCGAGTTCCAATCAGGAAGACGTGAAGGCTGCAATGTTGGCGCATTGTCGCGCTGCCCTTGGCATGCCTTTCGCATTGTCACTGTCCCGGCAGTTCTGGGCTTTGTGGTTTTCTGAACGCTAACCCGAAGCATAACCCTAACCCTAACCCTAGATGGAGCCGGAAATGTATTTTTGGGCTGAGGCGAGTGCCAAGAAGAAGGAAGGGAGCATGGTTGGGGCTCTGTCTCGGTCTCTTTGGGACACCTTTTGCATTGTCGATGTTCCTGGAGCTCTGGGCTTTGTGGTTTTCTGAAGGCTAACCCTTGGTGTAACCGTAACCTTAAGCCTCGATGGAGACGGAAATGGATTTTTCGGCTGAGGCAAGTGCCAGGAAGAAGGAAGGGAGCAAGGTAGGGGCACTGTCGCACTCTATTTGGGATACCTTTTGAATTGTCAGTGTCCCTGCAGCTCTGGGCTTTGTGGTTTTCTGAAGGATAACTCTAAGCATAACCCTAACCCTAACCCTAGATGGAGCTGGAAATGTATTTTTGGGCGGAGGCGAGTGCCAAGAAGAAGGAAGGGAGCAAGGTTGGGGCACTGTCGCACTCTCTTTGGGATACCTTTTGCATTGTGTGTGTCCCTGGAGCTCTGGGCTTTGTGGTTTTCTGAAGGCTAACCCTAGGCATAACCCTAACCCTAACCCTAGATGGAGCAAGAAATGTATTTTTGGTCTGAGGCGAGTGCCAAGAAGAAGGAAGGGATCAAGGTTGGGGCACTGTCGCACTCTCCTTGGGATACCTTTCGCATTGTCGGTGTCCCTGGAGCTCTGGGCTTTGTGGTTTTCTGAAGGCTAACCCTAGGCGTAACCCTAACCCTAACCCTAGGTGGAGCCGGAAATGTATTTTTGGGCAGAGGCGAGTGCCAAGAATAAGGAAGGGAGCATGGTTGGGGCACTGTCTCGGTCTCTTTGGGACACCTTTTGCATTGTCGGTGTTCCTGGAGCTCTGGGCTTTGTGGTTTTCTGAACCCAAACCCTAGACGTAGCCCTAACACTAACTGTTATCCTAATGCAAGACGCAGCCTAGTCAAGAGCATTGGGCTGAGGCGAGTTCCAATCAGGGAGACATGAAGGCTGCAATGTTGGGGCAGTGTCGCGCTGCGCTTGGCATGCCTTGCGCATTGTCAGTGTCCCTGGAGCTCTGGGCTTTGTGGTTTTCTGAAGGCTAACCCTAGGAGTAACCCTAACCCTAACCCTAGATGGAGCCGGAAATGTATTTTTGGTCTGAGGCAAGTGCCAAGAAGAAGGAAGGGAGCAAGGTTGGGGCACTGTCGCACTCTCTTTGGGATACCTTTTGCATTGTCAGTGTCCCTGGAGCTCTGGGCTTTGTGGTTTTCTGAACGCTAACCCTAGGCGTAACCCTAACCCTAACCCTAGGTGGAGCCGGAAATGTATTTTTGGGCGGAGGCGAGTGCCAAGAATAAGGAAGGGAGCATGGTTGGGGCACTGTCTCGGTCTCTTTGGGACACCTTTTGCATTGTCGGTGTTCCTGGAGCTCTGGGCTTTGTGGTTTTCTGAAGGCTAACCCTAGACGTAGCCCTAACCCTAACCCCAATCCTAATGCTAGGCGCAGCCTAATCAAGAGCATTGGGCTGAGGCGAGTTCCAATCAGGAAGACATGAAGGCTGCAGTGCTGGGGCAGTGTCGCGCTGCCCTTGGCCTGCCTTTCGCATTGTCAGTGTTCCTGGAGCTCTGGGCTTTGTGGTGTTCTGAAGGCTAACCCTAGACGTAGCCCTAACCCTAACCCCAATCCTAATGCTAGGCGCAGCCTAATCAAGAGCATTGGGCTGAGGCGAGTTCCAATCAGGAAGACATGAAGGCTGCAATGTTGGGGCAGTGTCGCGCTGCCCTTGGCATGCCTTTCGCATTGTCAGTGTCCCTGCAGCTCTGGGCTTTGTGGTTTTCTGAAGGCTAACCCTAGGCGTAACCCTAACCCTAACCCTAGATGGAGACGGAAATGTATTTTTGGTCTGAGGCGAGTGCCAAGAAGAAGGAAGGGAGCAAGGTTGGGGCACTGTCGCACTCTCCTTGGGATACCTTTCGCATTGTCAGTGTCCCTGCAGCTCTGGGCTTTGTGGTTTTCTGAAGGCTAACCCTAGGCTTAACCCTAACCCTAACCCTAGATGGAGCCGGAAATGTATTTTTGGGCTGAGGCGAGTGCCAAGAAGAAGGAAGGGAGCAAGGTTGGGGCACTGTCGCACTCTCTTTGGGATACCTTTTGCGTTGTGTGTGTCCCTGGAGCTCTGGGCTTTGTGGTTTTCTGAAGGCTAACCCTAGACGTAGCCCTAACACTAACTGTAATCCTAATGCAAGACGCAGCCTAATCAAGAGCATTGGGCTGAGGCGAGTTCCAATCTGGAAGACATGAAGGCTGCAATGTTGGGGCAGTGTCGCGCTGCACTTGGCATGCCTTTCGCATTGTCAGTGTCCCTGGAGCTCTGGGCTTTGTGGTTTTCTGAAGGCTAACCCTAGGAGTAACCCTAACCCTAACCCTAGATGGAGCCGGAAATGTATTTTTGGTCTGAGGCAAGTGCTAAGAAGAAGGATGGGAGCAAGGCTGGGGCACTGTTGCACGCTCTTAGTGATACCTTTTGCATTGTCGGTGTTCCTGGAGCTCTGGGCTTTGTGGTTTTCTGAAGGCTAACCCTGGACGTAGCCCTAACCCTAACCCCAATCCTAATGCTAGGCGCAGCCTAATCAAGAGCATTGGGCTGAGGCGAGTTCCAATCAGGAAGACATGAAGGCTGAAATGTTGGGGCAGTGTCGCGCTGCCCTTGGCATGCCTTTCGCGTTGTCAGTGTTCCTGGAGCTCTGGGCTTTGTGGTTTTCTGAAGGCTAACCATAGGCGTAACCCTAACCCTAACCCTAGATGGAGCCGGAAATGTATTTTTGGTCTGAGGCAAGTGCCAAGAAAAAGGAAGGGAGCAAGGCTGGGGCACTGTTGCACGCTCTTAGTGATACCTTTTGCATTGTTGGTGTTCCTGGAGCTCTGGGCTTTGTGGTTTTCTGAACCCAAACCGTAGACGTAGGCCTAACCCTTACCCCAATCCTAATGCTAGGCGCAGCCTAATCAGGAGCATTGGGCTGAGGCGAGTTCCAATCAGGAAGACGTGAAGGCTGCAATGTTGGCGCATTGTCGCGCTGCCCTTGGCATGCCTTTCGCATTGTCACTGTCCCGGCAGTTCTGGGCTTTGTGGTTTTCTGAACGCTAACCCGAAGCATAACACTTATCTTAACCCTAGATGGAGCCAGAAATGTATTTTTGGGCGGAGGCGAGTGCCAAGAAGAAGGAAGGGAGCAAGGTTGGGGCACTGTCGCACTCTCTTTGGGATACATTTCGCATTGTCAGTGTCCCTGGAGCTCTGGGCTTTGTGGTTTTCTGAAGGCTAAGCCTAGGCGTAACCCTAACCCTAACCCTAGATGGAGCCGGAAATGTATTTTTGGGCGGAGGCGAGTGCCAAGAAGAAGGAAGGGAGCATGGTTGGGGCAGTGTCTCGGTCTCTTTGGGACACCTTTTGCATTGTCGGTGTTCCTGGAGCTCTGGGCTTTGTGGTTTTCTGAAGGCTAACCCTAGATGTAGCCCTAACCCTAACCCCAATCCTAATGCTAGGCGCAGCCTAATCAGGAGCATTGGGCTGAGGCGAGTTCCAATCAGGAAGACATGAAGGCTGCAATGTTGGGGCAGTGTCGCGCTGCCCTTGGCATGCCTTTCGCATTGTCAGTGTCCCTGCAGTTCTGGGCTTTGTGGTTTTCTGAACGCTAACCCGAAGCATAACCCTAACCCTAACCCTAGATGGAGCCGGAAATGTATTTTTGGGCTGAGGCGAGTGCCAAGAAGAAGGAAGGGAGCATGGTTGGGGCTCTGTCTCGGTCTCTTTGGGACACCTTTTGCATTGTCGATGTTCCTGGAGCTCTGGGCTTTGTGGTTTTCTGAAGGCTAACCCTTGGTGTAACCGTAACCTTAAGCCTCGATGGAGACGGAAATGGATTTTTCGGCTGAGGCAAGTGCCAGGAAGAAGGAAGGGAGCAAGGTAGGGGCACTGTCGCACTCTATTTGGGATACCTTTTGAATTGTCAGTGTCCCTGCAGCTCTGGGCTTTGTGGTTTTCTGAAGGATAACTCTAAGCATAAACCCTAACCCTAACCCTAGATGGAGCTGGAAATGTATTTTTGGGCGGAGGCGAGTGCCAAGAAGAAGGAAGGGAGCAAGGTTGGGGCACTGTCGCACTCTCTTTGGGATACCTTTTGCATTGTGTGTGTCCCTGGAGCTCTGGGCTTTGTGGTTTTCTGAAGGCTAACCCTAGGCGTAACCCTAACCCTAACCCTAGATGGAGCAAGAAATGTATTTTTGGTCTGAGGCGAGTGCCAAGAAGAAGGAAGGGATCAAGGTTGGGGCACTGTCGCACTCTCTTTGGGATACCATTCGCATTGTCGGTGTTCCTGGAGCTCTGGTTCTTTGTGGTTTTCTGAAGGCTAACCCTAGACGTAGCCCTAACACTAACTGTTATCCTAATGCAAGACGCAGCCTAATCAAGAGCATTGGGCTGAGGCGAGTTCCAATCAGGGAGACATGAAGGCTGCAATGTTGGGGCAGTGTCGCGCTGTGCTTGGCATGCCTTGCGCATTGTCAGTGTCCCTGGAGCTCTGGGCTTTGTGGTTTTCTGAAGGCTAACCCTAGGCGTAACCCTAACCCTAACCCTAGATGGAGCCGGAAATGTATTTTTGGTCTGAGGCAAGTGCCAAGAAGAAGGAAGGGAGCAAGGCTGGGGCACTGTCGCACTGTCTTTGGGATACCTTTTGCATTGTCAGTGTCCCTGGAGCTCTGGGCTTTGTGGTTTTCTGAAGGCTAACCCTAGGCGTAACCCTAACCCTAACCCTAGGTGGAGCCGGAAATGTATTTTTGGGCGGAGGCGAGTGCCAAGAATAAGGAAGGGAGCATGGTTGGGGCACTGTCTCGGTCTCTTTGGGACACCTTTTGCATTGTCGGTGTTCCTGGAGCTCTGGGCTTTGTGGTTTTCTGAACCCAAACCCTAGATGTAGCCATAACCCTAACCCCAATCCTAATGCTAGGCGTAGCCTAACCAAGAGCATTGGGCTGAGGCGAGTTCCAATCTGGAAGACATGAAGGCTGCAATGTTGGGGCAGTGTCGCGCTGCCCTTGGCATGCCTTTCGCATTGTCAGTGTCCCTGCAGCTCTGGGCTTTGTGGTTTTCTGAAGGCTAACCCTAGGCGTAACCCTAACCCTAACCCTAGATGGAGACGGAAATGTATTTTTGGTCTGAGGCGAGTGCCAAGAAGAAGGAAGGGAGCAAGGTTGGGGCACTGTCGCCACTCTCCTTGGGATACCTTTCGCATTGTCAGTGTCCCTGCAGCTCTGGGCTTTGTGGTTTTCTGAGGCTAACCCTAGGCTTAACCCTAACCCTAACCCTAGATGGAGCCGGAAATGTATTTTTGGGCTGAGGCGAGTGCAAGAAGAAGGAAGGGAGCAAGGTTGGGGCACTGTCGCACTCTCTTTGGGATAACCTTTTGCGTTGTGTGTGTCCCTGGAGCTCTGGGCTTTGTGGTTTTCTGAAGGCTAAACCCTAGACGTAGCCCTAACACTAACTGTAATCCTAATGCAAGACGCAGCCTAATCAAGAGCATTGGGCTGAGGCGAGTTCCAATCTGGAAGACATGAAGGCTGCAATGTTGGGGCAGTGTCGCGCTGCACTTGGCATGCCTTTCGCATTGTCAGTGTCCCTGGAGCTCTGGCTTTGTGGTTTTCTGAAGGCTAACCCTAGGAGTAACCCTAACCCTAACCCTAGATGGATCCGGAAATGTATTTTTGGTCTGAGGCAAGTGCTAAGAAGAAGGATGGGAGCAAGGCTGGGGCACTGTTGCACGCTCTTAGTGATACCTTTTGCATTGTCGGTGTTCCTGGAGCTCTGGGCTTTGTGGTTTTCTGAAGGCTAACCCTGGACGTAGCCCTAACCCTAACCCCAATCCTAATGCTAGGCGCAGCCTAATCAAGAGCATTGGGCTGAGGCGAGTTCCAATCAGGAAGACATGAAGGCTGAAATGTTGGGGCAGTGTCGCGCTGCCCTTGGCATGCCTTTCGCGTTGTCAGTGTTCCTGGAGCTCTGGGCTTTGTGGTTTTCTGAAGGCTAACCATAGGCGTAACCCTAACCCTAACCCTAGATGGAGCGGAAATGTATTTTTGGTCTGAGGCAAGTGCAAGAAAAAGGAAGGGAGCAAGGCTGGGGCACTGTTGCACGCTCTTAGTGATACCTTTTGCATTGTTGGTGTTCCTGGAGCTCTGGGCTTGTGTGTTTTCTGAACCCAAACCGTAGACGTAGGCCTAACCTTACCCCAATCCTAATGCTAGGCGCAGCCTAATCAGGAGCATTGGGCTGAGGCGAGTTCCAATCAGGAAGACGTGAAGGCTGCAATGTTGGCGCATTGTCGCGCTGCCCTTGCATGCCTTTCGCATTGTCACTGTCCCGGCAGTTCTGGGCTTTGTGGTTTTCTGAACGCTAACCCGAAGCATAACCCTAACCCTAACCCTAGATGGAGCCGGAAATGTAT